>JBBCBC010000007.1:40752755-41376785 GCA_037126765.1 Stenogyne calaminthoides
AGAGGCAAGAGATGATGAAAGAAGTTGGCCTTAATTTACACTAGTTTAGATGAACTGCCAACACATGGAAGAACTGATAAACCAGGTTCACCTAAGGGCATACCCAGCTGATCCACAACTGCTACATCACAAGCAACGTTTCTACAAAATTCAGTGTGACTGAATCAACTTATTCACAATCAACACTAAATAATTCAGCATACATATTTATTTTCTTATTCATTTATGAAATTAAAATTTGTCATCCTTATCAATTTTTGAGTAGCAGTGTCTATTTGAAGAACGGAATAATAAGAAGAAAGAATATGTCACCTGTTTGCAGCTAATAGAAGAGCACTGACATTTCTTTCTTGTAAAAGATGACTTGGTGCCGCCAGAAATAAATTGAAAAGACCAAGAATTGCTTCCAGCATTAAAAGCAAACAAGGAATATGCAGAAGCCTGCTGCCAACAAGTGAGGGAAGGTACTATTAGTTGAATCATGGTTCTCAAAATTTGAAAATGGCAGAACTGTCGAATTTTTCACTAGTGCTTTAACCCATGAGTTTCAAAAGGTGCAGATCTGCAAGGTATAGTTTTGTCTGGCTCACCAAAAGCTATTATACTTTGAATTCGTGTTTCAAATTTCAACTCATCTTCAATAACTGTTTTGGGATCAAGAAAAGCGATATAAAGATATTTTAAGATTATGATATCCATACACTCCCATGATGTGGCTACAAGAAGAGTTGATGGCTTCTATATTGAAAAGTGACCTTGATCGACTGATGAATCCAGAACTTGATAAAAAGGAAATAGTCAGAGCACAAAGAATCATGCTCAAATATAACTATCTAAGAAGCATTGTTTCCTAAGATTGCGAGGGGAGTTTGTTTTACGGAAACCAGAGAATCACTTTATATTTTAAAAACATCTACACAACTTTAGCTTTTGAAAGTGTATAAGCTATTATTAGAGTTTAATACACACACTTTATTTAACTTCAGCCCTAATGGAGTTCTGGATAATGTAGCGATGCCTACTTGGCATCACCAAAAATGAATATAGTGGACCAAACATGAGCACCAGTCTTCCTGCTGACAGTGAAAATGCTAACTAATTGTTGTTATACAGCAAATGTTGGATCTTCACAAACTGGGAAAGACACATGAAGTCATTTAAAGCTTTGCAGTTGCCATCTGCAAGTCTGCTGCAACGTCTTAATCACAAACAAGAAAGAATGTTGTAACTAGGACATGATGCAAGATGTTCTTCTCATTGCAAAGTTTCATCTTACCCATATATAAATAATTAAGAGAAAAAACACTCAATTTATATAGTAACACTACTTACAATTCCTATCATATATTGCATTAGAACTGTTTCAAAAACTTGATCCATTTGATTGTTTCTCCATGCACAACTAAGATAAAACAGATTTATCCTCACAGTCATTTATCCAGATTTGTTTAAAACTATACATGAATAATGGATACATCAAAATCAACTAAACGGCAAATTATTAATGAATTTTTTATATGATATGCTTTCTAATTTCAAACAATGAAAAGTTAAAATATTTGAAGCAATTTAGAGCAATAGAATGAGCATTTAATAACTATCACTTAAAAGGGAAATTTAGCAAAAAGCCCTTGTTTCTAATTTTAGCACATCAGGTTTAGCAAGCTTAGGTAATATACTATATGTAGATAGAGATAAACATCAGCATAATTTACATGCTGTGTTGAATGGATAAACCTATTACTAGACATGATAAGGGAATACAGGCAAACTGAGTGCTAAGCACCATTAAAGTATGTAGTGGTGCATCACCTTTTGGAGAGTTCTCGAGCAACCTGTTGGTCCAAAGAGACAGAAATAAGTAGAAAATTATAACTAATGCTAAAACACATTAAAAATGAAGATTCTGGGCTAAATAATCACAACAGAAAAGAATTAAATAACTTTCTCATGTCTAAACTACAAAAAAAATGAAATATTATCATCACCATCACCAAGTCCATTTCCTACAGGATGCGTTAAACGGGAATTAGTTCTCCAAATTATATGATCGGGCTCTTCATATACTATCGGCTTATCTAAGATCTATCGTATTTTCATAACCATCTCATTATAGGTTTCAAAGGCCTACGCTGCCTTCCACTAACCTGCCTATATGAAGGTTTGTCAATTGGAGCTGTGTTTGGTCTCCCCCTTTGAACAAGGCCAAACATCTATCTCTACTCAATTTTAGCCTCTGTTAGAGACATGGACACATAGTTCTTTTGGTTGACATCCATCTTAACATACACACATCTTATCTCTCAGTAATAAGGATAAAATACTCAATTAAGTTTTATTTATTTTTTCTATTTCTAGACACAGAATCTTGTGCAACATATGAAATTAAGGCATCACACAAATAGCAGATGATTCCAGCCAACCAAAAAAACTTGGTTATTTAAGAACCAGCCACAAAGCTGAATAGGATAATGTTTTAACAAACACGTCTCTAGAATATATGAAACATGCAATACAGTCTTCCATTATGGGAACTACTCTAATGCATACAAAATGTTTTTTATAGAAACATAAACATGTGAAACTTCAGTGAAAATAGCGGCTACTGATTATGATAAATATGTTATGTTACATTTCCTATCAGAATATTTTAGGATGTCTTATATATAGTTGCACCAAATGTTCTAAAAAAGTAGTATCTCCTTAGTCCTTACTATGAGTAAAAAAAATGAACTCAGGCAGAAAAGCCAATATAAAGTAATAAGACTAGTAAAGAAAGTAAAACTTCACCTTTCCCAAAATAAGAGGAACTAAAAGTGTGAGAACAAGGCTTAACAGCTGTTCAGTTGGGACTGATATCCGGACTCCAGCAGCAATGAACTTTGAGATAAAGAAAAAGGTACACTGCAATGAAAACACTAAATTAACCATTTCAACATCGCAGTAGCAAAGAACATCTTGCTTCACAGGTACAAGAGAGGTAAATTGATTTCCAAACTATAATTTCCAGAACAAAAGAACTATTTGGCGATATCCAAACTTGTTTGGTCTACTGAAAACAGTAAATCATGAGAGTGAAAAGGCTAACAATAGGATTCTAACAGCCTTCCCTAAAAGCTTTATATTATTTTTCTAATGGCAGAGTCCTATGCTTTTGAAAAGAATGAAATAACAAAACATGTATCAGTTTAATTCGACAAGAATATTCAAAGCATAATGTATTGGTATTCCAGCTTGCAAACTTACAATTAAAATTCTAATAAATTTGATATCACAGTCATTTGCAAGAGCAAGAGCAGAGTTCCTCCAGCTAGCTGTGTCTTTGTCAAATCAAACCTGCAGTCAGCTAACAGCGACCTTTTTTCTTTCTGTTCTGAGAAAACATTAGCTCTTCTGAGAATTCATAATGATCAGATTATCCGTATCAAAGCCCTCCACTAGATAATGTTGTAGGTATACAGCTAAATATGGTAATTCCTGTGAGACAAAAAAGAGTCAAAAGTCTTGACATTTCAAATAGAAACTGGAAAAAGAAGAAATTGGGAGGGGGAGGGTGTTGATAACAGTTCTCAGTAAAAGCAACTCTTAGAAAAAGAGAATAGATAACAAGAGAAAATGAGAAATCACTAAAATTAAAAAAAAACTAATTCCAAGTATGAACTTCTAGTTTCTGTATTATTTCTATTAACCCTTATGCTGCAGTTATTGGGAAGAGATTGCATTTAAAAAATATGGTGGAACTAAAAAAGGAATATATTTTTAATGTAATCAGGAATAAAAAAAAAGTGGGTAGGAGGAAAAAATAGATTATCTCCTAAATACAACATGTCCACAAGCCTGAGAAAACAAAAGAAAAATCAAAGCTTAGTTCACATCAGAATGCTATAAAATGACCATTCAGGAAACTAAAAAAGTAACATCAAAGGTCAAGCATCGCAATTATACCTCTGCAGAACATTCACAACATTCCAACAGACCCAATTACCTAATCACACCAATAATTTTTTCATTTTGATCCCAAAGATGACTCAAGCATTTTAAGAGCAATTCATACCACACCTTATTTTACCTGTGACAAATTCTGTGGCTGGAGCTTGAGCAGCAAAATGATCTTTTGAAGATAAAGGAGCTAAAAATAAAATAGAAACCTGCATTACAATAAGCATAGAAAGTAAGAGCTCCTCATATAGAACTTACTGGGCACTAATATCTCAACATGAGTTCCCTTTCAGGCATCAGCAGACACCGGTTCTTCACACTCACCCGTCCCAATCATAAGACAAAGGAAGATGAACAAGAGGAAAAAAAAAGAATGTGAAGATCATAACCTTACCAGCCCAAAGAGTCCAATAACTGGCCGTAGCTTCAGCAGCGGCACCAATTCATCACTGCGCAATGTCAATCTTGTAATCAAAATAGTTACAAACCCTTGGCCAAACGTAAAGAATAATTATACACAATGGAAGTCTTAATTCTGTTGAATGGTAATGCAATATTAGTCACACAATGTTCCAAAAGTGATAATGATAATATTTATAAACATCAGAAATCCCAATCTGAAATTACAAAATATCCCGAAAGTGTTATTTTTTTGATAGATAAAATCTATCAGCACCAGGGCCTAGGATTTACCAAGCCCTAGCAATACTCCAGAGATAAGAGCTGCAAGAACCATTATGCAAATATATTAGATTGGGACTGACTAAATATTTGGTAAATAGAGTAAAAACCAGACACATAATATCCGTGAACCATTTAACCAAGCGAAGACACAACAAATTATATAATCATCATCATTGACAAGGTGGTGAATAATTTTGTGGCTTTGAGGTAACATTTTAGCATTATCATGACCTAAAGAATTGTTATCTATTTTCATTAGGAGCAATTGAATAACACAATTAAACCATCTAATTCGTCCCAGTTCCCACAATTATCTGATACTTTTAGACCGTTTTTCATTTCTGTTTTGGGTAATCAAGTTTACGCCAAGCTTGTAAGGTGGGGTGGACCGAATTAGTATTAAACTCAATTACTGTGGATGACGAAAAAGCTCTTCAAGAATTCTTTAATGAAACAAATGACAGCTATTTCCTTGAAGCTTAAAACTTTAGAATGAGCAGCAATCATCAAGAAACCAATTAATATATACCACAAGCATACTGTTAACTTCCACACATTAAACACTTATTGATATCAAAAGAAATAGGTTGGCGACTTATTTCAAATAAACACCAGCAGAGAAAGGTCAATGCAAGAAGAATAATGATAACTCAAAATGACCCAGCCAGATATCGGTCATCACAAAATCGATAAACGATAAACGCTTTGTAACACATAAAGTTTAATTAGTGCTTAGTAATAGCACCTACTAAACAACATCGACCATACCTAATGGCAGAAAAAATTATCAGATGCAAACGTAGCTAATGATTTTTGTAATGGGGTAAAAATGTAAGTTTTGTTTCTTCGATATAGGACTGTTTTAATTCGTCGTTTGATCCATATTAATTAGGGCTAATTAGTTACAATCATTAATATATATACAACGGAAAGATGCGTAACATATCCAAAGTTATGATTAAAGAAAAATTCAAGAAAACGGAAACTAGAAATTAGAATGTACAAAATATAGTTTATGAATATATATAATGAGAGGCTAGATTTTATAGGTATGACTATGAACATACCATCAATCGTTGCATGTCCACATTTTATGTAATTATCAATAACATAATTTTGATTAATTAGCGGATGATGTACGAGTATATTTCAATTGGAATTTTCTATAATTAATATTTTTATTAAAAATAAAAGGATGATGATTATGATTATATATCTTTAATCGGAAGTATTCATATTCACTCTTAATGAAATTTGGTTTTTGTTTTAAACAAAATAAAACTCGTATAAGGCTAATTTTCATCGCGGAGTCTGGCTGCGCTTAACACAAATTACATTAATCTCCAAAGTGTTAAAACGTCGTCACGATTTATCTTAAAATGCCGTGGCATAAAAATGGCAATGCCTCTAAGTGTGTCTTTTAAACAAATGAAATAGGAATTTTCAACCGAGAAAGCGAAAACCTATCATAATTATTTAACATTTCGTCACATATGTTGTCACTCTGAAATAGTATGAATTTATTTATGAAATTCAATTTTTGGTCCCATTTAACAGACCTTCACAATTTGATGCCAATCTTCATCAGCTTTGGTCGATAAAATTTATTAATGTAATTTTGATCATTTCGTTCTGGAATTAGTTAAGTTCAAGCGTTTTGATCTCAAACCTTGCTTATGTATGGGACCAAAAAGCAGAATAACTTTAGCGTATTGGTGGGACCAAATCTGCATGAAAAAATAGTTTTAGGACCAAATTGTGCGTGTTAAAAGACCAAAATAATTGAGACACCATGTTTTTTAGACCAAAAAAAATTTTACTTTCGGTGCCGTTAATCCCGTACTCTGTAAACATGTGATCACTTTCATCGCAAAAGATCATGTAAAACTTCGTGAAGCACCTTGGAAGAGTTAGGAAAAAAAATTCGATTTGCGCCTCGTCACAATACTTGAAATGCAGAGATAAGCAAGTTTGTTAAAATGGCGCTTTACTCTTGAGAACATGCTCCTTCCGCAGTGTTCCCTCCGGCCCGTTTTGCTTTAACCATAAATGCGTTTTTAAATTGATTGATCATGCGGTCTTTTTGTTAAAACATTTCTTCAAGACTTTGTATAATTTCGCGTGGACTCAACACCTTCATGAATGTATCTCAAATCATCGAACCGGTGAAATCGAAGATTATCGCTTCATGGGTTAATTAACTGCTCCCAAATATTATACAAGTGTCTTTCGCGTCTATTGATCCGCTCGATGGCGCAGGCGTAGGTTACATCGAAACCCAATAATGTTGTAGTTAATTCTTGATGAGGACAAATTCATATTCCGTTTCCAATAACATGGTTATCACGAAGAAAGTTGAGTGTTCTTTGAGAGTATAAAATAAATTGATTAAAAGGTTGCTGACGTCTTGGCTGAAATAAATAACAATTTGTATAAGCACAAACATATCACACAAGGTTCGATCACATGTATCATATTAAAATCTCAAAAAAATATGAACATGCATGGAGTCAGCATCTCAAAAGCAGGTTTAAATAATAAGCGGCATGGGGTGGGTCATTATTTAAACGCATTCAAGCAGTTACAAACAATAAAAGCGATTTACAAACCTTTAATATCTGATTAATAGTTGGCTCAGCGGCCCGAATATAAAATTAATGAGGGACTTGAGAAGTATATGCATATCAATTTTATACCTAAGTAATAATCATGATTAAATCTCTATTATTATTTTGTTTTTTTGAAACGAGGCCCTCATAGGAGGTCATAAATGCTCACTAATAATAACCCACAATCATCCTTTCTAATTTATTAAAGCATGAAAAACTATCTTTCGTCAGGTGGGGAATTTCTCAAAAAGAATCCTGAATAAATAAATCATGGAGGTTAAAATTAATTCAAGTTTTTATCTACGGAATAAAATTAAGTCAATTAATTATTTAAACATACTTATGTAATTTTTGAATGTAGATTTTTTCAAAAAACATTTTCTCGTGCATCGATATTTAAACACAATTCTAACCATACATAAAATAATACAACATCAAAACAAAAATTAAAACACATTAGGCGCATGCATATTCAATTATCACGGTTAATTTTTTTGTGTTGTCTTGATCTTGAGAAATCTCTTCATAGCCTTCATCGTTCGCTCCTAAAAAGCTCCCACTCACCGCAACATGTTCTTTCGCGCCTCCGTCCAGTCCAAACAACGTCCGCATTGGGTAGCTCTTGATCAGACCCAATCACGATTTGCATTTGTCATACAAGACGTCTTCGCCTCCCACGCATCCTTTCAATGACATAGCAGCGACCACCGGATCACGGTAGGTACCCTCTGCCTTGTAGCTCATCGCCCGCCAGCTGACCCGGCGGCTTATTTACCTTGTAGCGCCCTTACCGTGCTGCGTGCGCCCGGCTTCTGCGCGTGTGCGAAATTATCGCTGCCGGCGATACCTGCGTCATAGTATGTCCCACATCGCCCGGCCTTGATCTGCCGATGCTTTCGATACTTGAGCCCATGTCTTGACCGGCGTTCGGCTAATAAATGCGTTTCCGCCTAACGCCGTACCTTAGCCAGCGTCACGTCGCCATTAAACTTGGTTTTAATTCTTAGGTCTTCAGTCCGGTTATAATTTATTTACAAAAATAAATAAACTGGAATTTAAATGATCCCCATTACATTGATCAAATCAAATAAATTCTAATCTGCTGGATTTTCTCACGAAACAAAGCGAATCGAGCGGATGCAATTAAAAACCACAATTTATATTCATGCATAAATATAAACGTTCATCAAATACCATGACAATTGGATCACTGCAAAAAAAAATCTAGCAATTCTACTATCCGATTTCAAATTTAATGAAAAAACTAATTAAATTACAATTTAAAACTCGAGCTCGAAACCGAGGCTCGATACGGATTGTTGGGGAATTAATTGCGGATCTTAAAGGGATGAATATTTAAATACAAATTTAATTCTAATTATTATTAGTATGAATTAATCACATATTAATTCAAATAATAATTCAACAATAAAATCAATGCATATAAAGCGATTCACATAAATCATAATGCATGCGGAATTACTCTGCGGGTTTCGTAGACTAACCTCTCGGGAGTGACAATAGATTGAGAAGATGGATCTGCTTAAAACTAACCTTATTCAAAAACGTTCTCAAGAGTATTATCCTCGGCTCACCGTGACACAAAACTTGAAAAATAAATAAAACATTCGTATATTCTTAAAAACAATATAGCAAATATCTTTTCTTGATTTTAAAGATATGATAAAGTTATATCTTGATTTCAAAAATCGTCAAATCTAATTGAGTTTGTCAAATAGATTTTAATCTATGATTAGGCATATGTTGATATATTAAAACAAGTAATCTAAAATAACACATCCTTATATTAATTTGACCTATCATTTTTTACTCTCACTTAAACATTTCTTTTTTTGAATGAAGTCTACACTTAATTGTGCGTAAAAATGTGTGCAAAGCTCTGTTTCACACCAATCACTCACCGTTGTTGTTGCTGCAGCAGGATGACATTGATGATTTGGAGGTGTTTGTCGATTTTTAATCGGATTCGGAAAATTTTGTCGATTTTTTTTTTTTAATCGGATTCAGAAATTCGGTTGCCATAAAATTGTACCGAGGTTCGAATTTATTGCTCTGTTGCAAACAGGGAAATTGCAAGTTCTGATATTTATGTGGAAATTGTTAAATTGTTCAGGAATCTCCACTGTTAGAATTGCTCGGTTTGGAAGTGGAGACGGGGTAAAGCCTATTGGGGATCGAGATGAATATGTCGGCGTCGGAGATCCGGTTTGAATTGGAGACTGGAGGAAAGGGAGAGGAGAGGGATTTTGAAATGGAAAAACTTGTTTTCCCTAAATTTAATTTCTTGCATTCGTTCCAATTTAATTTATTGCATTCATTCCAATGTTCTTGATTTTTTGTTTACACGATGATTAATGAGTAAATGTTGACATGTAATCTTTATAGTTTCTCATAATAGACTTGCAACAGTTGATCAAACCAATTCACATTATTAGAAAGAATCGACCCAAACTATAGTGTATATATTCCAAACATCAATGAGCAAAAAATAAAATAAAACAAAGAACAACTAAATTACAAATTTACCTGTGATGGATCCATTACAAAAAGTGTGATAATATCTTTTAAAATTACAAATGAACATCATTGTATCATCATGTAAAAATGACATGAAAATAGATCTTCAGAACCAGCAGCCTTATGGTCCAGGCCTGATCAATGAGCCCACCCTCAAGCAAACAACAAAAGGAAGAATTAAAACAAACAAATCAACATATCCACAGAAAGCCCCCACCTTCAACTTCAAATTAAAACCAGTATCCAATCCAAACACGTCATTAGCTTTGATGTTTTTAGATGCTTGTTGGTGGTCAAGTCCCTATAGCTGGCCTTGAATTGGCGCTCTAGCTATAGCAACAGAGGAAGGAATATAGAAACCAACACAGCCTCGTTTCTCACTGCTGTAGAAACAGATACATCTTCTAGCTGCTTCCAGATTGATTCTAAATCTCTCAGCATTTCCTTTTTTGTTGATTTCATCTTGTTGGTAGTTAGCTAGACACTCAAAAAAGTGATTGATCAGCATCTGAGAATATTTTTCGCCGTTCAGAGTTAGACTCTGAACAGCCTGGTTCCAGTGGGCCATGGGCTTTCTTCTCCAATGACGACAGAATTATAGGGAGTATAACCTTTGGGTTCTGAGTTATCAGATTTCTTATGTGGTCATTATTCCACAGGAACAAGCGCAATGTTCATACACCTGTCAACACCAACAACATTAAAGCAAATGCATCATAGCTTATAATAAACCTGCAGTTTTAATTTTCCCATCAATTATCATCTATGCACCAAACGAAGGAGATGAGTAAAAAAATAAATTAATTAATTAATTAATAGTATCAAGAATAACTTTGTTGTAATGCAGTTTTATATCCGTGGAAAGATGGATGTTTGTCCAGATTAATATATTCTTGATCATGAAGCTGTTATTCATACCTAATCGAAGGTTAATGCTTGGAAATCAATCATATAAGAGAGAAAAATGATCGGTCTTCCATAGATTCTCATCCTTATGAGTTATGACAATTACCATCTAAGAAGTCATTTAAAGCATGTAATCAGCACTTACAACGCTGATCTTAATTTCTGCATATGGTTGCTCTCAACATTTTCATTTCACATCAGTAGATCAGGTAAGATGGAAACCATTTTTTTATATTAAGCAAACCTGATCAAGACTGGATCATTGAGTAATTGAGGTTTATGGAAGAATAAAAAAGACATAGATATGATGATCAAGAGAAGCAGAAAATGGACTAGCTCACAAAGTTTCAACATGTATTATAGGGAGAAAATTATATATAAATGTGATGTAAATAACCATGTTCCATAATGACTAATGAAATTACAATAGAGATTGGAGCTCTCGTGATTTGCTGTTAAATTGCAAAAGGATATTAAGAAGCTTGTGGAAATATTTAGCACAATAGTGCATCCATTTTAGTAAGATGGTTAATAATGTAGTATTGATGTATGAGCATAAAATAGGCATGCTCGCCAAATTGAAAAATTTAACCTCCAGGAACTAAATTACCCAAACTTCGCCTGATTTGGTTAACTTAGGATTTTATATGTTGAGCAAAATTGCAGATAGAGAGAGTTTCTGTGATATAAAGGTCCAGGAGGGAGGGGGAGAGAGAGACGGAATTGTTCTGGTTTAAGCTCTAGTAATATTAATATTATAGGAACTTAAAAGAGTTATTTTCTTGTAGTTGATACAATTCGTTAGTCTTATTATTATTAGAGTTAGGGCCTTTTTTTAGATTCGTATTGGATTAGGAAAAGTGAAGATACACTAGGATCTGTTTTCCTTTTTCATATCTAGTTAGTTTTTGCAGATTATTACCCATAGAGAGTTTTTAATTGAGTTTCCTAGAAGAGCTAAGATTGGGCTTTAGGAACTGGTTTTGGACGGCTTAATGCTTGGGGCAGATTACGGTTTGTAATCTCGCTGGAAACATTCATTTTCATTACTATCAGATTGTTTTATTTGGGTTAATTGCTTTACACCATCAGTAGGCCTTGCCATATTGCTGTTGAACAGATTGGAAAACATTTCGGAAGCTTATCTGTGAATCTTACATAATCCAAACATTTGAGATTCTATAGGACGGATTAATGAGAACCAACATCTACATATACAGTTATATACACATTAAGTTTATTAGCATGGATGAGCATCTTTAGATGAACAAGATACACAGTGAATGGCGGCTCAGTTAAGCTATCAAGTCAGCTAAGACTCGAGAAAAAGGTAAGGCATATAATGTTGGATTTGAACAAATTCCAAGTCTATTTCACCCATGTCACCATAGTATTGGTTGATAGATCCACCAAATGCCAGTAAAAACATGAATCAACAACAGAATTGAATTTGAAATTTTTAGAGTTGCAAGGATGAAAAAATGCTAAAAACGGCTATAAGTGTGTCTTAAATAAGGTAATACATGACAGAAGTTATATGCTGACATCAGAATTCGGATATATTAATATAAAAACACCCCATGAGAGGTTGAGTAATTTATTCGGATATCTTTATGGTAAAAAGGATTCGAGAGGATGAATTTGGTATAACTCCACCATATGCATAGTTATTAAAAGCGGCGCTTCGAGCGCGCTTACAAGCGCCAGGCGCTGGGCGCCAGCCGTCTACCGCCTAGTAGGCCCAGCCTGGGTTTAATTTCTGGCGCTACTTCGAGGCGCCTTTGGCCGACTTAGGCAAAAGCGCCCTAAAAGCGCTTTGAGGACATCTATCTATTTAAGTGTTAAATAAAAAATGCTATCTACTAAATGTTAATATTTAAGTGAATTAGGGTTTCAAGTTTCATTTTTTTTAAAAAACTTGCGTCCCACTCTTCCTCCTTTTTTCCTCCCAAACACGCCCAAGGCCCATAGTCCAACCCACCCACCACCATCCGGCGCCCGCCTCCACCCAGGCGCCCGTCCCACTGCACCGGCGTCCAGCCACGCCCGCTGCCCGGCTCCAGCGGTCCCAATCCAGTCCAGTCCAGTTTTTTTTTTTTTCTTTTTCTCTTTTTTTTTTATGATTGCCATCGCTACCTTATCCTTTTTTTTTGTTTATTTTCTTGATAACTTGTAGTTTTCGTGACTGTGATTGATTTATTGATATATGGCTATGCAGTTTTTTTTTTAATTATATATTACAGTTTGATAGGGAACTTATATTGTTTTTTTTTCAGGGACGCAAGGCGCTCGCCTAAGGCGCCAGCGCGCCTAATATGCTTGGGCGCCGTCAAGGCTTTGGGCGCCTGCGCCATTAATAACTATGACCATATGAGTATCATAAAACAACACAAGCAAGCTGAATCCAATTGTCTGAACTCATACAAATTCACATGCCGATCTCAAAGAAAATAATCAACTAGTCGAAAGAAAGAATGAAATTATAAACTTTTACACTTCTTCAAAATAATATAGCATAAAAGTCAAGGAAACTACATATTACTAGTTCCTATAATAGCCTTACTTAAAACTGCCTTTGTTTGCAAAGGAAATGAATTTCAGGAAAGTTTCTATGACTGCATATCTTTTTCACCCCAATCAAAATTGAATCAGAATTCCTGCTTATTTGTGTAACGAGTCTCATGACGTCATAAATGTCCGAAAGAATATTCTAAAAGAAGTTCAATGACCCTAAATCTGCATCAGTATTTCCCCTGAAATTCTATTTTGCCGTCCCCACTTTCTTTTAATCAAACATGGCTTAATTAATGATGATGCACTCAGAGGGTAAAACTAACATTATTTGAAATGATAACAAAATAGAGCACAAGAATTATGTATGTTCTTCACAAGAATTATGTATGTTCTTCCAAATTCGAAAACATCAACCAAATATAAAATATTCATTAAAAAGATCAATACCTGAAAATGTGAGCTATTGATGCAGCGACCAATCTGACGGAACATTGGGACCATGCAACGCTGAAATTCTGCCATCTGTGTTTGCTTCAAGGACTTCCTCCAATTCACTGATAAACATAACCTCCTTTTGAACTATTAATTACAGGCCAGTACTTCAAAAGACCCCGAATTACAGTATCAGCTAATCTTGAAGTCTTTTCCCACAAACTGAGTTATAACATACGATAGCTGTTGATGATACAGAGAGACATACACTTCGGTTTGTGAAGAGGAATCAGTGCACGAAAAGAAAAAGCTTATGCTCTTCTTTTTTAAAGGTAACGCAAAACCCATTAATGATACTTCCAAGTATCTCCAGCAATTCAGCAATCCCATTATGCTTCTCCGTCTCGAAAATGAAATTATAGAATATATTATTGATTGCTTTCCTAATAAATGGCCTATGCACCATAAACTTCCCATATATACGATGTAAAATCGTCTTCAAGTACTCTCTCTCCCTTTGATCCTCTGAATCGAAAAGATCTAGCAGTCTCAGCACAAAAGAATGGTCAATGTATCTTTTAGCAAGCTTAGCATCCGTCTCTGATGAAGATACAAATCTCAAAAAAAGAACTCATATACAATCTGAAGATGCTGCCAAGCAGGTTCCAGGGTAGGCTCGTCACCTTCTGGTCAGAACATCACCAGAGAGCTTGCTCTCATGATTGGCTGAAGGTAATGTTCTAAACAGATTAGCCACCAGCATTTTCGTCATTTCCTGCATCGCGACCTCACTGAACTTTGAATTAACCGAAGATATATAATCAACCAACTCAAGCAACATCTTCCTCTTAGCATCTTTCTCATTCAGATTCAAGGCAGGGTCGGAGAAATCGAACACAAGACAACACATGTTCAACTTCCTGATAAAGAGATTCTGCCTTTCCGAGCTCGGGGCATCCCTTAAGCTAGGCAACGCATCGCAAACAGCCACGTAATTCGACAATGTGGGACCCACTTGATTCCCCAACACTTTCCCACGGCTCACGGGATTAGCCCCATTGCTCAAAGGGCGAGAAGGGCCCAGATTAGCAGAATTTGAATTTGAATTCATAGAGGCAGAATTTGGGACATCATTATTGTTTGAATCATGCTGCGACAACTTAGACGATGGCTTCCTCGGAAGCTTTCCAAATATTTGTTTAATCATATCTACCCAAAGATAGATCCCAAAACTATACCCAACAAAACGATGGATCCACACAAACCCAGCCCCGAAAACTAATGCATTCTACGAGAATTGAAGCCATCTAGACGTAGAAATCTAATCATAGCTAATGAAAAAATAGGCCAAATCGGTAAAGTTCATACCTCAAACATTGATGATATTCATTTCATTAGAAATTTTTGTAGCGCAGAATGTTAACCGAGCAACTAAGATACGATTCAAGCCCAGAACTACTGTTCGATGGCTCCACCGTACGGTGCCTGAAATTGCTAATTCTGATGGAGAAATTTACAGGATGAACCCTAACGACAGAGGAATTGAAAGTGAGGAAAATTTCGGGTTTTCAAAAAATTATTGAAAACCCTAAATTTGAGAAAAAGGGATAGAGAGCGAAAATGGAAGGTATGTCTGGTTGCGAGGGGTCAAAGGGAGTTTTATTTTATTTTATTTTTTTCAAGACAAAAATATTTATTACTTTATACTTATTTTTAGAAGAGTGCAATAAGAAAGGATTTATATTACCAGGATTAAAATTTCAAGTTTTATTTAAATTTTCCAATATGCAACTCACATATCACAGTTGTCCTGTGAAAAAAGCTATTAGTATTTTCTTATAAAAAGCTGTTTAATTTTTTTTAAATAACTATAACAAGAATAACAAATATTCTCATTTTTTTTAATTCTATTATTACTTAAAATTTTGAAATTATTAACTGAAATTGCTTTATTTATTTATTTATTTATTCAGGAAAGAACTAGTTAGTTTATAGATTCACAAAATCATAAAGAATGATCATTAATTGATATAATCACGAAATTATTGATATGAGGCTTAACTTTTTTATTTTTTATTTTTTTGAATTCGTTGTTTCCATAATCATCCCAAATTTTACTGCATGTTTAGAATTCAAATCTTACAAAAGGTGAGAAGCGAACTCTTTCAATGACTGATTCCACCTTGGAAAGAAAATCTATTATTCTCCAAAATGAATGGGCAAACAACGAACACAACTTATTAACGCCAACGCCTCTTCTCTAAAGTATAATTCTCGTTATTCAGCAAACACCCCATAAAACCTCCAGTGAACATGAGTCCCTCCTGGAAAAATTGCTCTATCAGGAAGAGCTACATTGACACCAGAGGTCTAGAAATAATTGGTTGGCGTTCGGTGACAAAAATACCTCCTTTTTTCACAACTCGGCTTCCGAACGTCGCTCCAAAAATAAAATCATGAAGCTAAAAGATGGTTCGGGTCTCACCTCTTATTCCCCGACCGAAATGGAGCGACATCACGGATTATTTCTCTAATTTGTTCACCTCCAAGAATCCTTCTCATGAGAATATTGATGAAATCATCAATCATGTCTCTCCTAATGTCTCCGGCGAGATGAATCAAGATCCGTAAGCACCCTTCACCAAAGATGATGTGAGAAAAGCTCTTTTTGATATGAGTCCCTCAAAAGCTCCGCCCCGATGGTTTTACTGACCCTCTTCTACCAAAAATGTCCGATATTGTCGGTGATGAAGTCACAAAAGTTGTTCTCAATTTTCAACAACGGGGACGACTTGGCCTTTGAAAACTCAACTATCATATCCCTAATTCCAAAAAGTCAAGGACCCAATTATGGTTAGTGACTCACAGACCGACCACCCTTTGTAATGTTTTTCATATAAAATTGTTGCTCGTTATCACCAATGACTCGAGAGGGATTCGGGAAAAGTCATTATTACCCTAATCGAGTGCCTTTATTCCGTCGCCTCATCACCGATAATGTGCTCATTGGTTTTGAATGTATGCATCGCTTTACACTCCAAGAACAAAATCGGTTATGCGGCCCTCAAGCTCGAGCATGAGCAAAGCTTATGATCGTGTTGAATGGAGCTATCTTAGAGCAATTATGAGTAAGATGGGTTTGACACCCGCTGGACTAATCTTATCATGCGATGTGTTTCCTCCGCCTCTTACTCCTTCAAAGTCAATGGTAGCGTTAGGGGACACATCAAGCCCTCGAGAGGCCTTCGTCAAGGGGATCCTCTATCCCCTTTCCTCTTTGTCATTTGCTCTTAGGGGCTCTCCTCTATCCTGACCTAGTATTCGAATGAGAGGAAAATTGTTGGTGTTCAAGTTGCAAGAGGCAGTCCCATTATTTCTCACCTCTTCTTCGCCGATGATAGCCTTATCTTTTTCAAGAACACTAAGGAGATTTGTGAGAACGTCAAAAGATGTCTCCATTCTTATGAAAAAAGCTTAAATCCGTTTATCAACTATGACAAGTCCGCCATTACCTTCAAAGGATAAGACTCCTCATTCTGGCATTCAAACATATAAAGATATCCTCAACCTCAGAGTCTGTCAGGGTCACGAAATCTATCTTGGTCTCCCCACCTTTACCATTAAAAACAAGAGACTTCAGTTTGGTTACATTCGCGATAGAGTGGCTAAGAAATTAGACAGTTGGAAAAATAAATTCTTTTTTGACGGGGCAGAGGTTCTCATCAAAGTTATTATTCAAGTCGTTCACTTATGCAATGTCTTGCTTTAGAATTCCTACTTATTTGCGGTGAAATCGAGATGTGTGCTAAGTTTTCGTGGGGTGCGACCGAATGAACGAAAAGTTCATTGAAAGATTGAAATCTCTTACTAAGCCCAATGACGGGGGGGCATGGCCACAGAGATCCGGGTCAATTTCAATAAAGCCCTCCTGCCCAAACAAATTTGGAGAATCATCTCCAATCCGGACTCTCTTGTGGCAAAAATCATGGCCCTAAGATTTCAAACACACCCCATATCATGGAAGCTTCTATCGCTCTAACCCCTCGTATACATGGAGATCCTTATGTTGGTGCAAAGACGTTTTAACGCCGACTCCTCGTGGAAAGTGGGTCGGGAAAAATATCGAGCTCGCAAGACGCTGATTCCTGCCCGGCCAAGGCTTATTTCTTCCGTGTTTCCTATGATAGCAAACAACCAAGTTGACAAATTCATTATGCCCTCAAAAACAAGGATGCCCAAAAGCTTCAAGAAGTGTTTCTTCCTTTCGAGGTCGGCCATTAAGAGGGTCCCAATCTCTCTGAGCTCTTGATTTATTCCGTGTTTTGGAAGTTCGAGAAAAAAGGGCTCTATTCTCGTAAATCTTAAAGTATAAATTCGTCACGGATGGGTCCTTCAAGATGGTCATACTAGTGGCCCTCTTCAAACCATTTCTCCCGGTGGTGGAAGAAAATTTGGAAACTTAACATTCCTCCGAAGTCAAAATCTCTTTGGAAAATTTCTCATGACATCATTCCTACCGAGGCTAATCTTTCATGCACATCACGCCCTGGCGACTCGGTGCACTCTTTGTGGTTTTCATTGGGTGATACTAAACATGTTCTTTTCTTTTGTCGTTCCAAACAAGCGTGAAGAATACGAATCGGTGGCCTTTTCTTAAGAATGCCATATTTGTCCCCATTCCCGATCTTCTTGTAGGTATTATGGAGGCCTCCGTTGGTGGGGATTTGGAAGAATTTTGTCTCACGTGGGGATTTGGAAAAGAGCGGTGCAACCTTCTCCATGAAAAAAAACTCAAAAGAACAAGTCCGTGGATGCCGCTAAAATTATCAACCCCGAATGGACTAGAGCTCACCTTATTAACTATCATGAGGCCGTAAATCGCCCCGATCGTCTAACCCCACGCACGGCGGCTCCTGGGCCCAACAGGACGGCCAGATTCCAACTTCCCTCCCGCTTATCTTCGTGGATGCCGCCTTTAATGATGAAAAATTTGAGTTCGAGTCGGTTTCACGCTTTTAATTACTCGTAATATCATTGCAACTGTTGTCATCGATAACCCCCTGTGTTTTGTTGGTTGGCAATAACTCCATGCCATTGACGAGGAGTTTCACTGGTCGCAAGCTTCACCTTCCCGGTTTCAACCTCCTCTCGGACTCGAAAGATACTATTAACGCGGTGCGGGGAAGCTCTCATTACCTGGGACCGTAAGGTGACATCATCCATGATCTTCGCCTTAGAATTCAAGACCCTAAAGTGAAAGAGATCTCTCATGTTCCTCGCCAACCCAACATTATCGCCCACAATCTGGCAAAAATTGGCTCTCATTCTACCCACCCTCAAGATTGGGTTGGGGAAGATATTCCGTCCTGGATCTCGACCAGCTCTTGATTGTCCTTTTTGAGCTGGTATTTCCCTAAAAAAAAAAAAAAAACCGCCAATCTTTCACCCTAGGCGGCATCAAAGTAAATGTATAATTAATAATAAGTTGTTGATCCCACATTTAAATTGAATTACTGTATATTCATACTTGATTATTTAATTTTCTAGAATTCCCGTATTTATTTTGAGAGTTATTCTCCTGTGGTGCAATCAATTTTAATTTGGATGAATCATGCACTCTAAATCTTAACTCCTAAACAATGAACCTTAAATCATATATGAATCATTCGGGTCGGGTGAACCATGAATCACTTGGACCAAGTGAACCATGAACCACTAGGGCCGGGTTTGGGTCCGGATCGAGGAAAAAAAAATCTAAAACTGAAATTAAAGTTAAAATAAAACTGAAATTGAAAAAAAAAATTAAAAAAATTAGAAAAATAACTCTTAAAATTAAATTGATGGGGTGCACAGGAGAATTTGCCATGTTTTGATACCATATCTTTATTTACGAAAATTTGTGTAAAATGGTCTTACATAGTATATTGTGTATTATCTAGGTTTGCACCTATTTAACGTGTTTTTTCCTTAATTTCCTTCACCCATAGTCTAGCTACGTTCTAATTCGAATAGTAAAGTTTGGTTTGATTGCAATGCCGAGGATTATCAACTACTGTAAATGTGTCTATTGTGGAAACATGCATGAGTTGAAGCATGTAAATTTTTTGAGATGGGACATAACCATTATGCCCCTAAAAAATGAAAATGATGAGACAATTTAATAGATGATATTTGATTTTTTTTATGATACTAAAATTTCAAAAGTATCACAAAAATATGCAATAATATAACGTTACATATGAGACCGGTTCATGTAATATTTTTTTCTTATTATTTAATAGATGGTTAAAGCAATTAGTGGCTATGTTAATTGCCGGTTCATTTATCCGTTAAATTTGTAGTTATTCTTAATAAAATCTTAATAAATTAATTTATTAGAATTGAACGCCGCACGTAGATAGAAATCTTGAAATAAGAACCTATGCTTAGATTATTTAGAATTTCCCTACTACTCCTTCGGTCTCCTAATTTTCTTTTTTTTTTTATATTTTTATTAAAAATAATAAATTATGGGTACTTTTGTTGAAAAGTACATGGTATATTTAAAAATTAAGAGGGATGAAAAAGATGTATGGAGTAATGAGTGACATTTATCAATTACATTTGTTGTTATTCATAATAAAATCTTAATAAGTTAATTTATTAGAATTGAACGGCACAAGTAGATAGAAAACTAGAAATAAGAAGACTATGCTTGAGTATAAGGTTTTATTTAGAATTTCCGTACTCTCCATTCTGCTATAAGTTTTTTTTCTCTCTTTAATTAATAATAATAGTAAATTAATAAATTACGGGTACTTTTATTAAAATGTAAATGGTAGTTTTGGGAATTGAGATAAAGAAAAATATGTGTAAAGTAATATAACAAGTGATTTTTTTTATAATATTATGTGAAAAGTGAGGATAAAAATTATGAAGAGTGTTTATTTTTTCCATTTATGGAGGAAACTTATTGTGTGACGGAAGAAATATTTAGTAATTATTTTTCAAAATAGAATAGATATTATGTGCATCAGCCACCAGGTGCATACTGCATCGTTACAAATTGTCGTTGTTTCGGTGAAATAAATTGCATGTCACATAAATGCACTTGAATTGTATAATACGCATTGGTGCATACAATACTTGGATTTTTTTTTTTAACAGAAGTGCAGCCGCTCTGAATGGGCTTTAAGTTTTGGGAGTTGGGCCACAACCAAATTAGGCCCAATTAGAATCTCTCGTTCTCAAAAAAAAAAAAAAAAAAAGGCGACGATTATTGACACCGCTCATATTAGTAAGTACACCTTCCACATTAGTACAACACTCCTAAGATTTGTACACCCCCTAATGAATTTTCTAAAATACCCTTCTTCTTTTTTTTCTCCTATCTCTCCCTCTTTCCTTCCTCCTTTTGACGGCGGCACACCGTCCTACTCCCTTCTTCTTCCCCATTTCTTATTCCGGCCAGCCCCACCTTCATTTCCCATTTCCCACTTTTATGTCCCAGCCCACTGCCCCACCCAAAACTAACAACAGTGCCCACACCCCATAGCCCCATCCCCCACCCGAGTGCCGCCCTCCCACCATCGACGGCGCCGATTTCTGTCCAACACAGGTTTGCTTTCTCTTTTTCTCCTATCTTCTTCTTCCCCTTTTCTTTTGATACCGAATTTAAATATTTTTTGTGTTTTGTTGGTTGTTTCCACAAATTTGGAACAAATGTTAAAAAAAAATCGAATTTTCAATAAAATTATTTGAAGTCTTTGTTTTTTTTTTTCAATTTTATTATTCGAATATCAGATGTTTGTTTTTTTTTTTCCAAAATTCTTTATTTTTTCGATTTTTTTTTCGAAATTCTTTGTTTTTTTTCATATATTTTTTCGAAATACTTTTTTTCCTTTTTTTAAAAAATAGATCTGGTGTTTTTTAATAACAGTTCTGATTTTTTAAGTAAAGGATTTGGATCGTATTTTAGTTTGAAATGTGGTGCTTTCGAATTTTTCGTTTTGTTTTGATTTTTCTTGTTTAAAATATGTGATTATTTTCAGTTAAATGATCAAAAGTTTGGATAAAGATCTGAGTTGGCGGGACTCAGCAACGACTCGACTGCAACTAGGTGGTGACTCAATAATGGTGTATAAATCAGAATTTTAATGAATTAAATTTAATTAAATAAAAAAGGGGCAAAATGATATTTTTACATGTTTGTTTTAAAAAGAAAATAGATGGGGGGTGTACTTACTAATGTTGGCGGTGTCAATAACCGTGGCTAGAAAGAAAAAAAAAAGGTTAGGATGTGTCCAACAGGTTGCAAGTAGATTTTAGAATCTCAAATTCAAATCCTCTGATTTTATTTATTTATTTTTTTCAATTAAAGATCTAAAGTGCAACAATAATGGAGAAATCCAGCATTGGCCTATGTAAAAAATCTACCGATGGTATTGAATTTCTTATCATTACTCAAAATATAAATGCCTTAATTAATTTTCATAAATTATTACCAAGTAAAGGAGCATTTGCTTCTACTTATTAAAAGAAATCATAGTATGAATAATAATTAATAATTTTTTTCTTTCCTTCTTTATACAAAGAAAAACTCCATATACATATCGTTGGGAATTTAAAAAATATTATTATTATAGAGGTTATTCTTAAATAGAGTTTTATATATAATTTTTTTTTAAATGATACATTTAATATAATACATACTATACTATATGTATGTAAATTTATTAACAGATTCATATATCTAATTAATACAAATTTGACTAAAATAAATACATACACTTTCAAAGTATACAAAATACATGTATCAACTAATATGCATGTATATAGGAACTAAACAATAATTATTGCTCACATGTGTATAAATGTTTGTTCAATTTTGAAGGATATAATCATTTTGGCTTCAACAAAAAAGGTGTCTATGCGGACGAGTTATTATGTACACACAAGTTGAAGGATATAGTGACAAGCCTTAAAATTAAGATGTCATTACAATTAACCATAGATAAATATTTTAGGTCATCTTAATTGTAATGACATATAAATTTTTATATATAATATAATTTATTCTTATATGGAGGCATAAATCCTTAAGACGGGACTGAAAAAAAATATGTCTTATTACAATGTGGAGTTTATTCCTGAATATAATTGGTCCCGAGTTGGGACCGTGATTTTTTATTACTATAGAGAGTTTATTCCTATATAGAGTATTCCTATAGGGGGCTGTATATTATTTTTGGCAAGGTTTTGTATGCATTGATGTACCGTGTAACTCAAGTGTATTTTTAAATATGCAATTTGTTATATTAAAATATATAACGTGTAAATAAATTTTTGTATTTATCAATTTAGTAGTTCTCACGTGTTTTATTATTTCTAACTAATCTATATGTGATTAGTTAATAATATTATTCAACCAGTATAGTGCCCGATTGTTACGCAATTTTTTTAATTAAAAAATAAAATATTTTTAGTAAATAATATATTTAATAATTGAAAATATAAATGTGCATAAATGCACTAAATGTGACACTTGAGTAGTAGATATCTATATTAATGGACTTAAGGGATGTTTAAAAAATCGATGTATAATAACATATTAGATATAAAATAAAGATTAGTACAATGAAGTTAGTACTCAATAAAAAAAATCAAAATATTTAAAAATTTATAGATTGGTGTTACGAGTCTACACCTGGAAGACGAGAGTATTGGAGAAGATGAAACGGGAACTAGGGTTTTCAAAGGAGACACGAAGACAAAAGTGAATTCAAGTACAATGTTGTGTCTGAAAGAGTTGGAAAATACCGAAGATGTGGGCTTGAGCTCAACTGAAGGAGAGGAAAAGATAAGGGGTGAAGTTGTCAAGGCCCAACTAATAATTAATTAAATTGGGCTTAGTTATTTAATTGTTATTTCAGTTTAAGTCCTTTAAGAACTAGTATTTAATTTTGGGCGCGGTCTCCACTGGTTGTTACAACAATGGCTACGGCCTGAGAAATGGTATCAGAAAAATTGGCTTCACTCTCTCTCCTATAACTTCCTCTCCCCATCTAAATCTTTCTCTCTCCCTATATTCCTTCAAATCTTCATCCTGTTCTTCAATTAATTTACATTTCAGCACTTTATTCCCAAAAATCCAAAACAAATTATAAAAATACCAAAATGCATATCAAAATACAACATTTGGTAATCAGAGCCTTTTGATTCTGGTTATGGCTGAAGGAACCCGCTTCAAAGATCTGCAAGAGTCACAAAAACAATAAGAAAAATTATTTCAGGCTGAAACTCTAAAAAGGGAGGCAGCAGAGGAAAAGTTAACAGATGGCATGAAATAATTATCTACTAAAATGGAGGAAAAGCTTGACAACTTTGCTAAAACTATGGCATTGTTGCAATTGCAGCTGAGCAACATGGATAGAGGAAATGGGCAAGCATCTGGGGGATCTATTTTGGGCAGCCCTAATCAGGGCTCTTCTGGTCCAGTTCCCCTACAACAATTTCAGGAGACACCAAGGCAGAAACTCCTCACTGATGGTACTAATTTTCATAATCCAGTACCTAAAATTAAGTTTCCTAGGTTTGATGGATTTAAACCTAGATCATGGATTCTTAAGTGCAATGGTTATTTTAAACTAATGCCAAAGATGACTGATCAGCAGAAAATTACACTAGCTTCAATTCATTTTGATGGAAAGACTGCTTTATGGGTACAAAATTTTAATCAAAGAAACATTGATCTCACTTGGGAACAGTTTGTGGATATCTTATCTACAAGATTTGAAGAGATCAAGGATTCTTCTGTTATCAATGAGTTTAACAAACTCAAACAGATGGGAAACTTTGAGGAATATGTGGATAAATTTGAAGAGTTGAAAGCATGTATGCTACTAATCACCGGGGATGTATTTTCTGAAAAATATTTTGTGGCTAGCTTTATTGGAGGGCTCAATGAGGAACTCCAGTCCTCAGTGTCCATGTTTGAACCAGTTACATTGTAGCATGCAATCAAACTGGCCAGGAAACATGATCAAGCTACTATTGCTCTAACCAAGAAACTTAAGCCCTACTCCAAGGTTTCTAACTAACCCTAACTCTAATTTCTCACAGTGGAAGAAGGGGGAATCTGTTGTTGGTAATGGTGCTAAGGCTGCACTCAAAATTCTAAGGTGCCTTTCAAGGTTCTTACATCTTCTGAAATGGCTGCTAGGAGGGAAAAGGGACTTTGTTAAAATTGTGATGAGCCATTTGTTTATGGTCACAAGTGTAAACAAAGAATTTCTTATATGATTATGGCTGAGGAGGAAGAGGAATTCTCAAATTCAGGGCAATCTGATCTGAATTGTGAGGAGAAGTTAGTGTATGAGGCTGATGTAATGGAAGAAGTGCAAATGTCCCTAAATGCTCTAGTAGGAGAGGATAGGGTTACCACTATGAGGCTGTTTGGAGAATATGACAATCATAAGTTGCATATTCTCATTGATTCAGGGAGCACCTTGAGCTTTGTGCAAGCCCACATCGCTGCCCAGACTCAAATGCCCAATTACACCGGTGAAGCCACTTACGGTGAAGGTGGCGATGGACAAAAACTTGTCGCCTTTCAACAAGTCCAACCTTTTTTCACTTGGGAGATACAAGGGCACAAGTTTTCTTACCCTTTGAGGTTATTGGAAAATGAGGGATGTGGTTTAATTCTAGGAGGGAATTGGCTCAAATCTTGTACCCCTATAGAATTAGATTATGCAAAGATGACTTTCACATGTCAATGTTGTTAAAAAGAGTAAAGCTACAAAATTATGCAAATTCTATCTCGACATTGACTTATACCAGATGGTTCATGTGGAGGATAAAATGAGATTGAAGAATTATTCCTCATTTCTACAAAACCCATCTCAATCAATTAGGTAATTCTCTGAAATTGGAGGAGTTATTGATATCTTACCAAAATATATTTGAGGAACCTGTGTGCCTACCACCAGAGAGAGGGGTAGAACATCAGATTCTTCTCAAACCAGGAAGTTCCCCAAAACAACAATACCCCTACAGGACTTCCCACACACACAAGGATGAGATTGAGAAGATTGTGAAGGATCTCCTAAGTTCTGGGGTTATCCAGCACAGTAAGAGCCCATTTGCTTCTCCTGTGATACTGGTGAAAAAGAAGGATGAATCTTGGAGACTATGTGTGGATTACAGGTATCTCAATGACCTGACTATTAAACACAATTACCCAATTCCCATCATTGATGAACTATTGGATGAGTTGCATGGTTCAAGGGTTTTCTCCAAGATAGACTTAAGATCTGGTTATTTCCAAATCTTAATGACTAAGGAGCACAGATATCTAACAACATTCAGAACTCATAATGGGCACTATGAGTTTCTGGTTATGCCTTTTGGGCTCTGTAATGCACCAGCAACTTTCCAGTCTCTATGAATCAGGTGTTTATAGATTATTTGAGGAAATTTGTGCTAGTATTCTTTGATGATATTCTGGTATATAGTGACTCTATGGAGCAGCATGTGAAACATCTAAGGATTGTTTTACAACTACTAAGGACCAATCAACTATTTGGTAAGAGGAGCAAATGTTAATTTGGTCAGTCTAAGGTGGAGTATCTTGGACATATCATTTCTGACAAAGGGGTGGCTACTGACCCTGAGAAGATTGAATGTATGCAAAATTGGCCTAAACCACAAAATGTCAAGCAATTAAGGGGTTTTCTGGGTTTGACAGGCTACTACAGGAAGTTTGTGCAAGGCTATGGTTCACTGAGTAAACCACTCACATCTTTACTCAAGAAGGATGGGTTTAGATGGAATCCTGAAGCTGATGAAGCTTTCCAGAGACTAAAAACAACTACGACAAATGTACCTGTGTTGTCATTACCTGATTTCACTAAAAAGTTCGTTGTGGAGACTGATGCAAGTGGGAAGGGTATAGGGGCAGTGCTAATGCAGGAGGGAAAACCCTTAGCATATATGAGTAAAGCTTTGTGTCCTAGGAATCAATCTCTTTCTATCTATGAGAGGGAGTTTTTGACTGTTTTAATGGCTATCCAGAAGTGGAAGCATTATCTACAGGGGCAGAAATTTACTATCAAGACTGACCAGCAGTCATTGAAGCATCTTTTAGACCAAAAGGTAGTAACTCCACTACAGCAGAATTGGATTACTAAGCTATTGGGTCTTGAATATGATATACAGTACAAAAAGGGGAGTGAAAATAGTGCAGCAGATGCACTTTCAAGAAGAATGACACCTGACAACCAATGCAATGCTCTATCCACTATAACTCCTAAGTGGATAGATCAAGTCTTAATCGGCTATGAGGGTGATGAGTTTGTGGAGGGAATCATCAAGGCTAAGGAAGCTGATTCAACAATACAACCTACCTTCCAACTTGTTGCTGGAGTTTTAAGGTATAAAAACTTAAAAAAAGAGGTTGGTTATTGGAGTTAGTTATGGGTTGAGAACATTGATTTTTTCTGAAATGCATGAGACTCCATATGGAGGACACTCTGGGATTAATGGAACTTATCAGAGAATTAAGAGGCTTTTCTATTGGCCAAACATGAAGGAGGATATTTTATTGTGGGTTAAACAGTGTGATGTGTGTGCAAGGAACAAATCCGGGCCAGGCTTGTATCCTGGGTTGTTACAGCCTTTACCTATTCCTAGGCAAGTCTGGTCCCATATTTCTATGGATTTCATAGAAGGTTTACCGAAATCTTGGGGAAAAGATGTTATTTGGGTAGTGGTGGATAGGTTTACAAAGTATTCACACTTCATAGCCCTTTCACATCTCTACACAGCCAAATCCATTGCCAAATCTTTCTTAGATATTGTCTACAAGCTCCATGGTCTCCCAGTGAGCATTGTAAGTGACAGAGACAGGGTGTTCACAAGTTCTTTCTGGAAAGAACTTTTCAAGCTACTAGGAACTCAGTTACATATGAGTTCCTCTTATCACCCTCAATCTGATGGACAGACAGAGAGGGTGAATCAATGTTTGGAACAGTATCTTCGGTGCATGGTGTGTGATAATCCCAAACAGTGGCTAAGGTGGTTACCATTAGCAGAATTTTGGTACAATACCAACTTCCACTCTAGCCTACAGATGACACCATTTGAAGCCTTATATGGCTATGCTCCTACACATCTATTCATGGGGCCCTATCTGGACTCTAACAATGAAGAAGTTCAGGACTTGCTTACTCACAGACAGCAGATAACCGAACAGGTCAGGGAAAATTTACTCAAAGCTCAAAACCGTATGAAACTTTATGCAGATAAACATAGACAGGAGAGAGAGTTTGAAATTGGTGACCGAGTGTTTCTCAAGCTTCAGCCCTTCCGGCAGAATTCAGTTCATCTCCGGAAGAACCTCAAACTCTCATCAAAATACTTCGGTCCCTACACGGTTTTGAAAAGGGTCGGATCTATGGCCTATCAACTAGATCTCCCACCAGGATCTAAGATCCACCCAATTTTTCATGTATCTTTACTGAAAAAGCAGATTGGAAATCAATACATACCTTCGCAAGTGCTTCCAGATGTGGATGGAGAAGGCCTTTTCGTCGTCCACCCTGCTCGCGAGCTCGACCACCGGGTTACACTGCACAAGGGAAAGGAGATTAATCAGATTTGCGTCGCTTGGGGTTTGAAGATTGGGATTTAACTACTTGGGAAGATACCGCCTTGATTCAGAAGAAATTCCCCATTGACCATCCTTGGGGACAAGGATTTGTCGACCGCCGGAGTATTGTTACGAGTCTACACCTGGAAGACGAGAGTATTGGAGAAGATGAAACGAGAACTAGGGTTTTCAAAGGAGACACAAAGACAAAAGTGAATTCAAGTACAATGTTGTGTCTGAAAGAGTTGGAAAATACCGAAGATGTGGGCTTGAGCTCAATCAAGGAGAGAGGAAAGATAAGTGGGTTTTCTTTCAAGGCCCAACTAATAATTAATTAAATTGGGAAGTTATTTAATTGTTATTTCAGTTTAAGTCCTTTAAGAACTAGTATTTACTTTTGGGCGCGGTCCCCACTGGTTGTTACAACAATGGCTATGGCCTGAGAAATGGTATCAGAAAAATTGGCTTCACTCTCTGTCCTCTAACTTCCTCTCCCTATCTAAATCTTTCCCTCTCCCTATATTCCTTCAAATCTTCATCATGTTCTTCAATTAATTTACATTTCAAAGACTTTATTCCCAAAAATCCAAAAACAAATTATAAAAATACCAAAATACATATCAAAATACAACAATTGGCTTAATTGATAAGTAACATAAATATTATTTAAGAGGTGTGCAATGGTCAAACCTTAGTTATTGCAATTTTTTTATTAAATTATATATTTAAATATTAAATGAATATCATATATTAACTACAAATTAATAAAAAAATAATACATTAATATAATAAAATGTGACATCTTATCCAACAAATTAACTCCAAGCGGGGGATATATGAACGTATTGGGACTGTATTAAAACATAAAATTAAAACATGACATCTCAACGCACCATATACAATTATTTTCCATTTTTGTAAAGGGTTCATAAATTTGTTGGTACACTTTAGGGAAATTTTTACTTTTTGACAATTGAGCATCTCTTTGTGATTTATAAAAGTTGCTCTTTATTCCAAGTCAATACATTCTCGTGTTTTGGTTTTATATATATAAAAGAAAAAGATACACCTAAATAGCTAAAAAGACATACAAAAATAGCAAAAAAGATGTAAAGAAACAAAGTAGGGATTTAAATCGATTTGGTCCCATAACTTTGGACCTTTATTGAAATGGTCCCGTATATATCTCATGTTTCAACTTAGTCCCGTATGTTTTTAATTTGTGTCAATTTAGTCCCAAGACGCCGAAGACCTGTCAAACTACACTAAAACGGCGTCGTTTTAGGGGCGCGTGATACACGCGCCCCTAATTTCGATCGGGAAATGGTGACTTGCATTGATTTGGACACATGACGCGCCACATGGGTAATAAATTGAATAAAATAAACTGAAAATCAAATTAAAAATTACAAATCATTAAAAAACAATTAAAAAAAGACATAATTAAAATTAAAATAAATTAAATTTCCAGATTTATTTTTAAATTAAAAAAAAGAAAAATAAATTCAAAACCCCACGACTAATTCCTAAATGCTCCAAATCTCAATCCCTAATCGAAACCGAAAGGGCACACCTTCTTCTCCACTAGAGCTCCACCCCAGATCACAATCTCAGCCTCACGCCGAGTCGGGGGTATTCCACCACCGCCTCCCTCAAATACGGGCAGCAGAGAAATGGTGCCCTACTAGGTTTCCTCTCCGCTACATAGCCAAATACTTCAGATAAGCGAGATCTCAAGTGAGGCGGCGCGACGCCAACCACCGCGACAACAATAATGGATTAATCAAGGCCAGACATGGTCGCCGCACGCTAAACCCCGGGCTAAATTGTTGTTCGCTTATGGAGCGGACGTTGAAATCGGGGACGACACGGGAAGACGCCACGCAATTTGTCAAGCGAGATCTCGAAATCAACTCGCAATTGCAAATACCAAGAAAATTAAGGTTGGGAGAGCGGATTAGAGCGCTGGAAGGGCGATGATGAGTTCGCGAGGTTGGGGAGATAAATGAAAGGGGAGAGTTTGGAGTATTTGGTGAAATGGAAAGATGGAGGGAGAATGGGTGGTGAAGAAGCGGCCTTGTTGCGCCAGAAAGCCGATGATGGGTCAAGCGTTTTTTTTCTTCTTTTTTTTATTTAAAAATAAATTTGGAAATTTAATTTATTTTAATTTTGTTTATTATTTATTTTTGGGGTGGGGAAGTTTCATGGAAACTTCCTATATTCATTTTTTTTTATCATTATGATATTTTAATATATATATTTATTTAATTTAATTTTGATTTATTTTTTGTTGTAATAAATGATGTGTAATTATTTTTTTCATTTTTTATTTTTTAATAGGTAAAATACACATGTGTAGTGCCATATGTGTCCAAATCGATTCAAGTCGATTTACCTGCTTTTAGTGTAGTTTGACCCATTCTTCAACGTCTTGGGACTAAATTGGCACAAATTGAAAACATCTGGACTAAATTGAAACATGAGATATATACGGGACCATGTCAATAAAGGTCCAAAGTTATGAGACCAAATTGATTTAAATCCCAAACAAAGTACTACCTCCGCTCTACCAATCTTATGCACAATTGACTTTTTTACGTTTTTTTTTTCTGAGTTTTGTATTAGTAATTGAAATAATAAAATAACTTTTTAAGGAGGATATGATATGTTGGTCCCAAGTAAACGAGTCTTTACACGTGTATGGGGGAATACACGTGTTCAATTTTTTAAAACTTTTTTCTTCATCGAGGTCGATGGGTCGTTGTCCCGATGATTTGGTCCCGAGAAGCACAAATCGCCTCGAAATCAAAGTCTACCCGAGATAAAGATCCCGAAATGCTTTCGAAACCTCAGATAATCCCAACTGAGCCTGAGTACTTTCAGAGATATTGAGTTGCTTGAATAGCTACTCAGATGTGCGGAATGGTTGGCCCTAAGTCTATACTCGTTTTATACTTTGCTGAAAACCTTCCTTTTAATGGAATAGTGATTAAGGCTGTGATTCAGTTATATGCAATATCAGTGGATTGATTCCAACTGAGTATCAGTGAAAATATGCTTTCAATTTAAAGATATGCAACAGTTAATCAAAGCAATACAGAAAGCAAATAACACAGCAAGTTATAGTGGTTCAGAGGCTCAAGCTCCTACGTCCACTCTCTCTGACTCTTCAGAGAAATTCACTAATCACTTCCAAAGGTTTTCTGACTACCTCTGTAGTTTACTAACCTTTCTACTTCCTAAGGTTTTCTGACTACCTCTGTAGTTTATTAACCTTTCTATTTTGAGCTTTCTGACTACCTCTGTAGTTTACTTACTCAAAACACACACAAGCTTTCTGACTATCCAAGATAGTTTACTCACTTCTTCTCTAGAGCTTTCTGACTACCTCTGTAGTTTACTAACTCTTTACAACTCCAACTCACCAACAATCACACTCAAACTACCTTACAAAGGGTTTGGGGTTTCTTGGTTGGTTTCCAACTAGGATGAGATATCCTTTACAATTAAGTACAATGCAAAGGCTATGATATCTCTACTAAGCTTTGGATATATCTTATCAAAACTAGGCTTAGTGAATGAGCTCTCTTCAATGTAAAGCACTTGAGAAATTCTTGGGTTTTCGAGTGCTTCAACTTGCAATAATAAGTTTGAACTCTTGAGTTGCTAACAAATTTCCCGTAACCTTCAATGTAGATGGTCACAAGTATTTATAGGCAGGCACCAAGGTCACTCTTGAAAAACTGCCCGTTGGAAGAGATAGCTCCATGAGTTTCCTCTTATGGTGTGTGATGAACGACTATATTTAGGGTTTGACACTCCCTAGCATGTTTTAGGCAAAGTGTTTTTCATGCAGCCAGTCACCACTTTTTGCAGTCTAGAACATAGTACTACTGACATGCTTCGTGACACCCGCCGCTTCAAAGGTCGATAAAAAAATCTGTTGTTGTCTTCTTCTTTTATTGGGTCGTTGTCTTGATTTAAATGTAGACAAACACAACGGCTCTTTTTGGTCAATATATCTGAGTTATATAATCTTAACAACACTTTGTTTTAGTTTCTTTTGTCTGCATCTGCATGTCTTGGGCAATATCTATTTTTCTAAGTAATCAGCGTTCTTCTCGAGATTGTATCCTTGAATAGATATTTTTTATGCCTCGGAACATTGGTTTATCTTGAGCATTGATGCATTCTTTGAGTCTTGATAATTCTGTGCCCTTGATATCCTTTGTCTTTGATCTTCTTCAGGTCTTGATTCTTACGTGTCTTGATTTTTAAAATGTCTTTAGAGTCTTACGAGTCTTCCACCGATTATCACGAGTCTTGATTTCTCCTTTGAGTCTTGATTTCTCGATTTCTCCTTTGAGTCTTGATTTCTCGATTTCATCTTGAAACTTGGTTTCTCGATTTCTGGCAGGTCTTGATTTCTCGATTTCTCACTTTGAAACTTGAAACTTGTTTCTCGATTTTATCTGAAACTTGAAACTTGATTTCATCTTTGAAACTTGGTTTCTTGAAACTCTTAGTCTTGAAATCTTGAGAATCTATCACTTGATCTATATCTGTGACTATACATTGTGCGAGATAACATCCTCGAACACTCTAAAACCGAATCTCGACTCAACTATCAAGATTATCCTGAACATGTCATACTCGGGGTTTTGGGATCTAATCAAAATCTTCTTTATTAAATTCATCTCCCAACAATTTCCTTTTGATGATGCAAAACCATCTTGTTACAAAAACACTTAACCTATACTCGTGTTTTGATTTTTTTCTATTACAAGATTGGTATATCTCCCAACAATTATCTCCCAACAATTTCTTCAGCAATGAATCTCCCAACAATTTCATCACCAAACAACATTAAGGCATATCAAAAGTAAAGACATGTAAAGTAAGATAATGAGGTATTACCTTTGAGCAAAAATGATAAAGTTTCATTGATGAATGGTAGACAGTTACAACTTACAGTGAACTTATCAGAAAATAAAAGACAAAAAGATAAGAAATTACAAGAGTCTTCTGAGTCTTGATCTTTAGTCTTTTTTTGCTCTTCAGCTCTGGCTCTTCAGTTCTCTTCTTCCACCTCATCAGCAGGCACTTCAAGGTTAAACATTCCATAATATCTCTTCTTCAGCGTATCTCTCTCCTTGATGATATCAGGATTGTTCCCTGTCAGGCCCAACTGAATGGCGTACTGAGCAATCTCATGAGAAATGGTTGTTTCATTCACCAAGCCATTCTCCAGCCTAGGAGGAGGGTATGAGTATGGACCATGGGCTGTGATCTGAACCTTTCCTTCATCCGCAAGATTGATCCAGCTTTGTACTTCGGATAGAAGGTCAGCAGATAATCAATGAAAGCCTCATTAGAATCTGAGCTCTCCCCTCTCCATTCTCTTAATTTTTCGTAGTAGAACCAGAATGTTCTTTTAATATCTTCCCACGCATCATTGAACTGGATTGGCATCCACTGGTCAATGTGCGGCCACTTCTGTGCTTTTGCAGTCTCTCTCCTCTTGCTCGCAAACTTCTTGAAACCACTCCTTCGCCTCTGCTCTTCTTCCTTCTTCTTTCTAATCAAGGGTACTCCAGAAACTGAAGCATCAGTTTTCTTGGCTTGCTCGACTTGGAGTGATCTCAGAGCACTTCTCGTATTGAAGACTTCTTTCTGAGGTTGCTCCTCAGACTCTTCTAATTCCATTATCAACTTTCTCTGAGTTGGCTTAGAAGCCTTAGCTCTTTTTCCTCAGGCTCAACAAATGCCACAACCTTCCTTTTGATAGGCAGTTCAGCACCGGCTTGGCTTGTGTCAACTCTTCTTCTAGCACTCAGCTTCTCAGCAACTACTTCTTGCATGGTTTCCTCAGAAACTTGAGTGTAGATAGGCTTCTCCACCTCCTTGAATTTAAGCTTCTCAGCGGCTTCAACTTCTTGCAAGGCTTCAGCAATGCTTTTCTTCTCAGCTTCTTTGTCTGTCTTTCTTTCCAAGGTGTGTGCCAATAATACTCTCAGGTCAGCTCCGGGTCTTTCCCCCTTCTTGGCATCATACCTTGGCAGAAGTTTGGATAGTGCAGTGTCCATATGATATTGCTCCTTGCTGACACTTCGCACCTCTCCCGTCAACTGATCTTGCTCTTCTTCTAGCCTCCTCAGGTGGTTCTTCGCCATTGAGAACTCTTCAAACATCTGGGCAAACTGGTTGGAGAGAGCTTCTTTGAACATGTCTGTCATCTTGGCCATGAGCATAGAACTCATTTCCTCAATAGCATTCTTCACTAACATCTCATTCTTCTCCACCAATTTGGCCTCTAGAAATTCAGTCCTCTCCTGATACTTTTGCTTCAGCTCTGCACTTAATTTAGCTTTGACTCCATCCATTTTTCCTTCCATCTTTCCTTCCATGGCAGTCAATTTGTCAGTCAGAGTAGTCTGAAGTTGTATCAGGTCTGAAGAAGAACTCAGACTTTCCATCTTCTGATTTTGGTTGGCCAATACCTCCTCAATCTGAGCAACTTTGTTCATGATTGACCCAACCTTCTCCAGCTTCTTCATAATTGGGGTGAGATCAATCTCAGGAGCATATGTGATCTGCTGTTTTTCCTGAGCCGGTTGTTCAGCCTGAGTCTCAGTCTGAATCTGAGTCTCAGTCTCAGTCTGAGCTTCAGTCTCAGTCTGAGTCTGGGTTTCCACCTGAGCTTGGGTGTCCACCTGAGCCTCAGTCTGCATATCAGACATTACAGAATTAAAGATAGATACTTCAGTAGCCCTGACATAATTGTTAATAGTGACAAAAGTTACCTGAAGGCTAACTTCAGTCTGAGGATGTTTGACAGCAGGCTCTCCAGCATCAGTACTATCTTTCTCCATCTGAGATTGACTCTCATCATTCCCTTGTTGGTCCCCATCTTGATTTTTGTCTTTGGAGCTCGGGGCACCAACCTCAGCATCTTTTCTCTCAGCAAGCTTCCTCTTCACCAGCTCATCAAAATCAGAAATTTTCATCCTGAGCTTGGTTTTTCTGAATCCTGAGAACTGAGTTAAAACAGCTGTCTCCTCATTCCACCAGTCTTCACCTCTGAATGAAGCAATGTTGAGCATCTCAGGCAAGGTCTGGTTGAGAATGTATACTGTTGACCTCAGTCTGAAAAATAAATCCTGAAGGTCAGGATATGTGCTTAGCTCAGGGTACCGGTCCAGAATGAACCGTTCCCCCTTGCTTCGCCACTCAGTCTCTTTAGCTTCACCCTTCTTCAACTTCGGGCTCTCAGGTTCAGTGGGAAAATCTGCTGAAGGATCAAGGAATGGATCACTCAGGAGCTCATCAAGGTTCAACAGCTCCTGAGGCTCAGCTAAATCTGAAGATTGGGCAGGCAACTCCTCAGTCTGAATCTGAATTGGCTCTGAGGATTGAGTTGGCACTTCCTCAGTAGGAGTCTGAGTTGTCTCTGAGGTCTGAGGTCCTTTGAAGATTTCTTGAGAGAATTTGTCTGAGCTCAGTGACGTCTCAAGAACCTCAGAGAAGACTTGCTCCTCAGTTTGCTCCTGTGCCATAGATATAACCTGAGCCAATACTTGTAAAGACAATTTTTGAGTTTTTTGGCCCTCAGGTTGTATCTCCTCAGGCTCACTCTCCTCCTCCTCAGTGGCAATCACCATCCTTCTGCGCTTTGGAGCAAGGGTCTTCTTCTTCAATGCTTCACCCTTCTCCCTCTTGACCTCCATCAAAGCCTTCCCCCTGGCTTGATGGGTTTCTTCAGCAGCAGCAGGTGGTTCCACTTTCTTCTCTTTCTTCCCTTTCAAAGTCTTTTTGGTAGCTGTTGGCTTGAACATAACTTTAAACTTTGGGAAAGGAGTGGTGTCGGCAAAAATATCCCCCTCTTCTCTGCACATCTCCAAAATAAAAGATATTTTGGTTGCATGGAGTATTTTGCCTTTGATCGAGATCGATCCATCCTCCTTCTTGATTAGCTTGGCCTGGTCACTCACCACTTCAATCAGATATTTCAACCAGTTGAAATCTTTGGTGGGTGAATCTTCGATAGCAGCCATCAATCGAAGCTTGGGAGTGCTTATCTACTCAAAACTCCCTGATCGACTCATTATACACTTGCTAACAATATCTAACAAAACTCTGTATTTTGGCTTCAAATGCCGTTTATGTAATGTAGCCTCGAACTTAATAGGATGCTCTGTTATCCTATCAAGGTATTTCTGCTCCCGACCCAACATATAGGTTGTGGGATCCTCTCCTCTATCACACAACTCAAAAACATTGTTTAAATTTTTAGGGACTAAATACAACTCCCGTACAAAATTTACATACTTCGAGCTATGTTCTAGATGGGAAACAGTAATCTCAGACTCGATACGATCTTCCTCATCTATTTTCAGATTTGAGACAAACTCTATTACCTCTTTAGAGTATTCGGCCTCCGGTTGACTTGCGATGAGATTTGTGAGTTTTGCGATTCTGATCATGTGTAGCGCTTCTTCTTCATGGGTCGCGTTGGATGAGCTTTCTAGTGATACCACATATTCATACCATGGCTTGTTGGAAACAGTCAGTTTATCGAATATTGAGAAAGTCATTTTGAGGATTTTGAAGGTAGGGCTTTTTGGAACGATGAAGATTTCTGGGCAAAGGGGTTTTTAGTTGCAGAGTGTTTGGAGACGAAGGTTTAATGAAATAGGCTTGAATGACTTTTCAAATGCATATATAGATCGATTCGTGGGAAATCGTATCGATTGATGAAAATCAACGGTGGAGATTAATCACAAATTAATCGGGTATGCGAAAGGACGATCTCACGAAAAAAATACGCCGCCATTTTAACCTTATTGGTGATTAATTGAATCGAGCAATTAATGATTGACCTTCTTCGCATTTCAAAGATCCCGCCCAAAACATTCCCTTTAGGTGTTTTAGTATTTATTGCAAATGATTACTGAGATTCATTTAAGCAATAAATGAGTTGCATGAATCTTTACTTCTTCAGACTAATTTTCCTATCAGTCTTACTGAGTATTGACCTTGATAAAATGTCGATTATATCTTGAAAATCGAATCTGGTTCAAGATGATATCTTTAGTATCTTGAGCCGGATCAAGATAATAATTGAAGACTCGACCTTCAACATATCTGAGTTTCTCAAGACTCAGATTTCAGTACTTATAATTTTATCTTGAGTTTCTCAGTAGAATCCTGAGAAAAACTTCATGCATCCGAAAACCTTCAAAAAAAAAAATCAGATTTACTCTATACACCTGGATCCAACATCCCTAATTCAACTGATAGTTCCTGAAACCTTGATTCAAATAAAGGTTTAGTCAAGATATCAGCTCTCTGCTTATCAGTATGAATCTTCTCCATTCTGATATCCTTCTTCTCTACATGATCTCTGATGAAGTGATGTCTGATATCCACATGCTTACATCTGGTGTGCAATACTGGATTTTGTGAGATAGCAATGGCACTATTATTATCACAAAATATTGGTACTTCATTGGCTACAATCTTATAATCCCTTAATTGTTGTCTGAGCCAAAGAATGCATGCTGTGACTTCCGCAAACCATGTATTAAACCGACAAGAAGATCTTGGTTGCTCTTGAGGTCTGTTTCTTTTGAAAACCAAGATATCGACTTACTTCCAAAAAATTGACAAGTTCTGTAGTGGACTTCTGTCAATTCTCTGACCTCCATAATCAGCATCTGAATAACCAGTTAATTCAAGGTTATCATCAGCGGATACCACAATCCTCTATTCATTGTGCCCTTAAGATACTTCAAGATCTTTTTTGACAACCTCCATGTGACTAGCCTTAGGATTAGCTTGGTATCTTGCACATATCCCAACAAAGAAATGTTATATCCGCCTACTTGCACGAGAGATAGAGCAATGATCCAATGATCTCTATAATCGGTGTGACTTCTTCGATTTGCCTTGAGATCGAGGATCCATCTTGTAGTTAGTATTCATGAGAATTCTAACTGCATTGCAATTCTGTACACCATATTTGGCAATCAGATCTCTGGTGTACTTTGCTTGGTTGATGAAGATTCCTTCCTTTGATTGTTTCACTTGAAGTCCAAGAAAGAAATTCATCTCCCCCATCATAGACATCTCAAACTTTCCTTTCATCGGTGTAGAAAACTTTTCACACAACCCGATGATTTGGAGATCAAAAAATGATGTCATCTACATAAATCAACTAGTAAGATATCTTCCCCATCTTCTATCCCGAACAAAGTTCTATCAACATTCCTTTGATAAAACCATGGTCGATGAAGAAACCGAAAAGGGTATCATACCATGTTCGGGTGCTTGCTTAAGACCATACAAGGCTTTTTCGATCCTCAAACTTGGTCATTCTGGTTCGAAACCGGGAGGTTGTTCCACATAAACCTCTTCCTTAAGCACACCGTTCAAATGCACTTTTCACATCCATTTGATAGATATGAATCTCATGTGGGCAAAGATATGCAAGAAACAATCGATGGCTTCTAGTCTTGCAACCGGTGCAAAGGTTTCATCATAATCCAAGCCTTCTTCTTGGGAATAACCTTGTGCAACTAAGCCTTGCCTTGTTTCTTACAATATTGTTGTTCTCATCTCTTTTATTCTTGAATACCCACTTGGTTCCAATAACATTGTGCCTTTTCGGGCCTATCCACTAGCTCCCATACTTCATTCCTTGAGAATTGATTCAACTCTTCTTGCATAGCGAGAATCCAATAAGAATCTTGTAGAGCTTCTTCAATCTCGAAGAGCTCTTTCTCCGATAGGAAAGCGGCGAAATAATGCACTTTCACCATGGAACCTTCTTGTCTTAACACCATCGGTTAGATCACCCACAATCGACTTGTAGGATGACTATCTAACCAACTTCTTCTAGATGTTCCCCTTCAATAATATCCTCAACATTTGAAATGTTAGGTTCAAAGCGATTCATTAAATTCGGGGAACAACGAGAAAAGGAGAAAGGGAATCATCTTCCTCGGGAAATTCCATTCGAACATTGTCAGTGACATTTGTTCCCCTTTGGTTGATAGATTCAGAAATTGCCTCAGTTGTGACCACATCTTCATTGGCATCACATACCTGAGTCTGAACTGGTGTCTGTTCAGATTGGTCAACTTTGTTGTGTTGGTTTTCCTTCAGTGGAGAATTTCCATCCTGAGTCTCACCATCCTGAGTTCCATCCTGAACTTCTTTGTCTGAGTCTGAGTCACTCCATTCATAGAAAGTGACTGACTTCTTCTTTCGTGTTCGAGAGGATGTTTTGTCATTCTTTTTCAGGCTTAGTCTGGTGATTCTCTTGGTCAGTTTTCCTGCATCATGTTCCTGTTTCTTCTGAACACAAGTAGATTCATCAAAAACAACATGAGGTGTTTCTTCCACAATAAGAGTCCTACAGTTGTAAACTCTGAAGGCTTTACTGATTTAAGAATATCCTAAAAATATTCCTTCATCATCTTTGCTATCAAATGTTTTCAACTGATCTTTACCATTATTGTGTATGAAACACTTGCAACAAAACACACGAAAGAAAGAAACAAGAGGCTTCCTTTCATTCCAAAGCTCGTATGGTGTTTTGCCTTGACTCTTGGTCAGCATGGATCTGTTTTGTGAATAGCATGCAGTGTTGATAGCTTCAGCCCAAAATCTTTTAGGAATATCAGCTTCAGATATCATTGCCCTTGCATCTTCTTTTAGAGTCTTGTTCCTTCTTTCAGCAACACCATTTTGTTGAGGGGTCCTTGCAGCTGATGTTTCATGAGTTATTCCATTTGCTGCACAAAAATCAGATATAATATGGTTTATAAATTCAGTTCCTTTATCTGATCTGATTTTGACCACACTCAGGTTCTTTTCAATACTGAGCTTTTTTAGTAGTTCAGACAGTTTTATCTGAGTCTCTTTCTTACTGAGTAAGAATATGACCCATGTATATCTTGAGTAGTCATCAACTACTACGAGTGTATATTTCCTGCCATTAGTGCTCACTGGTGTTACTGGACCAAAAAGATCCATATGCAACAATTGAAGTATTCTCTCAGTAGAAACATCTACTTTGCTTTTAAATGATGCTCTAATTTGTTTTCCTTTTGGCACGCATCACAAACATGTTCTTTACTGAACACTTCATTTGGTAACTCCCTCACAAGTGCTAATCTTGCAAGTTTGTTCAGGGTTTTGAAGTTAAGGTGATTCATCCTTTTGTGCCACAACCAACTGGTATCTGTGGAACTTTTTGCAACCAAACATGTATCTTTAGGAGTTGAACTCCAATCAGCAAGATACACATTTCTTTTTCTAGTACCAGTCAGTAGTATTTTCTGTGAGGTATCATCTTTCACATAACACAAGTTCTTTGAGAACTCAACATTAAATCCCTTGTCACAGAATTGGCTTATTGAAAGCAAATTATGCTTCAATCCAGATACATATGAAACACCATGGATATGAACTGAATCGATTTCAAGAGTTCAATATCCTTTAATCTGTCCCTTGGAGTTATCTCCAAATGTGATCTGAGGGCCTCTTTGCTCTACATAGTCACTGAGTATTTGCTTGAATCCTGTCATATGTCTTGAACATCCACTGTCAAGATACCATACAACAGGGGTCATTTCATCTCCACTCATCAGTGCTATGTGATCTTCAATCAGCTCAGTGCCCTTGTTTTTCTCCTGAAAAATAGATCAATTCTTAGGTACCCAATTGGTGTAGGGTCCTACCAGGTTAGCTGTACCTTCGGAATCCAAATCTGCCTGACAACTCTAATCACTTTAGAGTGGCTGATCTGTCTTCCATAAACATCTACATACACATTTACCACTCTGGGTGCCTTAGCAGTGTCCTGTGTATGAGTGCTAGCCTTGGCATGGACATGAGCCTTAGAATTTTTCTTGAGTATAGGCCTTTTGTTCCATTGCTTTGGCTTCTGTGCAGCTGGTCTGAATCTTTGTTGACTTGGGTTCAGGTAACCTTTACCCTTAGGCAAGTGGGGTTTAGGTTGCCTGTACTGAAATTGGGGTCTTTCAGTAATCCGAGGACTTGGTCTTTTCAGTTGAGAATGTCTCTGCTAAGTGTTTCTCTTCTGAAAATTCCTCTGCTGGTTCAGTGCAGATCCTTTCAGGTTTGCATTCTTAGCCTGAGGCTTAGAAGTACTTGCCTGAAATTTTCTTACTGAGTGGTCAGGTTTTCTAGCCTTCACCTGAGGTTTGGGCTTTCTTACCTGAACATTCAGTTTTTCTGGTTAGGTCCTTTTCCCTTGTCTAAAACTTTGGGCATTTCTTCAGTCCGAAGAGTAGGTGCCACTTGTTTAACAAAGATTGTCTTAGTGCTACTTGATGCAACATTCAGATGACCTTGTGAGGTTCCCCCTGGAATGTATCCCAATCCTAATTTTATAGTGGCAAGTCTCTGATAACTCTGAATTTCATCTATTACTTTAGATGCAGTATTCAATAGAGTTAGCTTCTTTTGCGCACTATCCTCACATTTTTGTAGAGTTTCATGCTTCTCAGAGAGGTCATTGAACTTAGTTCTGATCAACTGAATCTCCTCAGTGGATTCCTCTAGTTTTCCATTTAGGGTCTCTATCAGCTTCTCTTTCTCTGAGAGTTGTACTTTCAGAACATCCAGTTCATCAGTAGTTCCCATTAATTGAGAAGTGATTTCACCATTACTAGAGTCTTTCCACTTAAGATTTTCAGCAATCAGTTCTTTGTTCTGCTCTTGAGTTTCATTCAGCAGTTCTTGTAAAACAACATAGTCCTTCATCAGACTCTCAAAAGAATCCATCAGGTCAAATTGATTGTTTACAGTGGAACTTGATAACTCTTGTGCTAGTGTAGGAGCAACAACAGAGAAAGAAGAGTTTACCTCCTCTACAGTCATTAGACATATGTCATCACTATCACTGTCTGAGAACATTTCTTCTGAAGAGCTAGAACCTTCTTCAGAGTGTTCTTCCTCTGCAACCATGACTTTCTTACTGGAGAACTTCTTGTCTCTTTTTGCTTGTCTTTCTTTTCTCTCCTTAGCACTTAGGTCTGGACATTCATACTGAAAATGACCTTTCTTTTGGAAGTTATAACATCTGTTGGCATCATCATCTTGATCATTTTCCTCCTTTGTCTTGGAGTCCTTCTTTTTGGATGAAGATCCTTCAACTTTCAGGTCTTTTCTCTTCTCAGTGGATCTGTCCTCAGCCTTTGAATCTCCCTGGTACCTGTGATTCCTGTAATAGTTTTTATATTTTCCATATCTACTATTAAGCCTTTCAAACCTTCTTGCCATCAAAGCTAGCTTATCCTCAAGCTCATCCTGATTCTTGGCAAGTGAGTTCTCAGACTCTCTAGTTTTACAGGATTTTTCCTTGGCTTTGAAAGCCACATTTTTACTAGATGAAGAATCATCTTTGTTGTCAGCTTTCTTTGATTTCTTATAAATTACGAACTCATAAGCTTTCAGCTCAGAGAAGAATTATTGGTACGGCATTGAATCAATGTTCTTGGTGTTTTCAATCACCACTGCATGAATATCCCATTTCTTAGATAGACCTCTAAGAATTTTCAATGCAACTTCTCTTTGTGGATATCTCTTTCCAAGTGCATTCAGATCATTCATTATACTAGTGAATCTGACTTCCAGTTTATCAATAGATTCACCATATTCCATTTCAAAACTGTCAAACTTTCCAATGGCAACTGAAAGTTTGTTTTCCTTGATATGATCTGTGCCTTGGCACATTACAACTAGTGTATCCCATATTTCTTTGGCAGTATTACAATGAGAAATCATTCCCATCACACCATCATCAATAGTGCTATATAGTGTGTCTTTGGCAATATAGTCTAGATTGACTAACTTCCTCTCCTCAGGAGTAAGTTGATCATCAGACTTAGGAAATTCAGTCCTGGGATCATTTCTCTCATTTTCTGTAACTCTGGGATTCACCACAGTGAATTGGAATGGTCCTTCAGAGACCACTCTCCACATACGTTCATGCTTAGAATACAGGTAAGCCTGCATTCTCAGTCTCCACAAATCATAGTTCTCTACTGAGAACATGGGAAGTTTCTTAGAAGACATTATGTCTGAGTCTTTTAAGATTTCAGCAAATACGATCTGTTCAGATAGACCACAAGAATCTTTAGCAAATAAGACTATGGTCAACAAAGCAGGTGGTCAAGTTAAACCACTGCTCTGATACCACTTGTTGGTCCCGGTGCAAATGAGTCTTACACGTGTATGGGGGGGAATACACGTGTTCAGTGATTTTAAAACTTTTTCTTCACTGAGGTCAGATGGGTCAGGTTGTCCTGATGATTTGGTCCTGAGAAGCACAAATCGCCCTGAGTCAAAGTCTACCTGAGACAGTGATCCTGAGCTACTTTCAGAAATCTCAGATAATCCCAACTGAGCCTGAGTACTTTCAGAGATACTGAGTTGCTTGAATAGCTACTCAGATGTGCGGAATGGTTGGCCCTAAGTTTATACTCGTTTTATACTTTGCTGAAAACCTTCCTTTTAATGGAATAGTGATTAAGGCTGTGATTCAGTTATATGCAATATCAGTGGATTGATTCCAACTGAGTATCAGTGAAAATATGCTTTCAGTTTAAAGGTATGCACCAGTTAATCAAAGCAATACAGAAAGCAAATAACACAGCAAGTTATAGTGGTTCAGAGACTCAAGCTCCTACGTCTACTCTCTCTGACTCTTCAGAGAAATTCACTAATCACTTCCTAAGGTTTTCTGACTACCTCTGTAGTTTACTAACCTTTCTATTTTGAGCTTTCTGACTACCTCTGTAGTTTACTTACTCAAAACACACACAAGCTTTCTGACTATCCAAGATAGTTTACTCACTTCTTCTCTAGAGCTTTCTGACTGCCTCTGTAGTTTACTAACTCTTTACAACTCCAACTCACCAACAATCACACTCAAACTACCTTACAAAGGGTTTGGGGTTTCTTGGTTGGTTTCCAACTAGGATGAGATATCCTTTACAATTAAGTACAATGCAAAGGCTAGGATATCTCTACTGAGCTTTGGATATATCTTATCAAAACTAGGCTTAGTGAATGAGCTCTCTTCAATGTAAAGCACTTGGGAAATTCTTGGGTTTTCGAGTGCTTCAACTTGCAATAATAAGTTTGAACTCTTGAGTTGCTTACAAATTTTCCGTAACCTTCAATGTAGATGGTCACAAGTATTTATAGGCAGGTACCAAGGTCACTCTTGAAAAACTATCCGTTGGAAGAGATAGCTCCACGAGTTTCCTCTTATGGTGTGTGATGAACGGCTATATTTAGGGTTTGACACTCCCTAACATGTTTAAGGCAAAGTGCTTTTCATGCAGCCAGTCACCACTTTTTGCAGTCTAGAACATAGTACTACTGACATGCTTCAGTGACCTGCCGCTTTCAGTGTCAGTAAAGTACATTGTTGTCTTCTTCTGATTGGCTGTTGTCTTCAGTTTAATGTAGACAAACACAACGGCTCTTTTTGGTCAATATCTCTGAGTGATATAATCTTAACAACACTTTGTTTTAGTTCCTTTTGTCTGCATCTGAATGTCTTGGGCAATATCTATTTTTCTAAGTAATCGCGTTCTTCTCAGGATTGTATCCTTCAGATAGATATTTTCAGTGCCTCGGAACATTCAGGTTTATACTGAGCATTCAGTACATTACTGAGTCTTCAGTAATTACTGTGCCTTCAGTATCCTTTGTCTTCAGTCTTCAGTCTTCTGTCTTCTGGGTCTTCAGATTCATCTGTGTCTTCAGATTTTTCTGTGTCTTCAGAGTCTTCTGAGTCTTCACAGATATACTGACTGATATACTGAGTCTTCATGCTGAGTCTTCAGTTTCTCAGTTTCTCACTGAGTCTTCAGTTTCTCAGTTTCTCACTGAGTCTTCAGTTTCTCAGTTTCTCACTGAGTCTTCAGTTTCTCAGTTTCATACTGAAACTTCAGTTTCTCAGTTTCACAATGAGTCTTCAGTTTCTCAGTTTCTCACTGAAACTTCATAAACTTCAGTTTCATACTGAAACTTCAGTTTCTTCAGAAACTTACTGAGTCTTCAGAATCTTCAGAATCTATCCTGATCTATATCTGCTGACTATACATTGTGCAGATAACATCCTGAACACTCTAAAACTGAATCCTGACTCAACTATCAAGATTATCCTGAACATGTCATACTCAGGGGTTTTGGGATCTAATCAAAATCTTCTTTATTAAATTCATCTCCCAACATATAGATAAAGCCCCCATCTATGATACCCCTCCTTAAAAGTCATTTTATCATTTCAATTACTAATACAAAACTCGCTAACAAAAACGCGTGTAAAAGTCAACTGTGCATAAGATTGGTGGACGAAAGTTAATATATACTAATATCCACTCTTAAAAAGTAAATCTCACTGAATTTAGCAAAATCACCCAACAGTTCTAAATATATGATAAATAAAATTTGAGTAGAAATCAGGTGCACCATGCAATTTAAATGTATCTTATAAACATGTATATTGAACAAGTTATATGTTTCAATATAAATAAATTAAAATATATCAAAAAGACAAGTTGCATGTTTTAAAAATATATTTAAATTATACTTTGTACAGTGTAATTGATGCATATAACACTTTACCCTAAAAATTTTGTTAGACTCATTTTGTAAATGAATAAAATACTCCAAATAGAGTTTACATGAATTAAATTTACACGTGTTATTAATCTTTTAAATAGATATGAGTATTTTGTATATAATCTATATATGGTAGGGTCCTTGCTTGCCAACTTGCATTGGACAAGGATGCAACTCAAGATTGAGTCGACTGCGGTACAAGCAAACTCCAATCAATAAAATATACTTCCTCGCTTCCAGAATAACTGCAATAGTTGATGTTTACACGTATTTTTACGAAAGAGTTTTGTATAAATATTTAAAATGATAAAGTGACTCATCTATTATACTCATCATTAAAATTCACTTTTATCATTTCAATTACTTATACAAAACTCGTTCGCAAAAATGCGTGTAAAAGTTAATTTTTGCAGTCATCCTGGGACGGATGAAGCAACTATTTCACACGGATCAATTAAATCAACCAAGTGTGTGGATAGTTCAAGTGATTAGAGCTCCATTGCCTAAGATTTTGAGGTCTTGGATTCGAGACAAGAAGAATGAAAATTTATTCTCTCTTATGGTGGTTGCGGTTCCAGTGGTCCCTTCTTGTGGTGGTTGCGGTTCCGGTCTAAAACGAGACGAAAATTTAGAAGAAACTATTGTAATTAATTATATTAGGAAAATATTGTAATTAATTACTTTAAAAAAAATCAATTAAATCAACTCAATCTTCTCATATTTTTTAAAAAGAAAAAGCAGTATTTCTAGATGAGTCTTTGAGTCAAGAAAATCGCCTCAACTTTAGCAGTAATACTTGAATTCATACAGGTTATAAATCAAAGTTAAACTTCTATTTCCTTATAAAGAGCTGTAAATAATGTTATTGGCAATTTACAACTCTACTCAATTAAAATTGAAATGCAATTGAATATCTCTATTACAAATGTTGTTCTAATATTCAATTCTTTTAATACAAATCGCATATTATATTAGTAATATCATTAAATATAATGACAATTCAGGGTATCAAATTCTATTTAAAATAGAGAATCTCGAATGGATCAAACTGAGTAACAAAATTAATGGATTTATATTACAAAGAGAAAACAGCTGAATAAAGAAACCACAACCTGTCACACTCAGTACATGTTAAATAAACTATTATATACTAGGAGGAGAAAAAAAAAAGGATACTCACTAAAAAACGCATCCATGCTATACTCTATAAATAGAAACAAACTCAAATTTCTTCTTATATAGTAGTAGTAATTTAGAAAACTCGTTTTAATTTCTTATTTTTTAGTTTTTTTAATTTTATTTTCAATAATTTTTTCATATAATACAGTATACTACAATAGTAAGATTGAGCTATAACAACTGTTCAGTATGTTCGTTTCACTGTGCAAGAGTAGGCAACTCGTCCACAATTAGAAGCTTTCGATCAATCTCCTGCACGAAAAAAACGATAGAATGACAACTTTAGAACATATTAAACAGACGAGTAACACTTGGGTGCACCAACTAATATTGTTCAATGAAAACCACTTATATTGTTCGGTGAAAACAACTAATACCTTTTTAAAATGTAACTGAATTGCACAGTGCAACTGGTGCATATAATTATTTGCCTAAATAGATAACTAAAGCATAACATGAGAAATTTGTGATGGGGAATCACTTTTGGTCCATTATGTTGGCAATGAAGCATATACTTCCTACCTAACAAGAAACATCTCCATTATGATAATCCAACCAGTTGGAATTTTGGATTATTTCAAGGCTTCACATGATATAAATACAGTATATATATAGGTATAACTTAAAATCATACTTCAATGTGACCCCTCTTACAACTAGAATGTGATTTTTTCTTTCTGTCAATGAATTTATTGTAATATCATATCAAGAACAACTAGTTGCTTTCTTTGTATAAATGTAAATAAAGTTTGCATTTTTCAATCTTAACTATATGTTTGACCATTATGGTCCCATACCAAACCTGTTTTTACTTCTAAAGCATGCAAGATTTTGAGCGCCATGAAAATTGAACATGAGTATTAATGTGAGCATTAACCACTTCGGACTTTATAAGCCCCAACTTGGTAACACTCAACAATGCAAATCGAACGGTTATAAAACTATGACGAAGCTAACCACCATATTGGGTAAGGGAAAGTTAGGTGGAGCTAACTTTCACAATTTCGATATTCTTCGTTCTTGTTTTCTTCTGAAATTGTGATTTCATCATTCTACGCAATCAGTTGTTGCTAAATCAGTTTTTAGCAAACATCTCATTCGAAGAATCTTCTCATTTAAAAGCATGTTAACAAAAATAAGTTCCTCAACCAACCTATATACAACAGTTCTTCAACTAGGCACACCTAAGAATTAATTAATAGTTTTAATCCAACAACTACTGTTTTTTAAAGGCATGTAACTATCAAAGCATATTTAGGCTCAAACACTATGTGCAATAAGTGAAATAGCAAACAAATCAAATGACTGTTAAGAGCAATTACCCTTTTGTCCACCGGAGATGGTTAATTACTGATTAGTCCCTCCATGCCCTTGCGAAGATACTTGCTAGCCTATTCCCGGAGAGTCTCTGCAAAGCCTTTTTCGCACCGGCCACTTCCATATCCACTAACCTCTGCAAATGGCCATAAACACCAGCTGCAACGAGCTTCTTCCGGCAGCTCTGGCTCCCTCCGGCCATGATAGCCGCCACCACAGCCACCGGAAACTTCTTTGAAACCACCTCATTTTTAGGATTCAACATCTGAGATAGCCTCATCATACTCTTCTCATCCCTCACCAACTCTTTCCTATTGGATTTAACAGATAACAACAACAATAAGGCCTTCGCACCAACCTCCTGTACCCCATCCGGCTTAACAGATTCCATTAGTTTCACCAAAGAACCCATACACCCAGCAATCACCGCCTTATTACTATCACTAATCGATAATTTAGCAAGCAAAGAAGCAGCTATATGCTGTAACCTTATATTCCCATGCTTAATAACATCAGCAATTTGCAGTATAAACATGGTTGATCCAGATAAAACTCTGCTGCTTGTTTCGGATGAAGATAAATAATAAATCGCGCGTAATACATGTTCTAAAGTATCAGCAACTGGGCATTCTTGAAACAAATGCAACAATCTTTGCAACCCCTTTTCCTGTAACAACGAATTGCGAAAATACTCACTTGTAGAAGCAAGAATTGATATACAATTGGCTGCTTTTCCCTGAGCTAAAGCACTCCCGGAAACAAGCAGCTCCATCAGAACAGGGATGACGCCTTCTTCTGCTAACGAAACCTGTATATCTTCAACAATGGAAACATTTCTAATTGCCCCAACGGCGTGCGATTGAGCTACGACAGAGCCAGATTTACACAATTCAATTAGAATGGGGACACCACCGTAGGCGGAAATCGCCCACGCGTTATCCGTATCAGCGGTGATGAATTCGACGGCCATGGTGGCCTTTTCCTTCATAGGCATCGTGCTGCACTCGATGATTCTCAACAAAGGCCCCAGGGCTCCTTCCTCGAAAACACATTTCCGAGGCAAATCGCCGGCGGATGCGAGCAGCGAAACCGCGTGAACCGCCTGTTCTCTAACGGAATCATGAGCGTTCAGATCGAGGAGAGAAATCAAGCACTTAAAATTCCCCTCATTAGCTACTATAGTAGCGCACTTATTGTCGTCAGAAATTAGCTGAATTAACGAATCTAGGGCTTTTCTCTTAAACTCTAGCCCTCCGATCTGGAGTCTAGTGAACAGGTCCCTAACGAAAAACGACAATTCCTCTTTCGAGGAACTCAAATTAGGTCGAGACAGAACAATGGCGGTCGATTGGTGGAGAACGCCGGAGCGCAGGAGAAGCTCGAGGTCGTTAATCTGCTTCGCGAGCCACCCGGCGGCCATGTCGAGGTCGGATTGCATCAGAAGCTTCCCGCGGCATAGCGAATCGTCGGAACAGTGGCCGCATAGGGTTTCGGTGCGGTGGAGAGTGGACATCAACGCGGGGAGCATGGGCGGCAGGAGAGGGTTTTCCGACCAGTGAGGCGAGTCGGAGATTTCGGCGAGGAGTGATTTGAGGGAAGCGAGCTTCGAGCGGATGACTTGCCATCTGGAGGCAAAAGAGGTGATGGAGAGAGTGGAGGGAGAAGGCTGTTAAGGAGTTGGATGATTTTTTCGAGCGTTTCGGAAGGAATCTCCGGCGCCGGCGAGATTTGTGGTGGCGGGACGGTGGCGGGAGGCATTTTTTTTTTTGCTTTTGTGATGGTTACGAGTGTTTGTGTTTATTGTTTTAAAAAGTCAGAAATGCATGTGGAAATAATAGAGTCGCAGGGTCCGTGTGTGTTGTGTGTGAAAAAAAAGTAGGAAAAGAATTTGGGGTGGGGATTTATAAATTGAAATCTCTTATTCTTATTTTTACAAGAAATTTGTATCAAGGAATTTTTAGGTCGACTCTCAATATAACTCTTCAAGGCCCAAAAGGAAATTACATTTTGTGATTTATGGTTTTAATCCGAAAAGAAAGTACTAAATTAAAATTGCAAATTGAACTAGTACAACTGTACAAAATGATAGAAGTAAGAGATATATGTACATTGTAATAAAAATAATTTCATTAATGGTAAAGTACATATGAACAAGTCTCACATTAAAATTTGCAAAACTGATTAAAAAGTGTCACTTGTATTATTAAAGAATATTAATTGTGATAACTGAACGATATGTCTTTTTATTACATAAAATGTATTACTCATAACGTTGAAAGATGTGACTTATATTACAACATGAATATTAATAGTGATATCTGAAGGGTATTATTTATATTACAAAAGATATTAATAGTGATAACTGAATGATCATATATATAAATATGAAATTAGTTTCACACAAAGCATGTTGTTCATTAATTTGGAAAAGAAAGAAAAGTAATCGTCATTAATTTTTCACATCATAATAAAAATAACTTCACTAATTTGGAACTAAAAAAGGAATCTTCATTAACTTTTTACATCATAATAAAAATAACTTCATTAATTTGGAATTAGAAAAGGAATCTTCATTAACTTGTTACATCGTAGTAATAAAATAACTTCATTAATTTGAAATTTAAAAAGGAATCTTCATTAATTTTTTACATTATAATAAAATTAACTTCATTAATTTGGAAATAAAAAAGGAATCTTCATTAACTTTTACATCATAATAAAAATAACTTTATTAAATTGGAAAAGAAAAAACAATCTTCATTAATTTTTTTTTAGTATAATTTTTTCCTTTTTTTTACATAAATCACATTGAATAGAAAACGAGTAAATTTTATGTGTATCAAATGCACCGTGCAATTTAAATGCATTTAAAACATGTAATTTGTTACATTGAAATATACAATTTGTGTTGGTGAAAATAAATTATATATTTTAATATAAATAAATAAAAAATACACTTAAATTGTATGTGCACCTTGGACATAAAACGTAGATTTTTTTTTTTTTTTTTTGAGCGCTAAAAAACGTAGACATATAAAATGGATATTGCATTGCATTTTGGGAGTGTCTTACTTTGGGATAATTAATTGAAGGTCAGGAATGCTATATATATACTTTTTCAGTCAAGCCCATCAAATGAAAAATAAATCACTACTAAATATATTCATAGTCCAATAATGTGCATGATATTTTTTATAGTTTAGTAAATTATTGAGAATAGACAATAATAAAGTATGAAGTACTTTATAAAACCAACTATATTGATGTTAATTTATTTTTTCTTACATTAAAATATAAACCATATGTTGGATATTAAATAAGAAAAAAAATCTAACCACTTGACTTGGTCCCCCTGTTATTCACATGCCATTTTCATTGTGAAGACTTGACTTTGAGGTCATCCTACGACTAATTGAAAACAACTTTGGGGTTGAATATTATTTTGTAGCAATGAAATTAATTTACTCTGACTATTGTCCTACATTTAATTATTATTATTCTATAATATTTTGTCATAGTCCTGCTTACTATATTCTTGAATATTTTTGGCTTGTGTGAATAGCATTCAGCTGTCATTAATTTTAAATATTCTAATTACACAATGCTCCAAGGTTCCAACCAATGAAAAAATCTGAATTTTGTATCTAATAATGATGAAATAAAATTTGTATCTAATAATAAATGAAATAATAAATTACTTCAGTATTAAGTTGATTGGGTGTTCACCACAATATATACGAAAAGAGCAAAGTTTGGTTCCATGTCCAAACTTTATTTTCTTAGTTGATAGAGACTAAAAATGTTTTATTTTTATATCTTTAAAAACGATAATTCATTTTTATGCAATAGTTCGAAATAAATGTGATTAGTTAATGCTAATTTTGGCATCAAAATCTATAACTATCTAATAACAAAATATTTGTCAAATATAGAAACTTTTTCACCTCCAATCTCTAATTTATTAAATCTGAAAATAAGTCATATAACTAAGTCAGCTCAAAAAATATAGAGCCCATTAACATTGGTTACTAAGTTTGATAAATAAACTATACTATATTAAGTAAGTCCATAGAGTCAGCCCGAAAAATATAATATTTTTAATAATAAAATATTGTATTAAAAAATATTATTAATATTATCATAAAATTTAAAAAATCATTAACAAAAATTCATGAGCTCAAAATGGTGGAGTTATTTTTGTTTTGTCTTCGTTGCATGCAAAAGGTATAAGGTTCAATTCTTTATATCTACAACACATATATACAAAGTTTTATTTTCTAAACTATTACTATTATTTTTGAATTAGATCTATTTATAAATAATAAGTAAATATCCTAATAACAAAATATTATACTAAAAATAAAAATAAGAAATTTCAATAAAAAAAAGTATTGTAATTTTTATGAAATTTTAAAATTGCATATTAATGATTAATAATAAAAAAAATAAAAAAAATTAATATGATTTTTTTTTAAATCGACCACAAATATGGATAATATCAGTGGTTTATGATACATTTAGTCATAAATTTTTAACAAATGTTATGTAGCTCGAATGGTAAAGTTAATTTTATTTTGTCTTCTTTGCACGCTAGAATCTTTAATACATATTTACTAATTTTGTTTTGAGTATTTCTAAAATATTATTATTTTTACTATATCTATTTATACATATCTAATTACAAAATATTATGTCCAAAATAGAAAAAAAAAATTCACCCAAAAAAATTATTAAAAATTAGTAATGAAATTTAAAAAATTACATATTAATGATTAATAATATAAATAATAAACTTTGTATTTAATATGGATTTTTTTTTCTTGAAATCAATTATTCCATTCGTCTTTTTTTGGATTGTTCATTTGACTTTTTGACACGGATTTTAATGAAAAAAATTATTCATTAACATTTGAAGGGAATAAAGTAGTTTTCTTTTTTTTTTTTGAAAAATAAAGTAGCTTTCTGATAAAAGTATTTTAAGCAATTTAAATTAATGATACCAAAAAACTGTTATTTTTGTATGTAATTATTAGTGACATGAGATGTAATTTAGTGATTTTTGTAGTGCGATAGTTTGAAACGTCAAAATTATTTTACTGCTATTTAGGGTATGTGAAAAAAAAATGTGGAACTTCTTCGATTTTGAGCAATCTAATTAAAGACGGAGAGAGTATTATAAATATATAAATGCATGATTATTTTTATAATTTATATATTTATTTGTATGGTTATTTTATATGATATGAGATGTAAATTGATTAGTCAAATTATTATGAATTTATATGTATTATTGATATTAAACTTAAATTATTAGTTTTGAATCCTTCTAAATTATATAATTAGTTGACATTATTTGTTGAATTGTAAAACGACACTAGGTTGATTGTGATAAAACTAGATACCATGTTTTTTTGTCACGACCACCCTTATTTAACTCCACTTAATACGAACATAAATATAATTTAACTTGTACACCTGCTATAACTTTTTTTTTTTCAAACAATATAACATCAACAACATTTCACACCTAAAATAATATGCTCGCATTCATATATATAAAAAGGTAACAACCAACCATCAATTCATATTCAAACACCCAATCAACACCCTAGTACATACCAGACTTTATAACATTACATAATACATATCCGAAAGCGATAAAATATATAATAACGGAAGCAAAGTGAGCCGCGGTATGCCCCAACAAGTCGTCATCTATGTACACGGCTACTCAAAACCTGCAGAAACTCCACAGCTCGTCCAGTAAGGCCAACTCATCATATATCATCAGAATCACCTACAATGCATAAATTAAGTGAGACATATAAATCTCAATAAGCAGAAATTATGCATGATAATGTGATTATTTAGAAAAACTTCTCATGCACTCTCATTTAAAATCACCAATTTATTTATAACACGCATAGGGCCCCTGACTCACTGTTATACACCGGCATGAGCTCAATCCACACATATCAAATCAAATGACAAACACTGGGTAGCCCACACCAGGAGCTCACTGGTCGTCTTACTCTCAGGTTGCCAAATAACCCACACTAGGTAGCCCACGCCAAAAGCTCACTGGTCGCCTTACTCCTAGGTGGTCCAACAACATAGTACATAAAACGGCGGTCCACTCTAGGTAGCCCACGCCAGGATCTCCCTGGTCGCCCCTTCTGCATAATCACATAAGATGGTGGCCTACTCTGGGTAGCTCACGCCAAAATCTCCCTGATAAACTTACTCCCAGGTCGCCCCTTCCGCCCTCGATGTATAATCAGTGACCAACACACACACCGTCTGATTAAAACTCATCTCATGATAATGCATGATATGCATAATGCAATGAAAATACAATACATGATATCTCACAAATCACGTAAAATCCACATAATATCAATTACACATAAATTATTCACATAATACTATGTTTATGCATTGTAGTTACAAATGAATTTCTACTTACCTCGATTGAGATGAATTTCGGTATCTCGAACACCTAAATCGCCTTATCGTCGTTGCCTGCAAGCCTCCACCTCCTCTATATTTTCTTCTTTTTTTTTCTTCTTAATTTGCCTATCTTTTCTCGCCGACTATCGCAACCTCAAATTCTTTCTTCTTAAATGTTAATACATCTCGAAATGGGAAAGGCATAGATATAATCTCATGGATACCGAGGAGTCGCCTAACCACTTTCTTAACTTAGAAGCTTATATTTAGTTTTATTTTAATATTCATTTTAATTGTTACCACTTTATTATTACAAAAGTTTCCTACAACTATTACTAGGAATCTATATACTGCAAGTCATATGCATATATATGTATATATACCTATACGTATATATATGCTACAATATAGTTATACATTTCTTAATTTTATTTAACTAATAGTATTAATTAATCAATAAATTATTTACACTCACTCTATACAACAATTAAATAATTAGTAATATGCACTCAAATATGATTATAGTCCTAAAAATTATACTTATGATTTTCTCACAATTAATCACGTATGAGCACAACACTAATTTAATCTTGAAAACAATTTAAGCGCAAATAAATAATGCATAATCCAAATATCACGTAAATAATATTAACACGCAAATAATATAAAATGCACATAATGCATGAAATATATTGACCAACGAGTAGTGAGAAGCTCGTGTATCACACTTTTTCAGCAAAAATACTAATCTGGACCAACACATGACAAATAGTATTGATTTCCGAAATGACGCTGACTTAACAAACAATACTATTTTTCAAGTTTTAGAGAAGACAATTTTGAGTAATGGTATCATTAACAAGAGTTAGGGATAATCACTTAAGTACTTTGAACTTTCTTAAGGACGTCAATTTTCAATCATGGGCATTTATATGTAATCATGTTCGATTTGAAAATTTTGATATGCGACGGGAATGACAACAACAATTGACAATCAACGTGGTTTATGTTAGGGAAGTAATATAAATAAATTAATTTCACACATCTCTACAAGTTCGTACTTTTAGATGAGATGAAATTCTTTCATGGTATAAGAGTCAAAAGGCTCATGCCCACGTCCTGGGTTCGATTCCCACTGAAAACAACTTCACCCATATTAAATTGTTCACCCGATGGGTCTTCTACCAATGATGGAATAAGAGAAATCAACCCACGAGTGATGGGAAGTGTTAGAGAAATAATATAAACGAATTAATTTCACAACTTTCTACAAGTTCAAACTTTTAAATGAGATGCAATTCTTTCCGTTTATAAGGAAATAGTTTAAAATTGCAAGAAAAATTAAAGGCATTTCAAACTTTTATTGTATTTAACAATGTAAACTTTTCCAGCATGTTGCTTCAACCTATTTTCTATGTCTAATTTCAAAAGTAAAAATGTTCATAAATAGTGGACTACATCAAAATGAAAAAGAAAAACTATTGTGTATATATAAATGAAAAGAGTATAAGGAAAAATATTATAATTATAGGTAAAATATTTTTTTCTATTTCATTTAACACTAAAATGACTACATTTCACACTATATTCATTTTATTACTCACAAACCGTGCAATGCACGGGTGATATACTAGTATATCCTAATGAGTGGGTCTCCTGTGCACATAGTTGCACGTTTCAGTGTAACAAGTCGCAAATTTTAGTGCAACAAGTTGTAAGTTTCTAAAATACACTATGGAGTGCACGGGACACCTGATACATAATCATCCTTAATTTGTCTGAAGAAATTCAGAATGACAATTTAAAAGAATAGGATGAAATATTATTTTTGTCAAGTTTTTTTCAATTTTTTATATTATTTTATTTTTGACAAAAACTTCTGTGAATACATTTTAACGCGAATTTTTCATCTTCAAATATTACTATTACTGCATATGATCAAGCTCAAACCTGCTTAAAGGGAAAAAAATGTAAACTTTATTTCTAATTTCAACAAAAATGAATGAAACATTGGCTTAGAGACTCATGGTTCCTTGGAGGGCCAGGCAAGACAAGAGAAGGCCCTAAAAATAGTCCTAAAAGTATGTATGATTCACAATGGAGACTTCGAAACCATGTTTAAGACTTCAAAACCTTATTTCTTTTGAAGGGACCCTAACCCTCATCCAGAGATCACCCTTGATCAAGTTGGTGGAAAGAATCGGTTCAGATTGAACGGCAGTGTATAGAATTCCTCGTTCCGATTGTCCCCTTTGAACGACCGGAACTTCGCCCACCACGGCATTCCGCGGTCCATCTTCGACTTTACGACGTCCAGCGTGTTGTCGAGAAACACCGCAACGGCTAATGCTATGACGGGAGGCGACATGAATAAGGTGTTTATGAAGGCGTTGAACTGCACATCACAACACGTAAAATCAGAAAATCGAAGGTTATACAAATCACTTATATTTTAAAAAGTATTAGTTATTTCACTAAGAAGTATTACTTCATTAGTATTAGTCGTTTCACTAAAAAGTATTAGTTGTGCTATTGAAAAGTGATCATTGAGCACCAGTTGTACATGTGCAGCTGGTGCACAAGACACCAGCTCATTGACCCAAGGTTCATAGCCAGAGTTTAGAAGTACGGATTTGAAACGTGATAAGAAACAAGCAACGAAAACATCATGCATCATTGATAAAAGGTACTCCCTCCGTCCCGCAATGACTTGAACACTAGAATTGGACCGCAAACCAAGAAAAGTGGGTTTGAGTGGAATAAAATAAGGGTGTTGTGAGTGTATTAATATTATATTTGTTTCCATTTTGGGAGTGTTCAAGAAATGTTGGGACGTCCAAATAAGGCAAGTGTTCAAGTAATGTTGGGACGGAGGGAGTAGTACTTACCCAGCCAGCATGCGTGTGGACTAATCCACGACTACTAGTCAAATAATCGTTGAAAAACTGCGGTATTGAGATGCCCAGGAAGAGGGAAAGGCCGGTAATAAAGAGGTTCCTCATGGAATTCATATTCGTAAACTGAAGAAACGATAATCCCACCGAGCCTGCAAGTAAGCATATGAAACTTTAGGTAATCGAACACTTGGATCGAGAGAGAGAAAATAAGTACCGTAGTCGTACCCACTAGCCCAAACAGCAAGCAGTATAATGCAGCAAAAATAGGGGAAGGTATGGATGCAAATATGGCACCAAATTTCCCTGTAAAACATATCCATGATTCATTAAAGCAGTTTGTTAGCTAATTACAGTTCAAGAAATGCCTTGTTTTCGTTTAACCATGGTTACTGCAACCTAAAAGGAAAATGGTGCTAACCGAATATTGAAAACACTATCATGAATCCAGCTGTCAATTGGGCGATTCTTCGACTCCCAACACGAGTCAGTCCAAGAAGTCCCACGTTTTCGCTGAAATATGCAGCCAATTCGTGAGTAGTTAATTTTTGTACAGAGATATTATCATTAAATCAGCAATGAGCTTGGCTACTTACACGGATACAGTAGGGCCCGTGCATGTACCAAAAAGCCCGTTTATCAAAACGCCCACTCCCTGCAAAGTGATAAATGCGAGTATATTATAAGCACTTCAAAAATACACCAATTTCATTATTGCGAAAACGAAAAACAGGAGCAAGAGTTGAGTATAAAATAGCGGACCTGCCAACCAATGCCGCGACTGAGTACATTGGCAGGAGGTGGCGTGGCTATTGCCAGACGAGCTGCCGCTTCGTATGCACCGGTGGACTGCATATACAACCAAGTCACGTTGAATACTTCATCGTTAAACAACTAATACTTTTGAATGAAACAACTAATACTATTTACAAGTATACACAAAATGCAAACTAGCTGCATGGTGAAACTGGTTTGCATCAGACTTTGTATATACGAAATTGTGCAACTAATTCTGCACATTATCAAAATCTTGCTTTAACTAGATGGTTTCAGAAATACCTCGATCATTGAGACAAGAACAGCAGACATCATGGCAATCGAATGACCTACTGAGAACGTGGGAGCACCCCATTGGGCAGGATACGGACACATAAACCTAAAAGAACCGAAAATCAATCGTTAGATTTGCATTAAAAGTTGGAAAAGACGAAGTTTACTCAGACACGAACCAGGGAGCGGTTGTTATGATGTTGGCTTTGTCTGTACGACAGCTGTCCTGAGTTGCAATTGGTCTGTTGCGGTAGGCTCCACCACCCGTTAATATAAGGGCGTATAACCAGATGATAGTGATAGATATCAATACACCGAACCTTTCGAAGATTGGGATGTCCTTCAGTGGTCTGATATGCTTCATGTACTGCAATTGGTAAAACAGTTGCATAAAGGTCGTAATCTAATATGAGTGAATTCAAAAACTTAAATGCTCGAGATTCACTCACTTGTGATAAACCGATAACAAGCAAAAGCATCGGTAAACCAATCTCTACGCAATTCCCAAGCTGCAAAACAAAAAATACACGAGTATGGAAAAAGATTTGGTCTTGTTTCTTAAGCTGAGATTTTGTACTTGAAAGGAAAAGAAAAGAAAATTACCATGGGAAATCCTCGTCGGAATAAGCCCAGACCAACGAGGCCGATGACTGGTGCCATCCCAAGAGGACTAAAAAAGCTGAAACGAAAAACCAAAGAAAAACATCATAAATATTTAAACATGCAAATGGAGCTGTTTTTAGACGTGTCTATAACTGGATACTAAAACTATACCGTGAGAACAAGCCCCACGCTTGACTGTAGCCTATGATTATTTGAATGGGGGATGCAACTATCAAGGCTCCTTGAATAGCTCGCATCGAGTGTAAAAATCTCTGCAAAAATAAATTATGTCGTATCACAGAAGACAAAGAAGCCGACAATCAAGAAACGAAACTTGGCTACTTACTTCATGAGGATCATCAATGCGTTGCAGTTTCGAGTCATTAATTATGTACAATATAGGAATGACATAAGCGAGGGAACCTCCCACAATGGCAGGCAACCTCGTTCCGAATAAAGTTTGTAGTAGCGTATTCACGCCAGCTACAAACAGCAGTGTCTGGATGACACGTGCTTTTTCCCCCTGTTTGATCAGAAAAACCGTTAAAGCTAGCTGAATTTCGGATCAAGAAACGCATTTAATGCCCACAATTGGAAAGATTGTACGGCTTGAATGTTGTCAACGGCATTAGGACACGCAATAAAGACAAATAAGCGACACTATTTCATACCGTCTTAAGAATCTCACACATGAGTATATATATAGATCAAAAAACGACAAAAGGGCGTAAGTAGATAAGCTATTATAGCAATACAATCAAGAGTAATGTATCCAAACTAGCAACCATCAATGGAAAAGTTTAAAAATGAGCTTACATCGGAACCGCCCATCATGGGAACGAGCATCGAGGGGATCATCACACATGTTCCAAGCACGACAATGTAATGCTGAAAAGCTAAGAGGATAGCTTCGGCTGCATACAATAAAAGGAAACTATTAGAAACAGAATAAGCAAAGTAAACAGAATCCCTTTTCGTTCCTTTTTCCGCTAATTGACATTAATCTAATCATGAGGCCCGTCAACGACCATAATAAATGCATCTTATTCAACAAGTACAACGTAAGATGAAAATGACAAAGTTTGCATGGCCCGTACATTTTGTTAGATTTGCATCTTTAAGTTTCACAACCAAATTCACAAGGTAATGTCATTCAAGAAATTATTGTTCTTCACAAATCAAAGGACTCCACATAAAGATTAAAATCAGTTCAGGCACAAACATTACTCCCAAAAGCCCCCTTTTGAAACATGAATATTTTCAATTACATTATGGTTTTTAGTTTAAAAAAAACAAGCTAAGGTGCGACATGAACTAAGTTGAATCATTAGGCTGAAAACAAAACCATGATATTAACTACCTCAATCTCCATCTACCATATTTACAAGGGATTTTAGCATCAAACATAATCTGAATTTGTTTGAAACAGAATTTGAGAAAAATGAGAATGTCATGAAATACAGAATTTAAAATCCAGCTATTATTTGCTAATATTACAAAAATCGTTTCTTCTTCTTTCTCAAATCAGTATTTTCCAATAAAGTAAGTACACTTTTTACAGTCCCAACATTTCAAAGAAAAGACAAGCTTTTTCCAAACAATTTCAGACTTTAATCCCAAGACTAAAAAGTAAAAACAGTCAAAAGGTTAACAACCCAATTCAAAAGAAAAAGAAAAAGAGCACATACACGCACAAACACACACTGAAAATGCTTACAATAAATGCACCAACTCGTATATTAAAAAAGACAGGATTTTTCAAACAATTTCAAGACTTTAGATAACAATGCCATTTAATTTACAAGACCACAATCATCAAAACGCTAAGAACACAATTTTAAAGGAAAAAAAAAAAAAAGGCACACATACACGTAGAAAAACACACACTGAAAATGCTTACAATAAAATCACCAACTAGTATTTTAAAAAAGACAGGATTTTTTCAAACAATTTTCAAGACTTTAGATAACAATGTCAATCAATTTACAAGACCCACAACATACCAAAAAGCTAAAAACACAATTTTAAAAGAAAAAAGGAAATCATAAAGCTGTAAAATGTACATCAACAAGCATTAATTTCAGAAAAACAAAAGAAACAGTGTCCCTTTCCAACACCATTTCTTGAATTTTCCTTCTGCAACACACAACCTCCATATCCATAAACATATACATGATGTGACAACAAAGAAAAGCAGCAGATTCAAAAAACCCACAAAAAATTTAGCTAAAAAAAAGAAATAAACACCACATAAACACATAAAAAGAACAGATTTTTAACTGTATTTAGTGAGTGTGTGAAAGAGAGAAAAGAAAAGGTGATGATGAGACATACGCCATGGAGGGTTGGAGTCAATGCAGAAGTCGAGGTCCTGCAGCTGCTCCATGGGGGGATGTGAAATGTCACCCATTACTGTGTGAGAGAGAAAATGGGAGTGAAGAAGAAGAAGAAGTAAGGTACAACAAAGTGACGCAGCAAGTAAGCTAGCAACAGAGGAGTATGAATAGAGTACAACTCCTTCAATATATACTAGAGAATGTATACATACAAGAATATGTATGTATATGTGTATTTGTGAGTGTGTGTCAGTGTGTGTTTGAGTTAGGCTAATTAATTTGTTTGACGGGAGAAAAACACGCACTACACGCACTAAAATTCTCTATTTTAATCTGCTCTTTAATACTAGCACCTGTTTGGAAAATAATTGGAGGAATAGAAGCATTTAAAAAAAAAATTGAGTTTAAAAGCTTTAAAAAATTACTAATACCCAATTTGATTGAGGGGATGTTTGCAAAAAATTATAGCTTTGAAGAATTGATTAAGGGGGGTGTTTGCGAGAAATTATAATTGCTTATAGTTACCTAAAATTGTGTGCATAGACAATTTATAGTATTTTATTTATCTTTTAGTAGATTAAATAAACTCTAAAAAATTATAAATTAAGAGTTAAAATGGGGTGTTTTTTGTTGCTAATGAATATTTTTTAAGTATTATTAAAAAATTTTGCAAGATTGACAATTTTCTTTGATTTTTTTACAAACACTAACAATTTTTACTATTAATCAATTTTCTCATAATTACTAATTTTAATCACTTTTTCAAAAGGATGATTTTTTGCAAATACCCCCTAAAATTAGTGATTATGAAAATAGTGATTAGTAGAAATTGATATTGTTTGTTAAAAAATTCAAAGAAAAGTTGATAGTGTTTGTCAAAAAGTAAAAGTATTTAAAAAAAAAGACTAATAAATTACAAAAAAAAACCCTCTTTTATACTTTTAGTTTATAGTTTTTGAGAGTTTATTTAATTTAATTTAAAAAATAATAAAACACTCAAAATTATTTCTATACACAATTTTAGACGATTATAATCCCTTAGTATAATTTTTTTCACACACCCTCATAGTTTGCAAACAACCTGTTGTTATGTGTTAATTGATTACATTAATAATATATTTTTAATAAATAAAAATAAAATGCAAGATGAAACAAAATATTGAGAAGTTGGCAGAAGTTGCCTTTTGAATTTGTTCCAAATGTATTATGTTTGTTTAATTAAGCCATTTTTCACCATGTAATTTACGAATTTTGCCATTTTGGTCATATAATCAGGAGACTTTTAATGGTGTATTCTGTATTTAATGCCGTATGGAGCATTTAATTCGTGTTTAATTGGTCTTTTTAGAAAATTCTATCTGTCACAGGTATACACAATAAATGTTTTTTTTTCTTTTTAACAAATCCTTGTGCGACTTTATATCTTCGGCTACACTTTTGTAATCACTAAAGATATTATACAACTCAAATGAATTATTAAATGACAAAAAATTGTATAGAACTAATTTATATTATGAATTTTATTTTTTATTCATGACATTTGACCCTACTAAAATATAATATGAGTCAAGTTTAGTGATTTAGAAAAATGTGTTAAAAATGAGTGAAATGAGTCAAATAATCTAAGTTCACATCATAGACCTGATTCATGGGAGACCATCTCATATTAAATACTACTTCCTCCTTCTCGTTTTTATTTAAATATTTACTATTTACATGAATTTTAATATAGAAGTTATTTGTTAATATTAAAAGGGATAAATTTATTTTTATTAGAGGATTAATGGTAAAATAATGATATTTGTGTAAAGTAACAGAGATAAAATTAACTTTAATGTGAAAAAAGTAATGATATATAGTCTAATATTAAAATATTTTAAGGGATATAGATAAAAAAGAAAAAAATCTTTAATTTTATTTATATAAATGTTCAATTAAGTTTGGGATGAACATTTTTGTGGAGTCCATTTATGAATAAAATGATTGTTTGTAAATAAATTGCACTAAGAATTGAATAATTAAGTAATGATTGTAGGGTGAAAATAAAATAATTATGTTTATAAGGGGAATCAAGAATGTGCATATTTTTTATGGACAAAATAAAAGAAGTGAACATACTTTTATTAAACGTATGGATTATGAATTGTTTTCACTTAACATAATTATATGGTTAGTACTAGTTTATTTCAATGAACAATATTATTTCATCAATATCAATTATATAGATTTATTTTTTTTATGAATATCCCAATTATATAAGCTTGTTTGGGAAAGAAAATAATTTTCTCTAATTTATTTACTAATATATCTCTATGTATTTACTATTTTGAAAAGTATAATAATTATTAAATAGGGTTATAATAAAAAAATTACTTGTCTAATTTGTCTTCCAAAATTATTTATTAATCCTTGTACAAAACCAATCAACTAGTATATAATTAGAACAGGGAGAAATTATTTTACACTGAACAATATTAATTATGCAGTATTGCATGGTGCTACTCGGATGTAATGCAATAAGTTGTATATTTTAATATAAATAAATTGTATATTTAAAAAGTATTTTTAAATTACATGATGTCCTGATGTATACAAAATATTGTCTTCTATAATTTTCTATTATTAGATGATTTAAATTTAAATGTTATAAACTTGACAAAAACTTGTATACAATATTGCATATTGTGATTTTCGTGCAATATGCCCATATCCTACCCAATTTTTTTAGTATAAATACTGAGAAACCCTCATTTTCTCTTCTATCAAATTCGCCGCTACTTACCAGAGCCTTGGGATGCGAATTTACACAATGAAATCTGATGGTGAATATACCGATGGCCAACACCGTCGCCGCGGAACATGGGATCACGCTGCTATGGCGAGAAACATTAATTGGTCAAAGTGATGCCTCTGCAAATTGAATTTCATTATTTTGATTTATTTTTAATTTCCCTAATAATGGCTTTCTATGATCAATTCTATAATACAAATTGGTCATTACTAGCAGCATTGTGTCTATGGTTAACTCTCTTCAGGAGGCAAAAGTGAAGACGCTGGTTCAGGGCCTCCAACTTCTCAAATTTATCCATTTTGGACTTTTAATTTTCATACTCTTTTAACGTTGTTCTGTAAATCTGTAATTATACACTGATGATTTTTTTCACGTTTATACTGGTATTCATGTAGTAACACTCTTTTGCTCATAGGGTAACACTATTTTGTTCATGTAGTAACACATCAAGTTGTTATGTAAATATGTAATTTTGGACTGGGGATTTTCTTTTCGCGTTTGTACTGATTTTTATTCATGTAGTAACATTTTTTTACTCATAGGGTAATACTCTTTTGTTCATATAGTAACACATCAAGTTGTTATGTAAATATGTAATTTTGGTCTGGGGATTTCTTTTCGCGTTTGTTCTGGTTTTGTTTATGTGGTAACACGTTTTTCTTTATATGGTAACACTTTTTGTTCATGTAGTAACACATATTTTTTTAGTAATATGTAACACTGTTCATATATCGTCATAATACTATGTGAATACTCATGTGTTACCATATGAACAATAATGTGTTACCTTGTGACCCATGTTACCTTATGAATATTTATGTGTTACGATATGTTTTATTACGTGTTACGTAAGATATAAATTTTTTTCAATATAACAATATAGTAACACTTGTACATAGATGTAGTAACACACAAAAATTTGACAAAAAAAAATGTGTTAAGTAGGAACCGAACCTACGACCAAACTCATTAGCAACAAACCTGAGTCACTAAACTATAACACATATTTAATAAAGATATCCTTCTATAAATACATATGCGCTCGCGCCAACCTGAAGTCCACTGCCCGCGCCCTGCTCGTCCTGCCCGCGCCCGACCCGACCCGCCGGCCTTGACCCGCGAAATTTAAGCAATTTTTGTCTTATTTATATTGTATTGCACATAACACTAGTGTGCAATATTTTACACGGGACTTTATGTATGAACTTACACAACAAACATATTCTACCGATTTCACCATAATATTTCCAGCCAACCAGGTAAATGACATCTTCCAATCACACTCTGTACATTTATTATTTATTTACTTATTTTAAAAAATTCCATATTTATTTATTACACAGATTTAGAATCACACACTCAAGATGTAGGTACACCTGTATTTCTAAGGATTTGTGTATTCAAAGTGAAATGTAAATAAATGGTGTATTCTAAGTGAGGAATCATTAGTCATGCAATTTATCATACACCTATCTTTATTAAAATAAAATGTACGTGTTTAAGAAGATAATTTTATGGGATAACTCTTTAAAAAAATAAGTATCTCCAATTTAAAGAGATCTTTGCTCTTTAAGGAAGGTGGTATGGGGATGAGATCATCTCAGGGGCGGAGGCAGGATATGTGATCGAGAGGGGCCAATTGATAAATAAAAAAAATATTATTTTATTAATAAATCAAATCAAAGATCTAATAAAAGAAGAAAAGATAGGAGGGACCACAACCCGATCCGAGGTTAAAGAGCACAAAAAGCTGCAGCCCCAAGAAAAAAGGTCAGCCCAAACAAAGGCAAACAGCCCCACCAAACACCTAAACAAAAACAAACCAAAAGGCCCACAAACAAAAGCCCAACAAAAAAAAAATGGCCCTAAACAAGTAAAAATGGACGCGCAGGGCCCAAAACCAGACTTCTAAACATTCTATACCAAAAGCACAACAAAGAGCCGTCAAACAAGGCCCCAAAAATACCAGAAAAGTCAACCAAAACCAAAGCATTCCAGCGTACCATCTTAGTAAATCCATCACTCATGGTGGCTTCATAGAATCCAGTCTCGTGAACTCCCTCGTGGCTGCAAAATGCATCGCAGCTGCTGCCGCAGAGTGCTCTTTGGAAACAACATTCAGATTGCTCCCCTTTTTAGAAGCCCTTCTAAACGGGCTATCTTCAGGACGTGCACACAAGGCTATGGCTTCATCTTCGATGGAGCTGAGACCGTAGCTTTCCGAACCTTCGGAGTGAAAGGCTCCATTTCAGAATCCTGCAAAAATTTCTCAAAATTTTCTAAAGATAGTCGTCTTTCTTTCTCCCTGTCGGTCATCGATGAAAGATTGCTCGATTCTCCCGTAAAAACCGTGTCCCCCTTTAATTCCGGAGGAAATGTTTCCTTGCAAATAATTTCATTCCCACTCTCATCCTCCTCCATCAACTGTGGCATTAGGGGGTCAGCTTCGCCATCCTCCTTATGATCATCCAGTTTGTGTCCAATTATAGCATTAAAAGAATTGTTCAACGGCACAATCAGTCCATCACCAACCGTAATACCCCCATTCTCAGGCCCAACTCCTTTCGCCTCCAAGTTTGCAGTATTATCGTGTATTACAAGCGAATTATCAATCACCCTATTGTCAGCCTTAGTAACCCAGATTTTATCATTTCTTTTGTTCACAGGGAACTGCTCCATCCTATGTCTACACCTCTCCCAAGTATGGCCAACAATAGAACAATGAGTACAAAAATCAGGGCCGTTCTCTATGACGACAAACATAAAAGAACTATGATTTTTCCTCTTTACTAAAATTATGTCCCTAACCTCATTCTTGAAATCAATCTCAATTACCTAGCAAATTGACCATATTCCCCATTTAAGGTGTTTTCATTATACGCAAAGGCGTACCCAAAGAAAACGCCAATGCCCAAATGACCGATGAATCCCAATACTCAAAAGGAAGCTCATAGAAACGAACCCATACTTGTGCCTTTGAAGAACTCAGGTTATACGGATTAAAATCTGGGCACCAATTCGAAAGGCGAAATGACCCTGATCTGAGCCCCCAAGATTTCTTGTTGAAGACTCGCCGCCGAACCTCAGAGTTGGCAATGAAAACATTGAAGAATCCTCTCCCTAGGGGAGTGAGCCTCCAACTGTCACCAATTTCCCAAATAATTTGCAATTTTTCATTCAATTCTTTAAGAGATAGCTTCCGATTTTCGTATGAAACCCTTCCGAGGAAAGATTCCTTGAAAATCTCCAAACGTTGCGTGTAAATATCTTCCGGGATAGTAACTGAACAGAAATCACCTTCATTCTTTGGCATCGGGAACGAAATCGGAGCAGGGTCTTGTTTCGGATACAGCCTATGGATCTGTCTCATCGTGGCCTCTGCGAAGGATTCCCTATCGCCGGTGGACTTGGTGGAATCCGTAAAAACGACCTTGGTGGGGATTTCGCAATGGAGATTCCGTTCTTTGACAAAAGGCGGCGACCCAAGAGAGGGCATCACCGACCCAAGAGAGGGCATCGCAACTGTCGAAGACGATGACCGCTTCGCTGCGATCTTTTCCGCAAAAGTTTCAAACACGAATTCAATCAAGCCTGGACTACCAGCGCACAGATCGATGAATTTTTTCGAAGATTTAATCGGAACGGGAAGGGCGACAGAAGAATCGCCCATGGAAAAAGATTGGATTGGAGAGAGTTTCTCTCTCTACATCGTGAAAACTATCAAGAAGAAGGGTAGAAAAAAAGTAAATCTCCCATAAACTCGAGTTTAAGATAAATTTTATCAGTGTTATGCGTACACACTATTATTATTATGTTTATGTATAATTATTTTTTAAAAATAAAATATTTTCTAAACAGTGATAGTGTGTACATAATAACGATATTTAACAAAAATAGAGTTTATCATGAACTCGAGTTCACACAAGTTTTATCATTAAACTTAATAAAGCATTTCATTTTACTTACATAAATAAAATTAATTAGATAAAATGTATTAGCATGCATTAGCAATCAAATAACAAATAAATAGTCAAGTAACTTCGCCAAAAAAAAAAAAAATTAATATGGAAGTTATTGATAATGTAAATGACTATTAATTAATATATAGATTTAAGAGTAAAAGAAAATGATCTTTAACATATATAAATCATTAAATGTGTATTCACTTAAAATAATAACATAAATTGAGTGCTAAAAAATAGGTGCATAACAAAGGAAATAATAAAAATAAAAGAATTTTTGATACATGTTTGGATTTTGACGTGGCCTCGTGAGACTAGGGTGCAGGAAGAAGCCAACAACTCAAGACCCACTTGATTTGAGGTAATGAAAGTGGGTAATTCTAATGAAAATCACTTTTATTAATATTATTTGATAATTTTGATACACATGTAATTGAAATAGAAGTAAGCAATTGATTACCTTCACTCACTCAACTCACCTCACATGAGGAATCACCATAATCTATAAACTACATATTTTGAATTAAGAGTGTGATTGATATGTTGGAATATATAGAGAATGTAATGATCATTCCTTAATCTATTCCAAATACATTGATTGATATATTTTTTTGGAAGAAATCATAATTCATTAGGAATGGTCATTCCCAAAAATAAATGAATTGTGATTCCTTACATATCCATGAGTTTATGTATTCCACATTTTGAGAAATAAATTTTTTTTCCACAAAAAATATTATCATTCATTTCATAATATTACCTTCTACCAACAACAATAACAATATTATTTTATTAAAAAAATATTTAATAAAATTAATAATAATAATCAACTCCAATAATAGTAATAATCATATTAAAAATAATAATATTATAATATATAAATAATATAAAATTTTCAATAATAATATTATATATCAAATAATATAAATTACAGCGAATTCTTAAAAATATTTTAATGAAAATAAAAATAAAAATATTATTATTTAATAATATATTATTAATAATAAAAAAATATTAAAAATATATATAACTTTATTATTAATTCATACTTTCAACACTAGCTAAAAATATATTAATATATATATATATATATGTTTACTAAAATTATATATATTATAATAAACACAATAATAATACTACTCCCTCCATCCAAAAGAAACGTCTTGGACGTTCTTTTTTTTTCATTTTTTTTATGAATGATTTTTTATTAAGATTTGAAACGATAAAATAATTTTTAAAGATCATCTGAATAGATGAGAGGTATATCTATAATACTCCTCTTTAAAAAATCATTTTATCATTTGAAATACTAATAAACAACTCCACTCCAAAAACTTCAAAAAAGAGATAATAAAGAGGGGAGATAGTATTATTTTTTATAAGTATAAAAAATATTTTTTTTAAAATTATATATTAGAAAATAAAAAAATATTATTTTTAAAAATATATATAATAATCAATAATAATATTAATATTAAAGTATAATTAATAATTAATAATAATAATTCTAACAACAAATTCACCAATACTTATATTTCATTCCTAGGTCATACCAATCATGAAAATGATCATTCCTATATCATTTCGTTCAGATTTTCATTATATTAATTAATTAATTCAATTCAACCGCAATTTCATTCCGTCATACCAATCATGCCTTCACATGCGTGAAAATTATCCACTTTAGCAAGCAAATTAAATAAGTGGGCCACGGCCACCTTGCTAGTCTCAACAAATCTCGCGGGTTTGGAGCACACTAATCTTGCCTGTTCCAAAATAAATAAGGAAATGGTTCAAACAATTCATGTTAGTTTTTTTGTCTGAATGGTTAATGGAGTTGACTTTCGTCTATAGGTTATGAGCTCAATTCCCATTGAACACTATATTAACTTTTTTACAAATAAAATTATTTGATATATATATATATATATATTTTAATTCTAACTTTTTAAATTAACATGTGAGATTTTGAAAATACCAATTTTAACAAATTGGCTCTTTTTTCATATTTTTGCTTTATAAACAAAAAAAAAGCTGAAAAATCAATCATTTTCCAAAATTTTCTCAATAAACCAAAAACTGAATTTTTTTTTAAAAAAATTATTTGATTTTTTTTTTAATTCTAACTTTTCAAATTAACATGTTAGATTTTGCAAATACCAATTTTTGCAAATTGGCTCTTTTTCATGTATTTTTTCAAAAAAACTGAAAAACCAACCCCTTTTCCATGTTTTTTCTCTATAAGCCAAAAAACTGAAAAATTAACCCTACTTTAAAATTGAACGTGGTCACAAGAATATTTGTAGTTATGAAGGATGCTTGCAAAACTAAAGCAATATTATATAGAAAACATAATATTATTACATGTAAAAATATAAAAGTATTACATTCAAAACACAAGAAAAAGTTAAAAAAAATTAAAGTGTGTAAAATGCATAACTGAAGTAGTATTAAAATTCATAATCAACAATCAATAATGTCTTATACGTTGATTTCAAATAAGAAATTGAAGCAGTATTACAAGCAAAACATAAAAGTATTACATGAAATAACAAAACAATCTTACAAAAAAAAAAAAATATTATAATCCTAGCATAAAAAAGGTAAGTTATGAAGATTATCTAATTAAAACATAAATGCAAAACACAACAATATTACAATAAAAAAAAATTCGATTTTGAATGTACTATACACACTATTTGTAAATACACGCACTAATAAAAATATTTCATTATATATTTGAATCAATTAGATATATAATTCAGGATTAGCTCTATTTTTCATTCACCAATCGATTGTGAAAATATAATATATAGATAATTAAATTTATATACATAATTAAAATGAATAAATACGATTTATTACAAAATTGTGGCTCTACATTAGTTAGCACATCAAGTTGTTACAGTATGATGGTAAGAAATCCTCTTTGTAACTTTGATAACCCAATTTTAATCTTGACCATGGTAAACTTGTATAGTTCCCTTACTTTTAACAAATGAAATTTTACATATTTTAAATTAAAACAAGTAAACATGAGTAACTATATATAAATAAGATGATCAAAATATTAATTTCTTTTGAATGGGACTAGGAGTTCAAGAAGAATTTATTAAGGGTAATAAATAACGGAGAGATTATTAACATTGTTTTTAATTTTTCTTTCTTTTTTATTATTCTTTTTTATATTTTTTTATTGGGTGAGTTGTCCATCGGGTAGATGTAGGCATGTAGCATTCTCCAATAAAATGTGTGAAAAGTGATCAATATTTAAGAGTGGAAATAAAAAGATGAATCATCAGAAATGATATAGGAATCTTTATTATTTTCCTTTTATCTATCGTATATATTTTTCTATGTATTTTTAGATTTAACTGTATCTTTTAAAATTTATACCATAATTTAATACTTTTTTTCTAAATTAAATCCTGAAATCATTTTAATATCTTTTTTCCAAATTAAATCATGAAATCATTCAATGTATCTTCTCTTCTCCTCGTGCAGCACTCACTCGTTTACCTTTCATTGCCGGAATTATCAACAAAAAAAGTCATCGTTCCTGCTTGACTTTAATTAATTTTAAAAGTGCAAAGCAAAAAACAAAAAAAATACTAATTTATTCTAAGCAAGAAAAATGAAAATGCCATGAAGTTTTATTCCAGTTCACCATTCATATGATTTTTTAACATTTTCTTTAATTCTTTATTCCCGATTATCCTCCCTGCTTGAAACAAAATAAGAAAAAGAAGTTTAAACTATTTTAATATAATTTGTTTCATTTTTACTCTCTTCACCCAATTTTAATACCAAACAACATAATACTTACTTTGTTCAGTACTCAGTTTCACATAATTCTTAATTTTGTTGTTGCATATGCAATTTGTTGACTGAACTCGATAGGAAATTTCGTGTTTTAGTAAATAAAAAATAAATCATTGTAGACAATTCTTTTATGGGGCGAGAACTTTTTGCTATATGGACTAGTTTGACTTTGCAACCCACCCAATTCTATTTTTTTCATTACTACTAACTATAAAATTAGACATAATTACTCTTACTAAAGGTGGGGATTCTTATTTCCTGTAAAAAAAAAAAGGTGGGGATTCTTATTAAATGAAAACACATGCAAAATTCATTCTTACACCACCAACCCCCACAAATTTCCGTTCCTCTACCACCTCCAGACTCCCTTCCCCCCCACCCCCATCCCGCTGCAACACTATCAAATTACATTTTATTATATCTATTTTTGGCCTCATTCATTCCTCATCCAATATTCTCTCTTTCTCTCTCTCTCTCTCTATATATATATATATATATTTCTCTCTCTATATATATATATCTGTATCACTATAAAATTGGTAATGTTATATAGTTATCTTATTTCCCTGTAAAGTGTTTATATAGTTGTCTTTTTTTCCTATAAAGTGTTTATTTTTGAATGTTATTAAAACAAATGCACATCCTTAAAAATATGTACGCTTAAAGAGTATTAATGTACATTCGATCACAAAAATGTATACTTGAACATTCGCTCTCAATCATATAAAATTCAATTTAGATGGACACAACTTATTTCATGTAGAATTCAATTCAAAATTTATTGTATGACCCACCACTAGTCACTTGTCAATTCTCTCTCCTAATTTCTACCACCTCCTCCCCAACCGTGTAAATTAATTTAGATGATCACAAAAATATTCCATGTAGGATTTGTATATATTGTTGGCCCTACTCATCATTGTTCATTTTTCTCTTTATTTTTAAATCTCATGGCTCCACTCACAAATGCTATTATATTAGAATGTTATTAAAATTGTACTATAACTTCTCACAATAAATGTACATCCTTCAAAATGTGTACACTTGAACAGTAATAATGTACATTCGCTCACATAATGTACACTTGAACATTTGCTCCCACCGTGTAAAATTCAATTTAGATATGCACAACTTGTTTCATGTAGGATTTGTATCTATTGTTGGTCTCACTCATCATTGTTGTTGGTCACACTACATAAATTTTTCTCTTTATTTTTAAATTACATGGGTCCACTTGATCAATAAAATATAATTATTTGGTATTACCATAGGGCCCACCCCTAGTCACTTGTCATTTCAACTAATCAAACCTCTTTATATCCTTTCCAAACGTGAAGAGACAACCAACAACTCTTTTCCCTAATTATTATTATTTAACTTTACTTTACTATTATTTAATATTTTTATATTTTTCAATCTCATGGCCCCCATTAATCATTTTTCATATTTCTCTTTATTTATTTAAAAAAATGGTTTTAAATCCCATGGCCCACACTCATTGGGAAAATAAAAATGTACACTCGCTCAATAAATGTATACTCGACCAATAAAATTTATAGTGGCTCAATAAAAACGTGTCACATCAATATTTTCTAATTTATTTTTTAAACAAAAAAAAATTTAGATTCCAAAGTTTTCTATTTTCTAAGCATTACCTAATAAAATGTAAACTAGCTCAATAAAATATGTTAAATTATTAACAACCCAAACAATTACTCTAACAAAATAGAACTACCGGCCCCACAAACAACCCAACACAATAAATATGTTAAAATATTTTTTGCTTATCATTAATTTTTCTTCCTCCATTTTTAATTTGTTGTTTAGTCTCAAAAACAAAAAAAATCAGAATTTAAAATTTATAAAAACTTCTATTATATTAGTTTTCGCAAGTTCGTATTATATCTTCTCACAATAAATGTTCATTAAAAAACAATGTACCATCGAACAATAAATGTATACTCGAACGATAAAATTTACACTCCATAAAAATATGTACACTCGATCGATAAAAATGAACACTAGCTAATAAATGTACACTCGAAGAATATAAAATGTACACTCGCTCTATAAATGTATAATCGCTCAATATAAATGTGCCACATAAGCATTTCCTACTTTCTTTTTTAAAAGGAAAATCAAAATAAAAAAGGTAAGTCCAAATTTTAAATTTTTTGTTTTTTTATGCATTCCCTTACAAAATGTACACTAAGTCATATAAATTGGTTAAATTATTAGCTCAATAGATCCAAATTCAGAGTTCTCATTTGTATAAATTCAAATCCAAAATTAAACTAATCAAGAGTTCTCATTTATACACAAAATAAATTAATCAAGAGTTCTCATTTATACAACAAATAAACCAATCAAGAGTTCTCATTTATACAACAAATAAATCAATCAAGAGTTCTCATTTATACAAAAAATAAGCTAATCAGGAGTTCTCATATGTATAAATCCAAAACCAGAATTAAATACATCATCATACTTAAATTTGACAAAAAATACTCCACACATTCAAAAATGTACACTAGCTGAATAAATGTACATCCACCTGACAAAAAAGAGTGGAAAAAATTTAAATTAGCACAATCAAAACCCAAATGAAAGCCAAAACATCAAATGTGTAAAAAAATAGAGTGAAAAAAATTAAAATTGGCACAATCAAATGCCCTTGGTGGATTTACTTAATAGAAAAGGAAAAAAAATCACAAAATCACAAAACAAGAAGAATCACCTCTTCCTTTTACAGTAAATTTGAACTATGCTTCACATACTAAAAAAGAAACTGAAATGAAAGGAATACCTTTAAGAAAATAAAAAACATAAATTCACAAAAAGTAACTCAGATAAGAAACGCACGGACCTGGAAAATTTTTCTTCTCGAGGTCGGCTTGCATCCCATTAGGTTTTGCAAACTCTCAATTAATGAAACTTTCAAGATAAAAATCAATAAAAAAGGATCAAAGTTTTTTGGATTTTTAAATTAAATCCTTAGAAATTGATAACTATCTGTTCAAAATCAGAATGGTTGGCAAAGATTATACTCCTTTTAAGCTTTGGTTAAATAGTGATTAGGCAAAGATTCATTATGCAACTTCAAAGGATTGATTCCAACCGAATATCGCTGAAAAGTATGCTTTCAAAAAAATGATAAGCAAAGATAAGGAAAGTAATAAAGAACAAGAAGAACCGATTATAGGTTCGAAAGGCCGTCCACTCTCTCCGATAAATAATTTGGCTTTACGACTATTTTTTACTTACTCAATATTACAAAAAGTACTCAACCCCGACCTTGAGTTTTTACGCACAATCACACACAAGCTTTGACTGGTTGACTTCTCCCCTAATTTTCTCGATCTGTTTTACTAACTTTTAAAACTTCACCAACAAACACACTCCAACTAAATCAAGGGTTTGGGGTTTCTTGGTTGGTTTCCTAGGATGAGATATCCTTTACAATGAACCAATCTTTAGGATATCTCATGTAAATCTTATCAAGCTAGAGTAAAGACCTTCAATTAGAAGCACTCAAGGTATTTTGCTTTAACTTTTGCAAGAATAAGTTTGAGCTCTTGGTTCATAACTTACAATGTAAAATTTATAGGCATACACCAAGGTTAAAAAACATCCGTTGGAGAGATAACCCTCTTATGGTGTGTGAAACGGCTATATTTAGGGTGAAATACACTTTCTAGGCAATAGTCTTTCATGTTTTTCACTTTTTTTGCAAACTTTTCAAACACATCTTTTTCAGAAAATAAAAAAGGCATTTTTTTTTGAACAAACACCTTCAATCATATGCAAAAAAATATAACACAACAACCCTACTTATTCCTTTTGTCTGCATTTGAATGTCTTGGCGAGAAAACCATTTTCTCTCGATGTGCAACCTCCTCGGATCGTTATCAGATCCATTACCTCGATAATCCACCAACTCCTTCAACACAGCATCTTGAACTTCAGACCTCTTGAGGTTTATCTCCATCTTTTATCTTTGATTTTTCGGTTCTATTCATATTGAGTCTCACTCGATTTCATCTTGAAGTCTTTTAAAACTTCAGTTTCATCTTTTGAAACTTCAGTTTCTTCAAAAAATCAAACAACCTATCAAGAACTATATCTGGGACTATGCATTTCCTAACATCCTGAATACCAAAACAATCAACACTCAACTATTAAGATCATTCTGAACATGTCATACTTAGGGGTTTTGGGATCTTAATCAAAATCATATAATTTTTTTATTAAATTCATCTCCCAACAATTTCCCCCTTTTTGATGATGCCAAAACCTATCTTGTTTACAAACCAAAAAAATGACCTATACTCGTTAAGAATTCTATTACAAGATTGGTTGTCTCCCAACTATTTAGATCGAGAATCTCCCAACAATTTGAAATTTAATCATATATCAAATTTCTTCAAGAATGAATCTCTTTAACTAGTTCATTACCAAATACTTAACCAATATCCCTCTTATCAAAGATACAATCGGTTTAGAGACATTCATTCAAAGATATCAAAATAAAGACATGTAAATAAGATAATGAGATATTATCTTTTGAGCATAATGATAAATCTTCATTGATGATAAGTATACCTTTTACAGATTACAATGAATTTATCAAACAAAATCAAAAAAGACAAAATTTAAAGATTACAGAGTCTTCGAGTTCTTCGTCTTGATCTTTAGATTCGATCTTCACATTTTCCACTTCATCACCGGTACCTCCAAGTTGAACATTCCGAAAAATCTTTTCTTGACTCATTCCTCTCTTTGATGATGTCCGGCCGTTCCTCGTTAATCCCAAAGATTAATTGAAAGCAATTTCTTTAGAAATGGCCTTCTCATTTACCAAGCCATTACCAAGTCTTGGAGGAGGATATGAATATGGATCGTAACTATCGTACTCCAATCATCCGCAAAGGTTAATCCACCTTGGAGATACTTTGGATAGAAGGTTAAAAGATATTCAATGAAAGCTTCCTTCCGATCCGAGCCTTCCCTCTCCATTCCCGAGAACATCGTAATTGAACGGAAGGTTCTCTTCACTTCTTCCCACATGTCGTTGAGTTTAATGGGCATCCATTTATCAACGTCAATGTTTTCGATGTTCCCTTCCTCTTGCTCGCAAATCTCCCGAAATCACTCCTTTCGCTTACGCTCTTCGCCTATCTTCTTTTCCGATCACAGACGCGCTCCCGAGATCGAACAAATGCTTAGCTTGTTTTTTTGGAGTGTCTTTAGAGCATCTCTCGGTGTTGAAGACTTTCTTGAGGTTGAGACTCGATTCTTCCTGCGATCTTCATCATCCGAATCGCCCAATGAGCAACAACGCCCGAGGCTTTCCTCTTCATAAAGCGATTCGGCTAGTTCTAAGGTTTCTCTCTTGCAACCTCAAGCATGGTTTGCTTCAGAGACTCGAGTGTAGATGGGCTTCTCCACTTGAGCAAATTTCAATTTCTCGGTAAACGACTTCTTTTAAGGCTTTGGCTTGTACATTTTGCATCTTTTGAATTCTTTTCCAAGGTTAGTGCCATGAACTTCCCGAGGTCTTCACCTTCCTTTTCCCCCTTCTTGGCACCGTAATTTGGAAGAAGTCCGGAGAATGTCCATGTGATTTCTCTTTGCTCAATTCTAGTTGGTCTTCCATTCTCACGATGTGATTCTTAGCCCTTCTTCATATGTGGGCAAACCGCATTTGCATCTTTATCTCAATCTTGGTCCATTGAGCTCATTTCCTCAACAACAGATTTGCAAACCTCATTTTTCTCTCATTCACCTCTAGAAATTGATCGATTCTTGCTTCATTTCATTTCGGCCTTAACTCTGCGTTGACTCCTCCAACTTTGCATTTGACTTTTCTTCCATGGAGGTCATCCAATTGGTCGAGTGTTTTGTATCTGCCGCCTCAAGAATGGCTAAGACCTTCCATTATGCGAGCTTGATTGACCAATGTTTCTTCCATCTCGAGCAATTTTGATCGCCATTGGCTCAATCTTCTCAAGTTTCTCCATTACGGAGTGAGATCAATCTCGGTCTTTTTCTCGATTCAGAATCATCCCGAGTTCCAGCATCCCGAGCTCCGGTCTCCAATTGAGCCTCGATCATTTTATCGACAATTGAATTAAAGATAGTACTTTCGGTTACTTTGGCATATTTGTTAATAGTGCCAAAAGGTACTTGAAGAGTGCTAGCTTGATCTGAGGTTGATCGATGTCTCTTTTTCCATTTGAGATCGATCCTCGATCTCCCCGTTGGTCCCCATCTCCATCTTTGGATTTGTCTCCATTTTTCACCAACAACTTGTTGTTCTCTTCTCGCTAAAATTTTTCATCCCGAGCTTTGTCCTTCGAACCACCCGAGAAGTCGGTTAGAAAGTATCTCCTCATTCCACCATCTTCCCCTTCAAAAATGTGGAATCTCTTTGATTGAGGATAACCGGTCACGTGAAAAACATCTTGCAGATCGAGCTTTGCTCCTCCATTCGTAAAAATATGTATTCAAAGAATATTTTGCTCCTTCCTCAGTAGTTTGACATTCAGTCCCGGCCAGATCTGACTACATATCCTCGCACAGTCTCTAGACATCTTCGAGATCTACTATGGGGGCTAACTTCATAATTCCCATCCCGAGGTCTTAGCTCCTTTAAAAATTTCCCGTTTTATCCTCTTAAGCACCTCGAAAGACATACTACCATTGTAATGGTGAACTTTGAGCGGTTTTGTCTTGAGTTGTATCTCCTCGGAATCATCATTTCGTCGGTGAGAACCACCAATCTTCTGCGTTTTGGAGCAAGATTCTTTTGTTTCATCATTTTTGCTCATTGCTCCATTTTTGCCTCCAAAAACCTTCCCCGGTTTGTTGGGTCTCTTTCTCGGCGACCTTGATTCTACCTTCTTTTCTCTTTTCCCTCGAATGGCTTTCTTCCGGATGATGGGTTTGAAGAGAATTTTGGTTTTAGGGAATGGGGTTGAATTGGCGAAGATATCCTCCTCCTCTCGGCACATCTCCAAAATATAAGCAATTTTGGTGGCATGGTGGATCTTGCCTTTCATCATGATTGTCCCATTGACCCTTTTTTATGACCTTGACTTGCTCCTTCACCATCCGAATTAAAATTTCACCGGTTGAAGTCGGTGGTAGGAGATGCCTTCGCGACCATCAATGAAAGCTTAGGGGTACTAATCGCTCAAAACTCTCCATAAGACTCATGATGCACTTGCTCACAATATCCATCAAGACACGATATTGTGGCTTTAGATGCTCTCTTATTCAATGTCGCCTCAAATTTCACAGCTCGGCAATCTTATCAAGGTACTCTATCTCTTTCATATCGTCGCGGGATCCTTTCCTCTATCACGAGTTCAAACACATCGTTCGATTTTTTAAATTATGCACAATTCCCTCTCAAAATCGGCGTATTTTGGCGAATGCTCTAAATGTGATGTGGTAATCGAAGAATGCATACCATCTTCTTCATCTATTCTCAAATTACGATTTCGATTACCTCCTTTGAACTCCTGTCTTAATGCGACTAGATGGGTGAGTTTAGCCGATTGGATCATATCTTGAGCCTCCTCTTACGGCTTTGAGTTGTTTGTGTTTTCGGTGAGACAACGAACTTCATTACCACGGCTTGTTGGTTATGGCTAATTTCAAACAAAGTTGGGGCCATTTAGAGATTGATTTAAGAATTGAAGCTTTAGGGTTTGGAGATTTACGGGCAAAGGGATTTTTGATTGCGGCAGAGGATTTGGGAACGAAGGGTTTGATAAAACTTTGGCTTGAATGGCTTAAAAGAGTATTTATAACCGAGATCGTGGAGGATCGTGTAGGTTAGGTGAGAAACAACGGTTGAGATTAATCTCCGATTAATCGGGTATACGAACCGACGATCTCTAAAAAGTAAGCCGCCAAAACATCCTCATTGGTCATTAATGTAGCAGAGCATTAAATGATGTCTTCGGAATATGAAACGATCCAAATTTCAAAAAACATTCCTCGGTGTTTTGTATTTATTATTGAATGATTACCGAAGTTTTACATGAGCAATAAATGAGTCGCATTTAGTCTTTACTTCTTCGCACCAATTTCCCTCTATCGGTCTTCTTTACGAAAGTAATTGATCTTGATAAAATGTCGATTATATCTTTGATCTTGAATGGATTCAAAGATGATACTTACTGAGTATTGTCCTTCAGTAAATTTGAGTTTCTTGAGACTCAGTTCAGTATTTCCATTTTATCCTGAGTTTCTTAGTAGAATTCTGAGAAACCTTCATGCATCTGAAAATCTTCAAATTTTCAGTTTTACTCTATACACCTGGTTCTAACATCCCTAATTCAACTGAAAATCTTGATTCAGCCAAAGGTTTAGTCAAGATATCGATCTTTGCCTATCGATTATGAATTTTCTCCATCCTTATGTCCTTTTTCTCGACATGATCTCCGATGAAGTGATGTCTCGATATCCACATGCTTGCATCTTTGCAATACATTTTGTGAAATAGCAATGGCACTATTGTTGTCACAAATATTGGTACTTCATTGGCTTCAACTTTATAATTCCTCAATTGTTGTCTAAGCCAAAGAATTCACAGTTGCCTTCCTTATAACCATGTATTCGCAAATTTCGGTCCTTGGTTACTCTTGAGGTCCTTTTTTTGAAAACCAAGATATCACTTGCTTCCTAAAATTGACAAGTTCTGTTGTGGACTTCTGTCAATTCTACAACCTCCATAATCGACATCTCGAGTAACCCCGGTTAATTCAAGGTTATCGTCACCGATACCATAATCCTCTATTCACTGTGCCCTTAAGATATCTCAAGATTTTTTGGCGGCCTCCATGTGACTAGTCTTAGGATTAACTTGGTATCTTGCACATATCCCAACAAAGAAATGTTATATCCGCCTACTTGTCATGAGATAGAGCAATGATCCAATGATTCCTCTATAATCGAAGATGATTCACCGATTTGCCTTACGAATCAGATCCATCTTGTAGTTAGTATTCATAGGAATCCTAATCGCATTGCAATTTTGTACACCATATTTGGCAATCGGATCTCGTGTGTACTTTGCACGTTGATGAATATTCCTTCCTTTGATTGTTTCACTTGAAGTCCTAGAAAGAAATTCATCTCTCCCATCATTGACATCTCAAACTTGCTTTTCATCGGTGTTGAAAACTTTTCACACAAATGATGGTTTGAGATCCAAAATGATGTCATCAACATATATCTGAACTAGTAAGATATCTTCCCCATCCTCTATCCCGAACAAAGTTCTATCAACATTCCCTTTGACAAAACCATGATCAAGAAGAAACCGAGAAGAGTATCATACCATGCTCGGGTGCTTGCTTAAGACCATACAAAGCTTTTCCGAGCACAGAAACTTGGTCATTCTTTTTTGAAACCGGAGGTTGTTCCACATAAACCTCTTCTTTAAGCACACCGCTTTAAATGCACTTTTCACATCCATTTGATAGATTCTTCATGTGGGCAATATGCAAGAAACAATCGATGGCTTCTAGTCTTGCAACAGTGCAAAGGTTTCATCATAATCCAAGCCTTCTTCTTGGGAATAACCTTGTGCAACTAGCCTTGCCTTTGTTTCTTACAATGTTGTTGTTTTCATCTCTTTTATTCTTGAAAACCCACTTGGTTCCAATGACATTGTGCCTTTCTGGTCTATCTACTAGCTCCCCATACTTCATTCCTTGAGAATTGATTCAAATTTCATCTTGCATAAGAAGAATCCAATAAGAATCTCGTGAGAGCTTCACCAATCTCAAGTTTCTTTCTCCGAAAAGGAAGCAAAGATAATAGTGCACTCTCACCATGGAACCTTCTTGTCTTAACACCTTCAAGATCACCCACAATCTGATTTGTAGGATGACTATCTAACCATTTCCTTCTTGATGTTCCCCTTCAATAATATCCTCAACATTTGAAATGTTAGGTTCAAATAAATCAACAAACTCGGGGAACAACAGAAAAAGGAGAAAGAGAATCATCTTCCTCGTGAAAATTTATTCGAAACATTGTCGAGACATTTGTTCCCTTTGGTCGATAGATTCAGAAATTGCCTCACCGTGACCACATCTTCATTGGCATCACATACTTGAGTCCGAACCGGTGTCTGCTCGATTGATCACCTTTGGAGTGTTGGTTTTTCCGAGGCTCACCATCCCGAGTTCCATTCTCAACTTCCTTATCTCGAGTCCGAGTCACTCCAATCATAGAATGTGGATTCTTCTTTTCGATTGGATGATTTATCTTTCATTTCAGGCTTAACTGGTGATCCTCTTAGTCGAGTTCAATCATGTTCCTAAACACAAATAGATTCATAAAAAAATAACATGAGGTGTTTCCTCCACAATAAAGCCTGAATTGTAAACTCGAAGACTTGAATATCCTAAGAATATTCCTTCATCGAACTATCAAAAGTTTTCAACCGATCTTTACCATTATTGTGTATGAAACACTTGCAACAAACAACATTCATAAGGTGTTTTGCCTTGAAAGATGGATCCGTTTCGAGAGTAGCATGCGGTGTTGATAAAGAATATCCCCACTATCATAGTCCTTGCATCCCCGTCTTCCTTTCAAAGAACGCCCGTTCTGTTGAGGGGTCCTTGCGGTGATGTTTCATGTGAAATTCCATTCTCTGCATGTCAATAATCGATATGATATGATTTATGAATTCAGTTCCTTTGTCGGATCTGATTTTGACCACACTCGATTTTTCTCAATCTTGAGCTTTTTCAAGAACTCTCGCCTTTTATCTCGAGTCTCTTTCTTCTTGAAAGATTATGACCCAAGTATATCTCGAGTAGTCATCAACTACTACCAATGCGTATTTCAATTAGTGCTTCAGGTGTTATAGGACCAAAGAGATCCATATGCAAAAAAAAGTATTCTCTCGGAGAAACTTCTACTTTGCTTTTAAATGATGCTTTAGCTTGTTTTCCTTTTTGACATGCATCACAAATGTGTTCCTTATAAACACTTCATTAAAGCAACCCTCTCAAAGAGCTAATCTTGCAAGCTTGTTCGGGGTTTTGAAATTTAGGTGATTCATTCTTTTATGCCATAACCAACTGGGTATATGTGGAACTTTTAGCAACTAAACATGTATCTTTAGGAGTTGAACTCCAATCGAAAGATACACATTCCCTTTTCTTGTACCCGGTCGGAATATTTTTATATGTATCATCTTTCACAAAACATAAGTTCTTGGAGAACTCAACATTGAAACCCTTATCACGAAATTGGCTAATTGAAAGCAAATTATGCTTCAATCCGGATACATATGAAACACCATGGATATGAATCGAGTCGATCTCCAAAGTTCCATATCCTTCATCGTCCCTTGGAGTTATCTCCAAAAGTGATTCATCTTTGTTCAACATAGTCATTGAGCATCTTCTTGAATCTGTCATATGTCTTGAGCATCCATTTTCAAGATACCATACTTTTTTTCATCTCTGATTCATCGAAACCTTCATCGGTTTAGTGCCCTTGTTTTCCTCCCGAAAAAATAGATCAATTCTTAGGTACCCATTTTGTGTAGGTCCTACAAGGTTAGATGTACCTTCGGAATCCAAATCTTTGACAACTCTAATCACTTTAGAGTGGCTAATTTGTCTTCCATAAACATCAACATACACATCTACTACTCTCGGGTGCCTTAGCAAAAGATAAATGTGTGCTAGCTTTAGCATGAACATGGGCTTTTGAATTCTTCTTTGGTTCAAGCCTTTTGTTGGATGCTTGGGCTTTTTGAAAAAATCTTTGTTGATTTCGGGTTGGATAACCTTTACCTTTAGGCAAGTGAGGTTCAATGCATTACTAAAATCTGGGTCTTCGATTATCTTTCTTGGTCTCTTCATTGAGAATGTCTCTTAATGTTTCTCATCCGAGGATTCTTCCCCAATTTGCATTCTTAGCCTTATACTTTGCTCGAAACTTTCCATCAGATCTTTCCACCGGGTTTGGGCTTTCTAAATCATTTAGTTTTTACTTAAAACAACCTTGGGCATAACTTCAAATTTTGAAGTGTAGGTGCCATTTTTACAAAGATAGTCTTCTTGCTACATGATGTAATTAGATGACCTTGTGAGGTTCCCCGAGGTATCCCAATCCGGTTTTATAGTGGCGATCTCTTAACTCCCATAATTTCATCTATCACATTAGTGATTCAATAGAGTTAACTTCTTCTCATGCACTATCCTCACAGATTCTGTAGAGTTTTATGCTTCTCGAGAGGTCATTGAACTTCGGTTACGATTAAATAATCTCTTGAAATTTCTCTAGCTTTTCAAGGGACATTATCAACTTCTCATTCTTCGAGAGTTGTACTTTGAAACATCCAGTTCATTTTCCCATTAATTGAGAAGTGATCTCGGTTTTATAAAGTCTTTCCATTTTAGATTTTTCGATTTTCGGTTCCTTTATTCGCTCTTGAGTTCTATTTAGCAGTCCTTGCAAAACAACATAGTCCTTCATCCATTCTCGAAAAGAATCCATCGAAGTCAAAATATTTTTTGGAAAACTCTTTGTGCTAGTGTAAGCAACAACAGAGAGATATTTTCGGGGATATGTCACCACTTTCACCGTTCGAGAATATCTCATCCGAAGAGCTAGATTCCTCCTCGAGTGTTCTTTTCTTCTCGCAACCATGGCCTTTTTTTGCTTGAGAACTTCCGGTCTCTTATAGCTTGTCTTTCTCTTCTCTCCACTCAACTCGATATCATAATTGAAGTGACCTTTCTTCCGGCGCTTATAAGATCTGTTGGCATCATCATCCCGATCATTTTTCTTCTTTGGACTTGAGTCCTTCTTTTCGATGAAGATCCTTTATCAGTCCTATTCTTCCGGTACTTGGTTCCTGTAATAGCTTTTGTATTTTCCAAATCTACTATTAAGTCCGGCCAAACCTTCTTGCCATCAAAGCTAGCTTATCCTCAAGCTCATCCTCGATGTTTGGCATGAGGGTTCTCGACTCTCTAGTTTTCTGAGGTTTTATCTTTGGCTTTTAAAGCCACATTCTTACTTCGATGAAGAATCATCTTTCTTTATCGGCCTTTTTGGATTTTTTTTATCAATTACAAATTCATAGGCTTTCAACTTTCGGAGAAGACTTGTTGGTATGGCATTGAACTAATGTTCTTGGTGTTTTCAATCACCAAATGAATATCCCATTTCTTAGAAAGACCTCTAAGAATTTTCAATGCCACTTCTCTTTGTGGATATCTCTTTCCAAGTGCGTTTAGATCATTCATGATCTTTAGTGAATCGACTTCCAATTTGTCTATTGATTCACCATCATCCATTTCAAAAACCGCAAACTTTCCAATTGCCAATGAAAGTTTGTTTTCTTTTTATATGATCTCGTGCCTTGGCACATAACAAAATAGTGTATCCCATATTTCCTTAGCAAGATTATTCTGATGAGAGATCATTCCCATCACACCATCATCAATTGTACTGTATAGTGTGTCTTTTGCAATGTAGTCTAGATTGACTAACTTTCTCTCCTCAGGAGTTAGTTGGTCATCAGACTTAGGAAATTCTGCTCTAGGATCAATTCTCTCTTCTTCTCCAAATTAAGGATTCACCACAAGAAATTTGAATGGTCCTTGAGAAACCACTCTCCACATACGCTCATGTTTGAATAATCTGATGAGCTGCATTCTCGATCTCCATAGATCATAGTTCTCTCTTGAGAACATGGGAAGTTTTTTAAAGATATTTTTCCGATCTTTTGAAAAGAAAAAAATTTCAAAATAAATAAGATCGATACATAGACCACAAGTAATTTTTTTTGAAAATAAAACTTTGGTCAACATAGCAGTGGTCAAGTTGAACCACCGCTCGAATACCACTTGTTGGTCCCGTGAAAAATCGAGTCTTACACGTGTATGGGGGAATACACGTGTTCATGATTTTAAAACTTTTTTCTTCTTGAGGTCATTTGGGTCGGATAATCCTCAAGATTAGGTTCGAGAAGCACAGACGCTCCGAGTCAAAGTCTATTAGACAAAACTAACCCGAAATTTCGGATACCTCGATCCAAATCAATCTCGAGTGTCGAGATCCCGAGTTGCTTGGATCGATAACTAACTTCTTGAATCCTTAGAAGAGAATTCAATTTGATAACTATCTGTTTCTAAACTCGATCGTCTAATGGTTGGCCCTTAGATTATACTCGTTTTAAGCTTTCTTTAAAAAACCTTCCCTTTACAAATAGTGATTAGACAAAGGATTCACTTATGCAACTTCAAAGGATTGATTCCAATAATATCGATGCTTTCAAAATCGTTCAATGGATAAGCAAAGATAAGGAAAGCAATAAAGAACACAACAATTATAGTGGTTCGAGACTCAAGCTCCTACGCCCACTCTCTCCGAACTATCAACTTCGAGCTTTACGACTACCTCGTGGTTTACTTACTCAACTCGCCCGAGTTTTTCGACTACTCCACGTGGTTTACTTACTCAACCCGACCTTGAGTTTTACACTACCTCCGTAGTTTACTTACTCAATCACACACAAGCTTTGACCTACCTCTGAGGCTTACTAACTTCTCCTCTATTTTTCGACTACTCTGCGTAGTTTACTAACTCTTTACAACTCTACTCACCAACAAACACACTCCAACTACCTTCTCAAACTAGGATGAGATATCCTTTACAATGAAGCACAATGCAAAGGTTTAGGATATCTCGACTAAGCTTTGGATAAATCTTATCAAGCTAGGCTTAGTAAAGTGAGCTCTCTTCAATATAGAAGCACTTGGGAAATTCAAGGTATTTAGAAAGTGCTTTAACTTTTGCAAGAATAAGTTTGAGCTCTTGAGTTCAGATAAATTTCCGTAACCTTACAATGTAGAGGGTCACCAAATTTATAGGCATACACCAAGGTTACTTTCTTAAAACTATCCGTTGGAGAGATAACCCCGTGAGTTCCTCTTATGGTGTGTGAAAGCGGCTATATTTACTCTCCCTAATACTTTCTAGGCAATAGTCTTTCATGTGGCAGTCTGGAACTTTTCGTACTATCTTTTTTGAACTTTATCCTTTGTCGATGTCGGTAAGTGCGATGTTGTCTTCCTCTTTTTGACTTTTGTCTTTCCACCTTCAACGGCACTTTTTTGTTTACAAACTCTTTGATATAACCTTAACAACACTTAGTTCCTTTTTATGCGCATTTGAATGTCTTGGCAATATATAACTTTCTAAGGCATCGTGTTTCTCTCCATTGCATCCTTGATATAGATATATTGAATCATTCGGTGTTCATCTTGAAAGCTTTTTCGAGACATTCATTCTTTGTGCTTCGATATTCTTGATCTTGATTTCTCGATCTTGATCTTGCGTCTTGAGTCTTTGAGTCTTGTCTTTCTTGAATCTTGGTTTCTTGAGTCTTTATCTTTGAGTCTTGATTCTCGATTTCATATTGAGTCTCTGATATCTCGGTTTCATCGAGTCTTTTAGAAACTTCAGTTTCTTCAAAAACATACTGAGTTCTTCAGAGTCTTCAGAACCTATCCTGAACTATATCTGCTGACTATACATTTCGCAGATAACATCCTAATACTCTAATAATCAATCCTCGACTAACTATTAAGATCATTCTAACATGCCATTTTTTGGGATCTTAATCAAAATCATATAATCTTTTATTAAATTCATCTCCCAACAGTAACTCAGATAAGAAACGCACGGACCTGGAGAATAAGAGCATCCCATCTGCAAACTCTCAATTAATGAAACTTTCAAGAAAAATAAAAAAGGACAAAGTTTTTTTTTTTAAAATTAAATAAATTGAGCAAAATCAGACAAAATGGCTTTCCTTTTCTTTGGTTACTTTCTATCTCATCGCGAGCTGTAAAACAAAATACACACACATAAAACACAAGAAGAACCAAGAAAGGCCTCATAAATAATTTGGCCAATTTTTGGCACTTGGATATTACAAAAAAGTACACGCACAACACGCACTGGTTGACCAATTGATCTGTTTCTCTTTTAAAACTTATTGCGAAAATGGGCATATAGCGTGTGCTTCCTGCTGCACTACCGAACCATCTTGCTTCATGTTCAGAAGACCATTCTCAATATTTTCGCAATACGGGTTCATAACTGCAAAATAGTTTGGCATCAGTAACATAAAAAAACATGTGTGAGGGTGAAATACACTTTGAGGATGTTTTCTTGCAACCAAACACAGCAGAAAATAAAAAAGGCATTTTAACAAACACCTCATATGCAAAAAAAATCACACACCCTACTATCAAGAAACCATTAACCTCAGTTATCAGATCCATTACCAAATCCACCAACTCCTTCAACACAGCATCTAGAACTTCAGACCTCTCCTCCATCTTAAGATTCTATACTCACTCGCGTGCATCTCAGATTCTCAAACACCTCAAGAAATGGGGATGTTTTCCTGCAACCAAACACAACAGAAAATAAAAAAGGCATTTTAACAAACTCCTCATATGCAAAAATGAAAGTGTTAAGAAATCAAGTTTTCAGGACTGAAGAAACTTGAAATCACCCGCAACACACCCGCGCAAACCCGAAACAAGAATGGAATCGATGATAACGGAATTGAAACGAGAAAACGATTACGTGGTTCGATCAATCGATCTACGTCCATGGGGAATCAGAACACAACACTCACTATGACGATTGGGATTACAAGATTACAAGCACTCTCCTCTCACTGAAATCCAGAATTCCCCAATTCAGGTATGAACCCTAATCAGATGAATTGAATGCTCTAATCTCTCTCAATCAATGTGCAAAATCAGATAACTAACTTTTCATTTATTCTCTAAAGCCGGGAAACAAATCGCTTATTTATACCCGACTTTGTTGCTCAATTTCATCCCGCTCAATGATGAGCACGATCCAAGATTAGTTGTGACTCGAAAGGTTTTACTCAAACGCCCAAAGGTATCACTTGGTTTGTTTGAATCTGTTAGGATTAGTTGATGACTAGGATGGTATAATAACCCATTTCAATTCTAGTTGGCATGTACTCATAATGATTGCATTTACTTATCACAATTCTCCACCTCAATGCAACTCATCTTCCCATGTACACCTCTTCATTAGTGCACATCCCACGATTCTAGCTTCACCAACTTAGAAACAAAGAGTTGAACTTAGAGCTTAAAGACTTAGTTAACATATCACCCATCTTATGTACCAATCTTGATCTTGAAATGAAGCCCTTTTCCACAATATCTCTCTCACAAAATGTAGCTTTACACCGATATGCTTGCACCTTTTCATGAAACACGATGTTTAACCGTGTCTTGCCTCGATAATCACGAAAGATGTTCATTGTCTTCGTCTCACTCCAAAATCCCTTGTAATCCCTTTCACCCAAAATTGCCTCTTTTTTTGCCTCAGAACAACTATGTATTCGCCTCTGTAGTTGACAAGGCCACCACGCATCGTAGAGTAGACTTCCAACCGATAATTGTCCCATTTAGAGTAAAAATATACCCCAGTTAGAGACTTTTCGGTATCTATACTACCAAAGAAAGTCGAATCCACATAACCCTTTAGATTTGTTATCTCTTCTTTCAAACAAGAAGTCCTAAGTTTGAAGCTCCCTTCAAGTATCTTAAGATCCATTTCGGACCATCCCAATGAAATCTTCCAGGATCTCCCATAAACCTACTCACCATACTCACAACAAATGCCAACCGCCTAGAACATACCATAACATACATTAAAGTTCACACCACTAGCATAAGGAACATTTAGCATTTCCTTTCTTTCTCTCTTGTTAGAGTCTTAGGGGCGATGATCACCGATAACTTGAACTCGTTGTCCCAATGGTGTATTCACGGGTTTACTTTGATGATCTAAAACTTTTTCAATACTTTCTTCACATAGTCTCTTTGTGTTAGGAACAACTTCCCCGCTTGCTTGTCCCCGATGATGTCCATGCCTGAATCCTCTTAGCATCACTAAGGTCTTTCATCTCAAAGGTTTGGTTTAGTTTTGCCTTTAGAGATTGAATTCTTGTCTTGCTCTTACTTGCAATGAGCATATCATCTACATATAGTAGAAGATAAGTCACAACACTGCTTCCCTATCTTTCTAAGTACACACAACTGTCATATTTGCACTTTGAAAACCCCACAGAAGCCATGAACTGGTCAAATTTCTTGTACCATTGTCTTGGGCTCTGTTTGAGACCATACAATGACTTCTTTAGTAGACACACCTTGTTTCCATTTCCTGGTGAGATGAATCCCTCAGGTTGACTCATGTAGATAGTTTCCACTAGATCTCCATGAAGAAATGCTGTCTTCACATCTAGTTGCTGAAGTTCCAGGTTTTCTTGAGTAACTGTTGAGAGTAGAAGCCTTATAGAACAGTGCTTCACAACTGGAGAGAAAACTTCATTATAGTCTATCCCTTCCCTCTGTGTGAAACCTCTAGCCACTAGCCTTGCTTTATATCTAATGTGTTCAGAAGTCCCCACTTCAACTTTCTTCTTAAACACCCACTTACAACTTACAACTTTCTGTTTTCCTTTTCTCTCCACCAGAATCCAAGTCTTGTTCTTCTCTAAAGATTGTAGTTCTTCTGTCATGGCCATTATCCAGTGTTCTCTTTCATCACTGGTTATGGCTTGAGTAAAAGTTTGAGGCTCACTATACTCTAGTTTTTCTGTTGTAACCAAAGCATAAGAAACTAGATTAGCTTGGCCAAATCTAGCTGGAGCCTTAGTTTGCCTTCTCTGTCTATCTCTTGTCAACTCATAACCACTCAAGTCTGCTTCCTGAGCTCCACCATTATCCATGTCAGGTTTTTTGGGATAACATATGCCAGGATCTATCGGGATGACCTCATAAACACAAATTTAAATTAACAATTATTACTAGCATGAATTCACCTAAGTGAATTCAAATAATAATTAATCCAACAACAACATTCAAATAATATTTCACGTAAAAGATCCTAAAGATCCTAATTTCTGGAGTTTACGTAAACGCATTAGAGACGATCTGAGATAGACGGGATCAAGTATCTGGATACCCACCAAAAGTCCTTCTCAATTATTCCCAAGTCCTCGTCCAATAACCCCGGTGGAAGGTTCTCCAATGAATGATTTATAAAACAAAGGAAAATAAAATATTGTTGCACCACCTTTGTGGATTTCTAATATTTCCAACACATGGAACACTAGGGGATGAAAAAATTCATCCCCTTATTTATATAGGGGGGGGGAACGAAAATTTCAAGCTTAATTGGGGTTAGGAAAAATCTTTTATTGATCTCCAAGAAATCTTGAATATATCCCATATATTCTTCTTTCCATGTGTATTTTTCCACAAAATCTCACACCCTTATTTAGCCTTGATTTTCGAAAAAATAATAGGAGATTCTCAAGATTGGATCTTTCTTGAATTTATGAGATATTCTTGTATTCCAAGAATACATATCTTATAAAATCTTTCAAAGAAAATCAAGAAAATTTTTCTTCCTATTATTACTCTATAAATTTTCAAAAATTTCTATTAAAGAGGCCAAGTGGGAGATTTCTTGAATTTATGGGATAATCTTGTATTCCAAGAATACTTTTATCTCCTTTCCATAAAATCTTTTCAAGAAAATCCTTCTCCCTCTTTTCTTTAATATTTTCGAAAAATAAGGAAAATATTATGCAACAATAATTTATTTTATTTTAAGCACCTTTTATTTATTGGACTATAATTTGGGCTACTTGAGGGGCCTTTAGGAGAATTAAGATGGACCTTCCAATGGGCTTCTGAATTCCAGCCACAATATAATTCAGCCCATTAATATTAATTAATGCCACTATATAATTAATATTGCACTATCCAACTTAACCCATATTACGGTAATATGGCTCCCGGAATATATTTTCCGTGTTTAAGATTATTTAGTATATTAATTAATTAAGCCACTCAAAAGCTTTATATTAATTAATATCTTTATCCTTGGAGTAAGGACATCCCAACTTTATTATCCATACCGGAAAATTAATTCCACTTGCAAGATTTGGTATGATAAAGGTTCCGGGCCCACCAAGGGGACCAATCAAGCAAGACATTGCAAGAACACGATTCTCTATATTAATTTTGCAGCTGTCGTGCAATTAATATTATTGCCCAAGATATAGGGTATCGAAGTCGCAATGATTCTCTTCCTATTTATAAGTCAAAGCAATAATTACTAATCACACACAGTCCTTATTAAGTGATAGAGATTAAGAAATCAACAACCACTGAGGTCTAACTCTTCATCCCTTAAGTCAGTGCGAATGAGTTTATCCTCTCTGCAGGTCCGCTTCAGCGCATCAAATGCACTAGTGTAATCTCTTGGTCAAGACAAGCCAATCTGAGACTTACACATCAACTTCTACCAATAGATTGTTCGGATCTATCTAAGTTGTGAAACACACACTTGTTTACAAGGCACTGTTAAAGTGATCTTCTATGATCTGGTATCACCACGTTAACTACAATGTAACTCATGCTATGAACAGTTTGCGATAAATATATAACATTCAATCATATTTAAAGCAACAGTGATAAACAATTTATTTCAGTAAATAAGTGTTAAATAAATAGGTTATACAAAGTAAAAGCATACTTTCACGTATAACCCCAACAATCTCCCACTTATACTCAAAGTCTGCTTTTAAGTATACCACAACACGTCTCGTGTAGTTCTACTTGACATCTAATGCCACCTACACGAACCTAATAATATCTCTCCCACTTATACTCAAAGCAGATTGGCTACGCACTTGACAACCATTCCTCACACATGTCTCTTGAATGTTTCCGGAGGCAGACACTTTGTGAAAGGATTAACTAGGTTATCCTCCAATGCGATCTTAGCCACCTCTACATCTCCTCTCTTAACGATTTCTCGTCTAAGATTTCTTTCCTTCAGTGTGTTTGTTTGACTCGTGGACTCTTGGTTCCCTTGAATTTGCAACTGCCCCTAGCAAATTTTGTTAGACAAATTCGGAACTCCATCCAAGTCCACTAAGAAGATCTAGAGTCAAACTGGTTCCTTCACTACTTCACAAGTAACTACTTACCCGACTTCCATGGTTGAGTCAATGATGCATTTCTGCTTCACACTCGTCCATTTCATGGCTACACTTTCCAAATGAAAACACACTAAGTGAGGCAGATAGTCTAGAATCTAGGTCTGATTGGAAATCTGAGTCCGTGTATCCCACTGGAAATAAACTGTCTGACTGATAAGCCAACATTGTATCTCGAGTTATTTTCTGATACTTTAGAATGTTCTTAACAACAGTCCAATGTTGATTTCCGGGGTTACTTTGATATCTTGCTACCATGCCTATGACATAGCAGATATCCGATCTCGTACACAATATTGCATTCATGAGACTTCCTACTGCCGACGCATAAGGAATTCCTCTCATGTCATCTATCTCCCTTTGCGTCTTGGGACACATGTCTTTCGATAGATGGATTCCATGCCTGAAAGGTACAAAACCCTTCTTGGAATCTTGCATGCTGAAACGCTTCAAAACGGTATCTATGTATGAAGCTTGCGATAAGCCGATCATTCTTTTCTTTTGATCTCGAGTAATCTTGATCCCAAGAATATGACCGGCTTCCTCTAAGTCCTTCATATCAAACTGTTTTGATAGCCATACCCTTACGTCTGACAAAAACTTTACATTATTTCCGATGAAAGAATATCGCTCACGATAGTACCGGAATACCAAGGCGGTTCACCACACTTCCTATAAACACAACTCTCGAATCGTTTTGATCAAACCCATAAGATTTGATTACATGCTCAAAACATTGGTTCCAAGTTCGAGATGCTTGCTTGATCCATAAATGGACTTCCTCACTTTGCACAAAGGTGTTCTTGGCCTTTTTCGATGAAACCTTCGAACATTGCATATAGATTTTCTCGTCCAAGACTCAGTTAAGGAAAACTGTCTTGACATCCATTTGCTAGATCTCAAAATCTAGATGCGCAGCTATTGCCAAGAGAATACAGATGGACTTAAGCATGGCTACAGACGAAAATGTTTCTTCATAATCGATATCCTCTTTCTAAGTGTATCCCTTTGCCACAAGCCTAGCTTTAAAGGTTTTCACCTTCCTGTCCGGTCCTCTTTTTCTCTTGTAGACCCCACTTGCATCCAATGGGTTTTACCCCACTGGGTGGTTCAACTAGCTACCACACCTGATTATGATCCATTGAGCCCATCTCGACTTCCATCGCAATTTGTCAGGATTCTGAATCCTTATCTTGGATCGCCTCCTTGTAGGACCAGGGGTCTGATTCACTATCCCCGGGGACCAAATCCAAAAATTCTCCTATCCCCATGAATCTCTCAGGTTGTCGAACAACCCTCCCACCTTCTGACGAGATTCCGATTGGTTTGATTGTGAGGCTTGGTATATCAACCTGTACAGTTGGTATAGGAGTTTGCCCTCTTATTTCATTTAAGGTAATCTCACTTTTGGGCTTTCAATTGTTCATAAAGTCTTCTTCCAAAAATCTAAAGTGTGTACTTATTACCACCTTTTGATCTTTGGGACCATAGAACATGCACCCTTTCGTTCCTATGGGATATCCTATAAACAACCTTAGTTCCGAACATGCGTCCAACTTACTTGTTTCCTTGTCTATTATCTTGGACACCCCCAAATCTGGGTGTCTTAGATCGGGCTTCGTCCGGTCCCACAACTCTTTAGGGGTTTTGGGAACCGATTTGGATGGCACCAGATTCGAAACGTAAGCAAGGCATGACCCCAAAACGACTTGGGTAGATCTCAATAACTCATCATGGATCGACCATTTCTAAGAGTGTTATGTTTCTTCGTTCTGCGACCCCGTTTTGTTGAGGGGTTAAAGGTGCGATCAATAAAACAATGCCCTCGTCGACGACATCTCGTTGAGGTATTCGCCTCCACGATTAGATCGTAGAAACTTGATACTCTTTTCCCTATGATTCTCCACTTGACTTTGAACTCCTTGAATTTATCAAAGGTTTCGATTTGTGTTTCATGAGGAAAATGTGCCCACCTTGAGTAATCATCGATGAAAGTCACAAAATACTCATAGCCACCTCTAGCTTTGGTTGACATTGGACCACACACGTCAGTGTGAACGATTTGCAACACTTCTGTGGCTCTATTCCCCTTGGTTCCAAATGCCCTCTTGGTCATTTTACCCTCCAAATATGATTCGCAGGTTGAAAGTGGTTCTAACTGTAGGTCAGACAACGAACCATCTTTCACCAACCTTTGGATCCTATTTAGATTAATATGACCTAATCTTAGATGCCATAGAAGTGTCTCGTTCACATTTTCTGAATGTTTTCTCTTATTTCATGAAACAGTCGATGTGTTATAAGATGCATTTTGTAAATGGTGTGCACAATTAATAGTATAGAGATTGTTCCGTAAAGTTCCATGACAGATAAACACATCGTTACGGTAAACAACAACTTGCTTAGAAAAACGAACAGAATATCCATCGCTGAATAGTTTAGAAACTGAAATCAGGTTTTTACGAAAAACTGGAACGTGAAGAACATCTCTCAAAACTAAAATCTTGTCTTCAAAAGACAGGTGCACGTCTCCCACTACTTCAGCTGCTACTCTCGTAGCATCGCCCAGTGTGATGAGGACCTCACTTCCACTAAGTTACCGGGTCAGTTTGAACCCGTGAAGCAAACATGATTAGTGGATCCCGTATCAACTACCCACGAATGAGAAGTATACGCCTCTAGACAACTTCAACAATTAGTGCATGAGAATTACCTTTCTTTCCGGCCCTTTTGGGGTTGGAACATGCAAACCTCCATTGTCCTCTTTCACCGCAGTTTAAGGACTTCCCCTTTGGATTTTCCTTGACACCACCAGCATTCCTCATCTTACCATTGCCCTTGGCAACGATTGAGTTTGATTTCTTATAACTTTTGGTCCTCTTCTTCTTCTTGACTTCCCTTGGCCTAGAAGATGAAGAAGGACCACTTGTCGTCAAAGCTTGAGTTTGGTGCCTCATCAACGTCTCTGCCGTGACCAAAACTTGCAACAAATCAGCTAGCGAGGCCAAAATGCTCAAAACTTTTGGACAGAGAGTGGAGTACCAAATCGATCTGGTTCTCCAGATCATAATCTGCACCCAGAACCTCAAGTTTGTTCAGATGGACCATCTATTTTGGGGACGTAATCCTTTACGGGGTTGCCCTCCACCATTTTCAGCGACAACATCTCTCGCAAGGTGATCTGACGAGTCCCGTATTTTGACTCATCAGTTGGCTCATCTGGTTTTGGTGTGTCAAGAATCCACTTGTGCTTTTATGCAATTAGGACAATCATAACTTTTCGTTTCCAATCAACATAGTTTCCTATACAATTCTATTTACTTTAAGTATATTAACAGTGGATTAAAAGGTTGCGACATGCTGAACTGAAATAAACAACAATTGTGCAAACACAAAATTATCACATAATTCGATCACATTGTTCATATCAAATTCTCAAAATAATATGAACATGCATCAGCCGACATCTCAAAACAGTTTAAATAGGTCACGTGGGGTGAACTGTGTATATAAACACATTCAAGCAGGTTACAAACAAGAACAATTACAAACCTTTAATTCAAAATTAATAATCGGCTTCCACTTGACCAATATAAAATTGACAGGGACTTCGGAGAAGTATATGCATATAAATTTTATACCTAAGTAATAACCATGATTAAATACAGAATTATTACTTCGCTTTGTACGAGCCTCGTGGGAAGGGTCATTGTCGCCACTAATAATAATTCACAATCATTCTTTTGGGAATTTATTCATGTGAAATCCATCTTTTGGCCGTTCCGTGGGGGAAATTTCTCCAAAAGAATTCACAAATAAATAAATCATGGAGGTCAATTTGACGTAATTTTATTATCCGGAATAAAATTCGTCAATAAAACATACTTAGTAATTTTCAAAAGTGAAATTTTCTTTTAGACAATTCTAAATCATGCAAACACATTTAACAAATAAAATTGCACGAATTTAAAACAAGCATCAAGACAAAATAAATCACGTTGGGCACATATATCCAACTGTCATGGTTTAATTCCAAATCTCGATCTTGAGAAATCGTCTCTTCTTTTAGCCTTCATCGTTCGTCTTGAAAGGCTCCCACCGAATCCGCAACAATTCTTCAAAAAAAATGTCCTCCGTTTCGGGTTAGGACAAAGTCTGGAAAACGAGTAGCTCACGACCCGGAACGCGAGTCGCATGCGCCTAGGAGCATGCCCCGGTCTGGTCCGGATCGGCCATCCCGCCCCGTCACCCACAGCCTTAGTGCGACTGGTGCTAGTCAGGATCTCCTGCTACAAAATGGTGTTACATCTCCTGTTACATCATTTAGATTTGCGCCATGTGTTAATCATATAATATCTACAAATATAAGAAAAACATCCTAACATAACTCTTTAGTCTATTTAGAAAATTATATTTATTTTTAGCAAAAAAATAATTCCTCCTAAATCTCATTCCAAAAAATCTTATAAACATATTTATAATTAATTAATTTAAACTACACATATATAAATTAACCAATAATTAATTTTTTTAATTATAATCTTAATCTATCATATAAATTTAAAAATCAATAAAAATAAAATCTGTTGGACTGAGAGCACAATCAGAATTGATGTACTGTTCTCTCAAACCAACACGGGTCTTTTCTAGCGTGCTTTGTCCTCACTCGCACGCACCCATGAAAAGTTCCCAGGGGGTCACCCATCATGAAATTGCTCCAAGCCAAGCACGCTTAACTTTAGAGTTCTTTCACAATGGACACCAAAAAAGAAGATGCACCTTGTTGGTATGAGTAGTACTAATCAATTCGTTTTAACGTGCCTTGTGTTGAATGCCTAGTCATGCTATGATCAGGCCTTATTTCAGGACTCGCATCATCTGGCACACGACCTTGGCCGAACCTACTTTGAACCCATATCCCAACAATCCCCCCAAAGAGCTTGCCCAACAGGAGGACTAAAAGTCTGCGGGCGGATTCCCCATTTGACCAACAACTACTGCCATCAGGATTCAAACACACAACCCACGCTCTGATACCACTTGTTGGACCGGGAGCACAATCAGAATTGATGTACTGTCCTCGCAAACCAACACAGGTCTTTTCTACCGTGCTTTGTCCTCACTCGCACGCACCCTGAAAAGTTCTCAGTGTTGGGGAATTAATTACACGGATCTATTCGGGATGAATATTTAAATACAAATTTAATTCTAACAATTATTACTAGCATGAATTAATCCTATATTAATTCAAATAATAATTCAACAACAAATAATGTATATAAACAGTCCACATAAATCCTACGCATGCGGAATTGCTACGGGTTTACGTGAACTAACCTCTTGGAGTGGCAATGGTCTCGTCGATAAAAACACACCAAAAAGCCTTCCCAAGTATTCCCTAGTCCTTGCTCGTCAATCCGGTGGAAGGAAGCTCGCGAACAATTAACAAAAGGGAAAATAAAAATTTGTTGCACCACCTTTGTGGATTTACTAATTTTTCCAGCACATGGAATTGTACACTCACAATTGACGTTTTTTGAAAATACACAATCTGTCGACGTTTCAAAATATTTGATATTTTATCGATGCTGATATTTTTCTGAAAAACCAATTTTCGTGTTCTCTTCGGAATGAAACATTCATCCCCTATTTATAGAGAGGTGGTGGCCGATTTTTCATCATGGAATAGGGAGGAAAAAATCTTTTCTTGATCTCCAAGAAATATTGAATATATCTCCTATATTCTTTTCACCATAATTAAAATATCCCATAAAATCCCACCTTCTCTTGTTATGGTTATTTTCGAAAAAAATAAGGATAAAGATTCCAAGATTTGGATCTTCTTGAATTTATGAGATATACCTGTATTGCAAGAATACATATCTTTCATAATATTTTTTCAAGAAAATCAAGAAAATCTATCTTTTCCTTATTCTTTCAAAATTTTCAAAAATTAACATATAAATAACCAAGTGGGAGATTTCTTGAATTTAATGAGATAATCTTGAATTTCAAGAATACATATCTTCATTCCATAACAAAATTCAAAGAAAATCTTTCTCCCCTTTTATTTATATTTTTCGAAATTAATGAAGAAAAATAGCAACAAAATTTATTTTATTTTTAAACACCTTTTTCAGTTATTGGACTTTATGTTTGGGCTACTTGAGGGGCCTTTAGGAGAATCAAGATTGGACCTTCCAATGGATCTTGAATTATCAATATTGAGCCACAATATTATTCAAGCCCATAAATATTAATTAATCCCACTACATAATTAATATTACACTATCAATCTTAACCCATATTACAGTCAATATGGCTCCCGTTATTATTTCCCGTGTTTAAGATTATCTAGCCCATTAAATAATTCAAGCCACTGAAATAGCTTTCCATTAATTAATATCTTTTATCCTTGGTAAAGGAACGGTTCAACATTATTATCCATACCGGAAACTAGTTCCACTTGAAAGATTTGGTATGATATACCTTATGAACCTCCCGAGAAAGCAAATCGAACAAGCGTGCTTTTGCACACGATTCTCCGTATTAAATCTTAGCAATCACATGTGACCAATAATATTGCCCAAGATATAAAGTATTGAATCTCGTTGATTCTCTACCCGTAATAAGTCAAAGCAATAATTACTAACCACACGCGATCCTATTTAAGGGACGAAGATTAAGAAATAACGAACCACTGAGGTCTAATTCTTCCTAGTTCAGTTATGAAGAATTTGTCCTCCTGTAGGTCCTATTCAGTGCACTAGACATGCACTAGTGTAATCTCTTGGTCAAGACAAGACCAATCCGAGCCTTACACTTCAACCTTTCACGATGGATTGTTCATTTCCATCTAGGTCGTGAATGGTGTACTTTTTGGTTACAAGGAACCTGTTAATTTAATATTCGTGTGATCCGGTATCACTAAATTAACTACAATGTAACACGTCTTATTTATTGAACAGATTATCAAAGAAATATATGTAACATTCGATGATATTTAAAGCATCAGTGATAAACAATTTATTTCAGTAAATAAGACCGAAATTCAGTTTGATTATACAAAGTAAAAGCACACTTTCCAGTATAATCCCAACAATCTCCCACTTATACTCAAAGTCTGCTTTTAAGTATACTACAACATGTCTCGTGTAGTTCCTAATACGTGACATATAATGTAACCTACATGAACCTAATAATGTCTTCCACTTATACTCTAAGTAGATTGGCCACGCACTTGACAACCATTCCTCCCACATGTCTCTTGAATGTTTCCAGAGGCAGACACTTTGTGAAAAGATACACTAGGTTATCCTCCAATGCTATCTTAGCCACCTCTTCATCTCCTCTCTTAACGATTTCTCGTCTAAGATTTCTTTCCTTCAGTGTGCTTGTTTGACTCGTGGACTCTTGGTTCCCTTGAATTTGCAACTGCCCCTAGCAAATATTACTAGACAAATTCGAAATTCCATCCAAGTCCACTAAGAAGGTCTAGAGCCAAACTGGTTCCTTCACTGCTTCACAAACAGCTACATACCCGGCTTCCATGGTTGAGTCAGTGATGCATTTCTGCTTCACACTCGTCCATTTCATGGCTACACTTCCCAAGTGAAAGCACACTAACTGAGGCAGATAGTTTCTGGAATCTATGTCTGATTGGAAATCCGAGTCCGTGTAGCGATGGGGATTAGACTATCTGACTGATAAGCCAACATTCTATCTTGAGTTCTTTTCAGATACTTCAAAATGTTTTTAACTGCCGTCCAATGTTCTTTCCCGGGGTTACTTTGATATCTTGCCACCATGCCAATGGCAAAGCAGATATCCGGTCTCGTGCACATCATTGCATACATAAGGCATCCGACAGCCGAAGCATAAGGAATGCTTTTCATGTCATCTATCTCATTTTGTGTCTTAGGGCACATTTCCTTGGATAGATGGATTCCATGCCTGAAAGGTACGAAGCCTTTCTTGGAATCCTGCATGCTGAATCGCTTCAAGAAAGTGTCTATATATGAAGCTTGTGATAAGTCTATCATCATTTTCTTGCGATCTCGAGTGATCTTGATCCCAAGGATGTGCTCGGCTTCTCCTAAGTCCTTCATATCAAACTGTTTTGAAAGCTATGCCCTTACGTCTGATAACACCTTTACATCGTTCCTGATGAGCAGAATGTCGTCTACGTATAGTACTAAGAATACCAATGCAGTTCCGACATGCTTTTTGTACACACAACTTTCGAACTCGTTTTGATCAAACCCATAAGACTTTATTACATGATCAAAACATTGGTTCCAAGCTCTGGATGCTTGTTTGAGTCCGTAAATGGACTTCATGAGCTTACAAACTAAGTGTTCTTGGCCTTTTTCAATGAAGCCTTGGGGTTGTTGCATATAGATTTCTTCATCAAGACTTCCGTTAAGGAAAGCCGTCTTGACATCCATTTGCCAGATTTCAAAGTCGAGATGCCCAGCAATCGACAAGAGAATTCGGATGGACTTGAGCATTGCTACAGGCAAAAAAGTTTCCTCATAGTCGATCCCTTCTTTCTGAGTATAACCTTTCGCCACAAGCCTTGCCTTGAAGGTTTCCACCTTCCCGTCCGGTCCTCTTTTGCTCTTGTATACCCACTTGCAACTATTGGGTTTGACCCCATTAAGTGGTTCGACTAGCTCCCACATTATGTTATGATCTATAGTACCCATTTCGACTTTCATTCCTGTTTTCCAAGAAACCTCATCCTTGTCTTGGATTGCCTCGTCGTATGTCCATGGGTCTGATTCGTCTTGTCCGGGAATCAATTCCGAGGACTCTCCTATCCCCATGAATCTCTCGGGCTGTCTCACAACCCTCCCACTACGATGAGGTTCCGGTTGTGTAAGTGTGTCGTTTGGTATGTCATCTTGTAAAGTTGGCAATGAGGTTAGCCCCCTTAGCTCATTTAAGGTAATCTCACTTCTGGGTCTTCTTTCGTTCATATAGCCTTCTTCCAAAAATCTAAAGTGGGTGCTTATTACCACCTTTTGATCTTCGGGACCATAGAACATACAACCTTTTGTTCCCTCGGTGTATCCTATAAACAACCTTAATTCTGATCGAGGATCCAATTTTCCGGCTTCCTTGTCCAACACGTAGGCCGGACACCCCCAAATTCTCATGTGTCTCAAACTGGGCTTGCGCCCGGTCCACAATTCTTTGGGAGCTTTGGGAATCGATTTGGTTGACACCAAGTTCAGAATGTAAGCCGCTGTTTCCAAGGCATAACCCCAGAACGACTTGGGAAGATCCGCATAACTCATCATTGATCTAACCATTTCCAAAAGAGTTCTATTTCTTAAACTCTGCAACCCGTTTTGTTGAGGGTTTAAGTTGTAGTTAGTTTGATACAATCCCTTCATCGACAAGTAGTTCAAAAACTCATCGCCGAGGTACTCGCCCCACGATCGGATCGTAGAGACTTGATACGTTTTTCCCTATGATTCTCTGCTTGAGCCTTAAATTCTTTGAATTTCTCAAACGTCTCAGATTTATGCTTCATAAGAAAAATATAACCGTACCTTGAGTAGTCATCAATAAAAGTGACGAAATACTCATAACTTCCTCTTGCTTTGATTGACATTGGACCACATACGTTTGTGTGAACGATTTCTAACACTTCTTTGGCTCTATTCCCCTTGGCTCCGAATGCCCTCTTGGTCATTTTACCCTCCAAACATGATTCGCGGGTTGTAATTGGTTCAACTTGGAGAGACTCCGAAAGGAACCGCCTTCTACCAACCTTTGGATCCTCTTTGGATTAATATGTCCCAATCTTAGATGCCATAGAAGTGTTTCGTTCACGCCCCGATGAACGTTTTCTTTTATCGAAACAATTGATGTGTTATAGGATGCATTTCATGAGTGGTGTGCACGCGTTAATTGTATAGAGATTATTCGACAACGTTCCATGACACGTATAAATTTATCATAAAGAGAAATGGTAACAACTTTATCAAAAGTAACCGAATATCCATCAAGGTAAAGTTTAGAAACCGAAATTAAATTCTTTCTAAAATTCGAACGTAAAGAACATCTCTTAAAATTAAAACTCGCTCTTCAAAAGACAGTGCACTTCTCCCATCGCTTCACCGCCACTCTCGTAGATCGCCCGATGTGATGAGGATCTCACTCCCACTAAGTTGCGGTCCGCTGAACCCGTGAAGCAAACATGATCGATGGATTATTTATCAACTACCCACGAAATGAGAAGTATCGCCGCTAAACAAGTTTCAACAACTAGTGCGTGAGAATTACCTTTCTTTCCTCGCCCTTTTGGGGTTGGAACAGCAAACCTCCATTGTCCTTACCTCTGTTGAAGCACTTTCTCTTTGGATTTTCCTTGACACCACCAAAGATTCGTCATCTTATCATTGCCCTTGCAACAAATGATTGAGTCCCCGATTGCTTATGGCTTTTGGTCACCTTCTTCTTCTTGCCATCCCTTGGCCTAGAAGATGAAGACGGGCCACTTGTCAAAGCTTGAGTTTGGTGCCCCATCAACATCTCTACGAGACCAAAGCTTGCAACAAATCAAATTAATGAGGCCAAAATGCTCAAAAACTTTTGGGCGTAGAGAGTGAAGTACCAAATGCATCCCGAGTCTCCAGATTATAATCTGCACTCGGAACCTCAAGTTTGTTCGGATGGGCCATTAATTTTGAGGGCGTAATCCCTTACGGGTTTGCCTCCCACCATTTTCAAATGACGACATCTCTCGCAAGAAGGTGATCCGACGAGTCCCGCATTTTTGACTCGTCGGTTGGCTCATCCGATTTTGGTGTGTCAAGAATCCACTTGTGCTTTTTGTGCGATTAGGACAATTATAATTTTTCATTTCCAATCGATATAGTTTCCATACTTATTCTATTGACTTTAAGTATAATAGCAGTGGATTAAAAGGTTACGACATCTTTGAATCGAAATAAATAATAATATGCATAAGCACAAATATATCACAAGGTTCGATCACATGTTTCATATTAAAATCTCAAAAAATATGAACATGCATCGACCAACATCTCAAAACAGTTTAAATAAGCCACGTGGGGTGGGTCATTATTTAAACACATTCAAGCACGTTACAAACAAGAACAATTACAAACCTTTAATAACTAGATTAATAGTTGGCTCCCACTTGACCAATATAAAATTGACTGGGACTTCGGGGAAGTATATGCATATCAATTTTATACCTAAGTAATAACCATGATTAAATAAATAATTATTATTTCGCTTTGAACGAGCCTCGTGGGGAGGGTCATCGTCACCACTAGTAATAATCCACAATCATCCATCTGGAATTTATTCATGTGAAAGCTATCTTTTGACCATCCCGTAGGGGGAATTTCTCCAAAAGAATTCACAAATAAATAAATCATGGAGGTCAAAATTAATTCAATTTTATTATCCATAAAATTGTCAATTAATTGTTTAAGCGTACTTAGTAATTTTCGAAAGTGAGATTTTTCAAACGTTTTCTCATGCATCGCAAATTTAAACACAATTTAAATAAGCATAAAATAATGCATAAACATCAAGACAAAAAAAAAAACATATTGGGCACACATATCCAATTGTCACGGTTAATTTTTGTCATGTCTTGATCTCGAGAAATCGTCTTCTTTGCCTTCATCGTTCGTCTCGAAAGGTTCACCACGTCTAGTGACATCATCGACCAGCTCGTGGGTTGGAGTGCACGTCTTGCACTCCCCCGGCCGTGTCTATTGGTGCCGTCTTGCAGCATCGTTTAAAGAAAAGCGCCCGCGCCGCGTCGCCCAACGGTGCTTCAGCCTTTCTGGCGGATCTCGGCGAGTAAGCGGCCTTGAGATCTGCCTTATTTCCACTTTCGCCCAGCGTCGCTGCCGGCCCGCCCCTTTCACCGCCCGCCCGCGTCGCTCTCGCCGCGCCACTTTCGCTGGCGCTTACACAGCCGCCTTTGGTTTGCCGCGCCGTCTTGGCCAATCCGTCCGCGACGACCCTAAAAACCTCGCCCCTTGCGTCGCGTGCCGCCATAAATCCGTCATCATCGCGTGCCTCCCCTTATGCGTTTAAGCGCGACTGTTCTTCTTTCTGCCGGTTCGGGATCCCGTCTTTTAATTCTTAGTCTCCGTATCGTTTACGATCAGGTTACAATTTATTTACAAAATAAATAAACTGAATCTGGAGACTAGTCTATTACATTGATCAAATCAAATAAATTCCTAATCTCTTTCATGGATTTTCTCCTGCGAGGTAAAAATGAATTCGAACGAATCGAATTAAAAAACCACAATTTATATGCATGCATAAATAAACACATTAAATTTCATTACAATTGGATACCTGCAAAAAAGATCTAGCAATTCTACTATCCAATTTCAAATTTAATGAAAATGAATTAAATTACAATTTAAAATTCAGAGCCCGAAACCGAGGCTCTGATACCAGTTGTTGGGGAATTAATTGCACGGATCTATTCAGGATGAATATTTAAATACAAATTTAATTCTAACAATTATTACTAGCATGAATTAATCCTATATTAATTCAAATAATAATTCAACAACAAATCATGCATATAAACAGTGTTGGGATATTTTAGTTTTGATGAATTATGCCAAAACATTATCAACTTGTGTTTTTTGAAGCTAATCTACAGATAACAAGTTGAGGGGGAACGAGAGAACAAATTAAGGGGGAGCTCACGAAATCAGACGTAGATGATTGAGATCGACGAGGGTCAGTATTTAGACCGACGAGATTAGATGAAGTTAGATGAGTTCCGAGTTAACCACGAAACATGCAAAATCGAAAAAGAAGAAAAATTAAGCCACCGATCAAAGATCGAAAAAAAACTGACGAAAGATCGAGAAGAGAAGGTTGAATCGAAGAAACCGGCAGAGATCGAAAGAAAGAGGAAGATGAGATCGACGAGATCGACGCGATCTAGATCGATATGAAGATGAAAGCGGATGATCAAGATCGACGTGATTGAGATCGATGTGCTAAACCGATATGCTAAACCTAATGTAATCGACTGATGCTATCCGGAGATATTGATCCGAAGAAGTGTTGATCGATCGGTCGAAATGAACAGATCGCAAAGAAGAAATCGATAAATTGAGTCAAAGTGACTGAAGGTCGATGTCTCGAATTCAGAGAATCAACTCAACCACCGAAAGTGTCAAGATGCCTTTTGACGTATAAGGTCCGGCAAGAGAAGTCTGCTTTAATCAAGTATCCCGAGGCTCGATAAACACGAGGCTCGGAAAACCCGAGGCTCGGATGAGAAATCGAGACTCGGATAAACCTCAAGACTCGGATAGAATCAAGACTCGGTATGTCTCTCAAGACACCGAGACTCGAGAGAATCTGAATGATTCCAAGGCGAGGAATCGAGGAATATAGCCGTTAGAATCAATCGACGTGGACGATGAGAGGAAGACAACCACTGAAGAAGTCAACATTTTTACAAGAATAGTATGGATTTGAATGTGATTCTCTCCAACGATAACATTCAAATCCACACTATAAATACAAGGTCTTTCATCATTCTAATGTGTGGATCGTGGAGATTATAGTACGAGATGCTTCTGAGCCAAAGAGAGTTATACCCAAAGCATTCCCACCCTAGAACACAAGTCCAGTAGATATACAAATATATTCAAAGAGTGTTCTAGAACCCAATCTAAGCAACCCACGATGTATCCTAAGCTTAGAGATTTTTCCCAACCTTAGCATTGAGGCTAAAAACAAATGTAAGGAAAAATCTCAACCTAGTTGAAACTAAACAAACCTTACCCAAATCAGTCGGTTAAGTTTGTAGGTGAGTGTGAACTCGGTAAACATCTAGAAATCCCGAAAGGGAGGGTAGGCAATCCCGAGTGAGGGTGATAAGTCCCGTTGGAGTGTGAACTCGGTAAACATCTGTCGGCAATCCCGAGAGGGTGATAAGTCCAGTTTGAAGGAATTTCCCTAGGAACAGGGAGAGTGGATGTAGGAGCTTGAGACTCCGAACCACTATACATTGTTGTGTTCTTTACTGCTTTACGTTCTTATCTTGTCATATGCATTCGATTATAAGCAAAACACAACACATGAGCTTAAAACGCAAAAATCTGGAATCACCATTCCTTCACCCCTGTTTTTATATGCATTTCATGTTTATTCCGCATTTCATGGGTTTTCCACCGGGCTTATCAAACAGTCCACATAAATCCTACGCATGCGGAATTGCTACGGGTTTACGTGAACTAACCTCTTGGAGTGGCAATGGTCTCGTCGATAAAAACACACCAAAAAGCCTTCCCAAGTACTCCCTAGTCCTTGCTCGTCAATCCGGTGGAAGGAAGCTCGCGAACAATTAACAAAAGGGAAAATAAAAATTTGTTGCACCACCTTTGTGGATTTACTATTTTTTCCAACACATGGAATTTTACACTCACAATTGACGTTTTTCGAAAATACACAATCTGTCGACGTTTCAAAATATTTGATATTTTATCGACGCTGATATTTTTCCGAAAAACCAATTTTCCTGTTCTCTTCGAATGAAACATTCATCCCCTATTTATAGAGAGGTGGTGGCCGATTTTTCATCATGGAATAGGGAGGAAAAAATCTTTTCTTGATCTCCAAGAAATCTTGAATATATCTCCTATATTCTTTTCTCCATAATTAAAATATTCCATAAAATCCCACCTTCTCTTGTTATGGTTATTTTCGAAAAAAATAAGGATAAAGATTCCAAGATTTGGATCTTCTTGAATTTATGAGATATACCTGTATTGCAAGAATACATATCTTCCATAATATATTTTCAAGAAAATCAAGAAAATCTTTCTTTCCCTTATTCTTTCAAAATTTTCAAAAATTAACATATAAATAACCAAGTGGGAGATTTATTGAATTTAATGAGATAATCTTGTATATCAAGAATACATATCTTCATTCCATAACAAAATTCAAATAAAATCTTTCTCCCCTTTTATTTATATTTTTCGAAATTAATGAGGAAAAATAGCAACAAAATTTATTTTATTTTTAAACATCTTTTTCAGTTATTGGATTTTATGTTTGGGCTACTTGAGGGGCCTTTAGGAGAATCAAGATTGGACCTTCCAATGGATCTTGAATTATCAATATTAAGCCACAATATTATTCTAGCCCATAAATATTAATTAATCCCACTACATAATTAATATTGCACTATCCATCTTAACCCATATTACAGTCAATATAGCTCTCGGTTATTATTTCCCGTGTTTAAGATTATCTAGCCCATTAATTAATTCAAGCCACTGAAATAGCTTTTCATTAATTAATATCTTTTATCCTTGGTAAAGGAACGGTTCAACATTATTATCCATACCGGAAACTAGTTCCACTTGCAAGATTTGGTATGATAAAACCTATGAACCTCCCAAGGGGGCAAATCGAACAAGCGTACTTGCACACGATTCTCCGTATTAAATCTTAGCAATCGCATGTGACCAATAATATTGTCCAAGATATAAAGTATTGAATCTCGTTGATTCTCTACCTGTAATAAGTCAAAGCAATAATTACTAACCACACGCGAACTATTCCAGTTCTGAAGAATTTGTCCTCCTGTAGGTCCTATTCAGTACACTAGACATGCACTAGTGTAATCTCTTGGTCAAGACAAGCCAATCTGTGCCTTACACTTCAACCTTTCACGATGGATTGTTCATTTCCATCTAGGTCGTGAATGGTGTACTTTTGGTTACAATGAACTGTTAATTTAATCTTCTGTGATCTGGTATCACTAAATTAACTACAATGTAACACGTACTATTTATTGAACAGTTATGTAGTAAATATATATAACATTCGATGATATTTAAAGCATCAGTGATAAATAATTTATTTCAGTAAATAAGACCGAAATTCAGTTTGATTATACAAAGTAAAAACACACTTTCCAGTATAATCCCAACACCCAGGGGGTCACCCATCATGAAATTGCTCCAAGCCAAGCACGCTTAACTTTAGAGTTCTTTCACAATGGACACTAGAAAAGAAGATGCACCTTGTTAGTATGAGTAGTACTAATCAATTCCTTTTAACGTGCCTTGTGTTGAATGCCTAGCCGTGCTACGATCAGGCCTTATTTCAGGGCTCACATCATCTGGCACGCGACCTTGGCTGGGAACTACTGGAACCCATATCCCAACAAAATCTTATTAGAAAAAAAAAATTGACAACATATATTATTAAAAAAAATGAAATTTCAATATTTAAAAGCATTATAAATTTTTACAAGCAAACTCGACAATTAATACATACTCCCTTCATTCTAAATTACTTGTCGTTTTAAGATTAACTCCTAAATTAAGAATAATTTATTTTACCAAGATTACCCTTAATTAGTTGTTGGTTTTGACTTAATCAATATGCTGGAAAATACTCCACGATCTTAATTCTTAATTCTTGAAATATAAGTTGGCAAATAACACACGATCTTAATTCTTGAAATTGTTTAAAAAAAAAAAACATGATCGAGAAAAAAGGAGCTCCATCTTCTCCATTATTTTTATTGGAACCAAAATATTTCACCATACCACGTAATTGGAGCCAAAATTTTAGATATGGAGCCAAGAATTACACAATGAAGGCAAGAATTTCAATTTCAAAATTTTGGAAAATTTGCGCCCAATTTTTTTCTACAAATATGACTATGAAATTTATCAATTCTTCACATCTCGAACATGGATATAGATTTAAACCAACCTCCCATCAACCATGAATTACACAGTGAAGGAGAGATTCCAATTCTTGTAATGCCTTCTTCATCGGGGAATATCATAATTGTGCTTAATAATGATAACAATGAGATCTGAAAATCCTATAGAGCTTGACTTAAATCAATTAAATGAAGAAGATGATGAAATATTGTCTGATTCATCCGACGAAGAGACTTACCAGCATATGGGGGATGAAGATGATGGCCAAAGAAACGAGGGGATAACAATGACCCCGAAAAAAATCGAGGATAATGACGGTCAAGAAGGATAACAATGACCAGGTAGGTAATTTTTGTATGCTTAAAAAATTGTTGTTACTCTCAATTTGATTGACCTCCAGTTTGTGTGAATAGGAATTGTGTAATCGTATTTCATTGGTTTACTGCAAAAAGACTACAACAATATATAGAGAATTTAGAATTAATCAAGATAGGAATAAGTCTAAACAAATCTTAACTAATCTCATAATTAATGGATAAATACACTATCTACGTGATGTTATATTTTTAATAGTGTGTTTGTTGAGATTTTTTTTTCAGCTCTGGCATGATTCTAATTTCTATGTTAATCGCTTCTACAAAAAAAATAAAAATCTATGTTAATCAATTTAATATACTAATCGAGTCTTTTTTTTTTTAATTTGATCTAAGTGTGTCGCGTGCTTCTTATCAATTAGAAATCTTATGGTTTGTGACACAATGCTGTCAAACCTCAAATTCAAAGAGGTTGATAGTTGGCGGTCTATGACTTAGTCTATAATTGGTACTAATTGGAAAATGATGTAGCATGGTATTAATTGTAAGAGTTGCCTTATGAAAAATCTGAGGCTTGTTAATTAATTTTAAGATGGAATGTTGCCTAATTCACTTCTGTAAATGTTGTAAAATTTAGCAGTAGATGTAAAACTGTAAATTGTAATTGATGCCTAATTATTCACTTCTGTAAAATTTATTTACATTTTTTAGCAAAGATTTTATGTGGATTTGAAAATATAAAACAATGAAATTAATTTTAAGGTGAAATTTCTTAATCATTAACCGTACATATATACATCTTTTTACATACAATTAAAAAAAATTAAATATTGAACAATGATGTTAACAGGTAATGTTCAAGGAAGAAGAAGAAAAAAGATGCTAACTAACGCCGAACGATGGCAATTTACCACGCTTTGTTGGAGAAAAGTGTCAATGGTAAGTTGAGAAAGAACACGACAAAAGAGGTGAAATATATGTTCAATGTCGAGAGTTTGCGAACAGTTCAAAGAATTTGGAGAATTCACAAGAGAACTCCTCTGGTCACTGATGTGGATGTCTCGTCAAGGAAGACAGGGAATTGTGGTCGTAAATGAACCGAAGTCGATTTAAGTCGGGTGCTACAAATAGATTTGCATCAACGAACAACACTAGCATCTCTTTCGAATGCTTTAGGAGTTAGTTGCTCTAAAATGTATAGTCTTTTTAAGCAAGGCGTTCTCCGTAGTCATTCAAGTGCCATCAAACCACATTTGAAAGAGGAAAATAAAATATCCAGAATCGAGTTCTGCTTGTCGATGATTGACGAAAGCACAATGTCGAACGACCCAAAGTTTAAGAACATGTACAACTATGTGCATATCGATGAGAAATGGTTTTCTTGACAAAGAAGAACCAAACATATTACTTACTCACCAATGAAGACGATCATGATCGCTCGTGTCAAAGTAAAAATTTCATTGGGAAGGTCATGTTCTTAGCAGCCACAGCTCGTCCCAGGTTTGACGATGATGGAAGGGTGATTTTTTCAGGTAAAATTGGTTGTTGGGCATTTGTCATTGAACAACCGGCCCATAGAAGTAGCAGGAATAGACAAGCCGACACCATGGAGATGAAGGCGATCACATGTGTTGGGAGATGAATTTAATAAAAGATATATGATTTTGATTAAGATCCCAAAACCCCTGAGTATGACATGTTCAGAATAATCTTGATAGTTGAGTCAGGATTCAGTTTTAGAGTATTCAGATGTTATCTCGCAAAATGTATAGTCGCAGACATAGTTCAGATAGGTTCTCAAGACTCAAGAACTCAAGATAAGTTTCAAGAAATCAAGTTTCAAAGATGAAACCGGTGATTCAAGACTCAAAGAGAAATCGAGATATCAAGACTCAAGATGATAATCGAGAGAATCAAGACTCAATATGAAGACTCAAGATATCACCAAGATATCGCTAAAAACTCAAAGACTCAAGACTCGTAAGACGCCAAGACTCGTAAGACGCCAAGACTCAAAGACGTCAAGACTCGAAGACTCAAGACTCGTAAGACTCAAGACGCAAGATCAAGATCAAGATCAAGATCAAGAATATCAAGGCACAAAGAATTATCAAGACTCAAGAATGTACTAATGCTCACTATAAACCCTCAATGTTCCGAGGCAATCGAATATATCTATCCGGCGGATGCAATACGAGAAAAACGCGATTCCTTAGAAAGTTAGATATTGCCAAGACATTCAAATCCGCATAAAAAGGAACTAAGTTAGAAGTGTTGTTAAGGTTATATCAACTCAGAGTTTGTAACCAAAAGAGCCGTTGAAGGTGTCTACCTTTAACTGGAGACAAAAGTCAAAAAGAGGAAGACAACACTTTACCATATTGACACTGACAGATACTGAGTCAACAAAAAAGATTTCGTATACGAAAGTTCCAGATCGCAAAAAAAAGTGAAGACCGGCTACATGAAAGGCTATTGCCTAAAAAGTGTTAGGGAGTTTCAAACCCTAAAAATAGTCGTTCCTCACACACCATAAGAGGAAACTTACGAAGCTATCTCTCCAACGGATAGTTTTCAAGAGTGACCTTGGTGTATGCCTATAAATACTGGTGACCCTCTACATTGTAAGGTTACGGGGAAATTTATACGCCTTCTCAAGAGCTCAAACTTATTATCGCATGAAGTTGAAGCACTCGAAAAACTTAGAATTTCCCAAGTGCTTTTATATTGAAGAGAGCTCACTAAACTAAGCCTAGCTTGATAAGATTTATCCGAAGCTTAGTCAAGATATCCTAACCCTTTGCATTGTACTTCATTGTAAAGGATATCTCATCCTAGTTGGAAACCAACCGAGAAACCCCAAACCCTTGAGAAGGTAGTTGGAGTGTGTTTGTTGGTGAGAAGAGTTGTAAAGAGTTAGTAAACTACGCTGAGTAGTCAGAAAACTCTAGAGGAGAAGTTAGTAAGCTCTGAGGGTAGTCTCAAAGCTTTGTTTGTGTTTGAGTAAGTAAACTACGGAGGTAGTCAGAAAACTCAAGGTCGGGTTGAGTAAGTAAACTACTTGGAGTAGTCAGAAAACTCAGGGCCGAGTTGAGTAAGTAAACTACGCGAGGTAGTCAGAAAGCTCAGAAGTGATTAGTGAATTTCTCTGAGGATCAGAGAGAGTGGACGTAGGAGCTTGAGTCTCTGAACCACTATAATTGCTGTGTTGTTTATTGCTTTCCTTATCTGTGCTTAACTGTTGCATCACTGAGTTTGAAAGCATATTTTCACTGACGTTTCAGTTGGAATCAATCCACTGGAAGTTGCATGTAATTGAATCACAGCCTAATCACTATTCCATAAAAGGAAGGTTTTCAGCAAAGCTTTAAAACGAGTATAAAGTAAGGGCCAACCATTCCGCACATCTGAGTAGCTAGAACAGATAGTTACCAAACTGAACTCTCTTCTGAGGATTCAGTAAGTTAGTTATCTGATCCAAGCAACTCAGGATCTCTGACACTCGGGGACTCGGTTGGGATTATCTCGAGGTATCCGAAAGCGGCTCGGGATCACCGCCTCGATGAGACTTTGACTCGGAGCGATCTGTCTTCTCGAACCTAATCTTCGGATTATCGACCTCGAAGAAAAAGGTTTTTAAAACACCAACACGCGTGTATTCCCCCATACACGTGTAAGACTCGTTTACTTGGGACGGACCAATAAGTGGTATCAGAGCAGTGGTTCAACTTGACCACCTGCTTTGTTGACCAAAGTTTTATTTTCAAAAAAATACTTGTGGTCTATCTGAACTGATCTTATTTGCTAATTTGTTTTTCAAAAAGCATCAGATAAAAATGTCTTCTAAAAAACTTCCCATGTTCTCAGTGGAGAACTATGATTTATGGAGATTGAGAATGCAGGCTCATCTCAGATTCCAAACATGAAATGTATGTGGAGAGTGGTCTCTCAAGGACCATTCCAATTTCTTGTGGTGAATCCCAGGAGGAACGAGAAGATGAGAGAATTGATCCTAGAAGCGAAATTTCCTAAGTCGATGACCAACCCGACTCTGAGGAGAGAAAGTTAGTCAATCTAGACTACATTGCTAAAGATACACTATACAGTACAATTGATGATGGTGTGATGGGAATGATCTCTCACTGTAATACTGCTAAAGAAATTTGGGATACACTAGCTGTAATGTGCCAAGGCACAGATCATATAAAAAAAAACAAACTTTTCGAAGAGCAATTGGAAAGTTTGATAGTTTTGAAATGGGCGATGGTGAATCAATAGACAAATTGGAAGTCGATTCACTAAAGATCATGAATGATCTAAATGCACTTAGAAAGAAATATCCACAAAGAGAAGTTGCATTGAAAATTCTTAGAGGTCTTTATAAGAAATGGGATATTCATGCAGTGGTGATTGAAAACACCAAGAACATTAATTCAATGCCATACCAACAAGTCTTCTCTGAGCTGAAGGCCTATGAATTTGTAATTGATAAGAAATCCAAAAAGGCTGACAACAAAGATGATTCATCATCGAGTAAAAATGTGGCTTTAAAAGCCAAAGATAAAACCTATAAAACTAGAGAGTCTGAGAACCCCCATGCCAAACATCAAGATGAGCTTGATGAAAAGCTAACACTGATAGCAAGGAGGTTTGACAGACTTAATAGTAGATTTGGAAAATACAAAAGCTATTACAGGAACCACAGGTACCAGAAGAAACCTGAGGAAAGATCAACTGAGAAGAAGAAAGACCTAAAAGCTGAGGGATCTTCATCCAAGAGGAAGGACTCCAAGTCCAAAGAAGAAAGTGATCAGGATGATGATACCAACATATGCTATAATTGCCAAAAGAAAGGTCACTTCCAAATGATTGTCCGGTTTGAGTCTTAAGGAGAGAAGAGAAAGGCAAGCTAAAAGAGACAAGAAATTCTCTAGCAAAAAGGCCATGGTTGCGAGAAGAAGAAGAACACTTTGAGGAGGATCTAGCTCTTCGGATGAGATATTCTCGGGACGAAGAAAGTGATGACATCTGTCTAATGGCCATTGAGGAGGTAAACTCTTCTTTCTCTGTTGTTGCTCCTACACTAGCACAAGAGTTTTCAAGTTCCACTGAAAACAGTCATTTTGACCTGATGGATTCTTTTGAGAATCTGATGAAGGACTATGCTGATTTGCAAGGACTGCTAAATAGAACTCAAGAGCGAGAATAAAGAACCGAAAGTTTGAAAATCTAAAATGGAAAGAATCTAGTAATAAAAATCACTTCTCAATTAATGGGAGCTACTAATGAACTGGATGTTACGAAAGTACAACTCTCGAGAGAAAGAGAAGTTGATAATGACCCTAATTGAAAAGCTAGAAATCCACCCAAGAGATTCAAATAATCGGGACTAAGTTCAATGACCTCTCGAGAAGCATGAAACTCTCTGAGGCTGTGAGGATAGTGCACGAAGAAGTTAACTCTATTGAATAAAGCATCTAATGTAATAGATGAAATTGAGTTACCGGAGATCTGCCACTATAAAATACGGATTGGGATATACTCCGGGAGGAACCTCACAAGGTCATCCCGAAAGTTTGCATCAAGTAGCAAAAGACAATCTTTGTAAAACCAATGGCACCCACACTTCAAACCGAAGTAATGCCCAAGGTTGTAGACAAGGGAAAAGGACTCATGGTTTCATAAAACCTGAATAATCGGGGTTGGAAAGCCCAAACCTCGGTGAAGGCTAGAAAACCCGAGCACTTTCGATTGGAAAGTTTCGAGCAAGTACTTCAAAGCCTCGTGCTAAGAATGCAAACCCGAAAGGCTCCACATCGAACCATCGGAGGAATCCTCGGATGAGAAACACTCAGCCGAGACATTCTCAATCAAGAGACCAAGTCCTCGAAGATCTTTGAAAAGACCCAGATTTCAATCTGCATAACCCTGAACCCCACTTGCCTAAGGGTAAAGGTTATCTGAACCCGAGTCAACAAAGATTTAGATCGGCTGCACCGAAGCCAAAGCAAATGAAAAGATGGCCTGAACCAAAGAAAAATTCAAAAGCCCATGTTCATGCTAAAGCTAGCACACATACACAGAAAACTGCTAAGGCACCCAGAGTAGTAGATGTGTATGTTGATGTTTATGGAAGAAAAATTAGCCACTCTAAAGTGATTAGAGTTGTCAGGCAAATTTGGATTCCGAAAGGTACATCTAACCTTGTGGGACCCTACACAAATTGGGTACCTAAGATTTGATCTGTTTTTTCAGGAGGAAAACAAGGGCACTAAGCTGATTAAAGAACACATAGCACTGATGAGCAGAGATGAAAAGGCCCCTGATGTATGGTATCTTGAAAGTGGATGTTCAAGACATATGACATGATTCAAGAAGATGCTCAGTGACTATGTTGAACAAAGAGGCCCACATATCACTTTTGGAGATAACTCCAAGGATGCATCAAGGATATGGAACTTTGGAAATCGACTCAGTTCATATCCATGGTGTTTCATATGTATCTGGATTGAAGCATAACTTGCTGTCAATTAGCCAATTCTGTGATAAGGGTTTTAATGTTGAGTTCTCTAAGAACTTATGTTTTGTGAAAGATGACATCTCACAGAAAGTATTACTGACTGGTACAAGAAAAGGGAATGTGTATCTTGCTGATTGGAGTTCAACTCCTAAAGATACATGTTTAGTTGCTAAAAGTTCCACAGATACCCCCGGTTGGTTATGGCATAAAAGAATGAATCACCTAAATTTCAAAACCACGAACAAGCTTGCAAGATTAGCTCTTGTGAGAGGGTTGCCTAATGAAGTGTTCAGTAAGGAACATATTTGTGATGCGTGCCAGAAAGGAAAACAAATAAGAGCATCATTTAAAAGCAAAGTTGATGTTTCTACTGAAAGAATACTTCAGTTACTGCATATGGATCTTTTTGGTCCTATAACACCAGTAAGCACTAATGGCAGGAAATACACATTGGTAGTAGTTGATGACTACTGAAGATATACTTGGTCATATTCTTACTTCGATAGAAAGAGACTCGAATAAAGCTTGCGATTCTTGAAAAGGCTCGATATTGAGAAAAATCCGAGTGTGGTTAAAATCGGATCGACAAAGGAACCGAATTTATAAATCATATCATATCTAATTATTGTGCGAAGAATGGAATTTCACATGAAACATCACCGCGCAAGGACCCCTCAACAAAATAGTGTTCTTTGAAAGAAGAAATGGGACTCTGAAAGAAAAAAGCGAGGACAATGATAGTGAAGCTAATATTCCTAAAAGATTTTGGGCTTGAAGTCAACAACCGCATCTTTACTCTCGGAAACGGATCCATCTTGACCAAGAGTCAAGGCAAAACACCATATGAGCTTTGGAATGAAAGGAAGCCTCTTGTTTCTTTCTTTTCGTGTGTTTGGTTTCTAAGTGTTTCATACACAATAATGGTAAAGATCGATTGAAAATATTTGATAGTAAAAGTCACGAAGGAATATTCTTAGGATATTCGAAGTCGATAAAACTTTTCGAGTTTACAAATCATGTAGGACTCTTATTGGGAGGAAACACCTCATGTTGTTTTTGATGAATCTACTTGTGTTCGGAAGAAATAACATGATCTTGAATAAAAATGACTAAGAGGATCACCAGTTAAGCTGAAACGAAAAGATAAATCATCCATCGAACACGAAAAGAAGAAGTCGGTCACATCCTATGATTGGGTGACTCGGACTCGAATAAAGAAGTTCGGGATGTAACTTCGAGATGGTGAAACTCGGGAAAACCAACACTCAAAGGTGACCAATCTGAATGCAGACACCGCCTCCGGACTCGGGTATGTGATGCCAATGAAGATGTGGTCACATTGAGGCAAATTCGAATCTATCAACCAAAGGGGAACAAATGTCTCGACAATGTTACGAATGGAATTTCCAGGAAGATGATTCCCTTTCTCCTTTTCTGTTGTTCCCTGAATTTACTGAATTAACTGAACCTAACATTTCAAATGTTGAGGATACTATTGAAGGGGGAACATCAAGAAGGAAATGGTTAGATAGTCATCCTACAAGTCGATTTTGGGTGATCTAACCGAAGGTGTTAAAAACAAGAAGGTTCCATGGTGAGAGTGCACTATTCTGCTTGCTTCCTATCGGAGAAAGAACTCTGCCGAGATTGGTGAAGCTCTACAAGATTCTTATTGGATTCTTGCTATGCAAGATGAAATGAATCAATTCTCAAGGAATGAAGTATGGGAGCTAGTAGATAGACCTGAAAGGCACAATGTCATTGGAACCAAGTGGGTTTTCAAGAATAAAAGAGATGAAAACAACAACATTGTAAGAAACAAGGCAATGTTAGTTGCACAAGGTTATTCCCAAGAAGAAGGCTTGGATTATGATGAAACCTTTGCACTGTTGCAAGACTAGAAGCCATCAGTTGTTTCTTGCATATCTTGCCCACATGAAGTTCACACCTATCAAATGGATGTGAAAAGTGCATTTCTGAGCGGTGTGCTTAAAGAAGAGGTTTATGTGGAACAACCTCCACGGCTTCAAACAGAATGACCAAGTTCTACGGCTCGGAAAAAGCTTTGTATGGTCTTAAACAAGCACCCGAGCATGGTATGATACTCTTTCTCGGGTTCTTCTTGACCATGGTTTTGTCAAAGGGATCTGCTGATAGAACTCTGTTCGGGGATAGAGGATGGGAAGATATCTTATTAGTTCAGATATATGTTGATGACATCATTTTGGATCTCCAAACCATCACCGTTTGTGTGAAAAGTTTTCAACAATTTGTTGAAAGGCAAGTTTGAGATGTCAATGATGGGAAGGATGAATTTCTTTCTAGGTCTTCAAGTAAAACAATCAAAGGAAGAAATCTTCATCAACCGAGCAAAGTACACTAGAGATCGATTGCCAAATATGGTGTGCAAATTGCAATGCGATTAGGAATCCCATGAATACTAACTACAAGATGGATCCCGATTACGAAGAAACAAATCGATGAAGTCATCTTTGATTATAGAGGAATCATTGGATCATTGCTCTATCTCACGACAAGTAGGCGAATATAACATTTCTTGTTGGGATATGTGCAAAGATACCAAAAGCTAATCCTAAGGCTAGTCACATGGAGGTTTGCCAAAAAGATCTTGAAGTATCTTAAGGGCAAATGAATAGAGGATTATGGTATCCAAATGATGATAACCTTGAATTAACTTGGTTACTCGAGATCTTGATTATGGAGGTTGCGATTTGATGAAGTCCACTACGAGAACTTGTCAATTTCTAGGAAATGGTGATATCTTGGTTTTCAAAAGCAGGACCTCGATGAGCAACGAAACTCATGAAAATTTGAATACATGGTGCGAGGAAGGCTCGGGCGTGCTTTCATTCTTTGCCTCGAGACAACAATTAAGGGATTATAAAGTTGTAGCCAATGAAGTACCAATATTTTGTGACAATAATAGTGCCATTGCTATTTCACAAAATCCGTTATTGCACACCCAGATGCAAGCATGTGGATATCGGACATCACTTCATCGAGATCATGTCGAGAAAAAGGACATAAGGATGGAGAAAATTCATCTTGATAAGCGAGAGCTGATATCTTGACTAAACCTTTGGTCAATCAAGATTCCAGGAACTTTCAGTTGAATTAGGGATGTTAGATCCAGGTGTATAGTGTAAATCTGAAAAATTGAAGGTTTTCAGATGCATGAAGTTTTCTCAGAATTCTACTGAGAAACTCGGGATAAAATGGAAATCTTGAATCGAGTCTCGAAACTTCGGATCTCTTCAAGGTCGAGATTCGGTGTTATCTTGAACCGCTCAATACTCAATATTATCTTGACATTTTATCAAGGTCGATTTTCGAGAAGAAGAAAGGCGATAGAGGAAATTAGTCCGAAGAAGTAATAACTCATCGCGACTCATTTATTTCGAGTGAAACTTCGATAATCATTCGCAATAAATACAAAACACCTGAGGAATGTTTTTGGGCGGGATCGTTTGAAATTCCGAAGAAGGTCAACAGTCATTAAATGCTCTGTTACATTTCTTGACCAATGAGGATATTTTGGCGGCTTACTTTTCGGAGATCGCTGCGTTCGATATGCCGATTAATCGGAGATTAATCTCAACCATTGCTTTTCACCTAACCAACGCGATTCCCCACGATATCGAAGCTATATATACCCCAATAAGCCATTCAAGCCAAAATTTTATCAAACCCTTCGTTCCCAAATCCTCTGCAAAATAAAAATCCCCTTTACCCAGAAAATCCCAAACCCTAAATCTTCATTTCTTCAATCAATCTCTAAAATGGCCCCAACCTTGTTCGAGAGATTAGCCGAAACCAACAAGCCTTGGTACGAGTTCGTTGTATCACTCGATAGCACAACCAACTCAAAGCCAGAAGAGGAGGCTCTGCATATGATTAAACCACCAAACTCACTCAACTAGTCATAAACCGGCGACCAAGCAAAGATCTTGAAAAGAGGTAATCGAATTCATCTGTAGTTTGAGAATAGATGAAGAGGATTGTATGCATTCTAAGATTACCGTATCACATCTAGAGCATTCGTCCAAATACATCGATTTTGAAAGGGAATTATATATTATTCCGAAAAATTTAAATGATGTGTTTGAGCTCTGTGATAGAGGAGAGGATCCTGCGATGTATATGTCGGGTAGAGAGCAGGAGTACTTAGATAGGATTGCTGAGAATCCTGTGAAATTTGAGGCGACATTGCATAAGAGGCACTTGAAGCCACAATATCGAGTTCTCGATGGATATTGTGAGCAAGAGCATCATGAGTCTTCAAGGGAGTTTTGAGCGGTCAAGTACCGGCTCTCAGTTGATGGCGGCAATCGAGGCCTCACCCACCACCGACTTCAACTGGCTGAAATTTTTGATTCAAACGGTGAGTGAGCAGACCAAAGTCTTCAAGAAAGTTGACGGGGCGATCACGATTAAAGGCAAGATCCACCATGCAACCAAAATAGCATATATTTTGGAGATGTGCAGAGAGGAGGAGGATATCTTCGCCAATTAGACCCCATTCCCTAAGTCCAAAGTGCTCTTCAAGCCCATTCTTTGTGAAGAAGCCCGTGCCATCCGAGGGAAGAAGGAAAAGAAAGAGAATCACCTAAAGTCAACTTTGCTTTGAAGAGACCCAACAAACCGGGGGAAGGTTTTGTTGGAGGGAAAGATGGAGCGGTGAGAAGTGAAAAAAGCGAAAACCCTTGCCCCCAAAGCCTTGCAGAAGATTGGTGGTTCTCACCGATGAAGATGGCGATGAATCGGAAGAGATTCAACCCGAGGCCAAAACCGCCGAAATTCGCCATTGCAAGTTTTGCTCGGGTTATCTCTAAGGCACGAAATGGACCGAGGAGAGGTCTTCTCCGAGGTGCTTGAGACATCATTAAGTTGAGACAAAATTTCTCGGGAAATTTTCAAAGAGCTCAGACCTCGAGAGATTCCTATCAAAGAAGTGCTCGAGGCATGACACAGAAGAGCCAACTCGAGTCAATCGAGGATATGCCCGGCTCGCCTCAGAACCCACTCGGATGCAACCGAGGACTGATTGCACAACCTTCGTGAGGTCAGCCGAGACTCGTGGAGCGAGAATATTCTTTGATGAGCTCTGAGTGATCTACTTGATCCTCACCGATGCTTCAACCCAACCAGAGAGCCCGAGATGGAAGAAGGGAGAAGTCAAGAAGGCGAGTGGAGGAGCAAGAGGGAACTGGTTCATTCTGACCAGCTACCCCGAGCTCAATTCATACCTCGATCTGCAAGATATCTTCTTCTTGATTAAGGTCGATCGTGTTCATCTCAATCGACTCTTCCCGAGATGCTTGATTTTGCCTGCATTCGGAGGGGAAGATCGGTGGAATGAGGAGACAGCTTTTCCCGACCGACTTCGGGGTTCGTGAGGACAAAGCTCAGGATGAAAAATTCCGATTTTGATGAGCTTTGGTTCAGAGGAAGATAGCAATGAGGGATAGCCATCGGGTTGGTGCCCCTAGCAAGAAGGAGACAAATCTCAAGATGGAGATGGGGACCAACAAGGAGATGCCGAGGATCGGGCTCGGATGGAGAAGGAAACTTCGTGTCCGATCAACCTGAATCGGTCAACTCGGGTTAGCACTTCAGTAATTTTTCGCAATCAAGTAACACTTATGCCAAAGTTAATTGAAAGTTCTATCTTTAATTCTGAATTGTCGATAAAATGTCGAGGCTCGGTTGAGACTGGAGCTCGGGGATGAAGGCTGAAAACTTCAGTGCATCCGACCCTCGTGGTTGTGTCTCGAACCTCGGATGATCAAACAAAGACAGAAGGTGCAAAAGGTTCCCCGAGATTGACCTCACTCCCTTGATGGAGAAACTTGAGAAGGTTGAGCCAATGATGATCAAAATTGCTCCGGATGGAAGAAACATTGGCCAACCAAGCTCGAAAGATGGAAAGCCTTAGTCACTCTTGGAGGTGCAAATCCAAAACACTCGACCTCTGAGATGACCTCTATGGAAGATAAGTCAATGAAAAGTGGAGGAGTCAAGGTTTGAGCTCAATCTTTGAAATGAAACGAAGCACCGAGTCAATTGCGACTTCTAGAGGTGAAATTAGCAGAGAGGAATGATGTGATGATCAAATCTGTTGTTGAGAAATGAGCTCATTGCTCATGACCAAGATGACAGAGATGTTTAAGAAGCACTCTCTCCGCCGGTTGGCCCATATGTCCAAGAATTTTTACGTGGCCAAGAACCATCTCGGTGAGGCTTTGAAGATGAACAAGATCGAGATAGCAGGAGAGGTGCGGTTTGTGTGAGCAAAGAGAAATATCACATGGACACAACAACGTCCGCACTTCTTCCAAATTACTAATTGCCAAGAAGGGGGAAAAGAAAGGTGAAGACCTCAGGAAGTTCATGGCACGTACTTTGGAGAAGAAGGCTCAGAAGGATGCTGAAATGTATAATCTATCCAAAGCCTTGAAAGAAGTCGGCCATCGACAAAGTCAAGTTCGCCAGGTGGAGAAGCCTATCTACACTCGAGTTTCTGAGCAAACCATGCTTGAAATTGCAAGAGAGAAGCTGAGTGCTAGAGCAAAGGTTGGAACAAGCCAGCCGGCCGATTTGCCAATGAAGAGAAAAGCCTTGGGCGTTGTTGAACCTGTAAGCAAGCGTGCGAAGGCTTCTAAGCCAATCCAGAGAAAGCTGATTCTGGATGATGTTGAAGAATCTGAGTCTCAACCTCAGAAGAAAGTCTTCAACACGAGGAATGCTCTGAAGACAATCCAGGTAGAACAAGCTAAGAAAGCAATTTGCCGGTCCTCAAAGTACTGTGATCGTGAAAAAACCGAAGAAGAGTTGAAACGAAGGAGTGGCTTCAAAAAGTTTGCGAGCAAAAGGAGAGAGACATCAAAAGCATCAAGGGCCCCACGTTGATAAATGGATGCCTATCAAACTCAACGATATGTGGGGAAGAGGTCAAGAGAACCTTCGGTTCTATTATGATGTGCTCGAGGAGTGGAGAGGAAAGCTTCGGTCGAGAATGAAGCATTCATTGAATATCTCCTAACCTTCTATCCAAAGTATCTACAGAGCTGGATTAACCTTGCGGATGAAGGAGAGGTACAGATAGTAGCCCCTGGTCCATATTCCTATCCTCCTCCAAGACTTGGTAATGGCTTGGTGAATGAGAAGGCCATTACTCAAGAAATTGCTCAGTATGTTGGTCAGTTGGGTTTGACAGGAAACAGTCCGGATATCATTAAGGAGAGAAATGAGCTGAAAAAGAGATTTTTCGGAATGTTCAACCTGGAGGTGCCCGCTGATGAAGTTGAAGAAATAGCAAACTGAAGAAGCGAAAAGATCAAGAGCCAAAATCAAGATCAAGACTCGAAGATTCTATGTCGTTAAATTTTTGTCTTTTTGATTTTGTTGATAAACTCATTGTAATCTGTAACTCAAACCAATCATCAATGAAGATTTATCATTTATGCTCAAAAGATAATATCTCATTATCTTATTTACATGTCTTTTATTTTGATATGCTGAATGAATGTCTCTGAACTGATTGTATGATGATAAGGGGGAAATTGTTTAAGTATTTGGTGATGAACTATTTAAGAAGATTCATTACTAAAGAAATTGTTGAATGTTTAATTGTTGGGAGATTCTCTAAAATTGTTGAGAGATTCTCTGTTCAGGAAATTGTTGGGAGACATAACCAATCTTGTAATAGGATAAACTGAAACCTGAGTATAGGTTATATGTTTGTAACAAGATAGGTTTTGGCATTATCAAAGAGGGGGAAATTGTTGGGAGATGAATTTAATAAAAGATATATGATTTTGATTAAGATCCCAAAACCCCTGAGTATGACATGTTCAGAATAATCTTGATAGTTGAGTCAGGATTCAGTTTTAGAGTATTCAGGATGTTATCTGCAAAATGTATAGTCAATGATATAGTTAGGATGGGTTCAAGACTCAAGAAGAACTTCGGTATGTTTCAAGAAACCGAAGTTTCAAATATGAAATCAAGTATCTGAAGACTTCGAAAACAGAAATCGAGATATCAAGACTCAAGATGATAATCTTGAGAATCAAGACTCAACATGAAGACTCAGTATATCAGTCAGTATATCGCTAAAAACTCGAAAGACTCGAAGACGCCAAGACTCGAAGACCTCAAGACTCAAGACTCAAGACGCAAGATCAAGATCAAGATCAAGATCAAGAATATCGAAGGCACAATGATTATCAAGACTCGTAAATGTCTTGAATGCTCAAGATAAACTGAATGTTCCGAGAGCAATTTGAATATATCTATCCGAAGGATGCAATACTGAGAAAAACGCAATTCCTTAGAAAGTTAGATATTGCCAAGACATTCAAATGCAAACAAAAGGAACTAAGTCAGAAGTGTTGTTAAGGTTATATCAACTCAGAGTTTGTAACCAAAAGAGCCGTTGAAGGTGTCTACCTTTAACTGGAGACAAAAGTCAAAAAGAGGAAGACAACACTGTACCATACTGACACTGACAGTGACAGGTCGCTGAAAAAGATGTCAGAAGTACGAAAGTTCCAGACTGCAAAAAGTGAAGACCGGCTACATGAAAGGCTATTGCCTAAAAAGTGTTAGGGAGTTTCAAACCCTAAAAATAGTCGTTCCTCACACACCATAAGAGGAAACTTACGAAGCTATCTCTCCAACGGATAGTTTTCAAGAGTGACCTTGGTGTATGCCTATAAATACTGGTGACCCTCTACATTGTAAGGTTATGGGAAATTTATACGCAACTCAAGAGCTCAAACTTATTATCGCAAGTTGAAGCACTCAAAAAAATTAGAATTTCCCAAGTGCTTTTATATTGAAGAGAGCTCACTAAACTAAGCCTAGCTTGATAAGATTTATCCGAAGCTTAGTCGAGATATCCTAACCCTTTTCATTGTACTTCATTGTAAAGGATATCTCATCCTAGTTGGAAACCAACCGAGAAACCCCAAACCCTTGAGAAGGTAGTTGGAGTGTGTTTGTTGGTGAGAAGAGTTGTAAAGAGTTAGTAAACTACACGGAGTAGTCAGAAAACTCTAGAGGAGAAGTTAGTAAGCTACATGGGTAGTCTGAAAGCCTGTTTGTGTTTGAGTAAGTAAACTACAGAGGTAGTCAGAAAACTCAAGGTCGGGTTGAGTAAGTAAACTACGTGGAGTAGTCAGAAAACTCAGCCGAGTTGAGTAAATAAACTACGCGAGGTAGTCAGAAAGCTCAGAAGTGATTAGTGAATTTCTCTGAGGATCAGAGAGAGTGGACGTAGGAGCTTGAGTCTCTGAACCACTATAATTGTTGTGTTGTTTATTGCTTTCCTTATCTGTGCTTAACTGTTGCATCACTAAGTTTGAAAGCATATTTTCACTGACGTTTCAGTTGGAATCAATCCACTGGAAGTTGCATGTAATTGAATCATAGCCTAATCACTATTCCATAAAAAGGAAGGTTTTCAAAGAAAGCTTTAAAAAAGTATAAACTAAGGGCCAACCATTACGACATCCGAAAGTAGCTAGAAACAGATAGTTACCAAACCGAACTCTCTTACGAGGATTCAATAAGTTAGTTATCGATCCAAGCAACTCGAGATCTCTCTTACACTTAGGACTCGGTTGGGATTATCCGAGGTATCCGAAAGCGGTTCGGGATCACTTTGTCTCGATGAGACTTTGACTCGAGCGTCTGTGCTTCTCGGAACCTAATCTTGAGATTATCGACCCAAGTGACCTCGATGAAAAAAAAGTTTTTAAAAACACTAAACACGTGTATTCCCCCCCATACACGTGTAAGACTCGTTTGCACCGGGACCAACAACATGTGTTAAGAGGGAGACAATAAAAAATTTCTAATTGAAAAGGTTATTCCAGCAATTTACGAGAAGTGGCCAAGATTAAATTGCAGAGAAATCATTTTCATCCAATAGGACAATGCTAGGACACATGTTCCTCCTTCTGACCCTGATTTTCAAGCCGCGGCTTCCCAAAATGGGTTAGACATTCGTTTAACTTGCCAACCTCCAAATTCTCCCGCTCTTAATATACTCGATCTTGGATTTTTTAGGGCCATTCAATCATTGCAACAAAAAATGCGTGCAAGGACTATCCCTGAACTTGTGCATGCATGCCAAGAAAGCGTCACGATGATTATTCACCTATCAAACTCAATTATGTGTGGTTGACATTGCATCTGTGTATGAAAGAAACCATGAAATTGGGAGGAGGAAATCGATATAAAATCCCACACATAAATAAAAAACGACTTCAAATGCTAGGTCATCTTCCTACGCAAATTTCATGCGAGCCAACATTATTACAAGCGACTAAAGACTTGTTAGCAACACGAACGGGTAAGTTAAATTTTAAATATTGCAATTCTTTTCTATCATTAACTAATAATGATATCTTGTGTTTGTAGGAACTGGTTCGAGTGGAGCTACACATGAAGAAGCATGAGTGATTGTGATTATGATTTTTTTTACATTTAATTATTTTTTGTTTCATGTGATTGTTGATTGAATCATTATTTGAATTAATGGTGAATTTCTGAGATTGTTGGTTAAATCAATATTTTATTCGATTTTATTTTTATTCAATTTATTTTATCCGTGTAACTAATTTCTTGAAGGAGTATTATCTTAAAGTGCATAACATTAGCCTATAACAAATGAAAAGCCCAGTTGAGTTTATGCACAGAAACTTAACACTGTTGAGTTTTTAAAAGACACCATTAGTTATTAGATTAGATGCTGAAAAGAATTCCACACCACATAAACAGTATCCTAACATGCAACACTTGGATACATGAAATTTTAACTTCTGGAAGTCTTTTTACACTCATTTCCTTATTCTCCGCACATCCTTTATCATGTAAATAATCTTCAAAAACAAACATAAATGTATAACTCAACACTAACAGTTAAAATAGCATTGGAATTCAAGTACAACAAGATTTCATGCAGAAAATAATTAAGTCGCACATATTCCTAAGCATAGATATAATTATAATCTTCTACAAAATTCAAAAGTGAAGCAACAAACAAGTAACATCAAGGGATATCGTATTTCTGATGATAATTTCCAATATCTCATCTATAACCCATATTTACTACCCAACGCACAGACTTCACGAGCTGAAAATCACTAAACAAAGCATTGACACAGAATCGAAGCAACAATAAACCATTTGGTGGAAGTACATTATTAACTAGATCTTCATTAAAAGATGCATTGCATTACCAACCATCAGGTATAATCTGGCCAACTGAGTACACCAAACAGAGCCCAAGTACAAGACAATAGACTTCCAAAAGAAAGACAATAAATTAACATTCCATCATTGAACCACGGTATTGTTCTCAAAATAAACAAGGCAAAGTTATCAAAAGAAATCTGACAATTAACAAAGAAACATAAATTCTCAAAAAAAATTCTTCATCTATTTTATGTCAAAAAATTCTGGGAGTAAAATCCTAAGCATACCATTCCCATTCCGATCTTCATGATCTTCATTATGGACACTCGGCTTGTTTTCAACCTTCATTGCACCACGAACATCTTCTTTATTGACACTCTGCTTCTTTTCAACCTTTATTGCACCACGAACATCTTTTTTATTGACGCTATGCTTCTTTTCAACCTTAATTGCACAACGAAAAATAGGTGTAGAAGATTGAACATCGTCTTCTACGTCCGAATCAGACACGTACCGATTCAATTCCAAAGCGAGAGATTCAGTCTGTTCTATGAATGTTTTTGCCTCCTTAAGATGTTGTTCAATCGAGGCTTTTATCTCCATAATATCCTTTTCATATGATGATTTTGCCTCATCAAGGTGAGACTGCATATCCGGTTGTAATCCATCATTTCTGTCTGGATTCATGATTCAGAATGAAAAATAGTCGTCCTTGAAACAATAAAAATTAGAACAAACAGTGAGATCAATAACAAGCACAATATAGCTAGATGTAACAAATCCATGTCCCTTGCACAAAAATAAGAATTCATACAAAAATCTAGAATGAATTACACAACTGAAGAGTTTTCAATTGGAAATCCTCCCAAACCAGATAATAAAATAAAAAAACAGTAATCTGGTAGTTTAGAATCATGCAAGTTTTATTATCTTTTGGAAAACTCACACTGATGATCAGGTAGAAGAAATGCAGATAAAGAAAATGACTTTTTAAGTCATGGAAAAACATACCTGTTGGGAAATTTAGAGTTTTGATGAAAGTTCTAAAACACATGTAATAGGACCCGGCCGGACACATTAGGTATTGATGATGTTTTTATTACCAAATCATAGGATACCGTTGATAATTACTTGTATAGAACAACCGATGTAATAGATAGGTCACATATTGAGGGAACCTCAATATGTATAGGTCGAATCTGAAGATATGAAGAAACGGTGATATCCCGACGGGCGAAGGCAAGAGAAGGACAGATCGATTGATCCGATCAAGTCGATATATCTCGGTTTGAAGTCATGAAGTTCAATCTCAGAAGACTTAAAGATCGGATGACTTCGGAAGATCGGACCGAGAAGACCTACATCGGTAAAATCGCTAGTTGAAGCTAAGACAATCGCACCGAAGACTCCATCGTAGACTGATCGATTTTTGGTCGATCGGGTTAGCTCACAGTGAAAACCGGTGTTTCACCAAAATCATCGTCGATGATCTCGAACAAGAAGAATGTCAACCTTAGTTGGAAGAACAACACCCAAAAAGTGCCTCATAACCAATAAGGACAAGACACGATGATCGGAGCCAAGCAATTACGGATTTGGTCTTTGCTTTCTCTACGACTATAAAAGACACTATTCACGCACGGCCATGCCGTTCTCAAGACGCGTCATCAATCCTGCAAGTCTACCAAATATAGCACGAAATTCAAATTGCTCTCCAACGACTCTTTGATTCCGAGGTCTATAAATATGGGATCACACTTCAGAGTGAAGACACGAAAACACTGAAACAATCAAGAAGCTCAAGCTATAATCAGATTTCCGCACGAAGAACACGAACTTGAAGATTATTTTCCTAGTGTTCATCCCATAAGTTCTTAGCACATAAATCTTTTCATCTAGCTGATAGGCTACTTATAAACTAGAAAAGATTTCAAAGTTGGAACCAAAACAATCTTACCCAAACCCAAAGTTAGGTTAAGTTGTTTAGCAAGATTTCAGACTAGGGTTTCTAGTTCTGATTTCTGGGATCGGTTGAGTGAGAACTCTTTAAATATCTGTTGGAGTACTGTGTTGGACTAACACAAAAATCTAAGTCCAGTTGGTTTAGTTGGTGCCCCTTGTGATAGGGAAGAGTGGACGTAGGATTGGTTTGTCCGAACCACTATAAATCTTGTGTGCTTTTACCTGCTTTGATTAACTGCTTTACACAATCACACTCAACTTATTAAAGCCGCATACATATTCTAAGTTAAGATCAGCTAGCACCAAGCTTCTGATCTGATCAAGTTTGACACTTTAGTCAACTGGTTGAAAGACTGACTTTGGAATCTGATTTATTAAAATTGGTTTTTCACACGGGTAAAACTTAGCTTCCGCACAATCAGTTAAACTGATAGATACCAAACTAATCTGCCTTCAGGCGATTAGTAAGTTAGATATCAGTCCAAACTGATTCACTTGCACTCTGATCAGGCTAACTGCCATCACACCTGATCTGCACAAAAAGTTTTCAAAAGTCTATTCACCCCTCCCCTCTAGACTTCTGCCCTCACAAAACCCGTTCGGGACCTACAAGTGGTATCAGAGCAGTGGTTCTATAGACCACTGGCTTTGAGTATCATCGATTCTTGAGGAAGAATCTTTGTGGTCAATTGAACAAATCTTGAAAAACCATTTTTAAAACTCATTCGTTTTTCCAAAATCACTCAGCATGGATAATACCTCTGGTATGTATCATGATTTGCCGAAGTTCTCAATTGATGAGTATGCAGATTGGGCCATTTATATGTGCAACCATCTAGGTTCGATTAGTGGCAGAATGATGGAAGTCATTGAAAGAGGACCCGTCATCATATATCACGACAACCCTGCAGTTGGAGGAGATCCGAACTTTGCCCCGGAAGTCTTGTCTTTGAAAAAGCCCAAAATGATGGATCACGAGAGGAAAGGAAATCAGATACTCTAGATACAATCGCCAGGCATATAATCATGAATACGATTGATAAAGTCACCAAGGAGAAGATTAAATATCTCAAAACTACGAAAGCAATGTGGGATACTCTAGCTGAGATATGTGAAGGAAATGATCAGATCAAAGACAAATGACATACAAAGCGAACCGGTGAAGTTAAAAAACTAAAGATGTCTTTAATGAGACCACCATCAACGAGCTCGATGGAAGGATTACTATGTCGAAGTGAATAAGCTACGAGAACTTGGTAGAGATGTCGGACAAAGATATCAACTACAAGATCTTAAGATCTCTCACCAAGAAATGGGACATGAAGGTCACGGTAATCAAGGATTGCCAAGACATTTCAAAAATGAAGGCGAGTAGCTTGTTCTTAAGCCTTAAAGCTCATGAGTTCGATTTAATCGAAAGAGGACAAGCAGATGAAGACGAGGCACCCGCTGAAGCCTCAACGTCTAAATCGATTCGCGTTTAAAAGCAACCAAACCAAGTCGAAGGTCACAACCTCGTTGGAAACATAATAAGTCGTGCGTATCAGATCGCTCGCTACTGCGAAACTTGAAAAATCAAATATTCAACTTGGTAAGTATCGAAGATTCTATAAAGATTATCAACATAGCCGAGGAAAGATAGGAGATCGCCAATGATCTCCGAAAAGAACCAGATCTGATGATCGAAGAGATCACAGAGATGAAAAGAAAAGAGATAATCTGACTGATGAGAGAAGAGATAACAGATCTCGACGTAAGGAGTTCAGACATTATCGAAGAGGAAAGTCACCGATAGATCCTACAGACGGAAAGTGACTCACCCGAAGAAAAAAGGTTCCGTGGATCAAGGAGCGTGCTTCAACCGTGAGAAGCTGTGTCACTACAAATACAGATCGCCTGCACTGACGCCAAAAGAAAGGGAAGAAAAGAGGAACAGAAGAGTGCAACATTATAGGGACAGAAGAGCCATGGTCGCTGACACATCTGGAATTGATGATTCCTATCTGCCCTCTGAGGATTCGGGGTACTCATCTGCAGAAGATTTACATGCGATGGCGGTCTTTATATTGACTTCTATGAGAATGAAGATCGATATTCTCTTGAGATAACGATGAGATCTGCCTGATGGCCAAGGAGGACCAATCTGAGGTAACCTCCAAACCTTCTGCTTTGTCTGCTTTCACACCTGCTATTATTAGCACACCTGCTGGGGAGATTGACCTGCAGCTCTACTCTGAGCAATTGCTTGATGATCTCTCCAATGCAGTAGACACTTATGTTATAGTGGAAGCTGAGAATGACAAGCTAAGGATCAGAAATAATCAGCTTGTTAAAGAAAACAATCTCAGTAAAGCTACTGAATTGAAATCTGCTGAAACTGCTCAGAAGGCAACTTAGGAACTTAACATTCTGAAAGTTAAGTCTTCTGATCAGGAGAAGCAGATCAAAGATCAGCTAGCAATTAACAAACAACAAGCTGATGACTTCAAAATCCTTCAAGCTAAATTTGATGAGCTATTCCGACTACATGAGAGTCTAAAATCTTCTGAGGATAATTTGCGCAAGAAAATAGAGGTTTTCACAAAGTCATCTAAAACCGTTCAAGACATGAACACCTATTTTCGAACAACGATTAACAAGAAGGGACTCGGGTATGAGAACCCTTCAACATCCTCAAAAGCCCCATTTGATTCACTTCAAAAAGGTGTAATCAAACGAGTTTCTGACAAAGATACACTAAAAGCCAAACTTGTATCTAATAAGGAAAAAAGACCTGTTGAGCAGGTAAGGCAGGTGCCTAACCAGAAAGGGAACAGAAATGGACCCCAACTGGTAAAGCATCAGCCGAGGAATCAACAGAAGAACCCAGTTCTTCTGAAGAGACCTCAACTTGATCAACATATTAGGTATCAAAAAAGACAACCTGCAAAAGGGAAGTCTAATCTGAGACCCAATCAAGGTCAGCTGCCGAATAAGCAAGCTATAGGTAAACTGCAAAAACCACCTATGCCAAAAAGATATGAATCTTTTGATGGTAGCGAATGTATTCTACCCCTATAATCGAAAAACCTGTGGTCGCTTTTTGAACCACACTGGATGAAAAGAAGACAAATAGAAAAGATAAATCCCAAGTCTTCTAAGTCACCCAAGGTTCACACTAATAATCATACTAATCAGTAAACATATAAAGAGACGTATGATTATGTTGATAGGTATGGGAGACAAATCAGGCCTTCTGATCTAACTGATCTCAATAGAAGTGCCTTGTTTGTATGGATCCCCAAAACCAATCCTAACCCCTCAGGACCCAATCCAAAAGGGGTACCTAAAGCTGATTTGATTGCGTCCCGTGGGTCCTGCCAACAAAGGAGGTGTGCAAGCAACTATCCGGTACATCGATAGTGGATGCTCAAGGCACATGATCGAAGCAAACACCTTCTCGGCTCTTACATAGAACAAAAAGGCCCGCGTGTACTCTTCGGTGATGATAACTTTGGTTATACCAAAGGATTCGGAACCTTAGAGAATGATGATGTACAGGTCACTGGAGTCTCGTATGTCGAAGGTCTAAAGCATAACCTATTATCAGTTTCACAATTCTGCGACAACGGATTCAGTGTTGAGTTCTCGATCGATCAATGCACTATCAAAAATCGAGCCACTCAATAGATCTTGCTAATCGGTTCAAGGAAAGGGATGATCTACACAATTGGAAATAGTTGCCGAAATGCATGCCTGAATGTTAAGAGTTCCAAAAGTAGCAGTTGGCTCTGGCACAAAAGAATGAGCCATCTGAACTTTAAAAATCTTAATAAGATAGCAAGGATGTCCTTAGTGGAAGGTCTTCCAAATGAAGTATTTTCTAAGGATCAAACATGTGCCGCATGTCAGAAGGGAAAACAGGTCAAAGCTTCTTTCAAGGGAATTCTGGACCGCATCCAATGTAGTATTGCAAAATTACTTCATATGGATCTATTTGGACCAGTTACACCAGTCAGTCTCAGTGACACAAATATACTCTGGTAATCGTGGATGACTATTCCAAGTTTACCTGGGTTATATTCTTACATAAGAAGAATGAGACGACAACGAAGATACCCGAGCTACTTAAAAGATTACAAAATGAGAAGGGTGTCAGTGTAGTAAAAATCAGATCAGATAAAGGTACAAAATTTCTGAACTCTTTTATAACTGATTTTTGCTCTAAGTTTGGTATACAGCATGAGACATCAGCTGCAAGAACGCCACAACAGAATGGAGTATCAGAACGGAGAAACAGAACACTCAAAGAAGCTACCCGCACGATGTTAAATTTGAACATGCAATACCAAGCCATTTCGGCGAAGAAGCTATCAACAACGCATGTCATACTTAGAAATGGATGTCTTCCGACTAAGGCTCACTACAAAACACCCTATGAATCGTGGAAGGCGTAAAACCTCGTGTTTCTTACTTCCATGTTTTTGGGTGTAAGTGTTTCATACACAACAATGGGAAGAGTCAGTTGAAGACCTTTGAGGCCAAGTCAGATGAGGGTATATTCTTAGGATATTCCTCATCTAGCAAGGCTTTCAGGGTTTACAACAGAGTGAACCCTAGTTGTGGAAGAAACACCCCATGTAGTCTTTGATGAAACATCTTCTGAACAAGAGAAATCGCCTCGAGAACAAAGATGTACCGATCAACCAAGACCGATGCTCGAAAAATGGATCAGCGACGATCAAGGAAAAAGGATCAGAAATCGTAACAGTATACATTCCAGATCTAGCTGATTCACCAGATCAATCAGATCCTAAGGTACGGAAAACTGTCGATGAAGAAGCTGGTACAGCTGAGACAGTATCAACTGAACCATCCGGTTCAGGGGGAACACCTGAAGTTCCCACGAACAGACATCAGCACATGATGAGTCCAACATCAGCTGAGACATGTTCTTATCAAGTGGATCATAACTCTGCACCACTCCCAATCGCTAGTAATGAACTATTATCAGAAATGGATGATGTTCTCCAAACCGACACAAATCGTAATGAGCAAGGACACGGATAACCAACCATCCAACCGATCCGATCGCCGAGACCCATCGATAGAGTTAAAACTAGACATCGACAGTGAAAGTGCCATGTATTGTCATTATCCGCTATGAAGGAACCAACAACGAAGAGAGGAAGTTCTACAACACGCAAGTCGGATTCTAGCCATGCGGAGGAGAGCTGGAACAGTTCGAGAGAAATCAAGTTTGGGAACTGGTGGACAGACCAAATCATCAAGACGTAATTGGCACAAAGTGGGTATTCAAGAACAAGAGAGATGAGAAAAATGTCATAACCAGAAATAAGGCAAGACTTGTTGCTAAGGGGTATTCACAATCGGAGGAATTGATTATGATGAGACCTTTGCACCGGGCCGCTCGCCTAGAAGCCATTCGGGTCATTTCGACATATGCTTCCCACGAGGGTTCACTTGTGTATCGATGGACGTAAAGAGTGCATTCTTAAACGGGGTACTAGCGAGAGGAAGTTTATGTCTAACAACCTCTGTGCTTTGAAAAAGGGCAACCAAGTGTACCGTTTAAGAAAAGCTCTTTATGGCACAAACAAGCTCCTCGAGCTTGGTATGATACACTCTCTCGCTTGATAGACAAGGGGTTCACTAAAGGAACAGTGGACAGAACCTTATTCAGAATAGAAGATGGAGAAGATATTCTGATGGTTCAGATTTACGTGGACGACATCATCTTCGGATCTCCCAACAAGAGTCTATGTGAAAGATTCAGCAAGCTAATGCAAGGGAAGTTCGAGATGTCCATGATGGGTCAGATGAGTTACTTTCTGGGTCTACAAGTCAAACAAAGTACAGAAGGGATATTCATCTACCAGGCAAAGTACACTAGGAGTTTACTGGCTAAGTTTGGAGTTCAAAACTGTAAGGAAGCCATAATTCCTATGTTGACTGGATTCAAGATGGATCCAGATGAGGATGGTCAGAAAACCAATCAGAAAGAATATAGGGTTCTCATTGGATCTTTACTATACCCGACCGCCAAATAGACGGATATCACTTTTGGCAAGAGGTGTATGTGCGGTTTTCGAGCAAATCCAATGCAAAGCCACCTAGAAGCAGCTAAGCGGATTCTTAAGTATCTGAAGGGGACAATAAACCTTGGTTTATTTTACCCATCAGATGATAATCTAGAGCTTAGTGGGTATTCTGATTCTGATTATGGAGGTTGTAAGATTAACAGGAAGTCAACCTCAGGGACATGTCGGTTTTAGGAAGTAAAACCGATCTCGTGGTTTTCAAAAAGCGGACATCGATTCAAGACATCTACTACCGAAGCGAATATATATGGTGCGAGAAGTCGCTGTTGCTCCCCAACGCTTCTCTCGCTTAGTCAACAAATGAGGGATTATAACATTGTAGCTAAGAATGTACCTATATTATGTGAAAGTAATAGTCTTTATTGTAATCACTTCGTAATCCTCGTTCTACATACAAGATGCAAGCATGTGGATGTCGGACATCATTTTATAAGAGATCATGTTGAAAAAAGAAGAATATCAGAATGGAAAAGATTCATACTGATATACAGAAAGCTGATATTCTAACCAAGCCACTAGCTGAGATCAGATTCAGAGAATTATGCAATGAGCTAGGGCTTCTGGATCTTGGAGAAAAATCGCCTAAAATGCTAGATGGATCGTTCTCGAGAACCCACCGGTTAAGAGACTAACCAGTGAAGAGAAACCAAATAGTTTGGTATCTCAATCGATCGTAAGATCGATCAAAAGGAACTGATATGAGAAGGCGATCAGATTTACGGATTATCAGATTAAAGGAACTGATCAAATTAAAGGAACTGATCAGATTAAAGGATTATCTAATTAAATCAAGTTGGTTATTTCACACTTTGTAAGTCGATTAAGCAGATATTCAACAAGCAAGATTCACAAGATTAAAGCTTACATCGCATAAGAAAACATAAATTTACACAACAATGGAATAATAGAAATTTTCATTGATAAAGACCCGAAGGTCAGGTTTACATTACAAGTTACAAGTACAAGAGGACCCGGAGGTCAGTACATAAACCCTAAACCCTAAACCCTAAACCCTAAACCCTAAGCCTAACCCTAGAAGGGGGGATAGAGAGAGATTTTAAATCTGATGCTCCCATTTTCCCCCACTTAACAGGGGTGAGAAAGGCTTTGAAATAGTCCTAAAGCCACTCGCAAAAGCTAAAATCAATGGAGCGAGAGCGGCGTTGATAGGATTTCTAAGCCAGGAGCCCTTAGACCTGAAATCAATGGGCTCTCCAGCTGTTAAATGGAGCACATGTGCCAAGAAAGTGATACGAAGATCATATGGGCACATGTGTCGCATGAAAAAATTGAGTTGATATACGAAGATCAGCTGTTGTCTGATCAAGACCGTATATCAAACTCATGTTTTATATCAGACTGAGTCTGTTGATGCTAATTCCGTCATCTCGATAGACACACAAGGTGCATACGGTTAGGAGAAGTGTCTTCTCAGTTGCGACAACAGATCCGCCGCCTCGGTGGTAGAGAAGCTTGGCAACAATTGTATGTGAAATCTTTGATGACGACGAAAGCAGTGATAAGGGACACACATGATTGATTTGAGAAGCTGAAATCATTGAAAAAGGGGTAAAGGTTTTTGCCGGAAGTTTCACCGGAAATAAGGGTTCACCAGAATACATGATTTACTAAGAAGATAAGCATGGTGAATGGGTTTTGTTGTGTAAAACATTGGTCCAATTTATAGAGGCCAAGCAAGGGTGCAAATGCAATTCTGGGTTCTTAAAGCCTGTTAGAGAAATTTGCATCAAAAGGACAGCGTGTAGGAAACACGCGACTGATAATTGGATAAATTTATGGTGATTTGACATTACGAAGTATCCAGACTACTATTACACATGTCAAATCGTGCCAACTTAGGGAATCGAGACTACTATTCAATTCTTCAAGAACTAAGTTTTGGCGGTAACACTTATCCCAAGAATTGGCTTGGTTTGAGTAGAATCAGATTAGGTCAACTGAAATCTGATTAGATAAGAAACTGATCAGATGAGGAAGATCAGTTGAGCTTGATACCTCAACAAATAAGATATATCAGTCAATAAGAAATCAGAAATATCAGTTGAAGGGGGAACTTCAACTGACCAAGGAGGATCAGAAAAGGGAAATCAGACGCAAAGTGAAGCGGATCAGTTGAAAAGGACAGTTGGGAAATTATAAGGATTAGGCAGAAAACTAAGATCAACAATTGGAATCAACAATTACAAGTGGTATTGACTGATTACAATATCAGTCAACCAGATACGCATTTATGTTTCCTTGTTTATTGCTTACTTATCTGATTTTATCTGATATTATTTGTCTTACTGCACTCATTACCTTTGTGATGTATTTCCTACAAAACATTTAATGCGGACATGGGGTACTTGTATTAATTGCCACAAAATGTACTTTTAAATCCAAAAGGCAATCGTACGTGCTTTTCCAAACCACACGATCAAAAACGATCAATCTGGATCGTTTAACCTTTTCAAACAATTGATCTTCCAATCTCATTTTTCCCTCCTCCTCCTCCTCCTTATAAGTTTCATCAAAACCCTACCAGAGTTTTCTTATTCTAAAAAAACTTGCGATTTATTCTCTGAAAACTCAAAATTACTTTTCTGCGATTCAAGGAGTTTTTCTTGCGATTCAAACTTATCTTTCGGAAAAACAGAATCTGGTAATTTCTGGTTATTTGATGATTTTCTGTTCAAAATCCATTGATCACATAGATTATGTATCTATATGTTATCCTGTGATATGCCTTATCTTTTCATGATATCCGTATGTGTTTATCGATTACTAGGCCTGAGAATAGATCTGATAATCAATATTTGATATCTTCATGATTATGCACAATTTTAATCGAGTCTATCTTGTTGTAGATGGCCACTCACGGAATGGGAAAGATAATGTGCAACTATGCGGATCTAGCGGCAAAAATTGTCGATGACAAATTCGTACAGTTTGGTGCTACGCGGGATCCAGAATCCATGGAAGTTGAACAAATCCTGAAGAAAGGAGGCCTTCAAAAATTCTGTGCTGCTCACTGCAATCCAGTGATGCAGTATGAAGCACTCGAATTCTTAAGGAATTTGAAGGTGGATACGGACACTCCTGGAGAAGAACTGATCTCTTCAGTCAACGGAGAGGAGATCAGACTGACGAATGCTGACATATCTCGTCTGTTTAGCTTGCCAAAAGGAAGAATCTCGCCTGCTCACTACAGGGAGAATGAAGATGAGATGATCAGAAACGAACTCTTCAGAGAGGCTGACAAACATCAGACCGCAGGTTTTGTCAGACCGATGTTAAGAAGGAAATACCGATTGTTGTTTGACATACTGTCAAAAATGATCATGGGTATTTCATTCAGCCCAGATGCTCTAACATCCGTGAAATTGTACAGCATGGCTGCGATAATCGATGAAGCCAAAAACATCAATTGGCATGGCTTCCTGAAGGCCATTCTGCTCCAAGAACATGAAAATTTTGGAGTTAATGAACGGAGGCAGGTCTATCTGAAGAAGAGGATCAACAATCTCAACAAGGTTGCAGTTATTCTGAAAGACAAACTGCCAAATGCTGAATGGGACCAGAATGGACTGAAGTCCTACAAGGCCTTCCTCACAACCACTTCAGCTATATATGGGCCACCTGATGATGATATGAGACCCACTCCTCCAAAGGTGAAGAAAGGAAAAACCAAGGAGGCAGCCACGTCTACACCAGATGCTCCCCAAAAGAAAAAAGAAAAAATCAAAAGGCTCAGGAAAAGAGGCCGAAGAAGGCAAAACAGGCCTCAATGACTCTGTTTCTGGAAGATGAGTCAGACGAAGAAGGAGTGCCAGAGAAATCTGATGAGCCACAGAAATCAACCGAAAAATCAGACAGGCAGGCTTCTCAAGTTGAGAGCTCGCCAGAACATCCTGAGGGAAGAGCCAGAGACGAATGATCTCCTTCTCCTCAATCTCGAGCTGATTCGCAACTCCGAATTATGGCTGCTGAACATATTTCTCCTTCTATTCCACCTGCCCGCGAACCTGACAGTTCATCAGTTCGCGAACCAGAAAAATCACCTGCTGCAGAGCCGGACGTAATTGCTTCAACAACAGAAGAACCTCTGCGGTGTTCAAATTAATCAGCCAACTTCCGCCTACTCAAGCACCACCAGAACCCACCACATCTCATCAACCAGAATCTGGTCGATCTGAGCAAATAATTCCTGAATCCAGATCATCCAAGACCATCACCGGGAAAATGGTCAGGATGCAAATTGAACGAGACATTGATGCGATGTATCCAGAGCTGGTAGCCCATCCTGTTATTAGAGAGGAAGTTATGGAGATCCTCACCTGGAAAGATCTCCTAAAAAGAGCTTCTCGATTTTATGATGATTATAGAACATATGGAGAGTCTTTGATGAATTTGCGATTTTTGATTTCGATATGAAGAAATCTCTGCTCAAGGATCACCACCGAGCCGATAATCTGCTTTGAATCAATCAAAGCTCGATCCACGCGAAGCCGGGTTGGTGAACAAGGTGAACCGGAGATCGCCAAGAAGCTCCTCGGGCGGATGTTCCTATGAAGGATGCGGGAGCTGCCGATGATAGTGGAACTGGTGCTGCAGTTCATGACCAACCACTGGAGGCGCAAACAACTGAAAGAGATCAAGTGACGCAAAACATTCCTACATCTCACATCACCGCTGATCAACTTCAGGAGATCAGATCATGTCTCAAAGATCTCCTAAAAGAAGAAGTTGAGGGAGTGATAACTGATCAGAGGCAGATTGGCCTCAAAGAAATAACAGATCAACGGGAATTGGCTATTTCCCAGATTGAGGCAATCAAGGATCAGTTCTCTCAAACCGTGACCAACCCGATTCTTTGAGTTTAAAAATCGGGTTGATGCCAAGATAGTTCAGGTTGATCAACAACAAGTTTCTTTTCTGATGCTCATTGAAAAGCTAGAATTGACTGAAGAGAAACTGGACAAACTAATTCTCACCCTCTCTACTGCCGTGGAATCTGTCAAGACTGAGCTGCTCTTGAAGATTCAAAGTCTAACTGCTCAAGCTCAAGGTTTATCTGTTGCAGATCTCAACAGGGCGACATCAGTCAGCTTTGGATCTCTGACTTCCCACCTCACTGCTCTTTTTGATCAAACCAAAAAGGGGGAAGGACAGAGTGAGAAACCAACTGACATGATCGTAACAACGAAGACTGATTCGATCAAGAATCCTATGGACAAAGACTAGACCATCTGGATCTTTTTGCTAACAAAGTTTCTAAAAAGATGGAAAAGTCAAAGGCAAGAAAGTTAGGCTACTTGTGGGTCTTTAGGACATCACAACTTGTACCGATCCTCGGACTAAGATAGCCATAAAAAGAAGACTAGCCAAAATGCGGGACGATAAGAATCGGGTGAACCGCCCAAAGAGCGATTCTTTGAAGAAGCCCGAATTAGTGAAGAAGAAAGAAGGGTAGAAAAAAATTGGCGAGGCGAAGATCTCAAGAAGAAATACGATCGAGGGCGAAGAAAGGAAAAAGTTGGAAAATCGGACGGAACCTCACCGCCAAAGAAGAGTTGATGAGATAATTCCAAAAACTGCTGCACACGCTGAGAGGTTTGAGGAATGGAATAAGATCAGAAGTGAATGGCTTATGGATGCTTTTGTTCTAGATCTTGTTCCACAAGAAGAACCTCTAGATGCTGAATTCCTCAACTGGTTGGAAAACAAATATCCGTGTTTTTTAAAAGTATCCGGAAAATGAGGCCAAAATAATCAATGTAAAAATATCTCTCAAGAGTATGATGTATTGGATTACTCGAAGAAGAAGACGGCTCATTTGACAGACTGGCATTTCAGAGGTTCTATTTTGACATCCTGAGCAAAGCGCGCATAACTGATCCTCAGCAGATCAATGATGTCAAATGGAAACTTTACCAGATTTTCAACATCCCTCAAGATCAAAGGGAAATGCCAGAAGGATACAAGCCTAAAGAGTGAAGAATCAGAAGACCTCTCAGGATCAGCTGTTTTTAAATTCAAACTTTTCCGATGTAATATGTAATCGACAAATCTAATGAAAGAAAAGTTTATTTTACGATCCTAAGACAAAATCTCATTGTCTTACGATTATGTGCTCTTTTTTTTCTTCTATTTTATCAACTGTGATTGGTTTCTCAAGGTGTTTTGGTTTCATCAAAAATGGGGAAATTGTTGGGAAATTTAGAGTTTTGATGAAAGTTCTAAAACACATGTAATAGGACCCGATCGGACACATTAGGTGAATGATGTTTTTATTACCAAATCATAGGATACCGATTGATAATTCTTTATAGAACAACCGATGTAATAAATAGGTCACATATTGAGGGGGAACCTCAATATGTATAGGTCGAATCAAGATATGAAGAACATCCGATATCCGAAGCGGGCGGGAAAGGCAAGAGACGACAAGATCGATTGATCCGATCAAGTCGATATCTCACCAAGTCATGAAGTTCAATCTCGAAGACTTAAAGATCGATGACTTCCGAAAGATCGGACCGGAAGACCTACATCGGTAAGTCCGCTAGTTGAAGCTAAGACAACCGCACCGAAGACTCCATCGGTGGTGATCGATTTTTTTGACCGATCGGTCACCACCAGTGAAAAAATCGATGTTTCACCAAAATCATACGTCGATGATCTGAACAAGAAGAATGTCAACCTTAGTTGGAAGAACAACACTGAAAAGTGCCTCTGTTAACCAATAAGGACAAGACACGTATGATCGGAGCCGGCAATTACGGATTTGGTCTTTGCTTTCTAACGGCTATAAAAGACACTATTCACGCTTTCGCCATGCCGTTCTCAAGCACGCCACATCAATCCTGCAAGTCTACCAAATATAGCCTGAAATTCAAATTACTCTCCAACGGCTCTTTGATTTCGAGGTCTATAAATATGGGATCACACTTCAGAGTGAAGACACTGAAACACTGAAACAATCAAGAAGCTCAAGCTATAATCAGATTTCCGCACGAAGAACACGAACTTGAAGATTATTTTCCTAGTGTTCATCCCATAAGTTCTTAGCACATAAATCTTTTCATCTAGCTGATAGGCTACTTATAAACTAGAAAAGATTTCAAAGTTGGAACAAAACAATCTTACCCAAACCCAAAGTTAGGTTAAGTTGTTTAGCAAGATTTCGAGACTAGGGTTTCTAGTTAGATTTTAGGATCGGTTGAGTGAGAACTCTTTAAATATCTATTGGTGTCTTGTGTTGGACTAACACAAAAATCTAAGTCCATTGGTTTTTAGTTGGTGCCCCTTGTGATAGGGAAAGAGTGGACGTGGGGATCGGTTTGTCCGAACCACTATAAATCTTGTGTGCTTTTACCTGCTTTGATTAACTGCTTTACACAATCGCACTCAACTTATTAAAGCCGCATACATATTCTAAGTTAAGATTAGCTAGCACCAAGCTTCTGATCTGATCAAGTTTGACACTTTAGTCAACTGGTTGAAAGACTGACTTTGGAATCTGATTTATTAAAACTGGTTTTTCACACGGGTAAAACTTAGCTTCCGCACAATCAGTTAAACTGATAGATACCGAACTTATCTGCCTTCAGGCGATTAGTAAGTTAGATATCAGTCCAAACTGATTCACTTGCACTCTGATCAGGCTAACTGCCATCACACCTGATCTGCACAAAAAGTTTTCAAAAGTCTATTCACCCCTCCCCTCTAGACTTCTGCCCTCACAAAACCCGTTCGGGACCTATAATACCCTTTCTTGATTATGTAAATTCATGAGAAAAAACACAACCAAACACAAATCACACCCATCCCTCCCAAAGTGTTAAAGCGTCAATGTCCAACTTATGGCCCATCTCACCGTGAGACGGTCTCATACAAGTGTGCCGCTAACAATTATTATCAAATTAACAAATTAATAAACGTTTCGAAATCACTCTTCTCAAAATCATGGACAAATTCATTCTACACACAAATACATATATCTATTTATATACACATATAATTAGATTATGTTTTGGCAAACTAAACTGAGGAAATATAGCCAAAACCAAAATTCTGCAACAGCCTTCTATTTTCTTTAAGCAGAAAAACATATAATTAGGCCAATAGTGATGCTTACCAAACAATAATTATTGCACCAACTGTAAAGATTTGGTAAAGATTTACAAAGCTATAATTAAGCCTGTTGCCACAAAATCCACCCTAAGAATGGATCGAAAAATTGAAGGAACCAAAAAATCCAAACAAACAAGTAATAAACAATCATATAAGAGAGATCACTTCTCCAAGCTTTCACGAAAACAAAAAATCAAGCTACAGATAATAATTATTTAAAATAAAATTAAGTGTCCAATACTCGCGAAGTGCACGGCGAAACAATGAACAATTCACAAAATCAAAAAGCCCAAATGCTAACAACAATTCAACCTCACATAAATTAAATCGCCGGCAATAACTCATTAAATCCCTAAACTCCAAATTTAAATTACACCTGAACATCTCATTTCCACATCTCTGTGTTGGGATTATACTGGAAAGTATGCTTTTACTTTGTATAATCAAACTGAATTTCGGACTTATTTACTGAAATAAATTATTTATCACTGATGCTTTAAATATCATCGAATGTTACATATATTTACTGCATAACTGTTCAATAAATAGTACGTGTTACATTGTAGTTAATTTAGTGATACCGGATCACAGAAGATTAAATTAACAATCCCTTGTAACTAAAAGTACACCATTCACGACCTAGATGGAAATGAACAATCCATCGTGAAAGGTTGAAGTGTAAGGATCAGATTGGCTTGTCTTGACCAAGAGATTACACTAGTGCATGATTGATGCACTGAATAGGACCTACAGGAGGACAAATTCTTCAGAACTGAACAAGGAAGAATTAGACCTCAGTGGTTCGTTATTTCTTAATCTTCGTTCCTTAAATAGGATCACGTGTGGTTGGTAACTATTGCTTTGACTTATCATGGGTAGAGAATCAACGAGATTCAATACTTTTTATCTTGGGCAATATTATTGGTCACATGTGATTGCTAAGATTTAATACAGAGAATCGTGTGCAAGTACGCTTGTTCGATTTGCGCCCTTGGGAGGTTCATAAGCTTTATCATACCAAATCTTGCAAGTGGAACTAGTTTCCGGTATGGATAATAATGTTGAACCGTTCCTTAACCAAAGACAAAAGATATTAATTAATGGAAAGCTATTTCAGTGGCTTGAATTAATTAATGGGCTAGATAATCTTAAACACGGGAAATAATAATCGGGAGCCATATTGACTGTAATATGGGTTAAGATGGATAGTGCAATATTAATTATGTAGTGGGATTAATTAATATTTATGGGCTTGAATAATATTGTGGCTCAATATTGATAATTCAAGATCCATTGGAAGATCCAATCTTAATTCTCCTAAACGCCCCCTAAGTAGCCCAACATAAAGTCCAATAACTGAAAAAGGTGTTTAAAATAAAATAAATATTGTTGTCTTATTTTTCCTCCTATTTTCGAAAATTATGGATTAAAAGGGGAGAAAAATTTTCTTTGAATTTTGTTATGGAATGAAGATATGTATTATTGGAATACAAGATTATCTCATTAAATTAAAGAAATCTCCCACTTAGTCATCCATATAGTATATTTCGAAATTTTTGAGAAAAAAGGGGAAAGAAAGATTTTCTTGATTTTCTTGAAAAAGATATTATGAAAGATATGTATTTCTTGAAATACAAGAATATCTCATAAATTCAAGAAGATCCAAATCTTGGATTCTTGCCCCTATTTTTCGAAAATATCCCATAACAAAGAGGAGTTGGGATTTTGTGGAATATTTTAATTATGGAGAAAAGAATATATGAGATATATTCAAGATTTCTTGGAGATCAAGAAAAAGATTTTCCCATATTATTTTATCCTAAAAATTCGACCACCACTCTTCTATAAATAGGGGATGAGTGTTTCATTCCCAAGTAAAATTCCATGTGCTGGAAAAATTAGTAAATCCACAAAGGTGGTGCAACAAAGTTTATTTTCCTTTTATTAATTGTTCGCAAGAGTCCTACCACCGGATTGTCGAGCAAGGATTAAGAGAATACTTGGGAAGGTTCTTTTGGTGTGTTTAATCAACGAGGCCATTACCATTCCAAGAGGTACATTCACGTGATCTCGTAGAAATTCCGCATGCGTAGGATTTACGTGAATTGATTATATGCATGATTTGTTGTTAAATTATTATTTGAATTAATATAGGATTAATTCATGCTAGTAATAATTATCAGAATTAAATTTGTATTTAAATATTTATCCCGATAGATTCGTGCAACTTATTCCCCAACACTCTGGACCAGTAGCTCTCAGAGTTAATGTAGGTGTCTGTTAATATTACGTTTTTAGAATGGTAACACATAAGAATGGGCTTGCCTGATTACATAAATTTCTAAAACTACACATCATGTACCTCGCGTAATATCTGTCGAAGGACGTCTTCACAGCTTTTAGATGTATCAAATAAAAATTGAGGATAAACATTGAATTGGAAGAGAAGTAAATGGAGTATAAGAAAACGGAGGGGAAGGAAGATCCGACTAAATAGAACGCTCGATAATATCGGAATAAAAGTCTTAGAAGTCTGGATCAATGAAAGGGGTAAAATTGAGAGAAGAGGAAAAAAATAATCAGAACGACAAATAAAAAAATAATAATGAAAAACCTAAAACGACATGTATTTTAGAAAGGAGGGAGTATAAAATTTCTATGTATTAATATAAAATTTTTATGTACTTATAATTAAATTTGATATAATTAATAACAGTAAAAGATTATACAACTTTATAAAATTTGTAAAAATATAAATATTTTACCTAATAGGAGTAATAAATTTGTAAGAAAATTACAATTTTTTACAAGAAAATTCTTGTATAATACACATATATAAAACATAATAATAAATTAAAATTAAAACTTACATTATAAAATTTATTATGATATTTGAGAAGGAAAAAAGTTTACGTTAGAAAACATAATAATAAATTAAAATTAAGACTTACATTATAATAATAAAATTTATAATTTTATATCATATTATAAATTTAAAATTTAGCTACAATATTTTTACATAATTTATTATGATATTATAGTTTAATTATAAATTTTATATCATTATCATATTATAATTTAATACCATTATCACATTAATATCATTATCATACTATAGTTTATAAAATTTTTATATGATTGTCGTTGTATGCTATAATTTTATAGGAGTGATATTTATAAATTTATAATAATATAATTTAAACCTAAGTGATAATAATATTAATGTAAAAATATATAATTTTCTTACAAATTTATTACTCTCCTGTTATGTAAAATATTTATATTTTTATAAATTTTATAAAGTTCATCAGTTTTTTTCTTTTAATAAGTTTTAATTTTTTATTTGAATTTTAAATTTATATGATAGATTAAGATTATAATATACGTACTTCAATTAAATAATTAACAAATTTAATTATTTGTTAATTTATATATGTGCAGCTTAAATTAATTAATTATAAATATATTTATAAGATTTTTTGGAATGAGATTTGGGAGGAATTAATTTTTTTTTAAATTGAGGCTTTCTTTATATACTAATAAAGTTTATAAACTGAGACTTTCTTGTATATGGGAAAAAAAATGTCGTTATCATGATTAGAAATTTAGAAACCATATGACCAAAGCATTAGATAACTAAATATTTTACTTTTTCTTAATCACTCCCAATTCAGCCCAATAATATAGGAACAATGTAGTGTAGTTTTTATTTTATTTTAATCTAACTAAGGATCAATAATAACATATTTTTTTGATTAAGTATAACAATTACAAGTATATATGTATGCATGATATACATTCTTTTGAAACGTATTTATATATATATACACATATATATTAGAAATATAACTTAATTATTTTATTTCTATTTAAAAATTAACTTATAAATTAAAATTATTTATTTTATTGCTTAGTTTGAGAAGAAATTATAAATTAACTTAAAGTCATTTGAGATTAAATTTCAAATTTAAAAGTTTGGCACATTTTTTTTTCAATAATATGCATTTGTTTCCTAAAAATTCTTGTCGCAAAATTTTTGTGGTGGTTTATAACGAGCTTTAAATTAAATTAAATTGTAATAAAATCGTTAAAAGAGAAATGAGAAAATATCATAACTAATCATCTAACCATTAAAACATCAATTGAAATTTAAATTGAAAATTAGATATATAACACAAAAATTTATATGAAACAGTCTTACATATTAGATGGATCTCATTTACAATATTATTTGATTTATGGACTTATGAAGCCCTAGTCTTCAACCATATTTTAAAATGAAACATGTAACTAATTACATAGTAAAAACATGTCTCATGTATGAGGTCGTCTCACACATGATTTTATGTATGAGCTAGGTCTCCAAATTAAAATATTAGTTGTTGGGATATTTTAGTTTTGATAATTTATGCCAAAACATTATTAACTTGTGTTATTCAAGCTAATTTACAAATAACAAGTTAAGGGGGAACGAAAGAACAAATTGAGGGGGAACTCACGAAATCAGAAGAAGATGATCGAGATCAGACGAGGTTGCAGAAGAGAATGATTGAGATCAGATGAGTCAGATGAGTTCGAAATCAAGCCCATGAAATTTCAGGCAAATCGAGATGTGAAGAAAAAGCTAAAAGCCAAACAAATCGGAAGAGAAGGTTGCGGTCGGAAGATGAAAGGAAAAGAGACCGATCAAGATCGAAGTGATCGAGATCGATATATGAAGATGAAGCGGATGAGACCGATCGAGATCGGGCGTGATCGAGATCGAGATATGATAAACCGATATGCTAACCTAATGCAGATGACCGATGCTATCCCGAGATGATCCCGAAGATATGTTGATCCGATCGGTCGAGCCGATCGATCGAAGAAGAAGAAATCGATAGATGAAATCAAGTGACTGAGGGTCAAGATGTTCAACTCGAGAACTCAACTCGATGAAGCCCTCGAAAGTGTCAAGATGCCCGATCGAATAAGGTCCAATAAGAGAAGTCTCTGGCTGAATCAAGAACCCGAGACTCGATGAAGTTCTTGAAGAACTTGAAGGCTCGATAACCCGAAGATAGAACTCAAGATCCCGAGACTCGAAGATCCTCAAGAATATATATTGATTAGAGACTCGTAAGAAACGAAGAATATAAATTAGTTAGATTCAAATGACGTGGACCAATGAGAGGAAGATGACAAGCCCGAAAAGTCGCAAAAAGCTACAGAGTAGATGGATTTGAATGTGATTCTCTCCAACGGTAACATTCAAATCCACACTATAAATACAAGTTCTTCCTTCATTATCAAGTGTGGATGAATATGGAAGAGTATGGAGAATGTAGTAAACGATGCTCTGAGCTAAGAAGATATGGGTTCCAAAGGTTCCCAACCAAGGTCGTGTGCGGATGATCTTTAGTCCCTGAAATATGGCTTTGATCGAAGACTACAAGCTAAGCCACGCTCAACAGAATTGTGCTCCCAATCCTATATACTCAAGCATTCCCACCATAGAACACGAGCTAGAAATACACGATATATTTAAGAGTGTTCTACCCTAGATCTAAGCACAAATGCTATATCCTAAGCTTAGAGAGATTTTTCCATCCTTAAAGATCGAGGCTAAACAAATGTAAGGGAAAATATCAACCTAGTTGGAAACCAAATAAACCTTTACCCAAACTCAAAGTTAGGTTAAGATTGTTAGGTGAGTGTGAACTTGGTAAACATCTATCGGCAATCCCGTGAGGGGAGATAGTCCCGCTATTGTGAACTCGGTAAACATCTATCGGCAATCCCGTAAGGAAGATAAGTCTGCTTGAGTGCAAAACAAACATCTCGCCCATCCCGTTCCCGAGTTAAGTTCGGTTAAGGTTCCCCGTTTAAGGGAAGAAATGTAGGAAGGGTTTCGTCAACCACTATAAAATATCGTGTGTTCTTCTTTGCTTTATGTTTATACTTGTCATATGCATTGCCAAGCAAAACAACACACATGTTCTTAAAAGCGAAAAAATTTGGTATCACCATTCCTCACCCCCACTTTTATATGCATCAACATGTTTAAACTTCCGCAGCAAAAAATTGGTTTTAATCGGGACCTCACAGTGGTATCAGAGCGGGTTGTTCTAAAGTTCACTAATTCAAAGTGAACACCTGAACAGATCTTTTTAAATCAAAAACCCGATCTCTGTAAATGCATATATTTTTTTTTTTTTTTGAAGCGTCATTATCAAAAAGGGGGAAATTGTTGGGATATTTTAGTTTTGATAATTTATGCCAAAACATTATTAACTTTTGTTATTCAAGCTAATTTACAAATAACAAGTTAAGGAGGAACGGAAGAACAAATTGAGGGGGAACTCACGAAATCAGAAGAAGATGATCGAGATCAGACGAGGTTGCGATTTGAGAATGATCGAGATCGATGAAATCGATGAGTTCCTAATCAACTGATGAGCTGTGCCAAATCGATGTGAAGAAAAAGCTAAAGCCAGAGAAATCGAAGAGAAGGTTGCAAATCAGAAGATGAGGCAAAAGAGACTGATCAAGATCAGACGTGATGGAGATCAGATATGAAGATGAGCAGATGAGACTGATCGAGATCAGACGTGATCGAGATCAGATATGATAAACTGATATGCTAACCTAATGCATATGACCTGATGCTATCCTGAGATGATCCTGAAGATATGTTGATCTGATCAGTCGAGCCGATCGGATCGTGCAAGAAGAAATCGATAAATGAGTCAAGTGACTGACTGAGGATAAGATGTCGAACTCAGAGAATCAACTCGAGAAGCCTCGAAAGTGTCAAGATGCTCGACGATAAGGTCCGGCCAAGAGAAGTCTGCTGAATCAAGAACATGAGACTCGATGAGTTCTTGAAGAACTCAAGGCTCAGATAACTCGGATAGAATCAAGATCCCGAGACTCGAGAAGATCCTCAAGAATATAGCCGTTAGAGACTCGGAAACTCAAGAATATAACCATTAGATTCAGCTGACGTGGACCAATGAGAGGAAGACGACAAGCCTGAAAAGCTGCAAAAAGCTACAGAGTAGATGGTCTTTAATGTGATTCTCTCCAACGGTAACATTCAAATCCACACTATAAATACAAGTTCTTCCTTCATTATCAAGTGTGGATGAATGTGGAAGAGTATGGAGAATGTAGTAAACGATGCTCTGAGCTAAGAAGATATGGGTTCCAGCCCGGTTCCCCCAGGTTGACATGTGCGGATGATCACGAGTCCTGAAATATGGCCTGATCGTAGCACGGCTAAGGCACGTTCAACAGGAATTATGCTCTCAATCCTATATACTCAAGCATTCCCACCATAGAACACAGAGCTAGAAATACACGCATATATTCAAGAGTGTTCTACACTAGATCTAAGCACAAATGCTATATCCTAAGCTTAGAGAGATTTTCCCATCCTTAGCATCGAGGCTAAACAAATGTAAGGGAAAATCTCAACCTAGTTGGAAACCAAATAAACCTTTACCCAAACTCAAAGTTAGGTTAAGATTGTTAGGTGAGTGTGAACTCGGTAAACATCTATCGGCAATCCCGTGAGGGAGATAAGTCCCGCTTGAGTGTGAACTCGGTAAACATCTATCGGCAATCCCGTAAGGGAGATAAGTCCCGCTTGAGTGCGAACTCGGTAAATATCTCGGCCATCCCGTGAGGGGTATAAGTCCCGCATGTTAAGTTCGGTTAAGGTGCCCCTGTGTTAAGGGAAGAGTGGATGTAGGATGGGTTTCGTCCGAACCACTATAAAATATCGTGTGTTCTTTACTGCTTTATGTTTATACTTGTCATATGCATTCAGTTACAAGCAAAACAACACACATGTTCTTAAAAGCGAAAAATTTGGTATCACCATTCCCTCACCCCTGTTTTATATGCATCACGTGACATGTTTCGCTTCCGCACGCCAAAATCGGTTTTAATCGGGACCTCACATTGGTATCAGAGCAGGTTGTTCTAAAGTTCACTAATTCAAAGTGACCACCTGAACAGATCATTTTTAAATCAAAAACCCGATCTCTGTAAATGCATATATTTTTTTTTTTTTTGGCGTCATTATCAAAAAGGGGAAAATTGTTGGGATATTTTAGTTTTGATAATTTATGCAAAACATTATTAACTTGTGTTATTCAAACTAATTTACAAATAACAAGTTAAGGGGGAACGAAAGAACAAATTGAGGGGGAACTCACGAAACCAGAAGAAGATGATCGAGATCAGACGAGGTTGCAGACGAGAATGATCGAGATCAGATGAGTCAAATGAGTTCCGGAATCAACTGATGAGCTGTGCAAATAAGATGTGAAGAAAAAGCTAAAGCCAGCAAATCAGAAGAGAAGGTTGCAAATCAGAAGATGAGCAAAAGAGACTGATCAAGATCAGACGTGATCGAGATCAGATATGAAGATGAGCAGATGAGACTGATTGAGATCAGACGTAATCGAGATCAGATATGATAAACTGATATGCTAACCTAATGCAGATGACTTGATGCTATCCTGAGATGATCCTGAAGATATGTTGATCTGATCACGAAATTGATCGATCATCGGTGAAGAAATCGATACTTTGAGTCAAGTGACACGAGGGTCAGATGTCTAAACTCGAGAAATGAACTCGAAGCCTCGAAAAGTCGATGCCCGATCGCATAAGGTCCGCTGAAGATAAGTCTGCTGAATCAAGAACCTGAGACTCAGTAAGTTACTAAAGAACCTGAAGGCTCAGATAACCTGAAGGCTCGGATAGAATCAAGATCCCGAGACCAAAAGATCCCGAAGAATATAAATTTTAGAGACTCGTAAGAAATCAAGAATATAGTCGTTAGATTCAAATTTGGCGTGGACCAATGAGAGGAAGACGACAAGCCTGAAAAGCTGCAAAAAGCTACAGAGTAGATGGATTTTAATGTGATTCTCTCCAACGGTAACATTCAAATCCACACTATAAATACAAGTTCTTCCTTCATTATCAAGTGTGGATGAAAGTGGAAGAGTATGTAGAATGTAGTAAACGATGCTACAGAGCTAAGAAGATATGGATTCCAGCAGTTCCCAGCCAAGGTCATGTGCCAGATGATGCGAGTCCTGAAATATGGCCTTGATCAGAAGACCTGCTAAGGCACGTTCAACAGGAATTGTGCTCCCAATCCTATATACTCAGGCATTCCCACCATAGAACACAGAGCTAGAATTACATGCATATATTCAAGAGTGTTCTACCCTAGATCTAAGCACAAATGCTATATCCTAAGCTTAGAGAGATTTTCTCATCCTTAGCATCGAGGCTAAACAAATGTAAGGGAAAATCTCAACCTAGTTGGAAACCAAACAAACCTTTACCCAAACTCAAAGTTAGGTTAAGATTGTTAGGTGAGTGTGAACTCGGTAAACATCTATCGGCAATCTGGTGAGGAGATAAGTCCCGCTTGAGTGTGAACTCGGTAAACATCTATCGGCAATCCTGTAAGGAGATAAGTCCCGCTTGAAACTCGGTAAACATCTCGCCATCCCGTGAGGGTATAAGTCCCGAGTTAAGTTCGGTTAAGGTGCCCCTGTTAAGGGAAGAGTGATGTATGGGATTTGGTTTCGTCCGAACCACTATAAAATATCGTGTGTTCTTTTTCTTTGCTTTATGTTTATACTTGTCATATGCATTCAGTTACAAGCAAAAACACACATGTTCTTAAAAGCGAAAAATTTGGTATCACCATTCCCTCACCCCTGTTTTATATGCATCATGTCATGTTTCGCTTTCGCACGCGCAAAATTGGTTTTAATCGGGACCTCACATTAGTTATGCTAGGAAAAAAATGACCCAACTATTTTTTTTTCCGGGATTGAACAGACGCATTTTTAACATCTTTATGTATAGGCTAGGTCTTGTATGCACTAGGTGCACCGTGCATTCCCTAGTGTATTTTAAAAATATGCAACTATTTGTCTTTTAATTTGTTAAACCAAACGCGTCGATTATGTTTTACGAACACAATTTGCATGTTTCAGTGTAGACAAGTTATATGTTTCAGTGCGATAAGTTGAATATTTCTAAAATACATTTTGGAGTGCATGGTGGTGCACACGAGACCCACTCTTATGTATATAGGTGTTGACAAGATAGAGTTAAGGTACTTAAATAAAATTAATTTAATTTTTAAGTTAATAATTTTTATCCAAAGACATATATATATATATATATATATATATATATATATATATAGAGAGAGAGAGAGAGAACCAACTAATGATATAAAACCAACTATCATGGAACCAATGATTCATGCCAACTATTCCCTAAACCATGAACCATAAACCCTAAATTATGAACCATTTTTGAACCATGAACCACTCGGGCCGGTTCGATTCTGCCCCGAGTTGGGTCATAAAAAAAAATGTTTTTTTTTTTTTCAATTTTTTTCAGTTCAATTCAATTTTTCTTTTTACCCGGCCGGACCCAAACCCGCCGATAATATTCACCCGATCCAAATGGTTCATGATTTAATGGTTCATGGTTTAGGGAATAGTTGGCATGACATTAATCTGGTTCCATAAAAAACCAGATAGTTGGTTCTATATATATATATATAATTTTAGTCACTTAACAACTTAAATAGTAAATTTAAGAAATCATATTTTCTACTGAAATTTTAAACATAATATTCAATATTTAAAAATTAGACATGTATATAAAATGCTAAATTATTTTTAATTTATTTTGAAAAGAAGCATGATAATCATAATTTTTTTGCAACGGTAATACAATTCTAATATGTGTGTATATATATGAAAAAATCATCTTCATGACATTGTTCCTCTAAATATTGTAGGAGAAGTGTGTCAATAATATTTAGTCATATATATACTATATGAGAATAATGTACAAATATTAATTTGAGAAAATTAAATAAACATTTTGCTGTTAGAATTTAGAGGCACGTAAACACGTAATACATGCGCAACGGAATTAAACAGTTCACCAACAACGAATATATAATTGCATAATTGATTACGTATAAACATAAAGAGAAATCTTACAGTAAACCGTATGCATATTTCTCTACTATGGTATCCACGTAATCCCCATTCACGGACTTGCACAGATTTGCCAGCGTTGAATCTGAGACGGAATTTGCTAGGAAAATTCTTATTCTAGATTTTATGGAGAAATATGAATTAACTTCGTTTGTGAATTTCCAAGAGCTTGTATATATAGGAAAGACCCAGCTTAAATCTTAAGCTAACCCAACTAGAGAAATAAAATCCCTAATCTTGAATTAAATTAATTCCTTTTAATTTAATTCCCTAAATATAAATCTCTAAGGATTTAAATGCCTTATATGAAAATCTCTGCGATTTATTTCCATATACATTAAATCCTACAATTATATTCCAAATATAATTTTTGGGAATTCTTATTTAATTAAATCCAATTTAATTAAATATTAATAATAATTAATTCCAAATTAATCTATTATTAATTAATTCTCCATAAATTAAACATTAAATCCAATTTAACATTTAATCAACCAACTATAATCCGTAAAAGGGAATTACTTGTTGTGTGACCCATAGACCCTCATATATCGAGCGATTAGTCAAACTAACGGTCTTAATTGCACCCTAGACAATAAATCAGACATTCTCAATATATGAGGTACGTTGCGAGAAACGTGCAACTACCTGTAACTGAAACATGGGTTATTACGATTTCCTCATTTCATTCACGAATACTCGATTAAGCCTTGAACATGATGAAGTGTCTATTCAAATAACTTAATCAATTTGTCTCAAATCACTAATTGATCATGTATGTCACACTTAGCCACAAAGTCTAAGTTGACGTGCATCGGCCAATGACTTTGATCCAATTATGATGAGAAGATGAGTATTCTCTCTAAATTCACTTTGAGGAATGAATTCTATTCTTGGCTCAACTACCACGCACATGTACTTCGTGATGAACCCAATCCAAGCCATATCTACCCATGGTTAGGGTGCAATCGTCGGTCATGGTCAAAGTTCATCATCCCACACATGTGGTGAGTATTGACCTCAAGTCAAAGGAGTATCGCATCGCTCCCACTAACCGAGACACCCGTAGACACATATAGTGAAAATACATCAAACGGTTTCTCGGATGGGTATACCAATACCCTCTATGGTATTTGTGCATCCATCATGAGATACCTAGTATCTCGTAGTAAGTGAGATCTTACTACACTATCTAAGAGTATGATGCAGATCGCACACCAATCTCCATTGTATCATCAATATCCCATTCTTGATGATCCTTGATCGGGGCTATTTGAGAATCATGCTTAAGTCATCTGAGTTCTCACAACCTCAATGACAACAATGACTCATGAAAACACTTGCATGAATAAATGTAAACAATCAAACATAATATTCAAACAAGTGTATTGTCATACATTAATATTAAGTGAACTATAATATTAAATCAAACTGAATATCAACGAGTATTATGTCCTTACAATTGATTGTCTCTAGGACACTAACACTAACATTTACACCAATTAATATGTTTTTTTATTTATTAATACTTTATTTTACAACATATTAATGTGTTGTCCACCTCTTTAATTACTCTCACGGAATTCTATGTAGTGTTTAAGTTTATAAAATAAATTTAATTATATTTAATTAAGGAGTGGGTCTCATGTATATCCGGGTGCATCGTGCATTCATAGTGCATTTTAGAAACATGCAATTATACAAATCAGAAATATGCAATTATTCCAAACAGAAACATGCAACTATGTTCCCATATTAACGGTTGCACTTTTCTATGTAAATAAATCACATTTTTCAGTATAATAAGTTGCACGCTTCTAAAATACACTATAAGTGCACGGTGCACCTGGGTGCATACAAGACCTAGCCTTAATTAAGTGGGTAATCAACCCAATGGGTAACTTAGATTTTTTCCCATTTTATTGGAAAAACATAATCTACCCATCGGTTGGATTACCCACATAATTAAATTTGTTTGGGAATCTTAAATATGCATAGAATTTCGAGAGGGATTAATTAAAGAGATGGACAGCACAATAAATAAAGTATAACATCGTTTATCTTAATACTATATATTGGTAAACCTGATTTAGCCTATGTGGCGAAACCACGCCAGTCTGCACAAAGCCCAAATCAACTAGATTATTTCTTTTTAAAATCGTGCATTCTCATTAAAAATTATTTAACGTAAAATTTTTATTTATTGATCTTAATTAGTTTCATAGATAAGTTAATCTTCTAATGTTTAGTAATTGTGGTATGTATAAAATGTATTGATGTTGCTACAAAAGGTGTGATAAATGAGCAGGTTCCTTCTTCATTGCTAGAGAAAAAAAAAAAACAGTTTTAAGGTACTATAGATCTTCTGGAATTGAAAGTGATCTTTAGGGATTTGAATCCTCTCCATTTCTTTGTGTAAATTTCTTGTAAATTTCGGAGAGAGAAAGACACAATGCAGGGGTCTCACACTTTATATTTTCTTATATTAGTTTATTCTGTGTCTTTCTCTCTCCGAAATTTACAAGAAATTTACGGAAACGAAATGTAGAGGATTCAAATCCGATCTTTAGAGTGCACTAACTAATTAAGTTTGGGAAATGAAATGAAGTAAAAGATTTATACTGAATAATTATATAATATATTTATATATGTACATATTCATTATGAAATGTAAGTGCAACTAACTTTGCATCTTTTTTATTATTATCTTTCTTTTATAATTTTAATTTTAAATATAATATTTATAACAAATTAATTTTCTTTTGTGGATAGCATGTATAAAATTTTAAAAATACGATTATAACTGAACTTAAATAATTAAATTAAATTCAATTAAAGTTGAGTTGGTATGTTGTGAAACTTGTTCACCGTGAAACTGATTTTTTTTTACACTTCAGTTATCACAACTACACTCTTTAGTAATATAAGTCACACTCTTCAGTTATCACAACTACACTCTTTGCTGTAATATAAATCACCCCCTTCATTTTCATGAGTAATACTCTTTATAGTAAAAAGTCACACTCTTCAGTTATATAAATCACACCCTTTAGAAATATAAGTCACACTCCTAAACCAGTTACACCGTAAAACTTGTTCACCCTATACTTTGCCATTAAAGTTGAATTAATTAGTTAAAAAATGATAATATATTATTTTCTATCAGCCCGCGTAGTAAGCGGGGATACGTACTAGTATATATATATATATATATATATATATATATATATATATATATATAACCATTGAATTTTGTCTCAAATTTGAAAATCATTGAATTTTTTCGCCAAAAATTATTTCTAAATCGGGACACTAATTTATGGAAAAAAATATTAACAAATAATAATGAATTGAGAAAAAATCTTTGTAATAATTCAAAATATTGAATTGAGCAAAAATCTTTCGAATATCTTTGAAAATCTTTGGAACTTTGGAATATCTTTCTTTCCTAATACGTGTAATCTAACATTATACGTAATTTTCTGCTTAAATTTATGATCTAATGAAATTAAAGATAAATCGGGAGACGAATCTATGGAAAAAAATATTAACAAATAATAATGGATTAACGTTACTATCTTCACGTCTCCATCCACCTCTTCGATCCTATTCCTATCCCTTTTCTTTTCTCAAAAATTATCTCATGATAGTAGTTAAGAGATAAATTTGTCAAATTTTGGAATTACGAGGGTTGGATTGGAAAAATAGTGAAAAATTAATCAATAATTGAGCGAATTTTTGGTTGCCCCCATATATCATATGATTGCAAAAATAATTTGTTAGGATAATTTTAGTTTTGATTATTATGCCAAAACACCTTGTAATAGGACAAACTAAGTTGTATAGAAAGCTTGTGTTTCTAGACTTAATTTTATTTTACAGGTAACAAGTTGAGGGGGAACTCATCAAGATAAGAAGAGACTAATGATTTCGTGTGGACTGGATCAGAAGACGTGCGGAATATATCAGAATACGTGTTGATGCTGTGATGATCTGATCAGGTGAGCTGATCAGATCAGGCGAGAAGAAATCAGAATACTGAGATCAGAGATGAAAAGTGAAATTAGAAGAGATGAACAGTAATCAGACGAGCTGAAATCAGAAGAGATGAACAGTGAAATCAGAAGAGATGAACAGTGAAATCAACACACAAAAAGTTGGCCAATAAGAAGTTGACAACACATATATGGATGTGACATAAAGCTGCAAGCAACAGTGCAAAATGACAAAGAAAAGTTGGAAGACTATTAGTATGGATTTGAATTTACTCTCCAACGGTAATATTCAAATCCACACTATAAATACATTGCACTATCTTCAAAAGAAGATAATGGAGGATGCTGCAAAGTGAAGATTAAAGCCAAATATTCAAGCATCTCCATTCAAGAACACAAATCATTAAATATCCAAATTTACCCAAGAGTGTTCTTCATTATATCTAAGCATAAATGTCATATCATAAGCTTAGAGATATTTTCCCATCCTTAGCTTAAATGCTAAAACAATGTAAGGGAAAATCTCACCTAGTTGGAAATAATACCAAACCCAAACCCTTTCTTGAGAGAGAAAATTAGTGGTTAAGTGAGGTAGTTTATAGGCAATCCCGTGAGGGAGATAAGTCCCGAGAGAGTGAGAACTCATTAAACATCTATAGGCGATCCCGTGAGGGAGATAAGTCCCGTTGAGTGAGAGCTCCATAAATATTTGTTGGTTAAGTTGGTGCCCCATGAAGGGAAGAGTGGATGTAGGACAAGTTAGTCCGAACCACTATACAAATATGTGTGTTCTTATTTGCTTTCATATTAACTGTCATACATACTTTAATTAGCAAATCTCCATAACACATTCGCAGCAAAAATTTTAAAGTCACCTCCCATTGAGATTTTACGAGTTTTAAATTGGGTTTTTCGGGACCAACAAGTGGTATCAGAGCAGGAGTTCAAAAGTTCACAAGCTTTTAATGTGACCACCTGAACTGATCTTTTATTTTAAAATCCATTTTTTTAATGCATAAATTTTATAAAATTCATGGAGGTTGACAATCATCTTCTCATCATTTTTTAAATGCATACAACACTCTTCATCATTTCACTTGTTTAACTAACACCATTTTTCTCGTATATTTTTTTGTTGTTGGTTAGTTTTGGCATCATGATCAAAAAGGGGGAAATTGTTGGGATAATTTTAGTTTTGATTATTATGTCAAAACACCTTGTAATAGGACAAGCTAAGTTGTATAGAAAGTTTTGTAATAGGACAAGCTAAGTTGTATAGAAAGTTTGTGTTTCTAGACTTTGTTTTATTTTACAGGTAACAAGTTGAGGGGGAACTCATCAAGATAAGAAGGGACTAATGATTTCGTGTGGATTTGGATCGAAAACGTCTTGCGGACTAGATCGAAATCTGGGTTGATCTTTGTCTTTGATCGATCGGTGAGCCGATCGGATCGGTGTAGAAGAAATCATAAAACTGAGATCAGAGATGAACAGTAAAATCAGAAGAGATGAACAGTGAAATCAGAAGAGATGAAAAGTAATCAGACGAGCTGAAATCAGAAGAGATGAACAGTGAAATCAGCACACAAAAAGCTGGCCAATAAGAAGATGACAACACATATATGGATGTGACATAAAGCTGCAAGCAACAATGCAAAATGACAAAGAAAAGTTGGAAGACTATTAGTATGGATTTGAATTTACTCTCCAACGGTAATATTCAAATCCACACTATAAATACATTGCACTATCTTCAAAAGAAGATAATGGAGGATGCTGCAAAGTGAAGATTAAAGCCAAATATTCAAGCATCTCCATTCAAGAACACAAATAATTAAATATCCAAATTTACCCAAGAGTGTTCTTCATTATATCTAAGCATAAATGCCATATCATAAGCTTAGAGATATTTTCCCATCCTTAGCTTAAATGCTAAAACAATGTAAGGGAAAATCTCACCTAGTTGGAAATAATACCAAACCCAAACCCTTTCTTGAGAGAGAAAATTAGTGGTTAAGTGAGGTAGTTTATAGGCAATCCCGTGAGGGAGATAAGTCCCTAGAGAGTGAGAACTCATTAAACATCTATAGGCGACCCCGTGAGGGAGATAAGTCCCGTTGAGTGAGAGCTCCATAAATATATGTTGGTTAAGTTGGTGCCCCATGAAGGGAAGAGTGGATGTAGGACAAGTTAGTCCGAACCACTATAAAAATACGTGTGTTCTTATTTATTTTCATATTAACTGTCATACATACTTTAGCAAATCTGCATAACACATTCGCAGCAAAAATTTTAAAGTCACCTCCCATTGAGATTTTACGAGTTTTAAATCGGATTTTTCGGGACCAACATAATTTTAACAGTTTTAAATGCAAAATAATTGTTTATTCAAATTTAACGAATGATGATGCATAACATATGAATGCAAAAATCATATGAATTCAATAGTTCTGAGTGAATAGTGGTATACAATATCACCATATAAAAATTAGGATTTTTTTATCCGTTCAAGCTTCACCGACTTATGGACAAACAAATTTTGGACTTGCGCAAAAAAAAAAAAAGACTTGGTAGTATTAACAATAGGAGCTTGAATTGATTGAGTTGAAAATAAAGTGTTCTATCTTAATATTAATTGGTATGTACTAATTTTAAAGAATATATTTAAAAATTTTAAAATATATATTAAAAAAAATATTGAGGCAACACATTTGTCATGTCTTGCTTCTACATAAATCCGCCAGTGTAAGCAGACATTTCAACGTGTTTCGAGATTTCCAGTACTTAACAAATGAATTTAATTTAAAATTGTATATTAAATATGAACTAGTTAATACGTTATTCTTAAAAAGAGTTCCAAAAACCATATCTATTAACCCAAATTTTCAACTATAGTCGTGCATTGCACGGATTCAATAACTAGTAGTAAACAACACATTAATTGATGAAAATGTTTTACTAGCAGTTTTTCATACACACATCCCATACTTTAATAATTTTATATGAAATTCAATTAAAATTAAATTTTTTGTCATTTTACATATTTTAGATGAAATAGGTGGAAAGATAACATTTAATATTGAATAGTAGTATGTTGAGTATTAAATACTAATTGTTATCTCTTCATTAATTTTTCTTTTTAATATTTGGTTGATATTATTTGATTTAACTAGTAATCGAACCCGTGCGATACACGGTTGTAGTTGAACAATTGTTTTAATAATAAGTAATATATTTTTTGCAAATTAAAATCTTTAAGAATAATGATTTAATTAATTCATACTTAATACATAAATTTAAAAGAACTCCATTCGTTAAGTACTGGAAATCTCGAAACACGTCGAAATGTAAGTGAAAGGAGATAACAACTATGAGCTGATGAAAAAAATATAGTGTTAAAATAACCTATGTTTTGAATGACTATAGATTCCGAAAAACCTCTCTGAAAACTACATTTTTTGTTTGTTTGACTTATTTTCATCATCGCTGCACACCAAAATGTTTAAGCTCTTGTGATTGGTAACTCTCGAAACTAATAATAAAGGGTTTCAAATTTTCAACTAAAAGAATATACTAAAATATATATGAAAAATTAATTATCAGCTCACTTTTCAATATCCTCTACCTATTTTTTGAAGATAATGTAGCTAGCATGAGACCTAAAGTATGTGATTGAAATTATTATTTCTATGTATAATATTGAAATTAAGATCAAATAAGATGTAAATAATATATTTTAAATAATAACGAAAGAAATTGTAATCAACATTATATTGATTATTATAATGCTGGAGAATTTCAATGATTAAAATAATAATTAATTAAGTGTGTTTCGAAAAATACATATATCCTAATATACCTCGACCTGGAAAATTATAATGATTATTAATTTTTCTTTAGTTTAACTTGCTTATGTAATAAGTATTTGCTCAACGAATTTTCAATATTTTTTGGTAGAAGTTGAAAGTTGTAATCATATTATTGAATTCGTGAAACATTTTTCCATCTAGATTTGATTGGGAATGACATATAAACAAACACATTTCTAATTAAAAAAAGAACAATTATGAAAACAAATAAATATTAAATTATGCTTAGAAATTTTGACAAAATAAAGTAATAGGTGTGAGTTTCTAACTTGAAGCTTCTAAGGTGATAAAAATAAAATAATCGGGGTTTGTATATATATAGATATGGGATGGAGAAAAGAATTTAGAAAAAAATAATGAATTTGGAAAAAATCTAATGAAAGATATTTTGAGATATCAATAGATTTGATCATAAATTTATTTTTGATATATAGATTTGATCATAATTTTATTGGAATATATATTAAAATACTAAAATATTTTTATTTTTTTTAACGTGGAAATAAGATTTGAATGCATGAGTATTATCTGCTTACACCTCCATTCTTTAAATATGCATGTAAATTTTTTAAGAGTTGATATGCGGTGAAATTGGTTTTTTTTGGGGCAATTACATTAAGGTGTCATTTATAAAACACATTTACTCTAAAGTTTACTACTTTTTAGTTCTTACTCTAAGGTGCTAAAATTGGACCAAAATATCCAAATTACTATTAATGATTTTAACTTTTTAATTGGATCAATAATTCGTTGAAATTGATGTAATGTGCAGATTTTTTTTAGCCAATTATCTGTCATTTTATTTAATAATTTTTTTTAGTAACAAAAAATCAGCCCGAAACAATTACATTCGAAACTATTCTGCACACTCGTAAAAAAATTTGCACACCCCTATTTTTTAACCATCTATTTAATTTATTTTTTTAAAAAATTACATTTATATATATATATATATATAATATATATATATATATATATTAAATTGTACATCCTTAACCATTTTACATTGTACTTTTATTTAATATTTTTTTAAAATTCTGTACACCTGTATAAATTTCTGCACACCCCAAATATTTTTTAATCATCTATCATTTTATTTAATTAATTTTTTAATTCTGCACACTCGTATAAATTTCTGCACACCCCAAAAATTTGCACACCCATAAACATTGCATATTTTGCACACCCCAAAATCATTTTTAAATCATCTGTTCTTTTATTTAAAAGTTCTGCACACCCCAAAAAAATCTACACACCCGTAAAAAAATATTCTGCACACCCATAATAAATTCTACATGCCGTATTTAAAATGTAACAATACAACCAGAAAATTAAAATTCTAAAAAAAAAGTCAAATACACATTTATCAGATCCATTAAAATCGTAAATTACAGTAATCAGATCCATCTTCAAAGCAACCATCAATTATCATCTTCGAGACGACGATTCTGCACACAGTACAACCAGAAAATTAAAGATTCATTAAAAAAATGTCAAATACACATCCGTAATAAATTATGCACACACCGTATTAAAAAAGTGATTTTGCACACCGTATTAAATTTTGCACACCGTTCAGAATAGAAATCTCTTCAACCAAAATCCACTTTTAGTAATACAGTCAAAACAACATCACAAATCCAACATATATGATTCTGCTATGTGACGTATAAGTGATGTGCAACAAAAACCAGTACAATTAAGGACTTAACAATGTATATATACAAAACATTCTTCAATTCAAAATAGGGATTTAAATCGATTTGGTCCCGTAAATTTACATTTTATTGAAAAGGTCCCGTAAGTTTCATATGTTTTAATTTAGTTCCGTATGTTTTCAATTTGTGCCAATTTCGTCCCAAATCGCCGGAGACCGGTCAAATCACACAAAAACTACGACGTTTTAGGGGCGTGTGATACACGCGCCCCTAATTTTGATCGAGAAATGCTGACTTGCATCGATTTGGACACGTGGCGCGCCACATGTGTATTATACCGATTAAAAAAAATAAAAAACGAAAATAAAATTACACTTCATTAAATAACAAAAAAATAAATCAAAATTAAATTAAATATATATTCAAATTTCAGAATATTATTAAATAAAAAAATAAATCAAAATTAAACTAACACCATAAAAATTTAAATTTAAATTATACAAACACCCCAAATCAGATGCAAAAATTGAAATCATACAACACCCCCAAATTGACGGAAAATGTGGAGGATTAGGATTCGTCAATTGAATGCAATAAATTACACCAAAATCTATATAAAAAAAAAAAACTCCTTGCAATCAAAAGTTTTATCAAAATCCAATCAATCAATGTCGCTAATTCCAAGCATTTTTAAAATGAAGGCAAATTGGTTGATTCGACCCATTCACCCTCGTGAAGTACACGTGGGACCCCACTTCTCCGAATGGCAAAATCGCCACCGCCGTTTTATATATTTTAAAAATTTATAGATTCGCCAAATTACATCGAATTCAAGGAGACGCCGGAGAGCCACGTGTTCAAGGCCAGCGTCCCTGACTTAAGAAGGAGGAGGTCAAAGTGGAGATCGAGGAAGGGAACGCGTCCTCCGGATTATATACAGATCAAAAAGGAGGAGAAGAATTTATTGTATTTACCCGTCGGCGGAGCTCCGAAAGTTCCTCCGCTAAAATTAGTCAAGAACGCCAAAGTGGATCGAGATCAAGGCGATTTGGAGAATGGAGTGCTCACCTCCTTTGTGCCTAAGGAGGAATTAAGAAGCCCAGTAAAAGGCTATGGGGGTGTTAGTATGAATTCGATTTTGTATCTGATTTGGGGTGTTTGTATGATTTAAATTTAAATTTAAATTTTATGGTGTTAGTTTAATTTTAATTTTGGGTGTGGGGAAGTTTCCAAACTTCCTTTTTTCATTTAATTTTGATTTATTTTTTTATTTAATAATATTCTGAAATTGGAATATATATTTAATTTAATTTGATATATATTTATTTTAATTCTAATTTATTTTAATTCATATTTAATGAAGTGTAATTTTAATTTTTGTTTTTATTTTTTTTAATAGGAATAATACACATGTGGCGCTCCACGTGTCCAAATCTTTGCAAAGGCGTTTTTCCGATCGAATTTAAAAAGTGTAACACACGCCCTTAAAACAACGTCGTTTTTGTGTGGTTTGACCGGTCTCCGGCGATTTGAGACGAAATTGGCACAAATTGAAAACATATGAGACTAAATTAAAACATGTAAAACTTACGGGACCTTTTCAATAAAAGTGCAAATTTACGGGACCAAATTGATTTAAATCCCATTCAAAATAAGCAGATACTAAAATCAGCTTTGCGCACCTTACTGCTCGAAAATAGCAGTTCTTCACCACGTTCGATTTTCCAAGATCGAACCTGTCCTCCGAGTAGACTAACCTGAAAACATGAAACCATTCAACTCAGAATTTCATCTAAAAATCATCTCAATCTAAATCAAACAACTTCATTTGATGAATACAATAATGTAAAAAGATCCAACCCTTGCTGAAGCACCAATTTTAAAGCTTTCCCGTGATACAAACAAATTTCTTGTGAATGCTAACAAAACTCTAACTACCAAAAAAGCTCTCTCAATCTAACAAGCCGCCACTATTCAATCACAAATACTTTAATAATAATATGTGAAGAATCAACAGCGAAGCATTTGGCATCATTAGGCAAAAAACAAACTATAAAACAAATGAGAATCGAAAGGACGTTTTTACAAACTAGTAACAAACATGCCTGAAGAAAAAGAAGAAGTCGTTTAATCCGCCGTCACCCCGCCGCGTTTGTAGCGAACGAAACCCAGATCTGCCGTTTTGAAGCCGCAACCGCTCCCTCCCCACCGCGCTCAAGTCAGCGCCCACATCCTTCAGATCTACATCGATAGTGTAACGGGTGGGCATAATGTGGTTGTAATTCACCAATTTGATGAAGCACTTGGTGAGCCCCGCCACCAGGCAGTGGCCGTAGGAGCGGTCGCGAGTGCCGTCGTTGAATGACCGGATGATCACCGCCGCGTATCGTCCTTGAAAACTACACAACTTTGTTGGGCTTGAGGAATTTCACCATCTCCGCCGCGCTCTCGTCTTCTCCTTCGTGCCCTTCTTAATTTGGGAATGAGGGGTGTTTTCTAATTAATTGGAGAAGCGAGTGTGTGGAAAAGGGTATAATTGTCAAATTTTGGACCTTAGAGTACTACTAAAAAGTGATAGTACCTAAGAGTAAGACCCATTAAAAAATGACACTTTATGAGTAATTTTTTATTTTTTTTATTACGACATCTTTCTTTAGAAATATAAAAATACTGCTTTAGTAATATAAGTCACACCTTCGATTATCACTTCTGACACTCTTTGCTAAAATATAAAACACACCCTTCACTTTTACACTTCAATACTTTTATAGTAAAAATCACACTCTTTATAGTAAAAAGTCACACCCTTTACAGTAAAAAGTCACACTCTTTAGTAATATAAGTCACTCTCCTTAACCAGTTTCACCTTGAAACTTGTTCACATTATACTTTGCCATTTTTTAAAAGAGTTTCAAATTTTCAACTAATAAATATACTAAAATATACATGGAAAACGTTTTTTTCACTATACTAAAATATTTTATTTCAAATTTTTTACACAAATATTTCCGATAAGATATACTAAAATGTTTTATTTTAATTTTTTTACACAAATATTTCCGATAAGATTATCTACTACTTTTTTCAATATATTAACTCCCGATTTAGCAATAATTTTTGGCGAGAAAATTCAACGGTTTCCAAATTTGGGGCGGTTTCTGCTTTTATATATGTATGTATATATAACAATTTGTCTGAAACCTATTTTTTCAAAAGCTCATAATTTATAAACCATTTTAGGTTCAATTTTAGGAATAGTCCATTTATTCAATAAATCAAGATTTTCAGGAATATCATATTCCTGAGTCATACTGTTCTTAACAGTATCCTTTAATCGGAACAAATTCGTTAGAATCAAGATGTATTGAATCATGAAACCATATAACTTATATATACCCTATTTCTCATGGCTTTGATACCATATTTTTACAAGGATCGTGCAAAGATCTATATCAATAGTATCCTGTGGATCTTTTACAAACACAAATAGGAGATTACTGAGAAATTCCATAGTCCATGAGTTAACCTGAAAAAAGCTTTTACGCCCAGAAAACGCCTGCGTCTATTCATCGGCATAATGGCAACAAGGGCTAGCCCACATAGTTACCTCATGAATATCACTGGAAAGCTCAAACCTACTGGTTAAACCAACTCTACCTTTGATATATCAAATTACAGATCATTATAGGAATATAATTCCAAATGCACATAATAGTAGAGTATATTTAAGTCAGGCCATGATTCAATACAAGTATTCTAGCCGTCCATAGAGGCGGCGATCATCAGAAATATAAATATAAAAATAAAATTAACAACAATTATACCTTAATGAGCCTTTACCATAAACAAACTTATAAACAAATTTATTACAAGGCTACAAGGGTTGCACACAAGAAAGGGGTAGAGAGAGAAAAAGAGAGGGCGAGTCTAAATTCAAGCGTGTCTCTCAAATGAAAAATCACACCTATTTATAGATGAAAATTTTACATGAAACCCTTGGATATCAAAACAAAAAATAAACAGTGCGGAAAAACAAAACTGCAAAAGTCAAAAAAGTAAAAAGTATGAATAGTAATTCCTATTAAAAAAATAGTTCTTTGTCTGCTGTCGTAAGCAATGACAAAATTTGATTTTAATGGAATCTTATAGACACATCTTCTTTGAAATGTGCTAAGTCAAGATTTTCACTAAATCGCCAATAATGAAGCTTGCTTTCTTAAGAGTTTAAGAGACTCCTTAAAATTAACAAATTATTGGCGATGAGTTGGATATACATTCCTTCCTTGATTTCCTCTTAGTGAAGCTTCTAGCCATGGAATCCATACTTCCAAAACTCCGATCCTTTTCTTAAGAATTTTAAGATAATTCTTATCATTAATAACATTATTCTCATGATCAATAAGAATTTGAGAAGGAACACTCCATATATTGTAGTGTAAATATCCTGTATCAGTCAGGAGATAATATAACCTGGAACGAATTATTCCATGCCGAATATCCCATCCTTCTGTTGTAAAGGATGTAAAGAAACAATTTGAGGAAGATCCTTCCATTAGCACTTCCTTTCTTTAAGTTTCTCTTTAAGAGAATTTCTCAAAAGATCAAAACTTTCTTGAAGAGAAAAGTCTTGATAGTCTTCATTTGGGTCCTTAGCATCTTGTAAATCAGAACCAGAAATCATCGAGACATCTGATTTTGAATCAGAAAAATCAATATCATTGAATAAATCTTTTTTAATATGATCCATATAAAGATCCATAATTTTTTCCTTGGGAAATAAACCAACATATTTTTTAGAATATTCAGAAAATGAAGAAAGACTATTTGAAGTCTTTTCACCAGAAGACTTTTTATATTCTTCAATTTTGGATTTAATCCTATTAATATTTTTCTGCAAAGGTGACTCATGGGAGCCAGGGGTAATAACATTCAAGTTATTCCAAAATCTCGTAGTATGGATTCTCCATAGACTTGGTATTCCATCTTCAGTATAACTGAATTCTGGTCTCCATTTCCAGACCCATGGGATTCCGGAATCAACAAAAACATACAAATAGTTTTACTACTTGTATTATGAGTTTTTAAGGAAGAAAAATTTATAGAATATTCTTCCAATAGAGATTTAATCTCTTCAGGCAAAATATCTGCCATAGTACCAAAATTTCTCCACCAGGAGAAAAGCCAATTAGGAATTTGATTCCTACTTATATTATCACAAATTTTTATCAGCCAAGTGTGAGAATGCTTAGCATTCTGATAAAATAAAGTTTAATAAAACTTTGTAAATAATCCCAATAATTGTATTGGTAAGTTGTTTTATTGACTTCATTAGTCAAGCTTCTCTCAGTAAAAGGAGAAATACCCCATTCTTGGATGGAGATGATCTTTTTAATGATAAATTTAGAGTAATTTATCACTTTACTCTTAGGAGGAAAATGTTGAATATCAACGCTTCCAATGCTGATGAGGATATTTTCATAAAATCCTCTAGACTTGTAAGTTTCCACATTTCAACTATTAGTTGGAAAATACTTATCCATAAGAATCCATGGGGACTCTTGGAATTTTTCATCATCATCTTCGATGACAAGAATCAATTCTCTCTTGGGAGAATCAAAGAATTTGTATTCTTTCTGAGCAACTGAAGAGTATGACTCCTCATCATCAGGTTTTGAAGGATTGTCCTGAACCTGAATATTCCTGCTTCGTTGTTTGAGGAATTCTTGAAATTCCTTATCAAAATTTTCTCCTTTTGAAGAAGAACCAATACCAGAAATGTTCTGGTTGTAAAGGGATTTCTTCCCTTGTTGCAATATAGGAGATCCTCTGCCTCCTTTTCCTCTATAAGAGGAATAACTTCTTCCCGATTGGCTCATAACTGTCATGAAGAAATAAATTTACGAGTTAAGAAATCTGGGAGATGATTATCTTTCCCTTGCTTATAAACAATATCAAAATCAAAATAAGCAAGATGAGATTGCCATCGGGTAAATATTTGTTTAGAAACATTATGTTCAAAATCTTTGAAGAGCATAAAAGTAGCAGTCATGCAATCAGTTTTAATAATAAATTTCTAATTATATAAATCATCCTGAAATTTAAGAACACATTTGACAATAGCAAGAATTTCTTTAGCAGTGGCAGAATAATTCATCTGACTTTTATTCCATTTACCTGAATAAAATCTAATAATATAATCATTTTTATTAGCAGGATTAATTTGTTTTAAAATACCTCCATACCCCAAATCTGAGGCATCAGTTTCAACAATTTTTTCCCAAGAGGGATTAGCCAACATAAGACAAGGAATATTTTTAACCTTTTCTTTTATCCTGATAACAGCCTTAGTATGATCATCATTCCAAGGAGAATGGTTCTTTTTAAGTCTATCATATAAGATAGCAGAATCTTCAGCAAGATTCTTAATATAAGAAGACACATAATTAAGACTTCCTAAGAATCTCTGTAACTCAGTTTTATCAGTTATAACATCAGGGAATTTATTACCAAATTCAATACTTCTTTGAATTGGAATAATATTACCTTTATCAATAATATGACTAAGAAATTTTACTTTAGTCTGAAATAAAATCATTTTAGGTTTTTAAATGACAAGACCATTTTTAATGACCAAATTTTTAAACATATCAAGATGTTTAAAATGTATTTCAATATCTTTAGAAAATACAAGGATGTCATCAATATAAACAATAATAAAATCACTATAAGGATTAAAAATGTCATTCATAATTTGTTGAAATTCTGACGGAGCATTTTTAAGCCCAAAAGGCATAACAGTCCATTCATAATGACCAAATGGAACATTAAAGACAGTTTTATACCTATCAGGTTGATTAATCTGAATTTGCCAAAATCCTGATTTTAAATCAAATTTAGAGAAAATAAGAGCATTGACTAATCTGTCAAAAAGATCTTTTTTTATTAGGAATAGGATGCCTAATCCATTTAAAAAACTTATTTGAGGTTTGTAATTAATAACTAAACGAGGAACTCCGCGTTCCTGCTCAGAATGTTTATTAACATAGAAAGCAGTACAAGACCAAGGAGATTTAGAAGGAGTTATAAGCTTCTTTTGTAATAAGGAAGATATTTCCTTTTTACATAACTCTAAGTATTCAGAGTTCATTTGACAAGGTCTAGATTTAGTCGAAATTTTATTCTCTTTAAAATCTTTTTCATAAGGAAGAGAAACTATATGTTTCTTTCTATCCCAAAAAGCATTAGGAAAATCATTACAAATTTCAATAGAGAATTTATTTATTAAAAATTTTATTTTATCCTGTAGTTTAGGATTATTTAATCTATCAATTATAGTAATAGAATTAAGCTCATCTTTAAGAAAATTGATTTGACATTTTTTATTATTAATTTGAACTTGAATCAAATTAAGAACCTATGAATAGGTTTAGTGATAAACTTAAAAAGTAATAGGTTTACCATTATAAGTACACATAATACCTTTTTTCACCAACAAAGGTAAGAGGATATATTTTTTTAAATAGAAAAGGAAGACCAATAATCATTTGACTAGTGATGTCTTTGGTTTTAGTCAATAAGAAAATTAATTTAAGATCATTAGGAATACAACAACCATCAACACAAACATAAGCATTTTTAAACTTATAATTAATCTTTAAAGATCCTCCACTTTTAAAAAATGAGAAAAAAAAATTAGTGAATGAGTAGTTTTTTCAAAAAAATTTAGTAGGAATTATTCTAAGTTTCATCTTCAATTTTTCTTTACCTTTCTCCATAAATCAAATCTTAAATCGGAATACCACTATCAATCATACTAAATCAATAAAATATTTCTTATAAGAATTATTTATAAGAAGAAAAATCTTAGTATACCATTTAAAGAATTTTGATATAATCATATTAATGGTAGATAAATGATTTTTTCTCAATATTAAAATTTTCATCAATATCCAAAAATTAAAATATTGTGAAAATAGTTATTATAATCCCAAGATTTTGCTAGTTTCACAATCTTTTATAATTTTTTCTTTACCTTTCTCCATAAAAGAAATCTTGTCCTTTTATAAATTAAAATAATGACCACTCTAAAAAAGATTTAATCATATCTCATCTTTTTTTTATTATTATTTTTTTTTTTACAGAACCTTTGAAGAATCTTCACAAATCGTTTTGAGATTATTAATCTCATGGACTAAATCATTTATAGTTACATGATTATTTTTTATTTTATATTTTTTAAAAAAAGAAGTCTTTCCAATTCACCCGTATTATAATAATTACTATCAATCTTTTTAGAAAGACTAGTTTTATTATTGTCTTCATTCTTAAAAAATATCTTTTATACCATCTAAAATCATGAAATTATTCAATGATTTTATCTCTTAAACTAGAATCTTTAATATGTTCAAGAAATTCAAAAATATTATTATTAGTTAAGACACTAATATTCATATCTTGAAATTGACTCATAAGTTTATAAAACTCATTATCAATATTATTAGCATTATCGATTATTCAATTGATACAATTAAAAAGGTTTTCCAAGTATACAATCATTGCATTTTTCTTTATCGATTTAATAGAATTATCATCATCATCATCGGCTAAAGAGGATTCATTGAAAAACGAATCATCATTATAAGACTTTTTGGCTCGAGATTCAAGGATTATCAATATTAGGACTCATTTGTTTTAATAATAACATTATTATCTTAAAAATATTTTGAGTTTCTTTTTATAACTCTTCATTAATATCAAGATTTTTTAATCTTGTCCTTTGATATGAATCAATGATATCGATTAGCATAATGACCATTACAAAAATTATTTTTGCTCAATCATCGATTAACTCCTATTATATTTTTTACAAATAATTGTATCATATCTTCTCTTTTTAAAAGATTTTCTTTTACTTTTATTATTATCATAATCTTTTTCTTTTTTTTTTAGAAGAATTATGTTTTTTAAAGTTTTTTATAATTAGATTTATGTTTCAAATCTCTTTTATTAGTTTTAGACAAACTATTTTTAGAATTAGGATTATCTAATCCAAATTGATCACATAATTGACCTAATTGTTTTTTTCTTTTTCGTAAGATTATCTTTTTTAGGATTTTTTATTTGATTTTTTAATTTTAGTTCATTACAAAAGACATTTGATTTTATTCCTTCAATATTATTCTCTTAACACAAACAATAATGATTTGACCAAAAGTATAAGACCTATAATGGATCGAATCGAGGAATCCTTTCTAGGTTTTCTTAACTCTTTACTGACAAAATAAATTAGGGCGACCATCAACAAATTTATTCTTCCAAATATCCTGATTACAATCGGGGATCTCATAAATATGAGACAAAGAAAGTATCTTTATACCTCTAAAATCGATAAAGGAGTTTTACACCTCATATTTAAAAAACAAGATTTCTAGTATTTTCATATTTATTGGTATATTGACCCGGTAAAATGATCCAAAATAGTAAGAATCAAAGAATAAACCGCATTGGTTTTTAGTCTCTCCGTTTCAATTTTAATAGAATTAAAAATTTTCATTCTATTTTGGGGAGTCAAATAATTATCCCACCAACCTTTAAGTTGACCAATAAAAACCCGAAACTTTTTTCATAATAAGCATGCGAATGGAATATTGACTAATATCATTATTACCACAAGTTTGACAATAATCTCTATTTGTGTAACTCGATATTAAGATCCATCAACTATACATAAGCATGCGATGACATTGAGTGAAAATATGATTATCACTTCCACCATCAATATTCCATTCATAAATACCTTTTCCAATAATAAAATTATTGAAAAAAAAATTATGTTCTTCATTAAGAACATCCATAGGAAGAATTGGTCTCTTATAATAACAAGTAGACTTATGGTAGGTCTATCGGTCCATTTCATTTTATTAATACTATCTTTGTATTACTAGGACTACCATTATTGGGTTGAATAGCATGATCATCATTAAAATCATCATCTAAAATGAAATATTAAGATAAAATATTAAAAAAGAGAAGATATTACTAAATTTATCATTAATAATCTTCTACAAGGTCGAGAAATAGAAGATTATTTTAAAATCTTTTTATCTCAATAGGAGATTGAATAAAAGAAAAAATCAATGATTTAATAATAACATTATTATTATTATCAATATTTTAATGATTTATTTTGAGAATCTATTTTAGAGATAATTTTATCAACTTTATCATGTAAAAAATAATTTATTCTCGATAATAAGAGACAATAATAAAACTAGTCTTTCTAAAAAGATTGAGATAAAAATATGATTACAAAAAATTATTTTGCTCAATCATCGAAGATTAACATGTTTAAATTTTAGATAATTTGTAAGACATCATTTTCAATGATTCTTATAAGAAAGATTTTTATTGCTATGATTGATAGAGAATGGAAAGAGAATGGAAGAAAATTAAATATCCTCTCTCCTTTTCAATTTGAAAAATTTAACATGAGAGTTTAGTAAAAAAACTAGATTTTTCAGTACACCACCGAAATTATTTTATAATCTCTTTCTATAAGTTATAATCAATATAAAAGTTTTAATAAACCAAGGAACATAATAAGTAATTTCATTATGCTTTTTTCTATAGAATTTATAAAAAAGCTATCAATAAAATGTAATCTAAATCATCTTTTGAGAATGATTTAAAATACCAAAAAATTCTAAACTTATCCCATTTAGGATTATTAAACTCATCATTAATATGAGCTCTAGTAGAAAAGAACCTTTAGAAAAATCTAAAAAGTTTGTAAAATCCATAAAATTATATTTTAAAGTTACAATCCGAAATTGTTTTTCCTCGCTTAGGATCAAATCCATCTTTATGGATAATATTGTTTTCATTAATAATAATTTTCTCATTGTTTTTATTATTGTTTATTATTATTTTAAACATCCCTTGAATTTTTACAATAAAAATTTTTCTATAAATTCTTCTAAATAATTATGAGTTTTTATATTAAGAAAGCTCTAGATTCAAAAATGGTAATTCTACATCATAATCCGAAAGGAGATATAAAAGAATGATTAGACATTGATCTTGAATAAATTCTCTGGGAAAAAAATTGTTAAAACTTAGTCGAATGTCTTCTTTGATTATTTTGAAAACCAATATTAATAAAAGAAAACCATCATTACTTTGAATAATATGTTTAAAATCACTAAAAGACAATTATTTATAATAGGATTTTTAGGAACATATTGTTCTATAATCGATTTTAGGAAAAATAATTTCTTCCCATTTAATAGATTCTTAACAAATGTTTGCCGATAGTAATATTTGATTTACAAAATTACTTTCTATAAGAATAGTCTCATTATTATCTTTCTCAATTCTTTTACACATAGGATTGAGTGTAAATAAAAACATTTTCCTCCTTATAATAAATCGATAAACGATATACACATAACCTCCTATGTACGGTATGTAATTATAACCATGAGTTTTAACATTTAATGTTAAAGCTTTTATGAAAATATCCTCATTTACATATTTTATAAATTACTCTAAATTTATCATTTTATATAAATTAGGATATGCATCAAAATAATTGAGATTATTTACAAAGGTCTAATTTTTGATAAAATTATAAAGTAGGAATCAAATTCCTAATTGATTTTTTAAGGGAAATTTGGTACTATGGCTCGAAGAGATTAAATCTCTATCAAATATTTCTTCTATAAATTTTTTCCCAAAACTCATAAATACAAGTAGTAAAACTATTTGTATGTTTTTGTTTTCCTAATCCCATTAATGCGAAATGGAACCGAATTGATTATCTTGTAAGTAAATGGAGAATCCATACTTCTGAGATTTTGGAATAACTTGAATGTTATTACCCTTTGGCTCCCATAGTCATTTTATTAATAGGATTAAATCCAAAATTGAAGAATATAAAAAAGTTTAATGAAAAAACTTCAAATAGTCTTTTCTTCATTTTCAATATTCTAAAAAATATGTTGGTTTATTTCCCAAGGAAAAATTATGGATCTTTATATGGATCATATTAAAAAGATTTATTCAATGATATTGATTTTTCTAATTCAAAAACGATGTTCGATGATTTAAGGTTCGATTTACAAGAGAATGAAGAAGACTATCAAGACTTTTCTCTTCAAGAAAGTTTTGATCTTTTAAGAAATTCTCTTAAAGAGAAACTTGAAGAAAGGAAGATCTAATGGAAGGATCTTCCTCAAATTGTTTCTTTACATCCTTTACAACAGAAGAATGGGATATTCGGCATGGAATAATTCGTTCAAGGTTATATTATCTCCCCGATCGATAGGATGTTTACACTTTACAATATATGGAGTGTTCCTTCTCAAATTCTTATTGATCATGAGAATAATGTTATTAATGATAAGAATTATCTTAAAATTCTTAAAACAAGGATCGTAGTTTTGGAAGTATGGATTTCATGGCTAGAAGCTTCACTAAGAGGAAATCAAGGAAGGAATGTATATCCAACTCATCGCCAAGAATTGGTTAATTTTAAGGAGTCTCTTAAACTCTTAAGAAAGCAAGCTTCATTATTGATCCATTTAGTGAAAATCTTGACTTAGCACATTTCAAAGAAGATGTGTCTATAGTATCCGACAAAATCAAATTTTGTCATTGCTTACTTTGACAATGAAAAAAGAAAAGAACTAAATAGAATTACTATTCATACTTTTTACTTTTTTGACTTTTGAGGTTTTGTTTTTCCGCACTGTTTATTTTTTGTTTTGATATCCGGGGTTTCATGTCCGGCTCTTTCATCTATAAATAAGTGTGATTTTTCATTTGAGAGACACGCTTGAGTTTAGACTCGCCTTCCTTTCTCTTTCCCTTTCTTCCAACCCTTGTAGCCTTATAATAAATTTGTTTATAAGTTTGTTTATGGTAAAGGCTCATTAAGGTATAATTGTTGTTAATTTTGTTTTTATATTTATATTTCTGATGATCGCCGCCTCTTTGGACTGCTAGAATACTTGTATTGAATCATGACCTGACTTAAATATACTCCACTATCATGTGCATTTGGAATTATATTCCTATAATGATCTGTAATTTGATATATCAAAGGTAGAGTTGGTTTAACCAGTAGGTTTGAGCTTTCCAGTGATATTCATGAGTTAACTATGTGGGCTAGCCCTTGTTGCCATTATGCCGATGAATAGGCGCAGGAGTTTTCTGGGCGTAAAAGCTTTTGTCAGGTTAACTCATGGACTATGAAATTTCTCAGTAATCTCCTATTTGTGTTTGTAAAAGATCCATATGATACTATTGATATAGATCTTTGCACGATCCTTGTAAAAATATATATAGATTAACAAAACGTGAATATATAATTATGTATTTTTCATTTTATAATGGTGTATTTATATTACATCATAATATATTTTAATTATTCTAGATTTAACTTTATATTAGATTTTTTTTTTTTATGTAGGTTTGTTAATGGCTCGTTTAGCCCGAGCACATCAAGGATAAGGTTAGTATTTTAATGGCTCGTACATATTTCATAATAGAAACAAATTTCAACGAAGATTACTCTTTAAAAATATTAAATTTTAGAAGGATAAATAATTTGATAGGAGTCAAATTGCATATTGAAAAACCAATATTTGAGAATAAACAATAAAATAAATAATTTTTAATTTATAAATTAATTCTTAAGCTAAGAAATAAAATAATGGCAAAATGCATCTTTAGGTCCCTAAATTATTACTTTTTGTTTCGAAAGATTCCTAAATTATTATTTTGTTTTAAGAAAAAGGTCCCTAAATTATTTTTTTGTTTAGTGAAGTCCCTAAACTATTGATTTTTGTTTCAAGTAGTCCTTCTTGATGAAAATTTTCAAATAATCTAACGGAATCATTAAGTAAAATAATGATCAATATTGACAATTTTGAGAATGATGATGTGCGTATTTAGTTAACGGTTCTGTTAGGTGATTAAAAAAAATAGCCAGTAGGGACGTGAAATAAAAATCAATAGTTTAGAGACTTCATTAAACAAAAAAATAGTTTAAAGAACTTTCGAAATAAAAATTACTGTAATAGTTTAGGGGTTTCTTAAAAAAAAATAGTTTAAGGACCTTTCGAAACAAAAAATAATAATTTAGTTGCAGTATATATACGTGTTTCATAAATATATGTGTATTCAAGTATAAAGGCCATACTTAATCAAAAGCATATGTTCTTTCTGAACCTAATTTACAATAAAATAAAAAAGACTAGTACACTACATTATTTCTAGATTATTGGGGACGGCTGAATTGGGGAGTGCTTAATAATATCTATTGAGAACCAATTAAAATATTATTTGATTTTAAATGAAGAGATTTCAAGAAGAGATAATTAAGGGTAATAAATACTTAGGAGATCAATAACATTATCTTTAATGATTCTTTCCTTAAAAAAACTTTTTCATTTTTTTTATATGGCGGGTGGATTACCCATCGGGTAGATATAGCATTCTCCCATTTTATTCTCACATTTTCAACAGTGGGTTTTTGACTAGTTGAATAATCCACTTTTTCAATCCACTTATTACTAGGCCTTATCTCCTTTATCGCTTCAACATATTCAATTGCAAATGAGCAAAGACCATCAGATTTGTCAATGCAATTTTTGATGTAAGTTTCTCACTAAGGGAGACATAAGGGCCATATGCATCATAAAATAGTCTTCAGGTAGTATATCCTCAATTTAACTTGATAACGAATTCGTTGTTTTTATCGGTACATGGTACTTGTGCATTACAACAATGAGATCTTTCATACAGGCATCCGTTTTCACTTTCTTTAGCAAATCAGATCGTATTATACAGATGATTTGGCGGAAATCTTTCTTTCTGTCACTGTGGGTTTTTGACTTGTTGAATAATATCTTCCAGAACTTAGGATTCATTCAGAAACACAATTATTTGATTCGGACTTAAGACTAAAATTATCACAGAATGTCAACACCTTCGAGTGTATATACACCACAAAGGAAATCATGGAGATGATAATCTCTCTGATTTTCCGGGATTATATATGTATACATCACAGACAAATTTTTTAGATCATGGAATACCTCAACGAGGGCATAATCCCTTCAACTTTAATCCCCTCGGGCAAGGAAGCCACTTTTTTGGATCTAAGAATGTCAACATACTGCAATAAAGAATAATCAAAAGACTCATATACATGTTCCTCCTCCCCGTCTTTTGAGTAGTCGATGAATTTTCTGTTCAAAAAATTTTATGGGATAGACTGAGGTCAATGTCATCATCTTTTGGAAGAAAAAATTCGACCTTGACTTTTTAAACTTTGCCTTCTTTTATGTCATAAATGTCTCCATTTTCTTCAAATTCAAGGACAACACTCGTGCGTTTCTTCAATTTAGTCATATTATGCACATAAATGTAATCAAAGTCGTAGGTTTTTTTTCGATATCACCTCAATTAGGACTTGAAAATGAATATCTTACTAGAAAATATATGTTGCTTATGGAAATCCCTGAAGGATTGCTTCCATTAATGACATATATATATATATATATATATATATATATATATATATGTTTTGATGAAAAATATTGATAGCAGAATTATTAATGACATAAATTTTGATGACAGAAATATCGATAGCATAATTATTAATGACATAAATATTGATAGTAGAAATATTGATGGCAAAAATATCAATGACAAAAATATTGATGATATATATAGATAGATGGAAATTACTATCAATATTTCTGTCACTAATATCAATGAATTTTTTTTTGATGATATATGTTGGTCCCGTGAAAAACCATGTAATGTATATAAAACAGGGGTGAAATGATTCTATTTTTTTTAAACGATGTGTTTTGCTTATAACCAAATGCATATGGCAAGTAAGAACATAAAACAGTAAAGAACACACAATTTTATAGTGGTTTGGAGTCCAACTCCTACATCCACTCTTCCCTTCATGGGGCACTTCCTTAACCAATAGATATTTATGGAGCTCTCACTCAACGGGACTTATCTCCCTCACGAGATTACCTATAGATGTTTAATGAGTTCTCACTCTCTAGACTTATCTCCCTCACGGGATTGCCTATAGATGTTTAATGAGTTCTCACTCTCTCGGGACTTATCTCCCTCACGAGATTGCCTATTAACTACCTTACTTAACCACTAATTCTTTCTCAAGAAAGGGTTTGAGTTTGATGTTATTTCAACTAGGTGAGATTTTCCCTTACATTGTTTTAGCCTTTAAGCTAAGGTTGGGAAAATCTCTCTAAGCTTATGATGTGACATTTATACTTAGATATGATGAAGAACACTATTGGGTAAGTTTAAATATTTAATGCTCTGTGTTCTTGAATGGAGATGCTTGAATATTTAACTTTAATCTTCACTTTGCAGAATCCTCCATTATCTTTTTTTGAAGATAGTGCAATGTATTTATAGTGTGAATTTGAATATTACCGTTGGAGAGTAAATTCAAATCCATACTAATAGTCTTCCAGTTTTTCTTTGTCCTTTTGCACTGTTGCTTGCAGCTTTATGTCACATCCATATATGTGTTGTCATCTTCTTATTGACCAGCTTTTTGTGTGTCTAACGGATCAGTTCAACACACATGTTTTCTGATTTCCTCTTCTGATTTTTGGTTGCCTGATTTCTGTTCAACCTCATCTGATCTCGATCACGTCTGATCTCGATCAGTCTCATCTGCTCCTCTTCTGATCAGCTTGTCTACTCTTCTGGTCATCTGATCTGGTCTTCTAATCTAGTCTGCCTGATCCTGGTCACCTGATTTCAGGTCGTATGATTTCAGGTCGTCTGATTTCAGGAAGCCTGTTTCTGGTCGTCTGATTTCAGGTTCTCTGATTTCAGGTCATTTGATTTCAGGTCGTTTGATTTTAGGTCATCTGATTTCAGGTCGTCTGATTTCAGGTCGTCTGATTTTAGGTCATCTGATTTCAGGTCACCTGATTCAAGTCGTCTGATTTCAGGTTGCCTGATTTCTGGTCACCTCGCCTGATCAGACTACATCAGCACTTCTTCTTCACAAATCAGCATGCTTCTTCTTGTCCAGTTCATCAGCTTTCATGGAACTCATCTTACTCATCTGATCTCGATCAGCCTCGTCTGTAGCTTTATCTGATCTCGATCATCTTCGTCTGATTTCATGAGTTCCCCCTTAACTTGTTCTCTCGTTCCTCTTCAACTTGTTATCTGTAGATTAGCTTAAATAACACAAGTTGATAATGTTTTGACATAATTCATCAAAACTAAAATATCCCAACAATATATATCGAAATCGAGGTTGAGGCCAAGGTAATTAGGTGGTTAGGGTAAATAAATTTTCAATAATATTCATATTCAGGGATGTGGAAAAAGTATGAACTGGTATTCAATATGCACCCAATACCAACAAAAAGTCAGCAAGTAGACCACATCTTTGATTTGTCTTAAAGAAAGAAAACGACGTAAATATCAAATCCTACAGTAGTTACTAAAGACATTCAAATCATGAAGTAACCTAGTGTGTTTCTCTTGAACAATGCAAATCAATCAACTCCACCTCAAACAACTTCATGATTGGTGCATCGATCCACTTATCACTGATGTTTTTGACTCTATTGCTTCTTTTTTTGATAACTTGGTATCCGGCTCAAGGGCCGACTAATCCGGGGGACCAGAACCTACCGTCCACTAGCGGGGGCCCCACTTCAAGCCAGAGCTAAGCTCTGTACAGACTGACCCATCTCAAGAGTTGATCGCACCAGAGAGGGTTCGAACCTAAGACCTAAAGAGGAGCATACTCCTAAGTCTCAAGCCTACAACCACTAGGCCAACCCTGGGGGGTTTCTTCTCTATTGCTTCTTACATCCCATGATGACCCGTATTATAAGATTCAACTAGTAATATGAGATTCAATTTTGCTAATGATTTATGTTGTACCCGGTTTATGTTTTCCTGCCAACAAACAATAACAATGGATATAATGACAATTTAGGCAATCAAACCCAGTAAAAAACATGAAATTTGATTACCCAGTTCGTCTATGAATAAGACTACATCTGGGGGCAACCAAACCAGGTATAATTCAATATAATTTCTGCCTAGTGTGCTAAGATTTTCCAACCTTTTACAAGAATGGCCATGGAGGCCAATTTATAATATGACCCTCGCCTCTTGGGCGGGAATTTACATAAGGTAAGAAGTAAAACGAGGCTTCAATCCCGCAAGCCGGAAATTCTGCCTAGTCAGGTCAGTGGTTGCCATCTTTAATGTGCGCCCATCGTGGGGCAGACTTCGGGGGCGGATCTCGTGGCTTGCTGGGTGCTTCCTTTGACTATCGAGATATGCGACTCGGATTGATGCAGGTCGTTTTCGGCCTGAGTGTTGGGGTTATACTGGAAAGTATGCTTTTTACTTTGTATAACCAAACTGAATTTCTTATTTATTTACTGAAATAAATTATTTATCACTGTTGCATTAAATATGATTGAATGTTATATATATTTACTGCATACTTGTTCAATAAATAGTACGTGTTACATTGTAGTTAATTTGGTGATACCAGATCACGAAAGATCAAATTAACAGTTCCTCGTAACTAAGTACAAAATTCACAACCTAGATGGAAATGAACAATCCATCGTGAAAGGTTGAAGTGTAAGGCTCAGATTGGCTTGTCTTGACCAAAAGATTACACTAGTGCATTATGATGCGCTGAATAGGACCTATAGGAGGATAAATTCTTCAGCACTAAATATGAAAGAATTAGACCTCAGTGGTTCGTTATTTCTTAATCTCCGTTCCTTAAATAGGATCATGTGAAATTAATAACTATTGCTTTGACTTATGATGGGAAGAGAATCAACGTGATTTGATACCTTATATCTTGGGCAATATTATTAGTTACACGACGATTGCTAAGATTTAATACGGAGAATCGTGTGCAAGTGCGTCTTGATTAATTTGTCCCTTGGTGGGCTCAGAAGCTTTATCATACCAAATCTTGCAAGTGGAAATTTATTTCCGGTATGGATAATAATGTTGAGCTATCTTTACTCCAAGGATAAATATATTAATTAATATAAAGCTCTTTCAGTGGCTTAATTAATTAGTGGACTAGATAATCTTAAACACGGGAAATAATAACCGAGAGCCATATTATTGAAGCATCATAATATGGATTAAGATGAATAGTTCAATATTAATTTTATAGTGGAGTAAATTAATATTAATGGACTTGAATAATATTTTGGCTTAATATTAAAGTTTCATAGCCCATTGGATGTCCAATCTTAATTCTCCTAAAGGCCCCTCAAATAGCCCAATTAAAGTCCAATTAATGAAAATGAGAATAAAATATTATTGCCTTTTTTCCTTATTATTTTCGAAAATTATGAGTAGGAGAGAGGAAAATATTTTCTTGAAAAGATTTTATGGAATAAGTAGTCTTGAGATACAAGCTTATCCCATAAATTCAAGAAAGGTAAAAGATCTTATTCCTTCCCTATTTATTTTGATATTTTCGAAAATTATGGACAAGAAGGGAGGAGAAGATTTTGTTGGGAGATATTTTGGGAAATATAATATATTAGATATATTCAAGATTGTATCTTGAGGAAGAAGCAATGAAATTTCCCAATGACCCAATTAGGTCAAAATTTTCGACCCCCCTTTGTCCTATAAATAGGGGATGGATTTTTCATTCCCAATGCAATTCCACGTGTTGGAAAAATTAGAAATCCACAAAGGTGGTGACAAATATTTTATTTTCTCATTTGTTAAAATCATTCGTGAGAATCCTTCCACCAGATTACATTCGTGGACGTGGGACATATTTTAGAAGGTACTTTGGGTAGATTCCGCATGCTTAGGATTTACGTGAATTATGTGTACGCATGTTGCTAATTGCTTGTTTAATTATTATGTTGAATTGATTTAGGATTAATTCATGCTAGTAATTAATTGAATTATTTAAATATGTATTTAAATATACCTCGAATAGATCCGGGCACCCCGTATTTTCCAACAAGCATCCCGTATTTTCCAACACTGAGAAGGTCTAGAATGTAAGTCGCCTTGCGACCTATGGAGATCTTGTAAGTCGTCTCGCGACCTGCTGCCTTTGTGAGCTGGGTAAGGTGCACTTAGTCCTGATGGACAAGACCATTTTTATCCACGGGTCGCTTTAAATGGTAGTTGGAGGATGATTTGTCGTTCTTGCGATTAAACCGGGGGTCGGGTTTATCCATGTTACAACAATTGCCCCTCAAGTCGAGGTCGCGTGCTTGCATCGCGGCCTTGACTTAACTTGTTATTCTTCCGACCTATGGCAAGTCGACCTAGGGAAATGTTTCTGAGGGGAGTCATCATCCTCGAGTAGGCGAATCGTTGCCTTGATCTTGTGAATCGGTGTGACAAATGACCTCAAATTTGTGGATTTGATATGATGGATTGATAGGACGATGATGCGAGGTGCCCGTGAGTTGCCCCAATGGGGAGCTGTAGTGAGGATCACGCGCGATTCCCGTGACTTATTGTTGGGGCGGGCCGGAAGTTTGGCTAAATTGAGTTTTGGCCCCTCCTCTCTTTTATAAATAGGCGAGGGTTTTAGGCTTTTAAACCCTTCTCCGTCTCTGCAAAAACTCTCTTGATAATTCATGGCTTCTTGACAGATTTTCGAGCATTCGACGAGAATTGGTTCAGGTAAAACTTCATTTCTTTTCAATCCTTGTTATGGCTACTGGTTCTTCGACAACTCCTTCTGCAATCCAACCGATGTTATTGTCGTCTTCGGACGATGATAACACCTTTATCTCTCAACTCCACCGCCATCCTGGTCCGTCCTTCGCCGCCACCAATGTGGAAGAGGATTCGACCACCGGTGCCCCGGGTGATGACCGGGAAGATAATGGGAATGACGAAGGAATCGACGAACAATTTCTGGAGGAATTAGAAGATATCGAGCATCTTCCTCCGGTGATGATCAGTCCCCACCGTATCGTCTTACCTGAGATGATGACGGAAGCCGGTTCCTCTGTCCCAGCCCATAGATATGGGGCATACAAGCAGATCTTCGATTACGAGGCATATAGAGGCTGAGCTCCATATAAGTGACCCAACCGCCAGATCCGGAAGTCGGTTGAAGAGCCATTTGTGGCTTCGGGTAAGAGATACCGATCTGTATTGAGCGACCAGTATGTTCTTTCTCTTCGTCGAAAGTACAAAGTTCCAAGAGATGTGCATTTTTATGGAGCGACTTTCGATTAGAGAGTCGACCAACCACCGCCAGGGATGATTGCTGTGAATGAGCATACGATGGAGGCCGGAATCCAGTTTTCATTACATCCGACTATCTCTCACCTGCTCGCGGCCTGGAATCAGAGCCTTACGCAGATTACCCCGAATGGTTGGAGTTATATCATCTCCACCATGACCGTGTTGGGGCAGGCCGAGTTGCTTCGACTGCCGAACCCAGGCGAGATATCATATGTGATGTCACCCATTGCTCAGGCCGGATACTATAATGCCATGCGACTTTGCAAGGGCAGGGAGGTCGTGAGTGGGATTCCCATTAAGGTCGACGGATGGCACCAGAGGTGGTGGTTTGTTGGAGGGGCCTGGGAATCTGTAGACCCTTCAAATACCTTGACCATTCGGGTCCCCGCGAATTATGAGCATCGTATTGAGAATGGTAAGCCCTTTACTTAATTATTCAAAAATGTACTGATCTAATTCTCCTTTTATTTTGCAGTGTTTGTTCCCAAGGAGGCCGAGCTGAACTGGGATTTTGTCGAAGCGTTCACGGAGGTTCGAAATACCCTCCTAGTTGCCGCGATATCATCGCCCTAAACTCCAAACTAGACCAACTTGGCGGATTATATACTTATCCCCATCATCTCAATATACCTTGTAAGTCTCGTGGTATGATCGCTTTTTATGTAGCGGTTTTTAACTTGCAACCTGACCAGATTTATTTATGTTTCATGGCAGTTCCTAACCATCCAGTTCTCAAGTATCGACCATCAGCTTTTGTGATGGCCATTCGGAAGAAATCGTGCTTTGCTCGATGAAGCGTGTTGCGACTACCGGTGCCCCTCCTCCAAGTCCGACCCTCACTGGTCCTTCTATCGCTGACAAGGGAAAGAAGAAATTCAAGGGGCTGACTCCATCAGATTTTGAGCCCACTCGGAAGAGGATGAGGGAGGAGATAGGTTCATACCAGTCGGAGATAAACTGGGGGCTAGGTAAATCACCGCTTTGTTCGACCTCACAACCAACAACTGCTCCAGAAGGGGGCCGTCATCCGGAGGACAACTCCTGGTTGGGCTGGGATGAAGACCGGGTCAATGAGTAAGTCTGGCCACACATGTTCTCCTTAATTTTTATCATTCTACTTTACTAACGACTTTAATTCTTCTGCAGCCCGGACATCATGCTGACCAAATTCTGTCTGGAGGCATTGAGCTTCCTGAGGTCACGCAGGATTACTCCGGAGGGGGTCCTTGAGGGATGGCCCTCATACCTCTCGAGGGCCCTGCAAAATTTGCCCCTGTTGGACGAAGGAAGACCATGCCAATGCCCGCTGTCAGAAAGTTACGGGTAACCTGTACTCGGCCTTGGTCTACTCCCAAAAGGCGGCACTTTTCTTGGAAAAAACCAGTGCTCAGTTGGAGACCGAGCTCAAGAACCTGGGAAAAGCGCAGGAAAGAGTTGCCGATCAGGCCAAGTCGATAGTTTCTGCGGCCGAGATCCAAAAGAAATTTGGTTGTGTTTGTTTTCAGTCGGGGAGGTCCGGATGGGGGATGGGCCTCCCCCCGTCCCGTCCACTTTTTGGATTTTCACATCCCATCTTCCATCCAAATACACATCCACCTCCATTATACATCTATACCCTAAGATTATCACATCACTACTTTTGTTACACCAACTCATTCTCTCTCATCATTTTCTTACAACAATTCATTATATTTCCTACTTTTCTTACACTTTTCTTTCATATAATCATTATTACACTAACTAACATTAATAAAATAATACATCATCATAATTAAAAAGTATTGATTTGATATAAAGCTTCATCCATCATTACTATATCCAACCCAAAATAAACAAATGATTACTATTCACAAGATTTCCCCCATCCACTTTTTCCCCCATCCGGATTTGTCTCATCCACCTTAAGCTCAAAACAAACATACCCTTGGAAACTTCTAACTTCGAGCTGATGATGGAGATGAGAATGCTTTAGCATTCATGAAGAAGTTTGAAAGTCGTCTGCTAATTAATTCTTGTTTTATTCAATTCATAGGTTTTAGATCATTTTATTTATTAGTTATTAATTTAGTATTTTTGTTTATCGTGTTAATTAATTACGAGACTAGTATAAGTAGTGCATTTCAGGCATTGTAATGGGGAGATTGAACTGAAATAGAAAAGATATCGGGTTTATCCCTTTGTAAGTGTATTTATCGTTGTTCTTCTGGTATTCATATTGAATCAACATAATTAAACGTTAATTGTGTTTCGGTATTCATCCGGGTATTCTAAGAATCAACGTATAATACTCTTATATGCTTCCGCTATCTACATCAGCTGTCCCAACGAATTTCAAGTCTTGAGGGTCGCTTGGGGGATACCGAGGGCCTGCTTGCGATGGAGAAAGCGACCGTTGTTCGGGTTAAGGGGAAGCTGGCCGATGCTAAGGAGGAGTTGGCTGCCAAGGATGCGCAGTTCAAGAAGGTCGAAGAGCTGAACGCCAACTATGCTTATGTTACGGCATTCGTGGGGGGCCATCTGAATCTTTCATCGTACGAACCCCACTGGCGACCTCAGTGGGATTGTTACCGAGCTGACTGATTATGTCCGTGACAACCCTCCCCACTCCGATGTCATGCTAGAAATCAAAGATCTGGAAGGTATGGGCATCGACCTTTTCTTCTTTCCCAATTAGAGCAGGATTGTGCACTCCACTCCCGATCCTGATGAGACACAACCAGGGTCTATTAATACGGTCCTTGAGACCCAACTTGACTGGACCCGGCCTCCGCCGGAGGTCACAGGGGATGAGGCCGCCGAGAAATCGAGCGCTGATCTTGTAGGGGATGTTATCGTTCCCGACCTCTGAGGAAGATGCTTACCAGCCAAAGATTATATAGATGGGTTGTCTGCCAAGCTACGCTGAGTGTTATTCAGCAACAATTAGGTGGACAGCCTTTGAATATAGTCAGTGGTGCTGCTGATGGGATTTTGGATGTTCTTAAGAATGATAACATCAAGAATCCCGATAAGAAAAAGGAGATTGAGGAGTTGTTGAACTCCATCCTCAACAATACTTTTGACCAACATACTTTTGGAGTCGGAAGTTGCCTAGAGGTCGCAGGGAAACCAAGCAATGATAGGTAGTTAATAGTACCTTAGTACCTTGATGTATTTTTGCTTCTTGTTGGCTTTTGGCCGCTTGATGTAATCAGCCTTCGGGTTCTCCACTGTACCGACCTTCAGGCCTTTGTCATTAATGAAATTTTCCTTTTTCCTTCCTTTATTGTGCCGACCTGATTTCCTTATGCGACTTTATTATTTGCTTTTGTTCTTATCGTCTTATTGTCAATGCGATTTGTCTTGAACTTTGCTTAGTCGTCTTACAAAGTCGGGGGAGGATCACACAACTTTGGGTGGTGATCTCACTGTCAGTATGTCGAAATTCGTACTTCGGGAGGTCAATGTTTTACATATGCGACCTCCCTTGGTTTAAACATGAATTTTGAAAGAAACAAATGACATTATTATTGACTTGACAAATTATTTACAAGTATGCGATTTCGAACCTACTGATAGTACTTCTTTAGGTGGGTCGCGTTCAATGGGTACTGAGCCTTTACGCCATCCGGACTCTCGAGCTCATAGGCTCCATTAGACAGGACTCTTGAAACCTTGAAAGGACCTTCCCAGTTTGGACCGAAAGTCCCTTTAGATACACCCAGTATTTTCTTCAATACTAAGTCTCCTTCTTTGAACTGCCGAAGTCGCACTTTGAAATTGTAGTACTTCTCCGTTGTTTATACCTTGCATTTCTCATGTTGGCTTCTAGTCGTTTTTCCTCGAGCAGGTTTAAATTTCTGGCCAATGCCTCATCATTGTGGTCGATCGCGACCTGAGAAGTTTGGAGGCTTGGGACATCGATCTCTGAAGGTATGACTGCCTCGATTCCGAAAGCCAAAGAGTAAGGAGTTTCCCCAGTTGAGTTTCGGCAAGTCGTTCTATATGACCACAAAATGTCTGGTAGCTCACTTGCCCACCTTTCTTTTCCTCCCTCAATCTTTGCTTTTAAGGTATGCTTGATAATTTTGTTAACGGCTTCGACCTGGCCGTTCGATTGAGGGTGGTACAAAGTTGAAAAAAGTTTGGTGATTTTCCATTTTTTGAAGAAATTGTCGATCTTGAAACTATCGAATTGCTTTCCATTATCGGATATGATCTCCTGTGGTAGGCCAAGTCTACAGATGATATTCCGCCATATGAATTTGATTACATGGTCTTGATCTATGGTCGCCAGAGCCTTTGCTTCGGCCCACTTTGTAAAGTAATCCACCACGACTAAGGCATATTTGACCGATCCTGGAGTTATTGGGAGTGGCCCAATGATATCTATCCCCCACTTTGCAAAGGGCCAAGGACTGAGGATGCTGGTGAGTTCTTCCGGAGCGACCTTAATTGATGGTGCATAAGTTTGACATTTGTGGCATTTACGGGCGAAGATGATGGCATCCACCCTCAAAGTCGGCCAAAAATATCCTTGCCTTGTGGTTTTGTGAGCCAACGATTGCCCCCAACGTGGTTTCCACACACACCTTCGTGTATCTCTCTCAGGACAGCCTGCCCCTGTTCTGATGTGATACATCAGAGTAGCGGTGTGCTGATGCCTCGTTTATATAACGTGCGTTGATAAAGGCGTACCGTGCGGCTCAGAATTGCAATTGCCGAGCTTGAACACTGTACTGTGGCAGGATGCAACTCCTCAAATACTCAAAAATGGGTGTCATCCAGCTCTCTTGTGGGGTGTCTAGGGCCGCGATCACTGTGTTTATAGTGGAGAGGTGGGAGAGTCTTGTGATGGTGACATCCTTCATCTCTATTGGCTCCTCTGAAGTCGCTAGTCATGCCAGAGCATTGGCTCGTGTTGGGAAATTTATAGTTTTGATAAAAGTTCCAGAAACACATGTAATAGGACCAGTCAGACCTGTTAGCTGACTGATGTTTATATTACCGTCTATAGAATACCAGTTGATAATTACTGTATAGAACAACTGATGTAATAGATAGGTCACATATTGAGGGGAACCTCAATATGTATAAGTCGATCTCAAGATCCAAAGAACGGTGATATCCCACGGGCCGAATCTTTGAGAAGAACAGAAGATCGGATCGATCCGATCTAGTCGGATATCTCACCAAGTCCTAAAGCTCAAACTCGGAATACTTGAAGATCGGATGACTTCCGAAGATCGGACGGAAGACCTACATCGGCCGAGTCGCTGGTTGAAGCTAAGTCAATCGACACCGAAGACTCCATCGGTAGACCGATCGACCTTTGACCGATCAAAGTCCACCACCAGAAAACCGATGTTTCACCTAATCATACGTCGATGATCCGAACAAGAAGAATGTCAACCTTAGTTGGAAGAACAACAACAAAAAGTGCATCTGTTAACCAATAAGAACAAGACACGATATGATCGGAGCCGACAATTAAGGGATTTGATCTTTGCTCTCTAACGGCTATAAAATACAAGTTCACGCTTTTCGGCCATGCCGTTCTCAAGACGTCACATCAATCCTCGCAAACCTACCTAATATAAACGAAATTCAAATTGCTCTCCAACGGCTCTTTGATTTCAAGGTCTATAAATATGGGATCACACTTGAGTGAAGACACGGAAACACCGAACAATCAAGAAGCTCAAGCAATTATCAGTTTCATACGAAGAACACGATCAAGAAGATTATTTTATTAAGTGTTCATCCCATAAGTTCTTAGCATAGAAAAATCTTTTCATCTAGCTGATAGGCTACCTTAAAACACTAGAAAAAATTTCATAGTTGGAACCAAAACAATCTTATCCAAAACCCAAAGTTAGGTTAAGTTGTTTAACAAGATTTCAGACTAGGGTTTCTAGTTCTGATTTCTGGGATCGGTTGAGTGAGAACTCCTTAAATATCTGTCGGTGTACTGTGTTGGACTAACACATAAAACTAAGTCCAGTTGGTTAAGTTGGTGCCCTTGTCATAGGGAAGAGTGGACGTGGGGATCCGGTTTGTCGAACCACTATAAATTTTGTGTGCCTTTACCGCTTTGATTAACTGTCTACACAATTGCATAACCTTTAAAGCACATACATATTCTAAGTTGAGATCAACTAGCACCAAGCTTCTGATCTGATCAAGCTTGACACTTCAGTCAACTGGTTAAAAACTAACTTTGGAATCTGATTTATAAAAACTGGTTTTTCACAGGTAAAACTTAAGCTTCCGCACATCAGTTAAACCGATAGTTCTCGAATCGACCGCCTTTCCGGCGATTAGTAAGTTGGTTATCAGCCCAAACTGATTCACTCGCACTCTGATCAGGCTAACTGCCATCACACCTGATCTGCACAAAAAGTTTTCAGAAGTCTATTCACCCCTCCCCTCTAGACTTCTGCCCTCACAAAACCCGTTTGGGACCTACAAGTGGTATCGAGGCGGTTGGTTCTACGGACCAATCGACTTTTGTGTATCATCGATTCTTGAGGAAGAATCTTTGTGGTCGATCGAATCGATCTTGAAAAACCTTCTTAAAACTCATTCATTTTCCAAAAACACTCGGCATGGATAACACCTCGGTATGTATCATGATCTGCCGTTCTCAATCGATGAGTATCACAGATTGGGCCATATATATGTCCAACCATCTAGGTTCGATTAGTGGCGAAATGATGGAAGTCATCGAAAAGAGGACCTATCATCATATATATTAAACAACCCTGCGGTTGGAGGAGATCCGGACTTTGCCCCCGGAAGTCTTGTAAGAAAAAAAGCCAAATTGATGGATGCGCGAGAGGAAAGGAAATCGCATACTCTAGATACTATCGCAAGGCATATTATCATGAAAACAATGGATAAGGTCACCAAGGAAAAGGTCAAGTATCTCAAAAATCACGAAAGCAATGTAGGATACTCTAGGAAATTTGAAAATATCTTGAGGAAATGACCAGATAAAAAGATACCGTCGCAAGGCGAAGCTACCGAAGTTCGAAAAAAAGCGATGATCTTTGCCCAACGAAACCATCAACGAACTCGATGGAAGGATTACAATGTCAATAAACAAGCTTCGAGAACTTGGTAGAGAGATGTCTGATAAAGATATCAACTACAAAATTTTAAGGTCTCTCACCAAGAAATGGGACATGAAGGTCACGGTAATCAAGGATTGCCAAGACATTTAAAAAATGAAGCCAAGTAGCTTGTTCTTGAGCCTTAAAGCTCACGAGTTTGATTTAATTGAGAGAGGACAAGCGGATGAAGATGAGGTGCCCATTTGAAGCCTCAACTTCCAAATCGATTGCTTTTAAGGCAACCAAAGACGATTGAAGACCAATGAACCCATTGGAAATATCATAAGTCGCGTAATGACAGATCGCTCTGCTTACCAGGAAACTAGAAAAATCAAATACTCAACTGGGTAAGTATCGAAGATTCTATAAAGATTATCAACATAGCCGAGGAAGAGATAGGAGATCAGACAACAGATCTCCAGAAAGAACCAGATCTGATGATCGGAGAGATCCACGAGATGAAAGGAAAAGAGATAATCTAAATGATGAAAGAAGAGATAACCAATCGAGGCGGGAGAAGCTCGGACTACTATCGAAAAAAAGTCACCGATAGATAATACAGCCAGTGATTCACGGAAGAAAAGGTTCAATGGATCAAGGAGCGTGCTTCAACCGTGAGAAGCCAGTCACTCACAAATACAGACGCCTGACTGGCCGCCAAGAAAAGGAAGAAAAGGAATGAAGAGAAAGAATGCAGACAGGTCGGCCATAGTTGCTTTATTATGTCGAGAATTGACGATTCAGATTCGCCCCTCGAGGATTCTCCGGATACCCTCTCAGAAGATTTCATCCGACGCCAGATCTTGCCGACTTCTATGGAAATGAAGATCCGATATTCTCTTGAGATGATGATGAGATCACTTTGACGGGCAAAGGAGGACCAATCTGAGGTAACCTCCAAACCTGCTTTGTTCGCTTTACACTGCTTATCATTAGCACACTGGGGGAGATTGACCCAGCAACTCTACTCGAGCAATTGCTTGAGGATCTCTCCAATGCAATGAGACATTTATGCTATAGTGGAAGTGGAAAATGACAAGTGAGGACCGTAAATAATCAAATTGCTAAGAGAATGATCTCAAGAAAAGCCTCCGAACTTAAATCTGTAAACCGCTCGAAAGGCAACCGAGGAATTTAAAATTCGAAAGTTAAAGCTTCGATCGGAGAAACAGATCAAAGATCACCGCAATTAACAAACAACAAGGTTCGATGACTTCAAAATCCTGCAAAGCAAAATTCGATGAGCTATTCCGGAAGCATGAAAGTCTAAAATCATCGAGGATAATCATGCAGAAAATATAGAGATTTTCACAAAATCATCTAAAACCGTTCAAGACATGAACACCTATTTTTTCAACAACGATTAACAAGAAGGGACTTGGGTATGAGAACCCTTCCACATCCTCAAAAGCCCCTACCGATTCATCTCAAAAGGTGTAATCGCACGAGTTTAAACAAAGATACACCAAAAAGCCAAACATGTATCTAATAAGGGAAAAAAAAGACCATTGAGCGGGGTAAGGCGGTGCCTAACCGTAAGGGGAAAAATGGACCCCAACCGGTAAAGCATCAACCGAGGAATCACCGAGAAGAACCCGGTTCTTCCGAAGAGACCCTCAACTCGATCAACAGATCGAATCGAAAAAGACAACTTAAAAGGGAAGTCTAATCGAGACCCAATCAACTCAAATTTAATAAGCATGCTTGTAAACCGCAAAAACCACCTATGCCGAAAAGATATGAATCTTTTGATGGTAGCGATCGTATCTACCCCCATAATCGAAATCTAGGGTCACGCGCACTGTAACCACCTTTGGATGAAAAGAAGACAAACAGAAAAAGATAAATCCCAAGTCTTCTAAGTCACCCAAGGTTCACACTAATAATCATACTAATCGAAAAGCATATAAAGAGACGATGATTATGTTGATAGGTATGGGAGACAAATCAAGCCTTCGATCTAACCCATCTCAATAGAAGTGCTCTGTTTGTATGGATCCCCAAAACTAAACCTAACCCTCGGGACCCAATCCAAAAGGGGTACCTAAAGCCCGATTTAGTTGCGGGGATCGCGTGGATCCGCAAACAAAGGAGGTGTGCAAGCAACTATCCCGGTACATCGATAGTGGATGCTCGAGGCACATGATTGAAGCAAACATCTCCTAAGCTCTTACATAGAAATGAAGGTTCCAGCGTGTACTCTTCGGTGATGATAACTTTGGTTATACCAAAGGATTCTAACCTTAGAGAATGATGATGTACAAAATGGCGGAGTCTCAGATATGTCGAAGGTCTCAAGCACAACCTATTGTCGGTTTTCACAATTACATGACAATGGATTCAAATGTTGAGTTCTCGACCGACCAATGCACTATCAAGAATCGAGCCACTCAATGATTTTTGCTAATCGGTTCAAGGAAAGGGGACGATCTACACAAATGATTGGAAATAATTGCCCAAGAAATGCATGCATGGTTGTCAAGAGTTCCAAAAGTAGCAGTTGGCTCTGGCACAAAAGAATGAGCCATCTGAACTTTAAAACTCTTAATAAGATAACAAGGATGCCACTAGTGGAAGGACTTCCGAATGAAGTATTTTCAAAGGATCGGACATGTCTTTGCATGTCGGGAGGGAAAACAGTCAAAAGCTTCATTCAAGGGAATTCCGGACTGCGTCCAAATCTCTTAATCGGTCTTCATATGGATATATTTGGACCAGATTACACCATCGGTCTCAACGGACGCAAATATACTCTGGTAATCGTGGATGACTACTCCAAGTTTACCTGGGTTATATTCTTACATAAGAAGAATGAGGCGACAAACGAAGATACCCGAGCCGCTAAAAAGATTACAAAATGAGAAGGGTGTCGGTGTAGTAAAAATCGATCGATAAAGGTACGAAATTTACGAACTCTTTTATTCTTGATTTTTGCTTTAAGTTTGGTATATCTGACATGAAACATCACCGCAAGGGCGCCACAACAAAATGGAGTAGCGAGCGGAGGAACAGAACTCTCAAAAGAAGTTCGCCGCGATGTTAGGCAAACATGCAATACCAAGCCGTTTACGGGCGTATAATCAATCAACATTTGCATGCCATACTCGGAAATCAGATGTCTTCCGACTAAGGCTCACTACAAAACACCCTATGAACCGTGGAAGGCGTAAAAACCTCGTGTCTCTTACTTCCATGTCTTTGGGTGTAAGTGTTTCATACACAACAATGGGAAGAGTCGATTGAAGACTTTTGAGGCCAAATCGGATGAGGGTATATTCTTAGGATATTCCTCATCTAGCAAAACTTTCGAGTTTACAAGCAGCGAACCCTACTTGTGGAAGAAACACCCCATGTAGTCTTTGATGAAGCATCTTACGAACAAGAGAAATGCGTCTCGAGAACAAGGCGTGCACGATCAACCGATTTCGATGCTCGGAAAATGGATCGGCTAACGATCAAGGAAAAAGAATCGAAACCGTAACGTTATACATTCCGGATCTAGTCGATTCACCGATCATTCGAGATCCTAAGGTGCGAAAAAACTGCCGATGAAGAAGTTCTGGTACAATTGAGGCGATATCAAGCGAACCATCCGGTTCGAGGGGAACACTGAAGTTCCCACGAACAGACATCAACACATGATGAGTCCAACATCAGCTGAGACATGTTCTTATCAAGTGGATCATAATTTTGCACCACTCCCAGTCGCTAGTAATGAACCTTTATCAGAAATGGATGATGTTCTCGAAACCGACGCAAATCGAGCGAAGGACACGGATAACCACCATCCAACCGATCGATCATCGGAGACCCATCGATAAAGTTAAAACTAGACATCGGATTGGTGAAAGTGCCATGTATTGCTGTTATTTGTCTATGAAGGAACCAACAACAATAGAGGAAGCTCTACAAGACGCAAGCTGGATTCTAGCCATGCAGGAGGAGCTGGAACATTTCGAGAGAAATCAAGTTTGGGAACTGGTAGACAGACCAAATCATCAAGACGTAATTGGCACGAAGTGGGTTTTCAAGAACAAGAGAGATGAGAAAAATGTCATCACCAGATATAAGGCAAGACTTGTTGCTAAGGGGTATTCACAATCAGAAGGAATTGATTATGATGAGACCTTTGCACCAGTCTCTCGCCTAAAGCCATTCGGTTTGTTTTAAGCATATGCTTCCCACGAGGGGTTCACTGTGTATCAGATGGACGTAAAGAGTGCTTTTTTAAACGGGGTACTAGCAGAGGAAGTTTATGTCGAACAACCTCTAGGCTTCGAAAAGAGAAACCAAGTGTACCATTTAAGAAAAGCTCTTTATGGCCTGAAACAAGCTCCTCGAGCTTGGTATGATATACTCTCTCAGTTCTTCATAGACAGTGGGTTCACTAAAGGAACAAAGGATGAACCTTATTCGTGGATAGAAGATGGAGAAGATATTCCGATGGTTCGAGATCTCGTGGGCGACATCATCTTCGGATCTCCCAACAAGAGTCTATGTGAAAGATTCAAAGAACCGATGCAAGGGAAGTTCGAGATGTCCATGATGGGACGGATGAATTACTTTCGGGTCTCCAGTGAAGCAAAGTGCGAAAGGATATTCATCTGCCAAGCAAAAGTACACTAGGAATTTATTGGCTAAGTTTGGAGTTCAAAATTGCAAGGAAGCCAAAATTCCTATGATGATTTGGATTCAAGATGGATCCAAATGAGGATGGTCGGAAAACAAATCGAAAAAGAATATAGGGCTCTCATTGGATCTCTACTATACCTAATCGCCAAACGGACCGGATATCACCTTTGCGGTAGGTGTATGTGCGATTTTCAAGCAAATCCATGCAAAAGCCACCTAGAAGCGACTAAGCGGTTCTTAAGTATCTCAAGGACGAGAAATCTTGGTTTATTTTACCCATCGATGATAATCTAGAGCTTAGTGGGTATTCTCGATTACGATTATGGAGGTTGCAAGATTGACGAAGTCAACCTCGGGAACATGTCGGTTTTAGGAAGTAAAAAAGCGATCTCGTGGTTTTCAAAAAGCGGACATCGATTGCGACATCTACTTCTTGAAGCGAGAAATATATGGTCAGTAGGAAGTTTATTGCTCCCAATCTGCTCGCTTAGCTTGAATGTGGTGAGGATTATAACATTGTAGCTAAGAATGTACCTATATTCTCGTGACGATAATAGTCTTATTGCAATCACTCGAGAATCTGTTCTACATACAAGATGCAAGCATGTGGATGTCGACACCATTTCATAAGAGATCATGTTGAAAAGAAGAATATCGAATGGAAAAAGATTCACACCGATTTACGGTCGATATTCTAAATCCAAGCCACTAGTGAGATCGATTCGGAGAATTGTGCAATGAGCTAGGACTTGGATCTTGGAGAAAAAAGCACCTAAAATGCTTGATGGATTGTTCTCCAGAACCAGCTGGTTAAGAGACTAACCAGGTTGAAAGGAGTCAGTTGAGCTTGGTATCTCAACTGATCAGAAGATCAGTCAAGGAACTGATATGAGAAATCGATCAGATTTACAAGTTATCAAATTAAAGGAACTGATCAGATTTAAGGTTTATCAGATTAAAGGAAACGCTCAATTTAAAAGGAATATCTGATTAAATCAGTTGGGTTATTTTACATCTTTGTAAGTCGATTTAGCTGATATTCAACAAGCAAGATTCACAGATTAAAGCCTACAATCGCATAAGAAAGCAGAGAATTTACACAACAATGGAATAATAGAACTTTTCATTGATAAAGACCCGAAGGTCAGATTACATTACGTTTACAAGTACAAAGAACCCAGAGGTCAGTACATAAGTCATAACCGACAACCCTAAACCTATAACCCTAAACCCTCATCCTAACCCAAGAAGAGCAGGGGAGAGAGAGATTTTAAATCTGATGCTCTCATTTTCCCCCACTTAACAAGGGTGAGAAAGACTTTAAAATAATCCTAAAGCCTCTCAACAAGCTAAAACCAATGGAGCGAGAGAGGCCTTGATAGGTTTTCTAAGCCGAGAGCCCTTAGACACAAAGTCAATGGACTCTCCAAATTGTTAAATGGAGCACATGTGCCAAGAAATTGGTTCAAAGACCTTATGGGCACATGTGTTACATGAAAAAATTGAGTTGATATACGAAGATCAGCTGTTGTCTGATCCAGACCGTATATCAAACTCATGTTTTATATCAGACTGAGTCTGTTGATGCTTGTTCCGTCATCTCGATAGACACACAAAGGTGCATCTGAGTTAGGAGAAGTGTCTTCTCGATTCGCGACAATGAACCCGCCTCCTTGGTGGTAGAAAGCTTGGCAACAATTGTATGTGAAATCTTTGATGACACTTAAAAACAAATGATAAAGGGACAAAAAGGGTTGATTTGAGAAGCTGAAATCATTGAAAAAGGGCCAAAGGTGTTTGCCGGAAGTTTCACCGGAAATAAGGGTTCACCAGAATACATGATTTTACAAAGAAGATAAGTATGGTGAATGGGTTATGTTGTGTAAAACATTGGTCCAATTTATAGAGGCCAAGCAAGGGTGCAAATGCAAATTTGATTTCAAAAAAGCCTATTAGAGAAATTTGCATCACAAGGACGGCGTGTAGGAATCACGCTTGATCGATAATTGGATAAATTTACTACTTGATTGACATATCAAGATATCTGACGATAATTACGCATGTCAAATCGCACCAACTTAGGGAATAGAGACTACTATTCTAGACTAAGTTTTGGCGATAACACTTATCCCAAGAATTGGCTAGATCTGAGAAGAATCAGATTAGGTCAACCAAAATCTGATTACATCTGGCCCGATAAATAAGGAAGATCAGTTGAACTTGAAACCTCAACAAATCGATATATCGATCTATGAAAACATAAATATCGATTGAAGGGAACTTCAACCCATCGAGAGGATCGGAAAAAAAAATCGACGCCTTAAAATGAAACGGTCGATTGAAAAAAACGGTTGGGAAATTATAAGGCTTAGGCAGAAAACTAAGATCAACAAGTGGAATCAACTTCAAGTGGTATTGACTGATTACTATATCAGTCAACCAGATACGCCTTTCCTTTCCCTTGTTATTTGCTTATTTATCGGATCTTATTTGTTTTTATTTGCCTTACTGTACGCATTACCTGTGTGACGTATTCCCTGCAAATCATTTAATGCGGACGTGGGGTACCTGTATTAATTGCTACAAAATGAGCTTTTAAATCCAAAAGGTTTTCGTACGTGCTTTTCCCAACCATTCGATCAAAACCTCTTAATCTGGATCGTTTAATCTTTTCAAACGGTCGATCTTCCAAATCTTGTCTTTTGTTCCCTCCTCATCTTTATAAGGTTCATCAAAAACCCTACCAGAGTTTTCCAATTCACAAACTTGCGATTTATTTTCTGAAAACTCTCCAGATTACTTCTCTGCGATTCAAAGTGTTTTTCTTAAGTTTCAAAATTATCTTCCCGAAAAAATCTAACTGTAATTTCGATTATCGATGAATCTTCTCTCTTAAAACCTTTGTTTCTTAAAATTTTTGTCAATCGTTGATATCCTGTATTATGTTTTATTGTTTCTTGGTTTCCGCATATGTGATATTCTTAGTATTTATGCACAATTTTAACCGAATCTATCTTATCTGTAGATGATCACTCACGGTATGGGTAAAATAATGTGCAATTATCGGAACCCGACATTAAGGATTGTTGAGGACAAGTTCGTATAATTTGGGGTTACAAAGGATCCTAATCAATGGAAGTAGAGGAAATTCTCAAGAAAGCAGGACTTGAGAAATATTGTCTTTGCAACGCAATCCAAAGGATGCGATGATGAAGCCCTCGAATTAAATAAGGAATTTAAGGGTGGATACAAATGCTCCGGGAGAAGAACTACTTTTCGACAAATCACGGAGAAGAGATCGAGACTAACGAATGAGGATATAACTTCGTCTGCATCAGCCTACCAAAAAGGACGAATCTACTTTGCTCACTACAGGAGAATCAAGATGAGCCGATCGAAACGAGCTCATCGAGAGAGGCCGACAAACATCATCGTCGAAGCTTTGTCGGGCCAATGCTCAAGAGGAAATACCGATTGTTGTTTGACATATTGTCAAAAACAATTATGGGTATTTCATTCAAATTGAATGCTCTTACATCCGTCAAACCGCATGCAAAGATGGTCAATAATAATTGATGAAGCCAAGAACAACAATTGGCATGGGTTCCTAAAGGCCATTCTACTCCAAGAACATGATAAATTTGGAGTTGATGAGTGGAGGCGGTCTATCGAAGAAGAGGATCGAGCAATCTCAACAAGGTTGCGGTTATCCTACAAGACAAAATGCCAAATGCCAAATGGGAACGAGAATGGATCAAGTCCTACAAGGCATTCCTCTCCACCACTTTAGCCATATTTGGGCCACCAGACGAGGATATCGCGGCCAACCCCCAAAGACGAAGAAGGGGAAAAGCAAGGAAGCAACCGTCTACACCAGATGCCCCCGAAGAAGAAAAAAAGAAAACTGGTGAAGGCCCGGAGAAGAGGCGAAGAAGGCGGAAGCAAGCCTCCATGACTCGATGCTAGAAGATGAGTCGATGAAGAAAGAGCGCCCAGATCACCTGTTGCACCACAAAAATCGGTGAAAAATCGACAGCCGGGCTTCTCAAAGCCGAGAGCTCGCCACCATTCATTACGAGCGGAAGAGCAGAGACGAACAATCTCCTTCTCCTCCGGTTCGAGCTAATTCACCACTTAGACTAATGGTCACGAGCATGTCTCTCCTTTTTTCCACCTGCCCGCGAACACGAAACTACATCGGTTCCAAGGAATCGTCAACCTTACATTGTGGAACCAGGCACTTTGCCTCCACACAGCTAGAACCTCTGCTGGTCGAGCCAATCGCATAACTTCCCCCACTCTCAGCACCACGGAACCCTCCACATCTCATCAACCGGAATCACGGACAGGACAATTCGAAGTCTAGATCATCAAAGACCATCACAGGAAAATGGTGGTAATGCAAATCGAACGAGAAATTGATGAGATGTATCCGCACTGGTCGCCCATCCTCGCTATTAGAGAAGAGTTATGGAGATCCTCACCGAGAGATCTCATATAAAAAAGCTTCTCGGATTTTATAATGATTATTGAACAAATGGGCAGGTTGATGAGTTTGCGATTTTGATTTCGATAGGAAATCGCTAAAGTAGATCACCAAATGAAATAAACTCTTCAATCTATCAAAGATCCGATCCACGTGGGAAAGCCGGGTTAATCGATCAAGGCGGAACCGAGATCGCGAAGCTCTCAAGGCGGATGCTACAATGAAGGATGCGGAGAGCTGGCGATAGTGGAACCGGTGTCTTTGCGGTTCATGACCAACCACCGGAGGCACAAACAACTCAAACCCGATCAAGTGACCGAATACCATTCCTACATCTCACATCATCACCGATCAACTCTCGGAGATCGGATCTTGTCTCAAAGATCTCTGAAAAGAAGAAGTTGAGGGAGTGATAGTCGATCGAGGCAGATCGGCCTCAAAGAAATAACAGATCAAAGGGAATCGCTATTTCCCGTTAAACAATCAAAGATCAGTTCTCCCCAAACCGTGACCACCGTGTCTGCCGAACTTATAAAATCCGTTGATGACAAGCCGATTCGGTGGATCAACAACAAGTTTCTTTTCCTCGATGCTCATCTTTGAAAAGCTCGAATTGATGTAAGAGAAACTTGACAAACCCGATTTTACACTCTCTCTTCGCCATGGAATCTGTCAAGATCGAGTGATCTCGAAGGTTCAACATCTAACTGCTCAAGTTCCAGGTTTATCTGTTGCAGATCTCAACAGGGCAATATCAGTCAGTTTTGGATCCCTAACTTCCCACCTCACAGCTCTTTTTGATCAAACCAAAAAGGGGGAAGGACGGAGTGAGAAACCAACTGACATGATCAGAACAACAGAAGACCTAATTCAGACAGTTGAAGCCTATGGACAAAGACTAGACCATCTGGATCTCTTTGCTAACGAAGTCTCTGAAAAGATGGAAAAGTCAAAGGCAAGAAAGGTAGGCTGCTTTGGTCTTTGGGACATCACAAAAAAGGTAGGCTGCAAGGGTGGTCGGACATCACAATAGGTAGGCTATGCTGCTTGGTCTTTGGGACATCACAACCTATACCAGCCACTCAAACTAAAATAGTCACAAGAAGCACAACTAGCCAGATACAGGCCGATAAGGAACTGGCTGAGAAACTGTCCAAAGAGCAGATTGCTGAAGAGACCCGAAAAAGCGAAGAAGAAAGAAGGGCAGATAAATTGACAGAGGCAGAAAATCTGAAGAAAAGATTCAGATCGAGAGCGAAGAAAGGAAAGGCTGGAAAATCTGTACCAGAACCTCAGCTGCCAGCAAGAGTTGATGAGATCATTCCAAAAACTGCTGCACATGCTAAGAGGTTTGAGGAATGGAATAAGATCAGAAGTGAATGGCTTCTGGATGCTTTTGTCCTTAATCTTGTTCCACGAGAAGAATCTCCAGATGATGAATTCCTCAACTGGTTAGAAAATAAATATCCAGATTTTCTGAAGTATCTGGAAAATGAGGCCAAACTTATCAATGTAAAAATATCTCGCCAAGAGTATGATCTGTTGGATTACTCGAAGAAGGCAGATGGCTCATTTGACAGACTGGCATTTCAGAGATTCTACTTTGACATCTGAAAGCAAACGCATATAATTGATCCTCAGCAGACCAATGATGTCAAATGGAAACTATATCAGATTTTCAACGTACCTCAAGATCAAAGAGAGATGCCAGAAGGATACAAGCCTAAAGAGTGAAGAATCAGAAGACTTCTCAGGATCAGCTGTTTTTAAATTCAAACTTTTCTGATGTAACATGTAATCGACATATCTAATGAGAAAAAGTTTATTTTACGATCTAAGACAAAATCTCATTGTCTTCCGATTATGTGCTCTTCTTCTTGTTCTATATTTATCAACTGTTTTTTGGTTTCTCGGTGTTTTGGTTTTTATCAAAAAGGGAAATTGTTGGGAAATTTATAGTTTTGATAAAAGTTCGAGAAACACATGTAATAGGACCCGGTCGGACACATTAGGTAATCGATGTTTATATTACCGCCTATAGAATACCAAATTGATAATTAATGTATAGAACAACCCGATGTAATAGATAGGTCACATATTGAGGGGAACCTCAATATGTATAAGTCGATCTGAAGATCCAAAGAACGGTGATATCAAATGTGGCGGAATGGTAGAGAAAGAACGAAGATCGATCGATCCGATCTAGTCGATATCTCAATTTGAAGTCATAAAGCTCAAACTCGTAATACTTGAAGATCAAATGACTTCCGTAAGATCGGACGAGAAGACCTACATCGGTAAGAGTCCCTTTAGTTGAAGCTAAATCAACCGCAAGACTCCATCAGTAGACCGATCGGCCTTGGTGATCGGTCAAATTCACCACCAGTGAAAAATCCGATGTTTCACCTAATCATCGTCGATGATCCGAACAAGAAGAATGTCAACCTTAGTTGGAAGAACAACACTGAAAAGTGCGTCTGCTAACCAATAAGAACAAGACACGTATGATCGGAGCCGACAATTAAGGGATTTGATGCTGCTCTCTCTAACGGCTATAAAATACAAGTTCACGCTTTCGACCATGCCGTTCCTGAAGCACGTCACATCAATCCTGCAAACCTACCTAATATAGCCTGAAATTCAAATTGCTCTCCAACGGCTCTTTGATTTCAAGGTCTATAAATATGGGATCACACTTCAGAGTGAAGACACGGAAACACTGAACAATGAAGAAGCTCAAGCAATTATCAGATTTCAACCTTCCCGTCCGATCCTCTTTTCCTCTTATATACCCACTTGCATCTAATGGGTTTGACCCCATTAAGTGGTTCGACTAGCTCCCACACTCTATTATGAAAACATAGAACCCACTTGGCTTTCATTCTTTGTTTGCCAGAATCGATCCATATCTTGGAGTGCCTCGTTATATGTCTATGGGTCTGATTCCGGGAATCAAGTCCGAGGACTCTCCTATTCCCATGAATCTCTCGGGCTGTCTAACAACCCTCCCACTATAACGAGGATCCGGTTGTGAAAACGTATCGTTTGGTATATCATCTAGTACAGTCGGCACTGAGGTTTGCCCTCTAAGCTCATTTAAGGTAATCTCATACGGGTTTTCTTTGGTTCTATAGTTTTCTTCCAAAATCTAAAGTGGGTGCGGATGTCCACCTTTTTGATCTTGAACTAAAGAATCATTCACCCTTTTGTTCCTCGGGTATCCTACAAAAAAATTTTTAATTACGATCGAGGATCCAACTTACCGGTTTCCTTGTCCAACACGTAGGCCGGACACCCCAAAGTTCTCATGTGTCTCATACTAGACTTGCGTCCGGTCCACAATTCTTTGGGGTTCTGGGAACTGATTTGGATAGCACCAAGTTCAGAATGTAAGTCGCTGTTTTCCAAGGCATGACCCCAGAACGACTCGGGAGGATCCATATAACTCATCATTGATCTAACCATTTCCAAAAGAATTACTTTGCTTCGCTCTTGCAAACCCCGTTTTGTTGAGGGTTCCGTGCGATGAGTCGAATACAATCCCTTCATCGGATAAGTAGTTCAAAAACTCATCGCTGAGGTATTCGCCTCCACGATCAGATCGTAGTGACTTGATACGTTTTTCCTTATGATTCTCTGTTTGAGCCTTAAATTCTTAGAATTTCTCAAAGGTCTCAGATTCATGCTTCATAAGGAAAATGTACCTTGAGTAATCATCAATAAAATTACTCATAACCTCCTCTTGCTTGGTTGACATTGAACTCACGACATCTATGTGAACGATCTCTAACACTTCTTTAGCCCCATTCCCCTTGGCTCCAAATGCCATCTTGGTCATATTACCCTCCAAACATGATTCGCAGGTTGGATCCGATTCAATCTTGGAGACGCTCCAGTGAACCATCTTTCACCAACCTTTGGATCCTCTTTGGATTTATATGACCTAATCTTAGATGCCAAAGAAGTGTCTCGTTCACGTCGATGAAACGTTTTTTTTTTTCTCGGAAATAGTTGATGTGTTATAGGATACATTTAAATGAGTGGTGTGCCTGATTAATTGTATAGAGATTTTCCATCAATGTCCCGTATGAATGATACACTCATCATTTCAAAAATGATGTCATTCTTATTAGAAGAAACTTAGTGTCCTTTAATCGAATTTTAGAAACTGAAAAGTGAATTCTTTCTAAAACTGGGAACATAAAGATAATCTAAAAAACTTTATCTTCAAAAGATAGGTGCACTTCTCCCCATTGCTTTAATCGCCACTCATGTAGCTTTGCATGTATGCGCTACTTGCGTAGTATTGCAATAATCGTTACTATCGTAAGATTGCAATATCGCCACTTACGTAGCATTGCAATGTCTTCTACTTTAAATAACGTTACCCGGTGATGAGGATCTCACTCCCACTAAGTTGCGGATCATTTAGAACCAAGTGAAACCAACATGATTAGTGGATCTCGTATCAACTACCCATGAATGAGAAGTATACGCCGCTAAACAAGTTTCAACAACTAGTGTGTGAGAATTACCTTCCTTTCCGTCCCTTTTGGGGTTGGAACAGGCAAAACCTCCATTGTCCTCTCTCACCGCAGCTTAAGCACTTCCTCTTTGGATTTTCCTTGACTCAACAAGCATTCCTCATCTTACCATTGCCCTTGGCAACAGTTGAGTTTTATTGCTTATGGCCTTTGGTCCTCTTCTTTATCTTGCCTACCCTTGGCCTAGAAGATGAAGACGGACCACTTGCCGTCATAGCTTGAGTTTGGTGCCTTATCATCATTTCTCTTAGAGGTCCAAAAGTTTGTAACAAATTAGCTAATGAGGCCAAAATGCTCAAAAAAAAAAACTTTCTCTGGGAAGAGAATGAAGTACCAAATTCATCTGAGTCTCCAGATCATAATCTGCACTCAGAATCTCAAGTTTGTTCAGATGGGCCATCTATTTTGAGGACGTAATCCCTTACGGGTTTTCCTCCACCATTTTCAAATGACGACATCTCTCATAGAAGGTGATCCGACGAGTCCCGCGTGTTTTGACTTCGTCGGTTGGCTCATCGATTTTTGTGTGTCAAAATCCACTTGTGCTTTTAATGCGATTAGGACAATTATAATTTTCCAATCAATATAGTTTCCATACATATTGTATTGACTTTAAGTATAATAACAATTGGATTAAAAAGGTAAACGACATCTTTGAAATCGAAATAAACAACTATATGCAATAAAGACAAGTATATCACAAGGTTTGATCACATTTCATCATATTTAAAATCTCAAAAATTATGAACATGCATCACCAACATCTCAAAAGCAGTTTAAATAAGCCACGTGGGGTGGGTCATTATTTAAACACATTCAAGCAAAGTTACAAACAAGAACAGTTACAAACCTTTAATATCCAGATTAATAGTTGGCTCCCACTTGACCAATATAAAATTGACAGGGACTTCGGGGAAGTATATGCATATCAATTTTATACCTAAGTAATAACCATGATTAAATACAGGATTACTATTTCGCTTTGATCGAGCCTCGTGGGGAGGGTCATCGTCGCCACTAGTAATAACCCACAATCATCCGTTTGGAATTCATTCATGTGAAACCTATCTTTTGACCGTCCCGTGGGGGGAATTTCTCCAAAAGAATTCACAAATAAATAAATCATGGAGGTCAAAATTAATTCAATTTTATTATCCTGAATAAAATTGTCAATTAATTATTTAAAACATACTTAGTAATTTTGAAGTTGAGATTTTTCAATTTGGCAACCCTCATGCAAACACATTTAAACAAATTAAATAAAGCATAAGATAACACAAATAAATCAAGCAAAACAGAAAAATAAACATATTGGGCACAAATTATCCAATTGTCATGGTTTGATTTTTCTTGGCTTGATCTTGAAGAAACACGTCTCGAATTTCTCCCACTCATTCGTCTCGAAAAAATACTTCGTCTCGAACCGCCACGCCAAGTAGCTCGCGACGGATGCGCAAGATCCGCCGGCCGCAGCCTTAGGACAACCTAGGATAACCTAGGGCGACCGCAGCGGCAGTTAAGCCTTTGGCCTTCGGCGCCCGACGGTATACGGCGGCGGCCTCGGGCAAAGGACTCCACTTTCGCCCGCGACATCGACCATGACATCAGCGTCCAAGGTTTCATACATAGCCTTAGCGCCCAAGGCCTCAGCGGCACGAGCCTGGAGACCGTCACTTGCGGCGCTGCTCAAGATCTTATTTTGCCCGTTACCAAAGCCAAGCAGCCTTTTCGTGCCCGGTAGCCAGCGCCCGCCCAAGGGGCCGGTTAAGATTTCGATCCTTTTTAATTCTTCATCTCTTCGCTCCCGATCCTGTTACAATTTATTTAAAAAAATAAATAAACCTAGATCTAGACTAGGCCCATTACATTGATCAAATCAAACAAATCTTAGTCTACTTCCGTGGATTTTTCTCATTTAGGCAAAACAAAATCAAACGAATCGAATTAAAAACCACAGGTTTATATGCATGCAAAAATAAAACATTAAAATCCCATGACAATTGGATACCTGCAAAAACAGATCTAATGAATTCTACTATCCATTTCAAATTTAATGTCCGTGAATTAAATTACAATTTAAAAAATTGAGTCCAAACAAAGGGCTCGATACGATTGTTGGGGAATGTTTCGCATGATCTATTCTAGGGGTGAATATTTAAATACAAATTTAATTCATTAATTATTACTAGCATGAATTAATCCTATATTAATTCAAATAATAATTACAACAACATATCATGCATATAAAAAGCCACGTAAAACCTACGCATGCGGAATCTACGGGTTTACGTGAACGTACCTCTCGGGATGGCAGTGACTTCGGTCGGACGGACTAACCAAAAGGACTTCCCAAGTATTCCCTTAGCCCTTGCTCGACAATCCGGTGGAAGGATACTCGCGAACAATTAACAAAAGGAAAAAATAAACTTTGTTGCACCACTTTTGTGGATTTGCTAATATTTCCAGCACATGGAATTGTACTTGGGAATGAACTAATCATCCCCTATTTATAGGAGAGGAGGGGCACGAAATTTATGTGAATTTTCAATGTGGGAAAAGACTTTTCTTGGTCACCAAGAAATCTTGAATATATCCCATATATTCTTTTTCCCATAATTAAAATATTCCACAAAAATCCACCTCCTCTATTTTATGGTATAATTTTCGAAAATTTGGGCAAGATTTCAAGATTTAGATCTTCTTGAATTTATGAGATATTCTTGTATTTCAAGAAATACATATCTTCCATAATATCTTTTCAAGAAAATCAAGAAAATCTTTCTTGCCCTCTATTTTCCAAAAATTTCGAAAATCTCTTAATGAATAACCAAGTGGGAGATTTCTTGAATTTAATGAGATAATCTTGTATTCCAAGAATACATATCTTCATTCCATAACAAAATTCAAAGAAAATCTTTCTCCCTCTTTTATTCATAATTTTCGAATTTAATGAGGAAATATAAGCAACAATATTTATTTTATTTTAATCACCTTTTCAGTTATTGGACTATATGTTGGGCTACTCGGGGGGCCTTTAGGAGAATTAAGATTGGACCTTCTAATGGATCTTGAATATCTAATATTGAGCCACAATATAATTCAAGCCCATAAATATTAATTAATCCCACTACATAATTAATATTGTACTATCCATCTTAACCCATATTACAGTCAATATGGCTCCCGGTCATTATTTCCCGTGTTTAAGATTATCTAGCCCATTAATTAATTCAAGCCACTGAAATAGCTTTCCATTAATTAATATCTTTTGTCCTTGGTCGAGGAACGGTTCAACATTATTATCCATACCGGAAACAAATTCCACTTGCAAGATTTGGTATGATAAAGCTTATGAACCTCCCAAGGGGGCAAATCAAGCAAGCGTGCTTTGCACACGATTCTTCGTATTAAATCTTAGCAATCACATGTGACCAATAATATTGCCCAAGATAAAGTACGTATTGAATCTCTCTCTGATTCGCTACCCATGATAAGTCAAAGCAATAGTTATCGATCCCACGTGATCCTATTTCAGGGACGAAGGTTAAGAAACAACGAACCAATCGAGGTCTAATTCTTCCTTGTTCGCTTCAAGAATTTATCCTTCAGGGTCCTATTCAAAAGATCATCATGCACTAGTGTAATCTCTTGGTCAAGACAAACCAATCTCGAGCCTTACACCTCAACCTTTCACGATGGTTGTTCATTTCCATCTAGGTCGTGAATGGCGTACTTATAGTTACAAGGATCATTAATTTAATCTTCTACGTGATCGGGTATCACTAAATTAACTACTGATGTAACACGTCACAATTATTGAACAGTTATGCAAAGAAATATATATAACATTCAATCATATTTAAAGCATCAGTGATAAACAATTTATTTCAGTAAATAAGTCTGGAAATTTAGTTTCGATTATACAAAGTAAAAAGCATACTTTTCAGTATAATCCCCAACACTTAATAGCCCACTTGAGGCATCGACATGTCGTATCAGGTCGGTGAAGCACGTTTCTTAGAGGCAAGGAAATAAGGACCTCGACTTGGTGGTCGAAAAAGTACGGTCTCAATTTCCTCACACTCATGACTAATGCATATGCTAGCTTTTCCAGGAGTGGAAAACGTTGCTCGGTCTCGCTCAGCGTCTGGCTGACGAAGTAGATAGGAAAATAAATTTGACCTTCTGCCCGAATGAGCACTGCACTTAAAGCGGTTTCTGAAGCCGCAAGATATAGAAAAAGTTTCTCCCCCGGGATAGGTTTGGATAGAATGCTCACATCTGCCAGATAAGCTTTGACTTTATCGAAGGCTTCCTGGCTTTCTGGTGTCCATTCAAACTTTGATTTCTTTCGAATCGTGTCGAACATTGGTTTGCATTTATCCCCTATTTGGGAGATGAACCTATTCAAGGCGGCTAGGCAACCTGTAAGTTTCTGTACCTCTTTCACGCTTTGAGGTGCTCCCATATCCAGAATGGCCTTGACCTTTGCTGGATTCGCCTCTATCCCCCGCTTGTTGACCAAATGCCCTAGGAATTTCCCCGATTCTACCCCAAAATTGCATTTTTTGGGATTAAGCCTCATGTTGAACTTCCTTAGGATATCGAAGGTTTGAGCTAGGTGGGTGAGGTGATCCTCATTCTTCAGGCTTTTGACGACTATGTTGTCTACGTAGACTTCCACTAACTTGCCAATCTGATCGGCAAACATGTGATTGACCAATCTTTGATACGTAGCTCCCGCGTTCTTCAGGCCAAACGACATTCTTTTCCAACAGTAGAGTTTCTTCTCTGTCAGGAATGAAGTGTATTGCCGATCTAGGTCATGCATTGCTATCTGATGATAACCCGTGAAAACATCCATGAACGACATCATTTCGTGACCAGTTGTATTGTCTATTAGGTGGTCGATATGCAGCATAGGAAAGAAATTCTTTGGAAAAGCCTCGGTAAAATCAATGCAAAGACACCAAGTTCCGTTTGATTTTTTCACCAACACTGCATTGGCCACCCATTGTGGCTGGTCGGCCTGCATAATCAGATCATTATCCAGTAATTTCTTCATTTCCTCGGCAAGTGCCGCATAATTTTCTGGGTCTAATTTTCATCTTTTCTGAGCTAGCGGCTTCCGAGTTGGATCGATGTGTAACTGGCGGCATGCGAATTTTGGATTGATATCGATCATATCTTTGTGCGACCATGCAAAAATATCCAGGTTCTTCTTGAGAAAGTCGATGACTTCCCCTTTAAGTCGTCAGGTATCTTAGAGCCTATGATGACTTCTAGATCTGGCCGAGCTGGTCTATTTTGACTTTCTCGAGCTCTTCCTCCGGGATGGCTCTTGGACCATCTTGTCGGGGATCGTCGATCTCAACCTCGAGAAAAAGCTCTTCAGGCTCCGGTCCCATTCTTAGATCGAGGTCGTCACGGCTCCTCTTCTTGTTTGTCTTTTTTGTGTTCAATTCTTTACATTGTGTTTCACTATCTATTACAAATATTTGTTTACTAGATATTAATGCTGAATTGAAATGAGACGAAGAATAAACCAAATAGCCTCTTGCATCCACTTGGTCGTGGAAATGGCAGAACTTGTTAGGGTTCTGCTTGCCCTTATTTTTTATAGGGCGAGGTGGGAGGAGCAGTTCCCACCCTTTGATCTGAGTGTAGACGTGACCAGGTGTCATGCCTAAAACCTCTTGATTCTTCACTGGGATGGTTTCTTCGAAAGACTTGAAGCTGCCGGGTGCCTTGTAGTGACCCCCGGTTTTCTTGGAACCCGTCTTTGTTTCCTCGACTTCCTTAGTCTCGAAGAGTTGGGATTCCAACAGTTCTGACGTATGAGTCAGGTCGCTAGCCCGCCTTTGAAAGTCGGCGTAGCTAGTTGGGTAATCGGTGGTCATGCGCCGCCATAATTTGGTCCCCTTTCTGAGGCTGCTAACGGCCCCAAACAACTTTGCCTCATCCCCTAAATGATCTCCTTCAAGAATGAGCTTGTCGATCCTTTCAATATAAGATCAATCTGACTCATCTTCGCCTTGTCGAGTGTTCATGAGGCGTTGCTTGGTCGCAGGTCGGGGGGCCATTGCTGAAAAATGGCTTAAGAATAGCCTGGCAAACTGCTCAAAAGTATCCACCGAGAGAGGTGGTAGTGAAGTGAACCACATGTGAGCCTAGTCGCTCAATGTTAGCAAGAACAACCTGCACTTGGTCGCGTCGGTTGCACCTATGGAGGCCATGTAGGAATTGTACTTCGCCACATGGACCCTTGGATCCGCGCTCCCATTATAGCGGTCTAAGGTTGTTATGCTGATTTTTCTCTGGGTAGGCGCCAGAGTAACCATGGTCCCGAGTGGAAAATCAGGGACGATGAGGCTATTGTCTGTCTTCGCTGGCCCATTTTGATTCTCCACTCATTCGAGAAGTTGTTGAACCGTCCGGGCCAATGCTGCAACCTGAACATCGTGATGATCCCCAGTAGGGAAGGCCACCTGTCGGTCGCCGTGGTGGACAACCGAGCCTCTTGGCAATTTGCCATGATGTATGTTCAAAGCCAATGCGAGGTTGCGCTCCACCTGGTCTGCATGTCGAGGCTGAGACTGAGCCTCATCCTCGATGACCATTGGAACTTTTTGAACCTCCTGATTCCCGAGATGGTCGAACACTGTGTTTGACCCCGCCGGTTTCTCCAGGAGTCGGTGGTTTTGGACAATGGAATGTTTCGCTGGGTCATAGGCCAGTTGACCTGTTGACCGCCTCTTTTCGATTAGGGTGCCCTTACCCTTGGAAGTTCCAGCATCGTGGGTGATCTTTTTGACCGGAGGTTGCTCCTCCTCCCCTCCGAAGGCGAGGCGTTTCTTGTTGAGAACGGCCATAATGGCCCTTGCGTCTTTTGGTGTCTGAACGAGGTTCCACCAGTCAGGAGTAACCACCGGGGCCATCGGGCGGGTGCGTTGTGAGCTCTAGGAAGCCTCGACACCATCGCGAGCGTCAGTTTCATATCCGGCAACAATACATTGATTGATCGCCATTGCAACATGAGTTTTAGATTGAGTGGGTCTTCTTAAGAACTTATGAAATTCTACGGAAATGTTTCCCATAGACAGCGCCAATTGTTGTACCCGGTTTATGTTTTCTGGCCAACAAACAATAACAATGGATATAATGACAATTTAGGTGATCAAAGTCAGTAAAAAACACGAAATTTGATTACCTAGTTCGTCTATGAATAAGACTACGTCTGGGGGCAACCAAGCCAGGTATAATTCAATATAATTTCTGCCTAGTGTGCTAAGATTTTTCAACCTTTTACTAGAATGGCTATGGAGGCCTATTTATAATATGACCCTCGCCTCTTGAATTTACATTTACATAAAGGTAAGAAAAAGAGGGTTTCTCCCAATCCCGCCGAAAATTCCCCTGCCGGGTTAGTAGTTGCCGTCTTTAATGTGCGCCCCATCTTGGGCGGACTTCGGGGCGAATCTCGTGGCTTGCTGGGTGCTTCCTTTGACTATCGAGATATGCGACTCGGATTGATGCAGGTCGCTTCCGGCCTGAGAAGGTCTAGAATGTAAGTCGCCTTGCGACCTGTGGAGATCTTGTAAGTCGTCTCGCGACCTGCTGCCTTTGTGACCTGGGTAAGGTGCACTTAGTCCTGATGGACAAGACCATGTGGCCATTTATCCGGGTTGCTTTAAATGGTAGTTGGAGGACGATTTGCGGTTCTTGCGACTAAACCGGGGGTCGGGTTTATCCATGTTACAACAATTTATATAATGATTCAATTTTTATGGATGAGTTTTATTATTATTCATACTCTTTCTACATGATTAAAAACATTCTCAATCTTTCAGAAAACATTCCCCACCCTACCTATGAATTTCTCATAGTCATGTAGAATTTCTCATAGTAGCACATGACTAAGGGAATAAAATCTTGAAAACTGAGAGAGGGAAAGAGATGATATGCATCAGTTGGTTACATTTATGTGCATAATATGGCTAAATTGAAGAAACGCATAAGTGTATTCCAATAAAATTATGATAAAATATGTATATCAAAAATAAATTCATGATCAAATCTATTGATATCTCAAAATATCTTTCATTAGATTTTTTCCAAATTCATTATTATTTTTCTAAATTCTTTTCTCCATCCCATATCTATATATATAGATCATTCTATTTTCATCACCTTAGAAGCTTCATGCCAGAAACTCACACTTGATACTTTATTTTATCAGAATTTCTAAGCATAATTTAATATTTATTGGTTTTCATATTTGTTCTTTTTTTAACTACATTGTTTCTAGATTGTTTCTACTAGTACACTACATTGTTTCTAGATTATTGGGGACGGCTGAATTGGGGAGTGCTTAAGAATATCTATTGAGAACCAATTAAAATATTATTTGCTTTTAAATGGAGAGAGTTGAAGAAGAAATAATTAAGGGTAATAAATACTTAGGAGATCAATAACATTATCTTTAATGCTTCTTTCTTTAAAATTTATTTTTCATTTTTTTATAAGGCGGGTGGATTACCCACGGGGTAGATGTAGCATTCTTCCATTTTATTCTCACCTTTTCAACTGTGAGTTTTTGATTCGTTGAATAATGTAACGCCCCATTTCCAGAATCAAGCCTTTGTGGCTTAAACACTCTAGATCCGGTTTGCCACTCAAGTAACCATAAAATCCGAGCCTAAAAATTTCTTTAAAAATAAAAGAATAATGTATGAACTAACATAAATATCATTTTGCAGCGGAAAGTATAAAAGTTTGAACATCAATAAGATTAAAGCTTGGAGAACACTCTTAAAAGAATTAAGGTAGAGTTATAACTTTAACGATCTTATAGAAATGCATCATTCAGTTTGTAGCACTCGAAAAGTAGTTCAACAATTTCTAAAAGATGTACATCATAGTTTAAAGGGAAATTTCATAGTATTATTAGTGATAGCATGATGATATGGGAAATTCCGTGGCTACTTGCAGTTTTCTCGATCCTATCCTGAAATATCAAACTGTGGGGGGGTGAGATAAAAATCTCAGTGGGTAACCTGTATGTTGTTACTCATATTGGCAGTATGCATATAGTATTGGTAATTCATTTCTCATATTTTCATAATCATTTCGAGGGACACTAGCATTTGATTGCTACGTTAACCCATACGCCTTAAAACATTCTTTCGTTTCGAGGGACGCTAGCATTTGATTGCCACGTTAACCCATACGCCTTTAGAACATACTTTCGTTTCGAGGGACGCTATTGCCACGTTAACCCATACGCCAAATAGTTCGAGGGACGCTAGCATAAATGCCACGTAAACCCATACGCCAAATAATTCGAGGGACGCTAGCATAAATGCCACGTTAACCCATACGTCAATAGTTAGAGGACGCTAGCATAAATGCCACGTAAACCCATATGTCAATAGTTCGAGGGACGCTAGCATAATTTCCATGTAAACCCATACGCCAATAGTTTGAGGGACGCTAGCATAATTGCCACGTAAATCCATACGCTAAATATACATATTTTCTTTTGTTCATATTAAATTACTCATATTAGGATATACCAACAATCCCTGTAACATTAACCACTACATACAAATAGTGTCACCCACCTCGTTAACTTTTAAGAAAAGTTATAAACTTTGAAATCGGTTTTGAGAGCTTGAGTGTGGCGGTGATTGTCCGAGCTTTGATTTGAGTAACACTTCACCTTTGTAGTTTTCTCTTGAATTTCTTTTGAGCTTTTACATATGTGAGTTGTTAGAGGGCCATGAGAGCTTCTACTCCTTGCTGAGGATGGAGCAAAATTCGACTGCCCCTTATGGAAAAGGAGAAAGTCGAAGCTTGATAATGATGAAGAAGAGAGGGAGACGTCTTTCTTCATGGAGGAACAAAGAGTCGATTGGTTTGAGAGTAGAAATGAAGGGTTTGCTGATAATTTAAGAGAGTGGAATATAGTGTAGGATGAAAGAGGAAGATGAACACTATTTGTAGGAGAGAGGTCAGCCACTTGGTGAAGAAGGAGGGATGAGATTATGTTTTATAAAGTAGATGAAAATGGATGGTAGATGATCAATTGGTAATAATATATAGATATTTACTTAGGAAGCTTCTTCCCCTCTTATTTATTTACTACACAATATTTACCTAGTTTTTATATTTAACTTAGCTAACATGTAATGTAAATATCATATATGAAAATGTTGCACTTGAAATTGGAAGATGATTAAATGTTGTATTTGGAGGGTATATTTAATTATTTTAATTACATATATTTATATGGAATGATTTATAAACATAGTTGCACTATCATTTGGTAGTCCAATTTTATTTTGACGCGATAAGGTTGTCGTCATAGAATTTTATTATTTATTTGTTCATATAATATTTCTTTCATTTGGTAGACACTACAGGAAATTTGCGAAATCGCGACGAAAAAATTTGTCACTGAAACATCATTTTTCGTCACAATTGATAATTCGTGACGATTTTTTTTGTGGCATAGATCGTCATTTAATGTGCGTGGTATTATGAAAAATGTGACACTATATTAATTCGTCATTAAAGGGCATCATTTGGTGACGAAAAAGGTCATTGTCACTATATGTTGCCATCTATTGTGACGCATAAATTGTCACATTAGACATCAAAAATTCGTTACTTAATATGACGTTTCGTCACTAAAGTTCAATTTTACTTAACGATATAAATAATTGTCACAAAAAAATTTACTTTAGTGACGTTAATTTTGTCACAATTAGCTTGGTTATTTCGTCACATTTTCTATATTCGTCAAGAAAGGATTGTTGTTCGGTGACGAAATGTTGATCGTCGTTATATGTTTACATATATAATGATGATAAAATTTGTCACTAATTAGTATAATTTAGTGATAAAATTTGTATTGTCACAAAATGATGTGGAAATTGTGACAAATTATTTTTGTCACTATAATATATTATTTAGTGACGAAAATAATAATAATCACTAAAAGTTCAGATTTGGTGACAATATATTATTCGTCATATTTTACATTTTTCGTCATGAAAGAATTACAAAAAAATGACGAAAAAAATAATTGTGGTTATATATATAGATATAATGACAACTAAATTTCATAAAAAAAAATTAAACTTTAGTGACAAAATGTTCATCGTCGTTAAAAGATGTGAAAATGGTGACAAAATATTTTTGTCATAATAAAATATTATTCAATGACGATGATGATAATCGTCACTAAAGAAATTGATATAGTAACAACATATATCGCCATGATTAGTTAACATACCGTGACTATTATTTCATCATAAAAATGATACATATTGTGACGCATTTATTTCATCGCGAAATAATTATTTTTATTGTCAATTTATTTATTTTTTATATATATTAAAGTAATAATAATACTAGATATATTAATTTCAATTACTAAATAAAAAAATTACAACAAAAACTGAACTAATTAAAGATAAAAAAAACTAATTTGCATTAACAAAAAACTCCTTCAAGCAAATAGAAATCAATCAAAATATTTATAATCAATATTACATTAAACAATAAACTAAAAAAACGAGAGTCTTGGTATATTTCTAAAACTAATTTCCATGCTATTATTCCTCTTTTTGCACTTCAAACGACGATGATGAAATCTTCTCCTCTGTAGATATCACCTATAAAAAAAAAATTTAATACATGGATTTTCTAATTTAGTTAGCAAGTCATACATCTCACAAGGTCATAATAAGCACCAATCTACTAACTCCTTTTTGACTATGTTACTCAATTACACCACTTTTCTAGAAACAAATCTGCTTCCAAGAACTAAATTTCTGAATCCAAACAAGTATTTTAGGGACATGGTAATTTTTTTATAAGAAGACAGTGAAAGTGTATACAATTAATATACATATAAAAAATAGAAGCTAACCTTAATTATATGTCGAACCCTTTACAACTCGAAACAACCAATAGTTTGTTGATAGTTGTACTTTGCTCAGAGAGTTTTGCAGAGAGATTTGCATTTTGCTCAGAGAGTTTTGCAGACAGGTTTTTCAATTTAGAGCATTTCGTCTTTCAAACTAGTTACCTGAGTTTGTAGTTCTTGCACTTGAGCTGTAGAGTGTTGCAACTCTTTCGTTTTTTCTTTTAGTTCATCTTCGTATTGAGTAGAAGAATGGTACAATGAACTACGTCTACTTGGAGGCTTTGGACCATAACCAAGACCTTTGGTATATCCAATCCCATGGCCCAACACCTCCAAGACTATCTCACCTTCAGTCTTCTCCTTTCCGAGCTCAAAATATTCCTCTTGCTTACGTTTCATCATTTTCTGGTAATTAAGCATAAAAAAGTAAATTAAATAATAGTCAATCATCCTCGAACAAACAAGAATTACCAATTTAAACATAAACTTCAATCTAAGACACATAAATGCAAGCAAATTACCAATTTAAACATAAACTTCAATCTAAGACACATAAATGCAAGCATCAACCATAAATTTTTTATCCTCTATCTGAATTTGTTTAAGAAACAAAAATTCAGAGATTATCATGCTTGACCATCCACAACAATCTGAAAAGGATCTAATGCAACTGAATTAATTGTATAGAACCTGCTACGTACTGAATTAGAAAAGAATTAAATTAACCTCAATAAATAAAACAACCAAATATCATAAATGTCTACACGGCTTACCCAATTTTATTTTGTCTGGACGGATGTCCACCCATCTTTCTCTATAATGTGCGTGCGCTCATACAAGTAAATCCGACCGCACAATTCTCTATTGATGAGTCTACAAAAAATTATAAAAATCAGCTACTTCATTTTTTCACCATATATACCCTAGATTGAAAAGACATCAAAGTACATCAATGTGAACTGCTATTATCGGGTTATTATATATTCAAAGGTCAAAAAAGCAGATATACGTTCTCTTACCATGGCTGGTCTGCCAAATCAGGTTTTCATATTAAATATAAACATCTCGTAAAGTCTAAATTTATGTTGCTAAGTTGTATTAAAATTTCTCATCAATTGCCAAATTTTATACTATAAGTTGTATTAGAACTTCACATCAGTTGCCAATTCAAGACTTCAAGACTTGTTTCCTCTGTTTATTTGCTACCTAATACAAGTGGGGAATATAGCATGGTTCTTTTGTATATATGCAGCATTATACATACCAGTCAAGCATATTCGAGGCATAGTAGACCGGTATAAATGAACAAAAGCGAATAATCTGACTTTACTGATTGTATGTTAACCTACTGATTATATATTATTTCTTCTTAAGTTGTCTCATTACTTGTCTCTACTGGATACTAGTAAATGCTCAGGTTGTGTATCACTATCCTAAGAAAGTAATAATTTATAATTGAGTAAATAACAAAAACTGATATATATATATATATATATATATATACTCATTTTTGTAAAATGTCTTGGGTAGTAAAAGGATGCAGTGATATAATCTCATTTTTGTGATAGGTGTGTAGATGCAGCATGCTAGTGCAAGGAATACAGAAATTGAAAAGACATACTACTTTGAAAGTCTCACAATTTCATTTATGACATATATACTCACAAGTTCATACGATCGGACTGAAAAAGGCATTCTTCCATTGGTATGTTTGCATTGCAATTTCTGCCTGTTGCTTCGATTTATCTCACTTGAACGCTGCAAGAGCATTATAATAGAACATTACAAATCAGAATTTTGGCATTAAAATAGTATCAGCCATTAAAACTGTAACATCATAATTATGTGGATTAAAATTAGCAAAATTAACATTACCTTAGAATTTAGCTGATGCAAAATAATTGCATAGTTTTTCCCAATTATCTTGGTCGGGACAGAATTCGGGTTTGTTATTCTTAGCCTCTTGTAGATCTGGATAATGAAGAAAATGCTTATGCAATTTATAACGCTTTTGTCTAGTAGTGTTATTCATCCAATCGACCATGCTCTGTTTCATGCCAGCATCATCGATATTTAAAAATCCATGTGCATCTACAACTCACATAGAACATGCACATTAGATTACAGGAAGGTAAAGTAATATATTGAACATATTATTTTTTATAACCCATACATGCAGATGATCGAACCCGGGCTTCAATCCATTGTCTTCATCTACCTCCTTCCATCTTGTTAGTACAGGGAGAACTTGTGTTACTATTCCAATGCTACTTGCCAACTTTACAGTGGAAAAGTTTACTGAAAAAAGTGAATGTCTATCAACCCGGTAAAGATAGGTGGATAACCACTCTTCACACAGCACAAAATCCAGCACACCCATAAAACAAACTCGTGCATCAAAAAATAAATCAAGTTGTAAACCAACAAGAGGAAAAACATTTGTAAAAAGGCAAGCTTTCCCAACTTTAAATGTAAAGAAGAGAGAGTTCCCTTCAAATAAAAATTTAAAGAAGAGAGAGTGCCTTTCACAAAGTCTGAAAAAAATGAAAGTGAAAAACCCACAAAATCAAAAGTAAACACCCAACTAACTTGTATTAATAGTATAAATCAACCTAAGACACCAAAGTAAAGAAAGCCTTAAATACTTCACCCATTATATGCAATAATCTAAAAAGAGCAGTGGTTTAGCTCAATCAAAATTTCCCACAAACCGTGTTTTTAATATCATGTGCAAAGAATGACGTTTAACATTATTATTGGCGTGGGCAAGGTCAAAAAGCGCTTTAGCGCTTAAGCGGCCAAGGCGGAGCGTGAGAACATGAAACCGCTTTGTTCCTTCTAAGCGGAGCGGTTTGTTGTAAAGTTCAGGTTTTTCAAGCTTTTTTCCCCTTTTTTCTGATATTTGGGGCGGTTTGTTGTGGAGCGCAGGTTTTTCACACTTTTTTTCTCCTGTTTTTCGATATTTTAAGCGTGATTAATGAAATAACCGTGTGAAATTGCGATTTTTTTTTAAAATTCTAGGTTAGCCTACTAAAAGCCCTTTAATGATAGAAAACCCATAGCTTATAATATATAAATAATAAGTCGTTACCTTAAAAAGCCCAAGTACATAAGATAAGAAATAATAAGATTAGCATGAGATTTCTCTCAGATAAAAGAGCCAAAAGCAGGGTTTTTGTGTTCCAGAAGAAAAACGCTTGAAAAGGCAAGGTTTTCATCCTGCGATAAATAGAAACATCTCAAGTTTTTTTGTTTGAAGATGGTGGTTCACTAATTCACCTTCTGTTAGGATTAGGAACTTGGTAAGGGGTTAACTAATTCACTCTTTTGCTTGGATTATGAACTTGAAAATGGTGATGTTCACTAATTTACTTTCTGGTTTATGGTTTGAATTAGGAACTTAATATTGTGCTTCAGATTTTGAATTATGAAGTATAATAATGTTAGACTTTCATGTTACTCACTTTGTCCCATGTGTTTTTTACTATATGATTACTAAAGGCAATGAAGCAAAAATTCCGAAAAACAACTTTTGAAAACAATGTTTTTATCGGAAAGAAAGATTCATCATTAAGTTTAAAAGAAAATATTACCAGATTCAAATTTTCAGAGAAGATTTTGAACTCTAAGAAATCGTTTTGAAACGTAGAGAAAATTTGAAGTTTTTCAATTGAAAGTAATGCGAGGTTTGTGAAGCGTAAAAACTCGGTAAGGTTTGATGAATCTTATATAGAGGCGGAGGGTACAATAAGACAAGATTTTGAAGATCAATCGTTTTGAAAAGATTATGCGCTCCAGATTAAGCGGTTTTGATCGTAGGGTCGAAAAAACGCACGTACACAAAAACTTTTGGATTTAAAAGCACGATCAAGTAGCGGTTAATACATGTACCCCACGTCCGCATTAAATGATTTGCGAGTACACGTCACAAGGATAGTGGAGATGCAGTAAAGGCAAATAATATCAGATACGATCCGATAAATAAGTAAAGAACAAGAGAAAAGAGATGCGTATCTGGTTGACTGATGTTGTAATCAGTCAATATTACTTGTCAATGTTGATTCCACTTGTTGATCTTAATCATTCTGCCTAAGCCTTAAGAAATTTCCCAACTGATCCTTTCAACTGATCTTCTCGAACAGATCCGATTTGTTGAAACTTGAGCTTAAGTGATCTTTCCTTGAGTACGTCTGATTTCCCTTTTGATCCTCCTTGATCAGTTGAAGTTCCCCCTTCAACTGATATTTCTGACATAGACTGATATATCTGATTTATTGGAGTTTCAAGCTCAGCTGATCTCTCTCATCTGATCAAGCTCGTAAGTAATCAGATTTTGGTTGACCTCATCTGATTCTTTTCAGATTAAGCCAATTCTTGGGATAAGTGTTACCGCCAAAACTTAGTCTAGAGTAGTAGCTTCTATTCCCTAAGTAGGCGTGATTGACATGCGTAAATATCGTCTGAATCTCTCGATATGTCAATCAACCGTAAATTTATCCAATTATCAGTCGCGTGATTTCTACACTCTGTCCTTTTGATGCAAATTTCTCGGATAGGCTTCTTGAAATGAAAATTGCATTTGCATCCTTGCTTGGCCTCTATAAATTGGACCAATGTTTTACACAACATCACCCATTCACCATACTTATCTTCTTTGTAAGAATCATGTATCTTGGTGAACCCTTGTTTCCGGTGAGACTTCCGGCAAACACTTTTACACCCTTTTATATGGTTTCACCTTCTCAAATCAACCCTTTGCATCCCTTATTGCTGTTTTCTTCATCATCTTCGATTTCACATACGATTGCTGCAAAGCTTCTCTACCACCAGGGCGGCGGATCTGCTGTTGCAACTGAGAAGACACTTCTCCTAACCGTATGCACCTTGTGTGTCTATCTGGATGATGTAACCAGAACCATCAGACTTAGTCTGGTATAAAATATGCAGCACATGTGCCCATGAGATCTGACGATCAACTCTTTGGCACACGTGCTCCATTTAATTTGGAAGAGCCCTATTACTCTCCCTTTTAGGGCTCGAGCTTAAGAATCCTATCAAGGCCTCTGTCGCTCCGGTTTTCTTGATCTTGACTTTTGCGACCGCCAGGGATTCTGTTCTTTAAAGCCTCTCTCACCCGTGTTAAGTGGGGAAAATGAGAGTTTAAAATCTCTCTTTTCCTTCACTTCCGGGGTTAGGATGAGGGTTTAGGGTTATAGGTTTAGGATTTTGGTTAACATTTATGTACTGACCTCCGGGTCTTCTTGTACTTGTAACTTCGTAATGTAACCTCACCTTCGGGTTTTTATCAATGAAAAATTTCGTTATTTCATCGTTGTGTAAATTCTCCTTTCTTATGCGATTGTTAGCTCTTAATCTCTGAATCTTGCTTGTTGAATATCATTAAATCGATTCACAAAGAAATGCTATAACCAAATTGATTTAATCGGATAATCCTTTAAACCGAAAGCATTTTCCTTAAATCGATAAACCTTGAATCGATCGGTTCCTTTAAAACCGATAGACTTTAAAATGGATAAACTAAAATCGATCGATTCCTTTGGATCCGTAGTGTGTAAAGTCGGATCGATTTTTTGCTTATCGATCTCTTGAGATCGGTTAAGATACCAAACTCAATCGATTTCTCTCGATCTGGTTAGTCTCTTAACCACTAGTTACGAGAACATTCCATCAAACATTTTTAGGTGACATTTCTCCAAGATCTAGAAGTCCTAGCTCATTGCATAAATCTCTCGAATCGATCTCGGCTAGTGGCTTGGTTAGAATATCGATATACAGATATCGGTATGAATCTTTTCCATTCTCGATATTCTTCTTTTCAACGTGATCTCTTATGAAGTGGTGTCCGACATCCACATGCTTGCATCTTGTATGTAGAACCGGATTACGAGTGATTGCACAAGACTATTCTTGTCGCGAGAATATAGAGTGCGTTCTTAGCTACAATGTTGTTGTATCCTCACCGCCGATCGAGCGAGCGATTGGGAACAACGACTTCCTCGCAGACCATATATTACGCCTTGTTGTTGATGATGTCGCAATCGATGTACGCTTTTTGAAAACCACGAGATCGGTTTTACTTCCTAAGAACCGACATGTTCTCGAGGTTGATTTTACGTCGATCTTGCAACCTCCATAATCGTAATCGAGAATACCCACTAAGCTCTAGATTATCATCGATGGGTAGAATAAACCAAGGTTTATTGTTCCTTCAGATACTTAAGAATCCGCTTAGGCGCTTCTAGGTGGTGATCATTGGATTTGCTTTGAAATCTTGCACATACACCTCTTTGCAAAAGTGATATCCGGTCCTGGCGGCGGTCGGTATAATAAAGATCCAATGAGAGCCCTATATTCCTTCTGATTTGTTTTCTGACCGGCCTCATCTGGATCCATCTTGAATCCAGTCATCATAGGAATTTTGGCTTCCTTACTATTTTGAACTCCAAACTTAGCCAAAAGATTCCTAGTGTACTTTGCTTGGCAGATGAATATCCCTTCTGTACTTTGTTTAACTTGGAGACCTAGAAAGTAATTCATCTGACCCATCATGGACATCTCGAATTTCCCTTGCATCAGTTTGCTGAATCTTTCACATAGGTTCTTGTTAGGAGATCCGAAGATGATGTCGTCCACGTAAATCTGAACCATCAGAATATCTTCTCCATCTTCTATTCTGAATAAGGTTCTGTCCACTGTTCCTTTAGTGAACCCACTTTCGATCAAGAACTGAGAGAGTGTATCATACCAGGCTCGCGGAGCCTGTTTCAGGCCATAAAGAGCTTTTCTTAAACGATACACTTGGTTGCCCTTTTCAAAGCACGGAGGTTGTTAGACATAAACTTCCTCCGCTAGTACCCGTTTAAGAAAGCACTCTTTCGTCCATCGATACCGCGATGAACCCTCGTGGGAAGCATATGCAGAAAAATTGACGAATGGCTTCAAAGGCGGCGGCGGTGCAAAGGTCTCATCGTAATCAATTCCTTCCGATTGTGAATACCCCTTAGCAACAAGTCTTGCCTTATTTACGTGATAACATTTTTCTCATCTCTCTTGTTCTTGAAGATCCATTTAAATTGCCAATTACGTCTTGATGACACGGTGCATCTACTAGTTCCCAAACTTCATTTCTCTCGAATTGTTCCGGCTCCTCCTGCATGGCTAGAATCCGGTTCGTCTTGTAATGCTTCCTCTATTGTAGTTGGTTCCTTCATAGGCGATAATGAAGAATACATGGCACTTTCACCAATCGATGTCTAGTTTTAATTTTATCGACGGGTCTCCAATTATCGGATCGTTGGATGACCGGTTATCCGAGTCCTTACATTACGATTTGCGTCGGTTTTGAGAACATCGTCCGTTTCGATAAAATCTTATTACTAGTGATTGGGAGTGGTGCGAGGTTATGGTCCACTTGATAAGAACAAGTCTCGGTGATGTTGGAATCATCATGTCTTTGATGTACGTTAAGTGAGAACTTCGAAGTTCCCCGAACCGGATGGTTTAGTTCTTCTTGTCTCGGTGAATCGGCTTTTTCATCGGCAGTTGTTCGTACCTTAGGATCTGATTGATCCGGTGAATCGACTAGATCTGGAATGTAAATTGATCTGATTTAAAGATCCTTTTTCCTTGATCGTTAGCTGATCCATTTTCTGAATATCAGGTTCTGGTAGATCAGGTACTTCTTGTTCTGAGGCAGATTTCTCTTGATCAGAAGATGCTTCATCAAAGGCTACATGGGGTGTTTCTTCCACAATTAGGGTTCGTTTGTTGTAGACCCTGAAAGCTTTGCTAGATGAGGAATACCCTAGAAATATACCCTCATCAGACTTGGCCTCAAAAGTCTTCAACCCGACTTTTCCCATTGTTGTGTATGAAACACTTGCACCCAAAAAACATGGAAGTAAGAAACACGAGGTTTTACGCCTTCCACATTCATAGGTGTTTTGTAGTCTTGCTATAGTCGGAGACATCTGTTACTGCGTATGGCATGCGGTGTTGATTATACGCTTTAAACCGGTTTGGTATCGCATGTTCACTAACATTGTCCGGCGAAACTTCTTTGAGAGTTCTGTTCCTCCGTTCAGCTACTCCATTCTGTTGTGGCGTCCTCGCAGCTGATGTTTCATGCTGTATACCAAACTTAGAGCAAAAATCAGTAATAAAAGAGTTCAGAAATTCTGTACCTTTATCTGATCTGATTTTTACTACGCTGACACCCTTCTCATTTTGTAATCTTCTTAGCAGCTCGGGTATCTTGGTTGTCGTCTCATTCTTCTTATGTAAGAATATAACCCAGGTAAACTTGGAATAGTCATCCACGATTACGAGTGTATTTAAATCCGTTGAGACCCGATCGTGTAACCGGTCCAAACAGATCCATATGAAGCGGTTGCGATTAAGATTTGGATCTTTGTCCGGAAATTCCTTTGAATGAAGCTTTGACTGTTTTTCCCTTCCGACATGCGAGAACATGTCCGATCCTTTGAGAACACTTCATTCTAAGTCCTTCCACTAGAGACATCCTAGCTATCTTATTAAGAGTTTTAAAGTTCGGATGGCTCATTCTTTTTGTGCGAGCCAATTCTTTACTTTTGGAACTCTTAACAATCGAGCACGCATTTCTTGGACAAGCTGTTCCAATCACCGTAGATCGTCCCTTTTCTTGAACCGATTAGCAAAATCTGTTGAGTGACTCGATTTTTGATAGTGCATTGATCGATCGAGAACTCAACACCGAATCCGTTGTCGCGAAATTGTGAAACCGATAATAGGTTGTGCTTCGGACCTTCGACATCTGAGACTCGATTACTTGTACATCATCATTCTCTAAGGTTCGAACCCTTTGGTATAACCAAAGTTATCATCACCGAAAGAGTACACGCGGCCTTTACGTTCTATGTAACCGCGAGGAGATGTTTGCTTCGAGTCATGTGCCTTGAGCATCCACTATCGATGTACCAGATAGTTGCTTGCACACCTCCTTTGTTGGCGAGACCCACGCGAACCTGCAATCAGATCAGGTTTTAGGTACCCCTTCGGATTGGGTCCCGAGGGTTAGGTTTGGATTTGGGGATCCATACAAACAGAGCACTTCTATTGTGATCAGTCAGATCAGAAGGCCTGATTTGTCTCCCATACCTGTCAACATAATCATACTTATCCTCATATGCTTTCTGATTTGTATGATTACTTGTGTGAACCTTGGATGACTTAGAAGACTTATGATTTAACTTTTTTCAGGTTTGTCTCCTTTTTTATCCAATTAATGGTTCAAAAGCTGCAGACCTAAATTTCTGACTATAGGGGTAGGTACGACTGCTACCATCAAAAGATTCATATCCTTTTCGCATAGATGGTTTTCGCAGTTTACCTGAAGCATGCTTATTAGGCAGCTGACCTTGACTGGGTCTCAGATTAGACTTCCCTTTTATAGGTTGTCTTTTCTGATTCCTGATCTGTTGATCAGGTTGAGGTCTCTTCAGAAGAACTGGGTTCTTCCGTTGATTCCTCGGCTGATGCTTTACCAGTTGGGGTCCATTTATGTTCCCTTTCTGGTTAGGCACTTGCCTTACCTGCTCAACTGGTCTCTTACCCCTATTAGATACAAGTTTAGCTTTTGGTGTATCTTTTTCAGAAATTCGTCTGATTACACCTTTCTGAGATGAATCAGTCGGGGCTTTTGAGGATGTGGAGGGTTTCTCATAGCCAAGTCCCTCCTTATCAATCTTTACTTTCGAAAATAGGCGTTCATGTCTTTAACGGTTTGAGATGATTTTGAAAAAACATCTATTTTCTTACGCAGATTATCCTCGAGGATTTCGGACTTTCATGCATTCTAATAGCTCATCGAATTTTGCTTGCAAGATTTTGAAGTCATCGACTTGTCATCTGTTAATTTCCATCGGATCTTTGATCTGCTTTTCTGATCGAAGCTTTAACCGAGAATTTTAAATTCCTCGATTACCTTCGAGGGTTTACCGATCTAAGTTCTGGAGGCTTTTCCGAGATCATTTTCTTGACAAGTTTTGATTATTTCTAGTCCTCGACTTATCATTCTCGGCTTCCACAATAGCATAAGTTTCTCTTGCATTGGAGAGATCTTCAAGCAATTGCTCGAGTAAGCTGAGTCAATCTCCCGGCGGGTGTGCTAATGATAGCGGTGTAAAGCGAGCGAAGGGGTTTGGAGGTTACCTCGGATTTGGTCCTCCACTGCCATCGGCCGAGTTCATCATCGTCAGCGAGAATATCGGATCTTCATTTTCATAGAAGTCGGCCAACCCCTTCTTGTCGGTCGGCGAAGTCTTCTCTGAAGGAGTATCCGGAGTCCTCGGAGGGCGAATAGGAATCATCGATTCTGACGTATCTCGGCAACCATGGCTCTTACGTCTCTATAAGCGTTGCTCTCTTTTGTTCCTCTTTTCTTCCCTCTCTCTCGGCGTCGGATGCAGGCGATCATGCTATAGTGACACGGCTTCTCACGATTGAAACCGCGCTCACCGGATCCACCGTTCCTTTCCTTCCAGGTGAATCACTCCGTCTGTATGACCTATCAGGTGATTTCCCTTTCTGATAGTAGTCTGAGTTTCTTCTATCTGATTGGTTATCTCTTCCTTCCTTCGTCTGACTATCTCTTTCCCTTTCATCTCTGTGATCCCTCCGATCATCAGATCTGGTTCTTTCTGGAGATCTATTGTCTGATCTCCTATCTCGTCCTCGGCTATGTTGATAGTCCTTATAAAATCTTCGATACTTACCAAGTTGTATATCTGACTTCTCAAGCTTCCTGGTAAGCAACGCGATCTGTTCTGCCTGACTTAGTATATTTCCAATGGGTTCATTGGCCTTTGTTCTGCTACTGGTTGCCTTGAAAGCAACTGATTTTGAAGTCGAGGTTTATTGGGGACCTCGTCTTCATCGACTTGACCTCTTTCAATCGGTTGGGACTCGTGAGCTTTAAGACTCAAGAACAAGCTACTAGGTTTCATTCTTGAAATGTCTGGCAATCTTTGATTCTGGTGACCTTCATGTCCCACTTCTTGGTGAGAGACCTTAGGATTTTATAGTTGATATCTTTATCGGACATCTCTCTACCAAGTTCTCGAAGCTTGTTTATAGACATTGTAATTCTTCCATCGAGTTCGTTGATGGTTTTCGTTGGGCAAAGATCTTGGGTTTCTCGAACTTCACCAGTTAAACGAAGGCTTTTATCTCTGCTCATTTCCCGCAGATTCTCGGCGAGTATCCCACATTGCTTTCGCAGATTTGAGATACTTAATCTTTTCTTTGGTGACCTTATCCATTGTCTTCATGATGATATGTCTTGCAATGGTGTCGAGTATCTCGATTTTTTTTCTTCTGTCCATCGTATGGGCTTTTTTCGCACAAGACTTCCTTCGTGGGAAAGTCCGGATCTCCTCCGATTGCGGGATTGTCGTAGTAAATGATGATGGGTCCTCTCGATGACTTCCATCATTCCGCCATTGACGAGCCTAGATGGTTGGACATATATATGGCCCAATCTGCATACTCATCAATTGAGAACTTCTACAGATCATGATACATACCGGACGTGTTATCCATCTTTGAGTGATTTTGGAAAATGAATGAGTTTTTAAAAACGGTTTTTCAAGATCGATTCGATTGACCACAATGACACAGAGTCGGTGGTCGGAAGAACCAACCGCTCGATACCACTTGTAGGTCCCGAGCAGGTTAAGTGAAGGGCGTAAGTCTAGAGGGAGGGTGAATAGACTTAAAAAAAACTTTTCGTCGCGATCGGTGTGAGCGGAATGCTTTGATCAGTCTGAGTGAATCGGTTTGGTCTCGATAACCAACTTCTTGAACGCCGTGAAGCGGTCGGTTCGGTAACTATCAGTTAAGCGATGTGTCGCGGAAGCTTAAGTTTTACCCGTGTGAAAAACCGGTTTGTATAAATCAGTTCCAAGTTTTATCTTTTTAATCGGATAATGAAATATCGTCCGTCGGATCGAAGCTTGGTCTTTGCGATCTTAACTTAGAATGTATGCGCTTTAAGATTGTGCGATGTGAGAGCGATTAATCAAAGCGATAAGGCACACAAAGATTTATAGTGGTTCGGACAAACCGATCCTACGTCCACTCTTCCCTTTCACAAGGGGCACCAACTTAACCGACTTAACCGACCGACTTAGTTTAGTGTGTTAGTCCAACACAAGATACACCAACAGATGTTTTAAGAGTTCTCACTCAACCGATCCCGTAAATCGATCTAGAAACCCTGATCGAAATCTTGCTAAACAACTTATCCTAACTTGGGGTTTGGGTAAGATTGTTGAGGTTCCAACTATGAAATCTTTCCTTCGCGTACAAAGCGACCTAAAAAGCTAGATGAAAAGATTTCTTGCTAAGAACTTATGGGATGAACACAATATAAAATAAGCTTGTTGTTGTGTTCTTCGTGCGGAAATCTGACTATAGTTTGAGCTTCGTGATTATGTTGTTTGTCCAAGCATTTCCGTGTGTCACTCTCGAAGTGTGATCCCATATTTATAGACCTTGAGATCAAAGAGCCGTTGGAGAGCAATTTGAATCTCGGGCTATTTTAGGTAACTTGGGGCTTGATGTGGCGTGCTTGAGAACCAGCATGGTACGCGTGAATGTGTATTTTATAGCCGTTTTGAGAGAGCAACATCGAATCCCGCGATATCAGGTTCTGTTCATACGTGTTTCTTCCTTATTGGATGGAAGCCTTGCTTTGCAGTGTTGTTCCTCCAACTAAGGTTGGTATTCTTCTTGTTTAGATCGCAGACGTATGATAAGATGAAACATCAGTTTTCATCTTATGAAATCGATCGATCGATGAACTCGATCGATCTGATAAGTCTTCCGGCGCTGTTGACTTAGCTTCAACCCGGCCGACTCAGTGATGTAGGTCTTACGTCCGATCTTCCGGAAGTCATCGATCTTCTAGTATTCGAGGTTTGAGCTTCATGACTTCGGTGAGTTATCGACTAGATCGGTTAAAACGATCTTCCGATTACGGTTTAACGTTACGCCTTTATTGATATCGGCTTTCTTCCGATTCTTGAGATCGACCTTTACATATTGAGTTACCCCTCAATATGTGACCTATCTATTACATCGGTTTTTCTATACAATCATTATCAACCGGTCTCCTAAGGCAAGAATGTAAACATCGATCGCCTAACAGTCCGATCATTGTCCTATTACATGTGTTTTTGGAACTTTCATCAAAACTATAAATTTCCCAACAATTTCCCCCTTTTTGATGAAACCAAAACACCTGAGAAACCAAAATAGTTGATAAGTATAGAAACGGTTAAAAAGCATGTAATCGAAGACAAAGAGATTTTGTCTTGGGATCGTAAAAATAAACTTTTCATTAGATATGTTGATTACATGTTACATCGAAAAAGTTTTGAATTTAAAAGCGGTGATCCTAGGCGTCTTCCGAATCTTCACTCCTTGGGCTTGTATCCTTCCGGCATTTCTCTTTGGTCTTGTGGAACGTTGAAAATCGATAGAGTTTCCATTTGACATCGATTATGCGCACTTGATCGGTTATATGCGATTTGCTCAAGATGTCAAAGTAGAATCTCTCAAATGCCGATCTGTCGAATGAGCCATCCCTTCTTGAGTATATTAACGGATCATACTCTTGGCGAGATATCTTTACATTTATAAGCTTGGCCTCATTTTCCGGATACTTGATAAAGTCCGGATATTTATTACGTAACCCGGTTGAGGAACTCATCATCTGGTGATTCTTCTTTGGAACAAGATCAAGGACAAAGGCATCTAGAAGCCATTCACTTACGATCTTATTCCATTCCTCAAACCTCTTAGCGTGTCTGCGTGATTTTTTGGTATGATCTCGCCGACTCTTTGCGGCAAATCGAGGTTACGTGCGATTTTCCATCAATCCTTTCTTAGCCCTTGATTTGAACTTCGGTTTCAACCCTTCACTTGTGCCGTTTTTACGCCCTTCTTTCTTCTTGATCATCGCTCTTTGGACAATCTTCTGACTAGCTCCTATCACCAGATGTCACTAGTTGTATTCTACGGTGACTTTCTGGTGCGAGTAATGGTCCGATTTTGATGTCCCAAAGCACCACGCAGACCTTTTCTTGCAATTGAGCTTTGTCCATGGGCCTTATCTTCGATGTGTCGGTTGGTTTCTCGAATCCTTCCCTTTTTGGTTTGATCAAAAAGCGCGTTGAGTGGGAAGTCGAGAGACCCAAAGTTGACCGACAATGCCTGATTTAGATCATTAGCGAGATAAACACGAAGTTTGAGTTGTTAGATTACGAGCAGTTATGTCAAATCTTTCTTGGCGGTTTCCATTGTAGCGAGAGAGTGTCCAAATCATTTTGTCAAATTTCTCTTCCGATAACTCGAGCCTTTTCTCGATGGCGTCGAAAAAAGAAGATTGATTTTGATCCAATTTGACTTGTCATCAACTGATTTTTGTAAGCTCAAAGAACATGGTGGTCATGGATTGGGAACCCGATCTCGATTGCTTCGATTTGTTTGAGGCTCGATTTGTCTCGATCGATTAAGACTCCTCAATCTCTTCTTTTCGGAGATCTTTGAGACAAGATCGATCTCCTGAAGTTGATCGGTGGTGATTTGAGATGTAGGAATTGGATCCATCACTTGATCACGTTAATTGTTTGTGCCTCCGGTGGTTGGTCGTGAACTGCGGCACGGGCCCACTTTCATCGGCGACTCTGCATTCTCCATTTCGGCGTCTGTTTTACGGAGCTTCTTGAGCGATCTCCACTTTTCTTCTTCCGGCAATTCCAACTTCACGTGGATCGAGCTTTCCGCATTTATCGACATGAGCTCAATGGTGATCCCACTTTGGCGGAGACTTCCTCATATCGAAGTCAAAATCTGCGAACTCATCCGCACCACCCATCATTCAACAAGTAAGATAAGATCGAGAAGCTTTTTAATCGAGATCTCTCGGTGAGGATCTCCATGACTTCTTCTCGATAGCGGGATGGGCGACGAGTTGTGGATACATCTCATCAATCTCTCGTTCAATTCTTAGTCGACCATTTTTCCGGTGATGGTCTTTGTTGATCTGGATCTGAGAATTATCTGTCCCGGATTACATTGGATGAGATGTGGAGGCTTACGGTTGTGCTTGAGTCGGCGGAAGTTGTGCGATTGGTTCGACTGCGATGGTTTCTGCACCAGTGGCGATTATATCTGGTTCGTGTTCATGGCGCGTGAACTAGCGGGGAGTGACATGCTCGTGACCTTTAGTCTGGCGGTGAATCGGCTTTGAGGTTGAGGAGAAGGAGATTTATCGGTTTGTGCTTCTACCTCGGATGGATTCGCGCGAGCCCTCGGGTTGAGAAGCTTGCCCTGTCGATTACTGTTCTTTGTTGCGCAATGGATTACTCGCTCTTTCTTCTTCGACTCATCTTCTAGTGCTTTAGAGTCATGGTAGCTTGCTTTGCTTTCTTTGGCCTCTTCTCCGGCCTTCACCGTTTCTTTTTTACGTGGAGCAACCGGGTGTGGATGAGGCGACTTCTTTGCTCTTTCCTTTCTTGATTTTGTTGGAGTGGGCTCCTTGTCATCGTCTGGTGGCCCATATATAACTCGAAGTTGATGAGAAGGAAGGCATTGTAGGACTTCGATCCATTACGATTCCATTCGGCGCTTGGCGGTTTGTCCTTCAATATAATCGCAACCTTGTTGAGATTCTTCTTTCTCTTTTTCGAAAGACACACTTTTTTCGATTCATTGACTCCAAATTTTTCGTGTTCTTGGAGCAAGATGGCTTTTCGAGCCGTGCGATTTATGTTCTCGAGCCCATCAATTATTCTTTGCCATCTTTGTACATTTTGGTGATGTGAGAGCATCTGGGCTAAATGAGATTCCCATGATCGTTCTTGATGTAATGTCAAACAACAATCTGTACTTTCTTTTGAGCATTGGCACGATGAATCCGGCTTTTCGATGTTTATGCCGCCTCTCTTAAGAGCTCCTCTACGATTTCTTCATCCTCATTCTCCCAGTAGTGTGCGCGTGAGATTCGCCCTTTTGGCAAGTGAATTTGACGAGTGATGTCCGCATTTTGTCGATCGATTTCTTCTCCGTTGGTAGACGACATCAGTTAAATCTCTGGTTTTTTCAGTATCCACACTCAAATTCCGCAAGAATTGAAGTGCTTCATCTTGCATCCTTTGGATTGCGTTGAGCGAGCAATATGTTTCGATCCGGCCTTCTTGAATTTGTTCCACCTCCATGGATTCGAATCCTCGGTGGTTCCAAATCAAACGAACTTATCCTCAAAGATCTTCGTTGCCGCCCGCATAATTGCACATGATCTTTCCTAGTCCATGAGTGGCCATCTACAGTGAGATAGACTCATTAAATTTGTGCATAAACAATATCAATATCATACCGCGAAAAACAAAAAGGCAATGAAGCAAAAATTTCGAAAAACAACTTTTGAAAACAATGTTTTTATCGGAAAGAAAGATTCATCATTAAGTTTAAAAGAAAATATTACCGATTCAAATTTTCAGAGAGAAGATTTTGAACTCTAAGAAATCGTTTTGAAACGTAGAGAAAATTTGAAGTTTTTCGAAGAAAGTAATGCGGTTTGTGAAGCGTAAAAAACTCGTAAGGTTTGATGAATCTTATATAGAGGCGGAGGGTACAATAAGACAAGATTTTGAAGATCAATCGTTTTGAAAAAGATTATGCGCTCCAGTTAGCGGTTTTGATCGTAGGTCGTGAAAAAACGATACGACAAAAACTTTTGGATTTAAAAAGCACGATCAAGTGGCGGTTAATACATGTACCCCACGTCGCATTAAATGATTTGCAGAGTACACGTCCACAAGGATAGTGGGTGCAGATAAAGCAAATAATATCGAATCGATCCGATAAATAAGTAAAGAACAAGAGAAAAGAGATCGCGTGATCTGGTTGGTGATGTTGTAATCGATCAATATTATTGTCAATGTTGATTCCACTTGTTGATCTTAATCATTCCGCCTAAGTCTTAAGAAATTTCCCAAATCCATCCTTTCAACCGATCTTCTCGGTTGCATCGATTTGTTGAAACTTCAGTTAGGCGATCTTTCTTTCCTTAACGCGTCGATTTCCTTTTGATCCTCCTTGATCGGTTGAAGTTCCCCTTCAACCGATATTTCGATTTATAGGCGATATATCTCGATTTATTGGAGTTTCAAGCTCGGTGATCTCTCTCATCCGATCAAGCTCGTAAATAATCGATTTTGGTTGACCTCATCTGATTCTTTTTAGATTAAGCCAATTCTTGGGATAAGTGTTACCGCCAAAACTTAGTCTAGAGTAGTAGCTTCTATTCCCTAAGTAGGCGTGATTGACATGCGTAAATATCGTCTGAATCTCTCGATATGTCAATCAACCGTAAATTTATCCAATTATCAGTCGCGTGATTTCTACACTCTGTCCTTTTGATGCAAATTTCTCGGATAGGCTTCTTGAAATGAAAATTGCATTTGCATCCTTGCTTGGCCTCTATAAATTGGACCAATGTTTTACACAACATCACCCATTCACCATACTTATCTTCTTTGTAAGAATCATGTATCTTGGTGAACCCTTGTTTCAAATTGAGACTTCCAAAAACACTTTTACACCCTTTTATATGGTTTCACCTTCTCAAATCAACCCTTTGCATCCCTTTATTCTTTGTTTTTCTTCATCATCTTCGATTTCACATACGATTCTTTGAAAGCTTCTCTACCACCGTATACGGGATCTGCTTTATTTAACCGAGAAGACACTTCTCCTAACCGTATGCACCTTGTGTGTCTATCTGGATGATGTAACCAGAACCATCAGACTTAGTCTGGTATAAAATATGCAGCACATGTGCCCATGAGATCTGACGACCAACTCTTTGGCACACGTGCTCCATTTAACAGCTGGAGAGCCCTATTACTCTCCTTTTCGGGCTCCAGGCTTAAGAATCCTATCAAGGCCTCTGTCGCTCCAGTTTTCTTGATCTTCAGCTTTTGCGACAGCCTTGGGATTCTGTTCTTTAAAGCCTCTCTCACCCCTTATTAAGTGGGGGAAAATGAGAGTTTAAAATCTCTCTCTTTCCTTCACTTCTGGGGTTAGGATGAGGGTTTAGGGTTATAGGTTTAGGATTTTGGTTAACATTTATGTACTGACCTCCGGGTCTTCTTGTACTTGTAACTCGTAATGTAACCTCACCTTCGGGTTTTTATCAATGAAAAATTCTGTTATTTCATCGTTGTGTAAATTCCTGCTTTCTTATGCGATTGTTAGCTCTTAATCTCTGAATCTTGCTTGTTGAATATCAGCTAAATCGATTCACAAAGAAATGCTATAACCAAATTGATTTAATCAGATAATCCTTTAAACTGAGCATTTTCCTTAAATCTGATAAACCTTGAATCTGATCAGTTCCTTTAAACTGATAGACTTTAAATCTGATAAACTAAAATCCGATCAGTTCCTTTGGATCTGGTAGCGTGTAAGTCGACGATTTTTTGCTTATCGATCTCTTGAGATCAGTTAAGATACCAAACTCAACTGATTTCTCTCGATCTGGTTAGTCTCTTAACCAGCTAGTTCTGGAGAACATTCCATCAAACATTTTCGGTGACATTTCTCCAAGATCTAGAAGTCCTAGCTCATTGCATAAATCTCTGAATCTGATCTCAGCTAGTGGCTTGGTTAGAATATCAGCCTTCTGTATATCAGTATGAATCTTTTCCATTCTGATATTCTTCTTTTCAACGTGATCTCTTATGAAGTGGTGTCTGACATCCACATGCTTGCATCTTGTATGTAGAACCGGATTACGAAAGTGATTGCAATAAAGACTATTCTTCACCGAGAATATAGGTGCGTTCTTAGCTACAATGTTGTAATCCTCATTTCTTGGCGAGCGGAAGCGATTAGGAACAACGACTTCTATGACCATATATTACGCTTGATTGTTGATGTACTTAATGATGTCTCTTCTTTTGAAAACCACGAGATCAGTTTACTTCCTAAGAACTCACATGTTCCTGAGGTTGATTTTCTGTCGATCTTGCAACCTCCATAATCGAATCAGAATACCCACTAAGCTCTAGATTATCATCTGATGGGTAGAATAAACCAAGGTTTATTGTTCCTTCAATACTTAAGAATCCGCTTAGCTGCTTCTAGGTGGCTGATCATTGGATTTGCTTGAAATCTTGCACATACACCTCTTTGCCAAAAAGTGATATCCGGGTTCTGGCTTTGGCGGTCGGTATAATAAAGATCCAATGAGAGCCCTATATTCCTTCCGATTTGTTTTTCGACCAAACCTCATCCGGATCCATCTTGAATCCAATCATCATAGGAATTTTGGCTTCCTTACTATTTTGAACTCCAAACTTAGCCAAAAGATTCCTAGTGTACTTTTGCTTGGCGATGAATATCCTTCTCGTACTTTGTTTAACTTGGAGACCTAGAAAGTAATTCATCCGACCCATCATGGACATCTCGAATTTCCCTTGCATCGGTTCTTTCAATCTTTCACATAGGTTCTTGTTAGGAGATCCAAAGATGATGTCGCCCACGAAATCAAACCATCGTAATATCTTCTCCATCTTCTATTCTCGAATAAGGTTACGTCCCAATTCCTTTAGTGAACCCACTTTCGATCAAGAACCGAGAGAGTGTATCATACCAAAGCTCATGAGCCTGTTTTTTGAATAAAAGAGCTTTTCTTAAACGATACACTTGGTTGCCCTTTTTCAAAGCACGGAGGTTGTTCGACATAAACTTCCTCCGCTAGTACCCCGTTTAAGAAAGCACTCTTTTACGTCCATCGATACCTGATGAACCCTCTGTGGGAAGCATATGCGAAAACTTGACGAATGGCTTCAAAGCGGCGATCGGTGCAAAGGTCTCATCGTAATCAATTCCTTCCGATTGTGAATACCCCTTAGCAACAAGTCTTGCCTTTATTTCTCGGTGATAACATTTTTCTCATCTCTCTTGTTCTTGAAGATCCATTTCGTTGCCAATTACGTCTTGATGACACAGTGCGTCTACTAGTTCCCAAACTTCATTTCTCTCGAATCGCTTCGGCTCCTCCTGCATGGCTAGAATCCGGTTTGGTCTTGTAATGCTTCCTCTATTGTAGTTGGTTCCTTCATAGACGGATAATAAAGAAATACACGGCACTTTCACCAATCGATGTCTAGTTTTAATTTTATCGACGGGTCTCCAATTATCGATCGATTGGATGATTGGTTATCCGTGTCCTTCGCTTACGATTTGCGTCGGTTTTGAGAACATCGTCCGTTTACGATAAAATCTTATTACTAGTGATTGGGAGTAGTGCGAGGTTATGGTCCACTTGATAAGAACAAGTCTCGGTGATGTTGGAATCATCATGTCTTTGATGTCTTGCTAAATGAGAACTTCAAGTTCCCCCCTGACCGGATGGTTTAGTTGCTCTTATCTCAAATTGAATCGAAATTTTTCATCGACAGGTTGTTCGTACCTTAGGATCTGATTGATCCGGTGAATCGGTAGATCCGGAATGTAAATTGATCTGATTTACGATCCTTTTTTCCTTGATCGTTAGGTGATCCATTTTCCGAATATCGTGTTTCGGTAGATCGTACTTCTTGTTCTCGAGGCGATTTCTCTTGATCGAAAGATGCTTCATCAAAGGTTACATGGGGTGTTTCTTCCACAATTAGGGTTCGTTTGTTGTAGACCACAAAGCTTTGCTAGATGAGGAATACCCTAGAAATATACCCTCATCGGACTTGGCCTCAAAAGTCTTCAACCCGACTTTTCCCATTGTTGTGTATGAAACACTTGCACCCAAAAAACATGGAAGTAAGAAACACGAGGTTTTCTCGCCTTCCACGATTCATAAGGGTGTTTTAGTAGTGCTTTTAGTCGGGGAGACATCCGCTCACAGATGGCATGCAAAGTTGATTATACCTTGAAAACGGTTTGGTATCGCATGTTCACCTAACATTGTCCGAAAGCGAACTTCTTTGAGAGTTATGTTCCTCCGCTTCGGCTACTCCATTACGTTGTGGCGTCCTCACGGTGATGTTTCATGTTGTATACCAAACTTAGAGCAAAAATCGGTAATAAAAGAGTTCGAAATTACGTACCTTTATCGTCGATTTTTTTTTACTGGCTGACACCCTTCTCATTTTGTAATCTTCTTAGCGGCTCGGGTATCTTGGTTGTCGTCTCATTCTTCTTATGTAAGAATATAACCCGAGTAAACTTGGAATAGTCATCCACGATTACGAGTGTATTTCAAGTCCGTTGAGATCGGTGTAATCGGTCCAAACAGATCCATATGAAGCAAATGCGATTAGATTTCTGTTTGGATCTTTGGTCCTAAAATTCCTTTGAATGAAGCTTTGACTGTTTTTCCCTTCCGACATGCGAGAACATGTCCGATCCTTTGAGAACACTTCATTCGGAAGTCCTTCCACTAGAGACATCCTAGCTATCTTATTAAGAGTTTTAAAGTTCGGATGGCTCATTCTTTTGTGCCGAGCCAACCGCTACTTTTGGAACTCTTAACAATCGAAATCGCATTTCTTGGACAACTGTTCCAATCACCGCGTGTAGATCGTCCCTTTTCTTGAACCGATTAGCAAAATCATTGAGTGACTCGATTTTTGATAGTGCATTGATCGATCGAGAACTCAACACCTTTGAATCCGTTGTCGCAGAATTGTGAAACCGATAATAGGTTGTGCTTCGGATCTTGACATCTGAGACTCCGATTACTTGTACATCATCATTCTCTAAGGTTCAACCCTTTGGTATAACCAAAGTTATCATCACCGAAAAGTACACGCTGGCCTTTACGTTTCTATGTAGGAACCGAGGAGATGTTTGCTTCGAATATGTGCCTTGAGCATCCACTATCGATGTACCGGATAGTTGCTTGCACACCTCCTTTGTTGGCGGACCCACGCGAACACCTGTCGGATCGGGTTTTTAGGTACCCCTTCGGATTGGGTCCCGAGGGTTAGGTTTGGATTTGGGGATCCATACAAACGAGAGCACTTCTATTGTGATCGGTCGGATCGAGAAGGCTGATTTGTCTCCCATACCTGTCAACATAATCATACTTATCCTCATATGCTTTCTGATTTGTATGATTACTTGTGTGAACCTTGGATGACTTAGAAGACTTATGATTTAACTTTTCAGTTTGTCTCCTTTTTATCCAAAGTGGTTCGGTCGTGACCCTAAATTTAAATTATAGGGGTAGTACGATTGCTACCATCAAAAGATTCATATCCTTTTTCGATAGATGGTTTTCGCGCTTTACGAAAGCATGCTTATTAGGCAGCTGACCTTGACTGGGTCTCAGATTAGACTTCCCTTTTATAGGTTGTCTTTTCTGATTCCTGATCTGTTGATCAGGTTGAGGTCTCTTCAGAAGAACTGGGTTCTTCCGTTGATTCCTCGGCTGATGCTTTACCAGTTGGGGTCCATTTCTGTTCCCTTTCTGGTTAGGCACTTGCCTTACCTGCTCAACTGGTCTCTTACCCCTATTAGATACAAGTTTAGCTTTTGGTGTATCTTTTTTTTTAAATTGGTCGATTACACCTTTACGAGATGAATCAGTCGGGGCTTTTGAGGATGTGGAGGGTTTCTCATAGCCAAGTCCCTCCTTATCAATCTTTACTCGAAAATAGGCGTTCATGTCTTTAACGGTTTGAGATGATTTTGAAAAAACATCTATTTTCTTACGCAGATTATCCTCAGAGGATTTCAGACTTTCATGCATTCGGAATAGCTCATCGAATTTTGCTTGCAAGATTTTGAAGTCATCAGCTTGCTGTCTGTTAATTTCCATCTGATCTTTGATCTGCTTTTCCTGATCAGAAGCTTTAACTTCGAGAATTTTAAATTCCTCAGTTACCTTCTGAGCAGTTTCAGCTGATCTAAGTTCAGAGGCTTTTCTGAGATCATTTTCTTTAGCAAGCTGATTATTTCTAGTCCTCAGCTTATCATTCTCAGCTTCCACAATAGCATAAGTTTCTACTGCATTGGAGAGATCTTCAAGCAATTGCTTTCCGAGTAAAGTTGCCAGGTCAATCTCCCGGCGGTGTGCTAATGATAGCGGTGTAGAAAGCGAGCGAAGGGGGTTTGGAGGTTACCTCGGACTTTGGTCCTCCCCGCCATCGGCCGAGTTCATCATCGTCGACGAGAATATCGGATCTTCATTTTCATAGAAGTCGGCCCAGACGCCTTGATCGGTGAAGTCTTCTCTGAGAGAGTATCCGGAGTCCTCGGAGGCGAATAGGAATCGTCAATTCGGACGTATCGGCAACCATGGCTCTTCTGTCTCTATAAGCGTTGCTCTCTTTTGTTCCTCTTTTCTTCCCCTCTCTCGTCAGTGCAGGCGATCGTCTTTATAGTGACACAACTTCTCCACGATTGAAGCACGCTCCTGGATCCACCGTTCCTTTCCTTCCAGGTGAATCACTCCGTCTGTATGACCTATCAGGTGATTTCCCTTTCTGATAGTAGTCTGAGTTTCTTCTATCTGATTGGTTATCTCTTCCTTCCTTCGTCTGACTATCTCTTTCCCTTTCATCTCTGTGATCCCTCCGATCATCAGATCTGGTTCTTTCTGGAGATCTATTGTCTGATCTCCTATCTCGTCCTCGGCTATGTTGATAGTCCTTATAAAATCTTCGATACTTACCAAGTTGTATATCTGACTTCTCAAGCTTCCTGGTAAGCAACGCGATCTGTTCTGCCTGACTTAGTATATTTCCAATGGGTTCATTGGCCTTTGTTCTGCTACTGGTTGCCTTGAAAGCAACTGATTTTGAAGTCGAGGTTTCAGCAGGGACCTCGTCTTCATCAGCTTGACCTCTTTCAATCGGGTCCGGACTCGTGAGCTTTAAGACTCAAGAACAAGCTACTAGGTTTCATTCTTGAAATGTCCCGGCAATCTTTGATTCTGTGACCTTCATGTCCCCACTTCTTGGTAGAGACCTTAGGATTTTATAGTTGATATCTTTATCGGACATCTCTCTACCAAGTTCTCGAAGCTTGTTTATAGACATTGTAATTCTTCCATCGAGTTCGTTGATGGTTTTTAGTTGGACATCTTGAGTTTCTCGAACTTCACCGTTCGGCTTGAAGACGATTGTCTTTTATCTGTTCATTTCCTCGCAGATCTCGGCCGAGTATCCCATTGCTTTCGCAGATTTGAGATACTTAATCTTTTCTTTGGTGACCTTATCCATTGTCTTCATGATGATATGTCTTGCAATGGTGTCCAGTATGCGATTTTCTTTCTTCCAGTCCATCGTATTTGGGCTTTTTAATACAAGACTTCCCCGTGGGAAAGTCTGGATCTCCTCCGATTGCGGGATTGTCGTAGTAAATGATGATGGGTCCTCTCGATGACTTCCATCATTCCGCCATTGACGAGCCTAGATGGTTGGACATATATATGGCCCAATCTGCATACTCATCAATTGAGAACTTCGGCAGATCATGATACATACCGGACGTGTTATCCATCTTTGAGTGATTTTGGAAAATGAATGAGTTTTTAAAAACGGTTTTTTCAAGATCGATTCGATTGACCACAATGACACAGTCGATGGTCGGAAGAACCAACCGCTCGATACCACTTGTAGGTCCTTAACGGGTTAAGTGAGGCGTAAGTCTAGAGGGAGGGGTGAATAGACTTACGAAAAACTTTTCGTGCGGTCGAGTGTGAGAGCGGAATGCTTTGATCAGAGTCGCGAGTGAATCGGTTTAGTCGATAACCAACTTCTTGAACGCCCGAGCGGTCGGTTCGGAACTATCGATTAAGCGATGTGTGCGGAAGCTTAAGTTTTACCGTGTGAAAAACCGGTTTGTATAAATCAGATTCCAAGTTTTATCTTTTAATCGGATGACGAAATATCGGTCCGTCGGATCGAAGCTTGTGTCTTTGTCGATCTTAACTTAGAATGTATCGCTTTAAGATTGTGCGATGTGAGAGCGATTAATCAAAGCGATAAGGCACACAAGATTTATAGTGGTTCGGACAAACCAGTCCTACGTCCACTCTTCCCTTTCACAAGGGGCACCAACTTAACCGACTTAACCGACTGGACTTAGTTTAGTGTGTTAGTCCAACACAGTACACCAACAGATGTTTTAAGAGTTCTCACTCAACCGATCCCGAAATCAGTACTAGAAACCCTAGGGGAAATCTTGCTAAAACAACTTATCCTAACTTGGGGTTTGGGTAAGATTGTTGAGGTTCAACTATGAAATCTTTCCTTGCGTTACAAAGCGGCCTAAAAGCTAGATGAAAAGATTTCTTGCTAAGAACTTATGGGATGAACACAATATAAAATAAGCTTGTTGTTGTGTTCTTCGTGCGGAAATCTGACTATAGTTTGAGCTTCGTGATTATGTTGTTTGTCCAAGCATTTCCGTGTGTCACTCTGAAGTGTGATCCCATATTTATAGACCTTGAGATCAAAGAGCCGTTGGAGAGCAATTTGAATCTCAGGCTATTTTAGGTAGACTTGCAGGCTTGATGTGACGTGCTTCGGTGAATCGGCATGGGCGTGAATGTGTATTTTATAAGCCGTTTGAGAGAGCAACATCCGAATCCCGCGATATCGACTCTGTTCATACGTGTTTCTTCCTTATTGGATGGAAGCCTTTGCTTTGCGGTGTTGTTCCTCCAACTAAGGTTGGTATTCTTCTTGTTTAGATCGCAGACGTATGATAAGATGAAACATCGGCATCTTATGGTATCGATCGATCGAATCTGATCGATCGATCTACGATAGAGTCTTCGGGCGCTGTTGACTTAGCTTCAACCGGGCAATGGTGACTCGGCGATGTAGGTCTTCTCGTCGATCTTCTTGAAGTCATCGATCTTCTAAGATTCGAGGTTTGAGCTTCATGACTTCCGCTGAGTTATCTGACTAGATCAGTTCGATCTGATCTTCCGTTCTGGTTTAACGTTCTGCCCTGTCGGATATCAGCTTTCTTCTGATTATTCAGATCTGACCTTTACATATTGAGTTCCCCCTCAATATGTGACCTATCTATTACATCGGTTTTTTATATAATCATTATCAATTTGGTCTCCTAAGGCAAGAATGTAAACATCGATCACCTAACAGTCCCGATCGGTCCTATTACATGTGTTTTTGGAACTTTCATCAAAACTATAAATTTCCCAACAAACTTAGCTAACATGTAATGTAAATATCATATATGAAAATGTTGCACTTGAAATTGGAAGATGATTAAATGTTGTATTTGGAGGGTATATTTAATTATTTTAATTACATATATTTATATGGAACGATTTATAAACATAGTTGCACTATCATTTGGTAGTCAATTTTATTTTGACGATAAAGGTTGTCGTCATAGAATTTTATTATTTATTTGTTCATATAATATTTCTTTCATTTGGTAGACACTACAGGAAATTTGCGAAATCGCGACGAAAAAATTTGTCACTGAAACATCATTTTTCGTCACAATTGATAATTCGTGACGAATTTTTTTGTGGCATAGATCGTCATTTAATGTGCATGGTATTATGAAAAATGTGACACTATATTAATTCGTCATTAAAGGGCATCATTTGGTGACGAAAAAGGTCATTGTCACTATATGTTGCCATCTATTGTGACGCATAAATTGTCACATTAGACATCAAAAATTCGTTACTTAATATGACGTTTCGTCACTAAAGTTCAATTTTACTTAACGATATAAATAATTGTCACAAAAAAATTTACTTTAGTGACGTTAATTTTGTCACAATTAGCTTGGTTATTTAAATCACATTTTCTATATTAAATCAAAAAAGGATTGTTGTTCGGTGACGAAATGTTGATCGTCGTTATATGTTTACATATATAATGACGATAAAATTTGTCACTAATTAGTATAATTTAGTGATAAAATTTGTATTGTCACAAAATGATGTGGAAATTGTGACAAATTATTTTTGTCACTATAATATATTATTTAGTGACGAAAATAATAATAATCACTAAAAGTTCAGATTTGGTGACAATATATTATTCGTCATATTTTACATTTTTCGCCATGAAAGAATTACAAAAAAATGACGAAAAAATAATCGTGGTTATATATATAGATATAATGACAACTAAATTTCATCAAAAAAATTAAACTTTAGTGACAAAATGTTCATCGTCGTTAAAAGATGTGAAAATGGTGACAAAATATTTTTGTCATAATAAAATATTATTCAATGACGATGATGATAATCGTCACTAAAGAAATTGATATAGTAACAACATATATCGCCATGATTAGTTAACATACCGTGACTATTATTTCATCATAAAAATGATACATATTGTGACGCATTTATTTCATCGCGAAATAATTATTTTTATTGTCAATTTATTTATTTTTTATATATATTAAAGTAAGAATAATACTAGATATATTAATTTCAATTACTAAATAAAAAAATTACAACAAAAAAAACCGAACTAATTAAAGATAAAAAAACTAATTTGCATTAACAAAAAAACTCCTTCAAGCAAATAGAAATCAATCAAAATATTTATAATCAATATTACATTAAACAATAAACTAAAAAAACGAGAGTCTTGGTATATTTCTAAAACTAATTTCCATGCTATTATTCCTCTTTTTGCACTTCAAACGACGATGATGAAATCTTCTCCTCTGTAGATATCACCTATAAAAAAAAAAAAATTTAATACATGGATTTTCTAATTTAGTTAGCAAGTCATACATCTCACAAGGTCATAATAAGCACCAATCTACTAACTCCTTTTTGACTATGTTACTCAATTACACCACTTTTCTAGAAACAAATCTTGCTTCCAAGAACTAAATTTAAATCCAAACAAGTATTTTAGGGACATGGTAATTTTTTATAAGAAGACAAATGAAAGTGTATACAATTAATATACATATAAAAAAATAAGCTAACCTTAATTATATGTTTAACCCTTTACAACTCGAAACAACCAATAGTTTGTTGATAGTTGTACTTTGCTCGAAGAGTTTTGCGCGAGAGATTTGCATTTTGCTCGAGAGAGTTTTGCGCATGTGGGTTTTCAATTTACTCAGAGCGGTTCGTCTTTCAAACTAGTTACCCGAGTTTGTAGTTCTTGCACTTGAAATTTGTAGAGTGTTGCAACTCTTTTCTTTTTTTTCTTTTTAGTTCATCTTCGTATTGAGTAGAAGAATGGTACAATGAACTACGTCTACTTGGAGGCTTTGGACCATAACCAAGACCTTTGGTATATCCAATCCCATGGCCCAACACCTCCAAGACTATCTCACCTTCAGTCTTCTCCTTTCCGAGCTCAAAATATTCCTCTTGCTTACGTTTCATCATTTTCTGGTAATTAAGCATAAAAAAGTAAATTAAATAATAGTCAATCATCCTCGAACAAACAAGAATTACCAATTTAAACATAAACTTCAATCTAAGACACATAAATGCAAGCATCAACCATAAATTTTTTATCCTCTATCTGAATTTGTTTAAGAAACAAAAATTCAGAGATTATCATGCTTGACCATCCACAACAATCAGAAAAGGATCTAATGCAACTGAATTAATTGTATAGAACCTGCTACGTACTGAATTAGAAAAGAATTAAATTAACCTCAATAAATAAAACAACCAAATATCATAAATGTCTACACGGCTTACCCAATTTTATTTTGTCTGGACGGATGTCCACCCATCTTTCTCTATAATGTGCGTGCGCTCATACAAGTAAATCCGACCGCACAATTCTCTATTGATGAGTCTACAAAAAATTATAAAAATCAGCTACTTCATTTTTTCACCATATATACCCTAGATTGAAAAGACATCAAAGTACATCAATGTGAACTGCTATTATCGAAGTTATTATATATTCAGTGCAAAAGCAGATATACGTTCTCTTACCATGGCTGGTCTGCCAAATCAGGTTTTCATATTAAATATAAACATCTCGTAAAGTCTAAATTTATGTTGCTAAGTTGTATTAAAATTTCTCATCAATTGCCAAATTTTATACTATAAGTTGTATTAGAACTTCTCATCAGTTGCCAATTCAAGACTTCAAGACTTGTTTCCTCTGTTTATTTGCTACCTAATACAAGTGGGGAATATAACATGGTTCTTTTGTATATATGCAGCATTATACATACCAGTCAAGCATATTCGAGGCATAGTAGACCGGTATAAATGAACAAAAGCGAATAATCTGACTTTACTGATTGTATGTTAACCTACTGATTATATATTATTTCTTCTTAAGTTGTCTCATTACTTGTCTCTACTGGATACTAGTAAATGCTCAGGTTGTGTATCACTATCCTAAGAAAGTAATAATTTATAATTGAGTAAATAACAAAAACTGATATATATATATATATATATACTCATTTTTGTAAAATGTCTTGGGTAGTAAAAGGATGCAGTGATATAATCTCATTTTTGTGATAGGTGTGTAGATGCAGCATGCTAGTGCAAGGAATACAGAAATTGAAAAGACATACTACTTTGAAAGTCTCACAATTTCATTTATGACATATATACTCACAAGTTCATACGATCGGACTGAAAAAGGCATTCTTCCATTGGTATGTTTGCATTGTAATTTCGGCCTGTTGCTTCGATTTATCTCACTTGAACGCTGCAAGAGCATTATAATAGAACATTACAAATCAGAATTTTGGCATTAAAATAGTATCAGCCATTAAAACTGTAACATCATAATTATGTGGATTAAAATTAGCAAAATTAACATTACCTTAGAATTTAGCTGATGCAAAATAATTGCATAGTTTTTCCCAATTATCTTGGTGGGACCGAATTAAAGGTTTGTTATTCTTAGCCTCTTGTAGATCTGGATAATGAAGAAAATGCTTATGCAATTTATAACGCTTTTGTCTAGTAGTGTTATTCATCCAATCGACCATGCTCTGTTTCATGCCAGCATCATCGATATTTAAAAATCCATGTGCATCTACAACTCACATAGAACATGCACATTAGATTACAGGAAGGTAAAGTAATATATTGAACATATTATTTTTATAACCCATACATGCGGATGATCGAACCCCAAGCTTCAATCCATTGTCTTCATCTACCTCCTTCCATCTTGTTAGTACAGGGAGAACTTGTGTTACTATTCCAATGCTACTTGCCAACTTTACAGTGGAAAAGTTTACTGAAAAAAGTGAATGTCTATCAACCCGGTAAAGATAGGTGGATAACCACTCTTCACACAGCACAAAATCCAGCACACCCATAAAACAAACTCGTGCATCAAAAAATAAATCAAGTTGTAAACCAACAAGAGGAAAAACATTTGTAAAAAGGCAAGCTTTCCCAACTTTAAATGTAAAGAAGAGAGAGTTCCCTTCAAATAAAAATTTAAAGAAGAGAGAGTGCCTTTCACAAAGTACAGAAAAATGAAAGTGAAAAACCCACAAAATCAAAAGTAAACACCCAACTAACTTGTATTAATAGTATAAATCAACCTAAGACACCAAAGTAAAGAAAGCCTTAAATACTTCACCCATTATATGCAATAATCTAAAAAGAGCAGTGGTTTAGCTCATCAAAATTTCAGGCAACTGGTGTTTTTAATATCATGTGCAGCAACTGACGTCTAACATTATTGGCGTAGGCAAGGTAGTCAAAAGCGCTCGCCTTAGCGCTTAAGCGGCCAAGGCGGAGCGTGAGAACATGAAACCGCTTTGTTCCTTCTAAGCGGAGCGGTTTGTTGTAAAGTTCAGGTTTTTCAAGCTTTTTTCCCCTTTTTTCTGATATTTGGGGCGGTTTGTTGTGGAGCGCAGGTTTTTCACACTTTTTTTCTCCTGTTTTCTGATATTTTAAGCGTGATTAATGAAATAACTGTGTGGGCTGCAGTTTTTTTTTTTAAAATTCTAGGGTTAGCCTACTAAAAGCCCTTTAATGATAGAAAACCCATAGCTTATAATATATAAATAATAAGTCGTTACCTTAAAAAGCCCAAGTACATAAGATAAGAAATAATAAGATTAGCATGAGATTTCTCTCAGATAAAAGAGCCAAAAGCAGGGTTTTTGTGTTCCAGAAGAAAAACGCTTGAAAAGGCAAGGTTTTCATCCTGCGATAAATAGAAACATCTCAAGTTTTTTTGTTTGAAGATGGTGGTTCACTAATTCACCTTCTGTTAGGATTAGGAACTTGGTAAGGGGTTAACTAATTCACTCTTTTGCTTGGATTATGAACTTGAAAATGGTGATGTTCACTAATTTACTTTCTGGTTTATGGTTTGAATTAGGAACTTAATATTGTGCTTCAGATTTTGAATTATGAAGTATAATAATGTTAGACTTTCATGTTACTCACTTTGTCCCATGTGTTTTTTACTATATGATTACTAAATGTTGTGATTGGTGCATATGATATTATCTGATTTAATATGGATTATGTGTTTGGAATGTTGCGCTTAACTTCGGTGAAGATCACTTTATTTATGCGCTTTGCGCATAAAGCGTTAGGGGGTCTTTGCGCTTTGAGTGCGCTTTTCGCTTTTGACTACCTTGGGCGTAGGTCATATTTCTAATCTAGCTAATCACATTCACACGAATGGTTTAATCTTTGACAAGTTAGAGTGCAAGGAACACACTTTTAAAGTCAATTATGCAGCATTAGTCATGAACTTGCATATAAATATATTATTATATACAAATTTGGGGAATATGATTATAGGAAAAAAGTTTGAAGGAAACTAGCATAAAATATTTGAAGCAGATTATCATTGTCAATCAACAACTAAGAAAAAAAGTAGAGCAACTATTAAGAAAGGTTATTATATAGTTTCCACCGTAAAAATAATCCTCAGCAGATCCAAAGAACAAAAAACAAAAATTCAATTACAGACAGATTAACTACCGCAGCCATATAACAAATCTTAAATGAATGCTTGCACTGAGATAAATTCAAGATTAGGATAACCATATTAGCAATGCAAGCAAAAGCTAAATAACCCACTAATCTTAAATTAGCAAAACAAATATCATGTGTAAAAGCCTAAAGTGACACACATAAATTTTACTTTGGACTTGGGTATTTTATTCAAACATATCACTTAAAAATTCAAAACTCTATATACTTCAATTAATTCTATACTTCACAAGAACCTTTTGAGCATGTAAGTGACATATAGTCATGTTGTAGCATTTAAATAAACAACATAGTTTAGGTAAAACTTTCAAATGCAAGCTTTACAAATTCAAGAGATAGCTTATAAATTCTAATAAAAATATTTTGAATATATTTCCAAGTAATATAGATTGGTGACTTGAAAGTATTAACTTATAAAACTCCTAGTTCCATTAATTGCGTAGTGTATAGATAAATCGGTAGATGCAAACCTATATTTCATATGACCAAAGTATTTTTGCATATCATTTGCAGTTTCCACTGTAAAATTAAACTTCAGCAAATCCAAAGAACCATAAACATAAATTCAACTACAGATAGAAACTACTGCAGCCATATAACAAATCTTAAATGAATGCTTGCACTGAGATATATTAGTATAACCATATTACCAGAGCAAGCAAAAGCTAAAGAACCCACTAATCTTAAATAAGCAAAATAAATATTTTGTGTAAAAGCCTAAAGTGGCAGCAAAAGACTGACATAGACATTGTAAAAGAAGATGTTGATTAAAGAACTACCTTCGACCAGTGTGTTGCAGATCTAACCATGCAATGAAAGGAGTTTTACTAGTCTAAGGGTTGCATTTTGTCATTCAATTGAAGAACGACTAAAAAAAGAACAGTGGAAATAATACAATCCTTAAATATAAAAAATATGAAAAAATATTGTAAATAATACAACAATAAAAAACCACATATCTATACACAAGTAACATAACGATTAGCAACTGAAGAACCACATATCTGTGAACACAAGAAGGGGAAGAGTTACCAGAATCCTGGTTGATGAGAAGAGAAAGGAAACAATTGAAGAGAAGGGTGGTTGATTCACGATTTTAAAAAAGAAGGGTTTGAGAGGTTTTTGGCTTTGATTGAGTATATAAACAAAATGAACTTGTAAATAAACATGGGTACGTGAACGTCTCTAAATAAGAAGGAAATACCCCTAATTAAGTTTGGAAAATGATCTGATTAGGATTTTCCCACTAATTCACGTTCTGAAATCTCATTTGAAAAAATTAAAGACCCGCTAGTTGCCCTTTTTGGCTCCAAACCCAATTCGTTGATAATTAATGGATGGGCTTGATGCCTTAAACTGCTTCCGACATAATCGATTCCAAAAATTTCAAAATTACAGGCAAAACATTAAAATTGAATATCCACATTCTTATAATAAATCTATGTATACAACAACTAGTAATTATATCCTTCTATATATGAATGAATACCTAATTTATGGAGATACTCCACCACCAAAACCAATTACACCATAAAATCAGAAATCAGATTCAATTAAGAGAGGAATAGACAAAGCACTAATTCGTAATTACCTTGATTTCATTTCGTCGTGCCTGAGGAACGTGTGATTTAGGGATTGCAAGAAATTCCCTTTTTTCCGTTTGAGCCAGAAAAATGACGCCCTCAGCCATCCCCTTGATTCATTTCGCCGTGCTTGATGAAGTTGTGATTTAGGGATTGCAAGCAATTCCCCTTTCTCCTTTTGAACCAGAAAAACGACGCCCTCAGCCATCCCCTTGATTTCATTTCTCCGCGCCTGATGAACGTGTGAATTGGGAATTGAGGATTTCTGAAATTGAAAGATCGTGTGTCAATTGGGGATGAATTAGGATTTGTTGGGAGATGAATTTAATAAAGATATATGATTTTGATTAGATCCCAAAACCCCTGAGTATGACATGTTCAGGATAATCTTGATAGTTGAGTCAGGATTCAGTTTTATAGTATTCAGGATGATATCTCGCAAAATGTATAGTCGCAGATATATAGATTAGGTTAGGATCTCAAGATTCCAAGACTCAAGATGTTTCTCAAGAAATCGGTTTTTCGATGAAACCAAGTTTCAAGACTCAAGATGAAATCAAGTTTCGAAAACTCGATGAAATCGAAGTTTCAAGACTCAAGCAGAAATCGAGATATCAAGACTCAAGATGAAACCGAGGAACCAAGACTCAAAGATGAATACTCGAGATATCACCAAGATATCTCAGAAGACTCATAAGATTCTGAAGACTCAGAAGACGCTAAAGACTCGTAAGACTCGTAAGACTCAAGACACAAGATGTAAGACCAAGAATCAAGATCAAGAATATCGAAGGCACAAGAATATCAAGACTCAAGAAATGTATCAATGCTCAAGATAAACATGAATGTTCCGAGGCAATCAACATATCTATCCTCAAGGATGCAATACCGGTAAGATCGCGATTCCTTAGAAAAATTGATATTTGCCAAGACATTCAAATGCAGACAAAAGGAACTAAGTCAGAGTGTTGTTAAGGTTATATCAACTCAGAGAATGTAACCAAAAGAGCCGTTGAAGGTGTCTACCTTTAACTGGAGACAAAAGTCAAAAAGAGGAGACATCATTGTACCATCTCGACCTTGACGGTGGATGATGTCATTGAAAAAAAGATGTCAAGTACAAAAGTTCCAGATCGCAAAAAGTGAAGACCGGCTTTCGTGAAAGGTTATTGCCTAAAAACGTGTTAGAGAGTTTCAAACCCTAAATATAGTGCGTTCCTCACACACCATAAGAGGAAACTCACGAAGTTATCTCCTCCAACGGATAGTTTTTCAAAGAGTGACCTTGGTGTATGCCTATAAATACTTGTGACCCTCTACATTGTAAGGTTACGAAATTTGTAAGCAACTCAAGAGCTCAAACTTATTATCAAAGTTAAAGCACTTTCGAAAAACTTAGAATTTCCCAAGTGCTTTTAAATCGAAGAGAGCTCATTCCACTAAGCCTAGCTTGATAAGATATATCCGAAGCATAGTCGAGATATCGTAGCCTTTGCATTGTTCTTTATTGTAAAGGATATCTCATCCTAGTTGGAAACCAACCAAGAAACCCCAAACCCTTTAGAAGGTAGTTTGAGTGTGATTGTTGGTGAGAAGAGTCGTAAAGAGTTAGTAAACTATGCGGAGTAGTCAGAAAGCTCTAGAGGTGAAGTTAGTAAGCTACAGAGGTAGTCTGAAAGCTTGTTTGTGTTTGAGTAAGTAAACTACGGAGGTAGTCAGAAAGCTCAAGGTCGGGTTGAGTAAGTAAACTACGTGGAGTAGTCAGAAAGCTCAGGGCCGAGTTGAGTAAGTAAACTACGCGAGGTAGTCAGAAAGCTCAGGAAGTGATTAGTGAATTTCTCTAAAGAGATCAGAGAGAGTGGCGTAGGAGCTTGAGTCTCTGAACCACTATAAACTGTTGTGTTGTTTTTTTTCTTTTTTCTGCGGCTTAACCGCTGCATTGACTTAAATCAAAGTATATTTTCACCGACATTTCATTTGGAATCAATCCAATGGAAGTTGCATATAATTGAATCACAAACCTAATCACTATTCCATTAAAGGAAGGTTTTCAAAGAAAGCTTAAAACGAGTATAAACTAAAAGGGCCAACCATTCCGCATCATCCGAGTAGCTAGAAACGGATAGTTATCAAACCGAACTTACTCTTACGAGGGTTCATGAAGTTAGTTATCGATCCAAGCAACTCGGGATCTCTCAAAACTTCGGGACTCGGTTGGGATTATCCGAGGTTTTACGAAAGCGGCTTCGAGTTCACTGTCTCGATGAGACTTTGACTCGAGTGATTTGTGCTTCTCGGGACCAAATCTTCGTGACAACCCCGACCCAAGTTGACCTCGATAAAAAGAAAAGTTTTAAAAACACCGAACACGTGTATTCCCCCCATACACTTGTAAGACTCGTTTTACTTGCCGGGACCAACAAGTGGTATCGAGAGCAAAGGTTCAACTTGACCACTGGCTTTGTTGACCAAAGTTTTATTTGCTAAAAAATACTTGTGGTCTATCTCGAATCGATCTTATTTGTTTGAATTCTTAAAAAAGACTCGGATAAAAATGTCTTCTAAGAAACTTCCCATGTTCTCGGTGGAGAACTATGATTTAATGGAGATCGAGAATGCGAGGCTCACTGTATTCCAAACGTGAACGTATGTGGAGAGTGGTCTCTGAAGGGCCATTCCAATTTCTTGTGGTGAATCCCGGAGGAATGTAAAATGAGAAAACGATCCTAGAAAGCGAGAATTTCCTAAGTCGATGACCAACTGACTCTGAGGAGAGAAAGTTAGTCAATCTAGACTATATTGCTAAAGACACACTATACAAAGACAATTGATGATGGTGTGATGGGAATGATCTCTCACCGCAATCTTTATGAAAGAAATTTGGGATACACTAGGCAGTAATGTGCTAAGGCACGATCATATCAAAGAAAACAAACTTTCAGTTGCAATTGGAAAGTTTGATAGTTTTGAAATGGAAGAAGGTGAATTTATTGACAAATTGGAAGTCGATTCACTAGTATTATGAATGATCTAAATGCACTTGGAAAGAAATATCCACAGAGAGAAAGTTGCATTGAAAATTCTTAGAGGTCTTTCTAAGAAATGGGATATACATGCAAAGGTTGTGATTGAAAACACCAAAAACATTAATTCAATGCCATATCAACAAGTCTTCTCTCGAAATTTGAAGGCCTATGAGTTTGTAATTGATAAGAAATCTAAAAAAATTCGACAAAGAAAAGATGATTCATCATCTAGTAAGAATGTGGCTTTTAAGGCCAAAGATAAAACACAAAAACTAGAGAGTTCGAGAACTTCCTTGCTAAGAATCGGGGATGAGTTTGAGGATAAGCTAAAGACGATGGCAAGGAGGTTTGAAAGACTTAATAGTCGATATGGAAAATACAAAAAGCTATTACAGAAATCACAGTGCGGAAAGAAAACCCGAGGACAAACCAACCGAGAAAAGAAAGGACACGAATCCGGAAGGATCTTCATCCGTAAAAGAAGGACTCCAAGTCCAAGGAAGAAAGTGATCGGGATGATGATGCCAACAGATGCTACAAATGCCAAAAGAAAGGTCACTTCCAAAGATGATTGTCCCGACACGAAAAGCAAGGAGAGAAGAGAAAGGCAAGCTAAAAGAGACAAGAAGTTCTCTAGCAAAAGGTCATGGTTGCGGAAGAAGAACATTACGAGGAGGATCTAGCTCTTCGGATGAGATATTCTCGACAAAGGAAAGTGATGACATTTGTCCGATGGCCATTGAGGAGGTAAACTCTTCTTTCTCTGTTGTTGCTCCTACACTAGCACAAGAGTTGTCAAGTTCAACTATGTGACCAATTTGACTGATGGATTCTTTTGAGAATCTAATGAAGACTATCTTTGTTTTTACAAGAATCGCTAAATGAAACTCAAGAGCGAATAAAGAACCGAAAATTTGAAAATCTAAAATGGAAAGACTTAGCAAAACCGAAATCACTTCTCAATTAATGGGAGCTACTTGATGAACCGGATGTTCGAAAGTACAACTCTCGAGAAAGAGAAAGTTGATAATGACCCTAACTAAAAAGCTAGAGAAATCCAATCAAGAGATTCAAATTAATCGTAACTAAGTTCAATGACCTCTCTCTCGAGAAGCATGAAACTCTATAGAATCGTGGAGGATAGTGCAGAAAGAAGCTAACTCTATTGAATCTGCGCATCTAAAGTAATAGATGAAATTCAGAGTTACCAGAGATCTGCCACTATAAAATCTGGATTGGGATACATTCCAGGGAACCTCACAAGGTCATCTCGAATGTTGATCAAGTAGCAAGAAGACAATCTTTGTAAAACCAAATGGCACCTACACTTCAAATCAAGAAATGCCCAAGGTTGTAGACAAGGGAAAAGGACCCATGATTTCAAAGAAACCAATGATCGGTAGGAAAGCCCAAACCTCAGGTGAAGGCTAGAAAACCTGAGCACTCAGTTGGAAAATTTCAGGCAAGTACTTCAAAGCCCCAGGCTAAGAATGCAAACCTGAAAGGATCTGCACTGAACCATCAGAGGAATCTTCAGAAGAGAAACACTCAAGAGAGACATTCTTAATCAAGAGACCAAGTCCTCGAAGATAATTTGAAAGACCCAATTTCAAAGATGCATAACCCGAACCCCACTTGCCCTAAGGGTAAAGGTTATCTCAACCCGTCAACCAAGATTTAGACCCGGTACACAGAAGCCAAAGCAAATGAACAAAAGGCCTGAACCAAAGAAAAATTAAAAAAGCCCATGTTCATGCTAAAGCTAGCACACATACACAGAAAACTGCTAAGGCACCCAGAGTAGTAAATGTGTATGTTGATGTTTATGGAAGAAAAATTAGCCACTCTAAAGTGATTAGAGTTGTCAGGCAAATTTGGATTCCGAAAGGTACATCTAACCTTGTAGGACCCTACACAAAATTGGGTACCTAAAAATTGATCTATTTTTTTTGGGAGGAAAACAAGGGCACTTGAAATGAAAAGATCACATAAAGACCGATGAAGCAGAGATGAAAAAAAGCCCCGATGTATGGTATCTTGACGGTGGATGTTCAACACATATGACGAGATTCAAGGATACTCAAATGACTATGTTGAACAAAGAGGCCCCATGAGATCACTTTTGGAGATAACTCCAAGGACGGATCAAGGATATGGAACTTGGAAATCGACTCGATTCATATCCATGGTGTTTCATATGTATCTGGATTGAAGCATAATTTGCTTTCAATAAGCCAATTTTGTGATAAGGGTTTTTAATGTTGAGTTCTCTAAGAACTTATGTTATGTGAAAGATGATACAACCACGTAAAATATTCTTTGTTGGGTACTAGAAAAGAAAATGTGTATCTTGTTTGATTGGTGTTCAACTCCTAAAGATACATGTTTGGTTGCTAAAAGTTCCACGATATACCGATTGGTTATGGCATAAAAGAATGAATCACCCGAATTTCAAAACCCTGAATAAGCTTGCAAGATTAGCTCTTGTGAGAGGGTTGCCTAATGAAGTGTTCAGTAAGGAACATATTTGTGATGCGTGCCAGAAAGGAAAACAAGTTAGAGCATCATTTAAAAGCAAAGTAGATGTTTCTCTTGAAAGAATACTTCGATTCGTGATATGGATCTTTTTTTCGTCCAATAACTCCAATGAAGCACTAATGGCGGAAATACACACTAGTAGTAGTTGATGACTACTCAAGATATACTTGGGTTATATTCTTACTCAGTAAGAAAGAGACTCAGATAAAGCTGCCAGAATTACTGAAAAGGCTCAGTATTGAGAAAAATCTGAGTGTGGTCAAAATCAGATCCGACAAGGGAACCGAATTTATAAATCATATCATATCGATTATTGTGCAAAGATATGGAATTTCACATGAAACATCACATTTGCAAGGACCCTCAACAAAATGGTGTTCTTGAAAAGAAGGAACGGGACTCGAAAAGAAGCCGACAATGATAAATTTGAAGTCGATATTCCTAAAAGGTTTTTTTTGGTCAAGTCAACAACACCGCTTATATTCTGAAACGCATCCATCTTGACCAAGAGTCAAGATAAAACACCTTATGAGCTTTAGAATGAAAGGAAGCCTCTTGTTTCTTTCTTTCGTGTGTTTGGTTGCAAGTGTTTCATACACAATAATGGTAAAGATCGGTTGAAAACATTTGATAGTAAAAGGCGATGAAGGAATATTCTTAGGATATTCTCAAGTCAAGAAAACTTCGAAGTTTACAACTGTAGGACTCTTATTGTGGAGGAAACACCTCATGTTGTTTTTGATGAATCTACTTGTGTTCAGAAGAAACAGGAACATGATGTAGATGAACTAACCAAGAGGATCACCAGATTAAGCCTGAAAAAGAATGACAAATCATCCACTGAACCTGAAAAGAAGAAGTCAGTCACTATCTATGATTGGAGTGACTCGGACTCGAATAAAGAAGTTCGGGATGGAACTCGGGATGGTGAGACTCGGAAAAGCCAACACACCAAAAGGTGACCAATCTGAACAAACACCATTCGGACTCGGGTATGTGATGCTAATGAAGATGTGGTCACAGCTGAGGCAAATTCTGAATCTATCAACCAAAGGGGAACAAATGTCTCTGACAATGTTCTGAATAGAATTTCCCCTGAGGAAGATGATTCCCTTTCTTCTTTTCTATCATTCCCTGAGTTTACTGAATTAACTGAACCTAACATTTCAAATGTTGAGGATACTGTTGAAGGGGGAACATCAAGAAGGAAATGGTTAGATAGTCGTCCTACAAGTCAGATTGTGGGTTTATCTAACTGAAGGTGTCAAGACAAGAAGGTTCCATGGTGAGAGTGCACTATTCTGATGCTTCCTATCAGAGAAAGAACCTACTGAGATTGGTGAAGCTCTACAAGATTCTCATTGGATTACTGCTATGCAAGATGAGCTGAATCAATTCTCAAGGAATGAAGTATGGGAGCTAGTATATAGACCTGAAAGGCACAATGTCATTGGAACCAAGTGGGTTTTTAAGAATAAAAGAGATGAAAATAACAACATTGTAAGAAACAAGGCAAGGCTAGTTGCACAAGGTTATTCCCAAGAAGAAGGCTTGGATTATGATGAAACCTTTGCATCTCGTCAAAGACTAGAAGCCATCAGATTGTTTCTTGCATATGCTTGCCCACATGAAGTTCACGACCTATCAAATGGATGTGAAAAGTGCATTTTCGAGCGGTGTGCTTAAAGAAGAGGTTTATGTGGAACAACCTCCACGGTTTCAAAACAGAATGACCAAGTTTACTGTGCTCGGAAAAAGCTTTGTATGGTCTTAAGCAAGCACCCGAGCATGGTATGATACTCTTTCTCGGTTTCTTCTTACCATGGTTTTGTCAAAAACGAATCGTTGATAGAACTCGCTTCGGATAGAAGATGGGGAAGATATCTTCTTGGTTCAGATATATGTTGATGATATCATTTTGGATCTCCAAACCATCACCGTGTGTGAAAAGTTTTCAACACTGATGAAAGACAAGTTTGAGATGTCAATGATGGGAGAGATGAATTTCTTTCTAGGTCTTCAAGTGAAACAATCAAAGGAAGGAATATTCATCAACCGGTGCAAAGTACACCGTAGATCCGATTGCCAAATATGGTGTATGCAGACTGCAATGCGATTAGGATTCCCATGAATACTAACTACAAGATGGATCCTCGATTACGAAGGCAAATCGGTGAGTCATCTTCGATTATAGAGGAATCATTGGATCATTGCTCTATCTCACGTGCAAGTAGGCGGATATAACATTTGTTGTTGGGATATGTGCGAAGATACCAAGCTAATCCTAAGGCTAGTCACATGGAGGCTGCCAAAAAGATACTGAAGTATCTTAAGGGCACAGTGAATAGAGGATTATGGTATCCAGATGATGATAACCTTGAATTAACTGGTTACTCAGATGCTAATTATGGAGGTTGCAGAATTGACAGGAAGTCCACTATAGGAACTTGTCAATTTCTAGGAAGTAAGCTGATATCTTGGTTTTGAAGAAAGCAGGACCTCGAGAGCAACCAAGATTACTTGAAAATTTAATACATGGTCACTTGGGAAGTTTGTTGTGCTTTATTCTTTAGCTCGCATAAAAAATTAAGGGATTATAAAGTTGTAGCCAATGAAGTACCAATATTTTGTGACAATAATAGTGTCATTGCTATTTCATAAAATCCGGTATTGCACACCAGATGCAAGCATGTGGATATCAGACATCACTTCATCAGAGATCATGTCGAGAAAAAGGACATAAGGATGGAGAAAATTCATCTTGATAAGCGAGAGTCGATATCTTGACTAAACCTTTGGCTGAATCAAGATTTCAGGAACTTTCAGTTGAATTAGGGATGTTAGATCCAGGTGTATAGAGTAAAATCTGAAAAATTGAAGGTTTTCAGATGCATGAAGTTTTCTCAGAATTCTACTGAGAAACTCAGGATAAAATGGAAATCTTGAATCGAGTCTCGGGAAACTCGGATATCTTGAAGGTCGAAGATTAGTATACTGAACCCATTAAGTACTTAGTATTATACTAACATTTTATCAAGGTCAGTACTCAGTAAGACTGATAGAGAGAAATTAGTCTGAAGAAATAATGACTCATGCGACTCATTTATTGCTTAAGTGAAGCTCAAGAATCATTTGCAATAAATACAAAACACCTAAGGAATGTTTTTGGGCGGATCTTTTGAAATTCGAAGAAGGTCAATACCATTTAATGCTCGTTACATTAATGACCAATGAGGATATTTTGACGGCTTACATTTCGGAAGATCGACTGTTCGCATACCCGATTAATTGGCGATTAATCTCAACCATTGCTTTTCACCTAACCTAACGCGAATTCCCATGATCTCGAAACTATATATTCCTCAAGAAGCCATTCAAACAAAATTTTATCAAATCCTTTGTTCCCAAAATCCTCCGCAAGAAAATCCCCTTTGCCCAGAAAACCTAAACCCTAAATCTTTAATCTCTCAAATGGCTCCTACCGTTTTCGACAAATTAGCCAAACCAATAAACCTTGGTACGAGTTCGTTGTCTCGCCGATAGCACAACCAACTCTAAACCCGTAAGAGGAGGCTCTCCATATGATCCGTTTGGCCAAGCTTCACCCATCTAAATCGCAGTTTAACCGACCAAGAATACTGAAAAGAGGTAATCGAGTTCATCTGTGATTTGAAGATAGATGAAGAGGATGGTATACATTCCGAGATTACTGTATCACATTTAGAACACTCGTCTAAATACATTCGACTTTAAAAGGGAATTGTATATAATTCCAAAGAATTTAAACGATGTTTTTGAGCTTTGTGATAGAGGAGAGGATCCTGCTGTGTATATGTTGGGTAGAGAGCAGGAGTTTTTAGATAGGATTGCTGAGAATCCTGTAAAATTTGAGGCTACACCTTTGCAAAAAGAGGCATTTGAGGCCACAATATAGAGTTTTGTTGGATATTGTGAGCAAATGCATCATGAGTCATTCGGGGAGTTTTGAGCGATTAGTACCTCAAGTCCGATTAATGGCGGCGATCGAGGCTTCACCCACCACCCGACTTCAATTGGCTCGATTCTTGATTCGACGGTGAGTGAACAAGCCAAGGTCGAAAAAAGAGAAGGACGGGGCTATCTCGATCAAAGGCAAGATCCACCATGCCACCAAAATAGCATTTATTTTGGAGATGTGCAGAGAGGAGGAGGACATCTTCGCCAATTCGACCCCATTCCCTAAATCCAAGGTGCTCTTCAAGCCCATTCTTTGTGAAGAAAGAGGCCATCGGGGAAAGAAAAAAAAAAGCAGAATCACCAAAAGCGTTGTTCTTTTGAAAAAAACCCAACAAACCCGGGGGAAGGTTTTGTTGGAGGCCAAGATGGAGCACGGTGAGTAGTTGAAGAAGCAGAAAACCCTCGCTCCCAAGCGCAAAAGAATGGTGGTTCTCACCGATGAAGATGGCAGTGATTCTGAAGAGATTCAACCTGAGGGCCAAACCGCTCAGAAATCACCATTACAAGTCTTGGCTCAGGTTATCTCTAAGGCATGGGACTGATCGAGGAGCGTGTCTTCTCCGAGGTGCTTGAGACATCGCTAGATTCCGTATAAAATTTCTCAGAAATTTTTAAAGGAACTCGGACCTCGAGATTCCTACCAAAGATGTGGACGGCCAGACATGTAAGAGCCAACTCAAAGTCAATCTGAGGACGTGCCCAGACGGACGTAACCTACTCGATGCAAATCGAGGACTGACCGCACAACATTCAAATCTTCACGAGACTCGGGAGCGAACTTATTTTGATGAGCTCCTGAGTGATCTACTTTCGATCCTTCACCGATGCTTCGATCGAACCGTAAAGCCCGAGATGAAAGAAGGGCGGTCAAGAAACCGAGTGGAGGAGCAAGGGGAACGGTTCATCCTTGACCGCACCCCGAGCTCAAATTTCATACCCCGATCTGCAAGATATCTTCTTCAGATTAAGGATTTGGTTTTCATCCTCAATCGACTCTTCCCGAGATGCTTAATATTGCTGCATTCAGTAGGGAAGACCGTGGAATGAGGAGATGTTTTTCCCGACCGAGTTCTCGTGGATTCGTAAAGACAAAGCTCAGGATGAAAATTTCCGATTTTGATGAGCTAGTTCAGAAGAAGATAGCTGAGAGGAGAGCTACTGAAGTTGGTGCCCCTAGCAGCAGAGACAAATCTCAAGATGGGGACCAACAGGGAGATGCTGAGGATCAGTCTCAGATGGAGAAGGATACTCCTTGTGCTGATCAACCTGAAATCATTCAACCTCATACTGAAGCTAGCACTCTTCAGGTACCTTTTGACACTATTAACAATTATGCCAAAGTTACTGAAGTTTCTATCTTTAACTCTTCTGAGGCTCAGTTAGAGACTGGAGCTCAGGATGAAGCTGATGCTCAGGTGCAGACCGACCCTCAGGTTGTGTCTGAACCTCAGGATGATCAATCAGCACAGAAGGTGCAAAATGTTCCTGAGATCGACCTCACTCCCATACTGGAGAAGCTTGAGAAGGTTGAGCCAATGCTGAACAAAATCGCTCAGATGGAAGAGACATTGGCCAGCCAAACTCAGAAGATGGAGAATCTGAGTTCATCTTCAGAACTGGTGCAACTTCAAGACACTCTGACCTCAAAGATGACCTCCATGGAAGACAAGCTGAATGAGAAGCTGGAGGGAGTCAAGGCTGAGCTGAGTGCTGAACTTAAACAGAAGCACCAGGAGAATACTGAGTTTCTAGAGGTGAAATTGGCAGAGAAGAACGAAGTACTGATCAAGTCTGCTGTTGGGGAAATGAGCTCAATGCTCATGACCAAGATGACAGAGATGTTTAAAGATGCTCTCTCTGGCCAGTTTGCCCATCTTTCTGAAGAATTTTATGTGGCTAAGAACTACCTCAGGAGGCTAGAAGATGAACAGGATCAATTAGCAGGAGAGGTGTGTTGTATAAGCAAAGAGCAATACCATATGGACACAGCACTCTCCAGACTTCTTCCAAATTACGGTGCCAAGAAGGGGGAAAGACCAGATGAAGACTTCAGGAAGTTATTGGCACGTACTTTGGAGAAAAAGGCGCAAAAGGAAGCTGAAATGAATAACCTATCTAAAGCCTTGAAGGAAGTCGAAGCTACTGAGAAGATGAAGTTTAGTAAGGTGGAGAAGCCGATCTACACTCAGGTTTCTGAGGAAACCATGCTTGATGTTGCGAGAGAGAAACTGAGTGATAGAGCTAAGGTTGGAACAAGCCAGGCTACTGCTGAATTGCCTATGAAGAGGAAAGCCTTGGGCATTGTTGAACCTGAGAGCAAGCGTGTTAAGGCTTCTAAGCCAGTGCAAAGGAAGTTGGTTGAAGAATTAGAAGAGTCTGCAAGTCAACCTCGGAGAAAAGTCTTCAACACAAGGAATGCTCTGAAGACACTCCATATAGAACAAGCAAAGAAAGATGCTGCTTCGGTCTCAGGCGTGCCTGTGATCAGGAAGAAAATAGATGAAGAGCAGAAGCGAAGAAGTGGATACAAAAAGTTTGCGAGCAAACGAAGAGGGACATCAAAAGCACAAAAATGGCCACACATTGACAAATGGATGCCCATCCAATTCAATGACAGTTGGGAAGAGGTCAAGAGAACCTTCTGGTTCTACTATGAAGTGCTCAGGGAATGGAAAGGGGAAAGCTCAGATCCAAATGAAGCATTTATTGAATATCTCCTAACCTTCTATCCTAAATATCTCCAAAGCTGGATAAACCTTGCGGATGAATGAAAGGTGCAGATAGTAGCCCCCGGTCCATATACCTACCCTCCTCCAAGACTTGATAATGGCTTGGTGAATGAAAAAGCCATTACTCAAGAAATTGCTCAATATGCTGCACAATTAGGTCTGACAGGGAACAGTCCGGATATCATCAAGGAAAGAAATGCACTGAAGAAGAGGTATTTCGGAATGTTCAACCTGGAAGTGCCCGCTGATGAAATTGAAGAAGATGCAAACTGAAGAGCAGAAGACTGAAGAGCCAAATCTGAAGACTGAAGACTTACCTGAAGACACTTGTAATTTTTTTCTATATTTTTGTCTTTTATTTTTGTTCTGATAAGTTTCATTGTAACCTGTAACAGTCTACTCATCATCAATGAAAATTTATCATGTATGCTCAAAAGATAATATCTCATTATCTTATTTACATGTCGTTTACTTTTGATATGCCTGTATGATTGTCTCTGAATTAATTGTTTATGGGAAATTGTTTATTAAGTATTTGGTGATGAATCCTTTGAGAGATTCACTACTGAAGAAATTGTTGAATGATTAATTGTTGAGGAGATTCTCAAAAATTATTGGGAGATTCTCTGTTCAGGAAATTATTGGAGACATAACCAATCTTGTAATAGGATAAACTGAAACCTGAGTTTAGGTTGTATGGTTGTAACAAGATAGAATTTGGCATCATCAAAAAGGGGAAAATTGTTGGGAGATGAATTTAATAAAGATATATGATTTTGATTAGATCCCAAAACCCCTGAGTATGACATGTTCAGGATAATCTTGATAGTTGAGTCAGGATTCAGTTTTATAGTATTCAGGATGATATCTGCAAAATGTATAGTCAGCAGATATAGATCAGGTTAGATCTCAAGATTCAAGACTTCGATATGTTTATGAAGAAACCGGTTTTCAAAGATGAAACCGGTTTCAAGAAGACTCAAAGATGAAATCAAGTTTCAAGACTCGATATGAAATCGAAAGTTTAAAGACTCAGTGAAATCGAGATATCAAGACTCAAGATGAAATCGAGGAATCAAGACTCAAAGATGAATACTCGATATCACCAAGATATCCAGAAGACTCATAAGATTCAAGACTCGTAAGACTCAAGACGACGCTAAAGACTCGTAAGAAGACCACAAGACTCGTAAGACTCAAGACACGTAAGATGTAAGATCAAGAATCAAGATCAAGAATATCAAGGCAAAGATTATCAAGACTCAAGAATGTCTTCAATTCTCATTATAAACTGAATGTTCCGAGGCAATCAACATATCTATCCGGGGATCGCAATCTCGGAAGATCGCGATTCCTTAGAAAAATTGATATTTGCCAAGACATTCAAAATGCGCATAAAAAGGAACTAAGTCGAGTGTTGTTAATGTTATATCAACTCGAGAGAATGTAACCAAAAGAGTCGTTGAAGGTGTCTACCTTTAACCGGAGACAAAAGTCAAAAAGAGGAGACAACATCGTACCATATCGACAATCGACAAAGGATGTGTCATTTGAAAAATGATGTCGAAGTACAAAAGTTCCAGATCGCAAAAAAGTGAAGACCGGCTACATGAAAGGTTATTGCCTAAAACGTGTTAGGGAGTTTCAAACCCTAAATATAGTCGTTCCTCACACACCATAAGAGGAAAACTCACGGGTTATCTCCTCCAACAGATAGTTTTTCAAGAGTGACCTTGGTGTATGCCTATAAATACTTGTGACCCTCTACATTGTAAGGTTACGGAAATTTGTAAGCAACTCAAGAGCTCAAAATTATTATCGCAGTTAAAGTACTTTCAAAAACTTAGAATTTCCCAAGTGCTTTTAAATCTAAGAGAGCTCATTCCACTAAGCCTAGCTTGATAAGATATATCGGCTTTAGTCGAGATATCCTAGCCTTTGCATTGTTCTTTATTGTAAAGGATATCTCATCCTAGTTGAAACCAACCAAGAAACCCCAAACCCTTTTTAGAAGGTAGTTTGAGTGTGATTGTTGGTGAGAAGAGTTGTAAAGAGTTAGTAAACTACGCGAGTAGTCGAAAAGCTCTAGAGGTGAAGTTAGTAAGCCTCTGAGGTAGTCCAAAGCTTGTTTGTGTTTGAGTAAGTAAACTACGGAGGTAGTCGAAAGCTCAAGGTCGGGTTGAGTAAGTAAACTACGTGGAGTAGTCGAAAGCTCGGGCCGAAGTTGAGTAAGTAAACTACGCGAGGTAGTCGAAAAGCTCGAAGTGATTAGTGAATTTCTCTCAAGAGATCGTAGAGAGTGGACGTAGGAGCTTGAGTCTCCTCGAACCACTATAAAATGTTGTGTTGTTTATTGCTTTTTATCTCAGGCTTAATCGTGCATTGACTTAAATCTGAAAAGCATATTTTCAATCGACATTTAAGTTGGAATCAATCCAATCGGAAGTTGCGTATAATTGAATCACTAATCCATTAAAAGGAAGGTTTTCAAAGAAAGCTTAAAAACGAGTATAAAACTAAAGGGCCAACCATTCCACACATCCGAAAGTAAATTAGAAACAAATAGTTATCAAACCGAACTTACTCTTCCGAGGGTTCAAGAAGTTAGTTATCCATCCAAGCAACTCGGATCTCTGAAAAACTCGTGGACTCGGTTGGGATTATCTCGAGGTTTTACGAAAGCAACCAGATCAATCGCTCCAATAGACTTTGACTCGAGATTGATTTGTGCTTCTCGGGACCAAATCTTCGAGACAACCCGACCTAAACCCGACCTCGATAAAAAGGAAAATTTTAAAAACATCAACACGTGTATTCCCCATACACGCGTGTAAGACTCATTCTTCAAGGAATGAACAACAGATTTAAATTTAATGTCTACTTCCCTATTTTTCCTTTGCGCACTAATTCGTAAAAACTAGCGAACTACTACATTTTTGTAGTGTTAATTTGATAATAATGGGTGGTAGTCAATTTGTCTCACCCTTAATATAAATTTCAGCTGCTTCATCATTATTATATATTTTTTTTTGAAAGTTCATCATCATTATTATTAAAGAACATAAATATAAAATTATATTATAATTCTACTATAAAATAAATTAATTATTTTAATTTATAATTTGTTATGCAGCTTTAGATAATATAGTATTTAATAATATTAAATTTTGTTTATTGAGAAGCTTATACTATAGATAAACATCATATTTTCTGAAGCTTGGATACGACGTGTGAACGCATTCCTAATCGTATTTTCTGAAACAGGGGAAGAAGGTGGATACGACGCCGTACGGGGTGAACACATTGCTAATGGGCTCTGAATTGAAATCGAAAAGGCCATTGGAGATGTTTCTGAAGCTTGTTGAAAATGATTTCGGAATAAGGAAGAAGATTTTTCAATTCCAAGCTCTTGTAGTTCACTGGTTGGTCAACTAATTGATGAGAATTTGAGAAGAAAGAAAAAGACAAACTAATTTGATGAATTCTTGCAGAGAAATGACGTGGCGATTTTGTCAATGTGGGAAATATCTTTATCGTTTTTTATTTAATAAACTCAATCAATCATGAATTTTTATTAGAAGGAGAAACGTAGAAGAATTTTGATATTGGGTATTTTAATATTGATATTTATATTTTTCTTTTAAGAGCTAAAATTCTTACACTTTAATTTGTATCGAAATTGAATCAATTTACTTATATTTGTAAAAAATTTATTTTTATACTTTTATTTACATTTTTAAAAATAAAATACTTTTATTTACATTAAAATATGATATAATGTTCCCAAACAAAAGGTAATAAAAGTATAGGTACATATTTAATATTTATTATTAAATGATAACGTCCACAATTTTTATATAAAAAAAATTGATGCTTAAAATATAATAACATTAAATTCGAATATAAACATTGAAATTGTATAGTTGAGTTGGTGGATGTTATTATATTAGATATATTAGAAGTTTAGGGTTCAAACATTAATTATTGCATTTTATATTTAAGTTATTGTGACTTTGTATTTAATTTCGTCACCATATACGCACAATATCGACGAATATGGAATTTTGTCACTAAATAATTATCCTTCACATTTTATTCTTATGACAAATTTCAAATTCATCACGTTTGTGTAACAAATCGATGACAAAATTCATGTGTAGCAAAAAATCAGTTATAGAATTTATAACTTCCTTTTGTTGAAAGTGACAAATGATTATTAATTGTCACTATATATAAATATTGGTGACAAAATACTTATGTCACTATTTACTATGAACAATTAATGACGAAACATAAAATCGTCATTAAAATTTTATATTATATGACCAATATTGATCGTCACTAATTAAAACGAAGATCGTCACCAAATAATAATGTGACGAAATAAGCGCGTCATTAAAAAATAATTATTAATTGTCACTATATATCAATATTGGTGACGAAAGAAAATGCCACAAATTACTATGAACAATGTTGGGAGATGAATTTAATAAAGAGGATTTTGATTAGATCCCAAAACCCCTGAGTATGACATGTTCAGGATAATCTTGATAGTCTGAGTCAGGATTCAGTATAGAGTATTCAGGATGTTATCTGCACCATGTATAATCAGCAGATATAGATCAGGTTAGATTTTGAGGATTCTGAAGACTCAGTAAGTTTCTGAAGAAACTGAAGACTCAAGAAAGTTTCAAGAAAAAACTCAAGACTCGAAGAAGGTTCTCAAGAAATCAAGACTCAAGATGACATCAAGTCTCAAGATGTCATCAAGGAATCAAGTCTCAAGATGTCACTAAAGACATCAAGTCTCGGATGTCATCAAGACATCAAGACTCATAAGACATCAAGACTCGTAAGACATCAAGACTCGTAAGACATCAAGACCCAATAAATCATCAAGACTCAAGAAGATATCTGAATACTCAAGATAACCCGAATGTTCCGAGGCAATCAATAATATCTACCAAAGACTACAAAACCGAGAAAAAAGCGGATATTCGTAAAAAAATAGATATTGCCCCGCATATTCACATGCGCAAAAAGGGAACTAAGTCTAAGTTGTTGTTTAAGGTTATCTCACCAGAGCGATTGACCAAAAAGAGCCGTTATGTTTGTCTACATTTACTGAAGACAAGAACCAATCGTAGGAAGACAACACTGCATTTCATCGACCTTCGAAAAGAAACAGTCACTAAAGCATGTCAAGAGTACTATGTTCCGCATCGCAAAAAGTGGTGATTGCTACATGAAAGCATATTTCCTAAAACATGCAAGGGAGTATTCAAACCCTAAAATAGCCGCTCATCAAACACCATAAGAGGAAACTCATGGCTATCTCCTCCAACGGATAGTTTTTCAAGAGTGACCTTGGTGAAGTTTTTATAAATACTAGTGACCCTCTACATTGAGAGGTTACGGAAATTTGAAAGCAACTCAAGAGCTCATTCGTATTATTGCAAATTGAAGCACTCGAAAAACCTAGAATTTCCCAAGTTTTTCACATTGAAGAGAGCTCATTCACTAAGCCTAGATTGATAAGATATATTCAAAGCTTAGTAGAGATATCCTAGCCTTTGCATTGTACTTATTGTAAAGGATATCTCATCCTAGTTGGAAACCAACCAGAAACCCAAACCCTTTGTAAGGTAGTTTGAGTGTGTTTGTTGGTGAGTTGGAGTTGTAAAGAGTTAGTAAGCTACATGTGAGTGAGTTAGCCGTAAAACTCTAGAGAAGAAGTTAGTAAGCTACTTGTGGTAGTCTGAACACTTGTGTGTGTTTGAGTTAGTAAGCTGCAGTGAGTCAGCCAGAAAACTCAAAGTAGAAAAGTGAGTAAGCTGCAGTGAGTCAGCCAGAAAGCTTTAGGAAGTGGTTAAGGAATTTCTCTGAAGGTAAGAGAGAGTGGACGTAGGAGCTTGAGTCTCTGAACCACTATAATTGCTGTTGTTTTTTGCTTTTGTCAGATTGCATTATTATATGTTCCATGTTTTTTCAATCGAAAAGCATAATTCATCGATATTCACCGAACCAATCCAATTGAACTTGCATCAACTGATCACAGCCTTAATCACTGTTTCATTAAAAGGAAGATATTCAGCAAAGCTAAAAACGAGTATAAACTTAGGGCCAACCATTCCGCTCACTTGAGTAGCTAGAACAGATAGTTACCAAACTGAACTAACTCTCATCGAGGGTTCAAGAAGATAGTTATCTGATCCAAGCAAATCGGATCTCTGAAAAACTCAGCTCGGTTGGGCTAATCTGAAGCTTCAAAGCAACCAGATCATTGTCTCGATAGACTTTGACTCGAGGCGATCAGGCTTCTCGAGGGCAAATCATCGGACAACTGACCCATCCGACCTCAGTGAAAAGAAAAGTTTTAAAAATCACTGAACACGTGTATTTCCCCCCCCCATACACGTGTGAGACTCGTTAGCACCGGGACCAACAAACAATTAGCGACGAAATATAAAATTGTCATGAAAACTTTATATTATATGACCAATATTGATCGTCACTAATTAAAATTAAGATCGTCACCGAATAATATTGTGACGAAATAAGTGCGTCATTAAAAAATGATTATTAATCGTCACTATATATATATATTGGTGACGAAAGAATATGTCACTGATTACTATGAACAATTAGCGACGAAACATAAAATTGTCATGAAAATTTTATATTATATGACGACTATGATCGTCACTAATTACAATGACGATCGTCACCAAATAAAATTGTGACGAATTAAGTGCTTCACCAATTCTTTTGAATAATTAATGACAAAACATATAATTGTCACAAAAATACTATTTTTCATGACGTTGAATATCGTCACTAAATATTATGAATATCGTCACCGAAGTGTATTGTGACGAATTTCTTGTTTTTGTCATGAAAATTTTGAATTAGTGACGAAAAAATACATCAGTGGTGACAAAAATAAAATTTGTCACGAATTCTCACTTTTTAGTGACAAAAATTAAATTTGTCACCTTTTGGTAACATATTGTGACGAATTTTATGTCGTCACAAAAAATTTCGTCACTAAATGTGCGATTTCCTGTAGTGAGAACTTTAATTCGTTTAAAGGCTTTAAGATTCATCTTTGGATAATTAAATTTTATGTTGTATTTTATTAATCAAACCTTAATTAAATATTCCATTATAGTGCTAGGAGTAGTGCTCCCAATTCAAAGTGCTCGTCCGTTCCTTGAAAAATCAAAACCTTTGCAAACATATACGCTCTAAAATCATTAGAAAAATCCTTAAATCGAATATTTATTTTATTAAATTCGTTTCTTTTATTATTCTTATTAAATTTGGGACGGGGTATTACATCCCTACCCCCTTAAAAGAATTTCGTCCCCGAAATTCCGGTTACTCAGTTCTCTTGGTCGTTGCGGGTATTTCCTAAGATTTCATTTCTTCTTTCCAAAACAATTTATTCTTATTTTTCATGTCTACAAAACCAAAATATTCTCGATTCCTATAATCATGAAGCTTTCTTCCTAAGTTTGTCATGTGTACTTCCTATACTTCCTCGATCGTAAAACCATGTCTTAATTCTATGTTTTTAAAACTGATAGTATGATCCAAGTTACCATGTATTTTTCTCATTGTCTAAAAATATGAAACACATTATGTACTTGTAACAATTCAATTGGTAGAACTAAACGATAGGTTACGTCTCTTTTCTTAACGAAAAAGTTTTATGTGGCAAGTCTTTATCTTGTCTCTCTTCCCAAAGCAAATCAATCCTTTCCTCAGTGAAATTCTATGAAATTACTTTACCACCAAGTTCGAAATGTAAAATCATTTCTCTAAACGTCGGCAAACGATCTTCGGTAACCTTTTGCCGTCTTGATCCTTATTTCTAATAATCTCTGTATGAGTTCTGGTCCGAGATTTTAAGATATCTAACTTTCTCTTACCATCAAACGATCTTCTCTTGTTAAGTTCTTCAAACGGTGTTGCGTGTATTGTAGTTTGGTAATTGTCGTTGTAGGTGAATTCCACGAGTTGCAAACTGGGTTTCTCAAATCACAAGTTAAGTAATCTGTTGGTATGGCTTTGGCAGTTGCATATGGAATGTCTTTTCCGTGTTGCATAATGTCACATCCTTGTCTGGTTCAGGTGTGTTGTCGTCGTATCCTCCTCCACTCAAAAGAATTTCGTCCCTGAAATTCACTCATACTAAACTCTTTGTTCAAACGAGGTGGTCAACATAAGGGGAAAATTGATTTCTATTTCTAAATCATTCGACTCTACTTTAAAATGTTCTCCTCGATCTTAAATTTTTATGAAATTTCAATGAAGGCACCTACATCAAGGTTTGTTTTCATATTATTCTATGCACGAGTCAAAACTAATTTATTCCAATATTATCTAAGTTTATGTGGAGGTCGATTTCTATTTTGTGTGTATCTATTTTTATTCCTTTCACATGGTTTTAGAATCTCATTATACTCCTAAATCAAACGCTCTCACTTAAAATCTCCTTCCTATACTTTCTATTTCCAGACTTTCTTAAATTCTTAGACATAAAGAGTGGAAAGTTTCCATATCAACAATGTTTAAGCAGGCTATCCGAATACTAGTAGTCTTACTTAAAGGACATTAAATATCCATCGGCTCTCCTTCTTCAAGCATCGCATTCACTTGGGCTCTTTCCCGCTGGCCTTGTTCTTGGGCATTCCTCCATGGTAGTCCAGGTGGGTTGTCGTTTCTCATTAGTAGTGGTCTAGCTTGGTTGTTCCCCATCGGTGGTTGTCTAACTTGATTATTCAGCATCAGTGGCTGTCTATCCAATATCTCGGGACATTCAGAATGTTTGTGTCCTGGTTGGTGATACCGGTAACACGCCCCAGATCCGCGTAAACACATCTCTAGGTGTTTCTTGTTGCATTTGATGCATCGTGGTGGGGGTCTCAGTCCATTAGGTGTGATGAAGTATTTTCCCTTCGCGTGTTTGTTTTGGTTTCTCTTGAAATTTGGCTACCAGTTTCTATTTATCGCCAAAGCTGGTGTAGACGGCTTGAACTCCAATCCTAAGCCAATTGAGACAGTGAGTGCTCGATCAAAAACTTCATGATAGCTTGGGAGTTTTAATCCTGCTACCACTCCTCCAACTTCAGGCCTTAAACCTCTTTCAAACCTCCTAGCTTTCTTTTCATCAACGTTCACCAAATGTGGAGCATACCTAGACAACTTGTTGAAACGTTTCTCATATTCACTAACAGAGAAGGTTCCCTGCTTGAGGTTCACAAACTCGACTTCCTTCCCATCACGGAGAGCTTGTGGAAAATACCTATCCATAATAGCTCGTTTAAATCCCACCCAAGAGATGGCTTGTCTTGTCTCAATGTCCAGAGTATGCTCATATGATTCCCACCACTGGGCAGCGTCATCGGCCAGTTGGAATTGTGCACATGAGACCTTCTATGCTTCAGTTACGTCCATATGCTTATAGATACGCTCAAGCTCAACAATCCATTCCTCAGTTTCCGTTGGTCCCTCATTCCCCTTGAGTCGATGTGGTTGCACCCATCAAAACTATTCAAAGATTTTGTTGGATTTTTGGTTTAGTAGTACTGGTGTGATTGTGGGCTGAGGTTGTTATTGTTGCATGAAGTTCCGAAGAGATTCGAAGAACTCTCGTGCCATGTCGGCTCCAGATGCCGCATTCAGGGGTTCCTGCCCAACTGATTCCTCTGAAGGTTCTCGCTCCCTATCTATGTTACCACGTCCTCAGAGATTAACCATTCTTAAAAGGGAGCTGAAACTTAAAGGAAATAAAATAGAATATTATATCGTATAGGTATGAAGGATAAAACATAACCCAATTTGACTTAGCAACAAGGTACTAGTACTATTCATGCATTTGGATTACATGTCACATCGGAACATACTATCACGATTAGCGGCACGGTGACGGTATTCAGCAATTGTAAGTCATAGTACTAGTCATGCATGTCATAAGTAGGAATCGGGTAAACGTAACACGTAGAATAAAGCAAACTCGCTTGAATTAAGTTGCAGATTACTATACATATATATAAATCAAAACATGGAGCGACCCCCTCCCTTAAAATACAACGACAATCCCTAGTAAAAGAAATAATGTACCATCAACATCTTGTGTCTCCTTGTCTATATAGTGAAATAGATACTAAAGTCATGGTATTAGAAGACCTTCTAAGTCCATCTTATGCTTACTCTGGTTATAGTCAAATATTGATCCTTAAGGTCATAAATTTATAAATGGATCTCAAAATTAGTGTCATATCGTGATTGCATGTCAAAATCTTTTCATAAACTTCGATTCATACCATAAGTAAATAATTTCGTAAGTATTTTTCATTCCATAAAGATCTTTCATAGTTATTGAAAATTCATTTGCATAATCTTATCATATCAACCTTTTCTTCTTCCTTTCATAACTAGTCATGTTAAAATATGTCTTTCTTTTCTTCGTTTTCATAACATTCATAAATGATGCAAGACATAAACCTTTAAACATTTTTGTATCTTAACTCCACTTAAAATTTTAAAATACATACATACCTTGAGGGTGCTCGACTTGCTGCAATAGATACATTTTCCCAATATTAATACCTTTAAAATTATCTTAACGTTCATTTTTTTTTTACTTTTTAAATGTGACCAATGTCTTTTACCTTCAAAGAAATTTTTTAATGAAAAGTTTAACTTTTCTACATAATTATTTTTTTTTGAAAAGGAATGAAAATAAGTTATTTGTCTGAAGGGTTGAACGTAGGCTCTGATACCACCTGTAATGCCCCGTTTCCAGAATGAAGCCTTTGTGACTTAAACACTCTAGATCTGGTTCGCCACTTAAGTAACCATAAAATCTGAGCCTAAAAATTTCTTTAAAAATAAAAGAATAATGTATGAACTAACATAAATATCATTTTGCAGCGGAAAGTATAAAAGTTTGAACATCAATAAGATTAAAGCATGGAGAACACTCTTAAAATAATTAAGGTAGAATTATAACTTTAACGATCTTATAGAAATGCATCATTCAGTTTGTAGCACTCGAAAAGTAGGTCAACAATTTCTAAAAGATGTACATCATAGTTTAAAGGGAAATTTCATAGTATTATTAGTGATAGCTTGATGATATGGGAAACTCCATGTCTACTTGCAGCTCCAACCCCTTTCTCGATCATATCCTGAAATATCAAACTGGGGGGGGGAGGGGGGTTGAGATAAAAATCTCAGTGGGTAACCTGTATGCTGTTACTCATATTGGCAGTATACTTATAGTATTAGTATCTCATAATTAATTTCTCATATTTTCATAGTCATTTCGAGGGACGCTAGCATTTGATTGCTATGTTAACATATACGCCTTAAAACATACTTTCTTTTTTAGGGACACTAGCATTTAATTGCCACGTTAACCCATACGCCTTTTTTCGTTTCGAGGGACGCTAGCATTTGATTGCCACATTAACCCATACGCCAAATAGTTCAAGGGACGCTAGCATAAATGCCACGTAAACCCATACGCCAAATAGTTCGAGGGACGCTAGCATAAATGCCACGTAAACCCATACGCCAAATAGTTTGAGGGACACTAGCATAAATGCCACGTAAACCCATACGCCAATAGTTCGAGGGATGCTAACATAATTGCCACGTAAACCCATACGCCAATAGTTCGAGGAAAGCTAGCATAATTGCCACGTAAACCCATACGCCAAATATACATATTTTCTTTTGTCCATATTAAATTACTAATATTATGATATATCAAAAATCTCTGTAGCATTAACCACTACATACAAATAGTGTCACCCACCTCGTTAACTTTTAAGAAAACTTATAAACTTGAAACCGGTTTTTAGAGCTTGATTGTGGCGGTGGTTGTCCGAGCTTTGATTTGAGCAACACTTCACCTTTGTAGTTTTCTCTAGAATTTCTTTTGAGCTTTTACATATGTGAGTTCTTAGAGGGGAGTTTTTTGCATTTTTGGTCCCACAGGACACGCCTCCTCACACTTTTGGTCCCAAAGCCAAAAATTTTGACACTTTTGGTCCCACCGTTAATTTTTCTGTCAAATCCATTAGCACTTTTGGTCCCATAGGAATTTTGGTCAACCCAGGCGCGTGTGGAGTTTTTGGAGGGAAAAAATAGACACTTTTTGTCCCATATGATTTTTTTCCTCATTTTTTTCATCAAAAATTTTAGATTTTGTGGTGAGAAAATGTAGCTTTTGGAGGGAATTTTTTTCCCTTTCTGGAGGGAAAAAATGGCGCCATATACACCTATATATATTCTGCAAAACACTTAATCATTCATTCATACATAGCAACAAAAATGAACATGAGTAAAGATGGAGCTTCATCATCCTCTACAACACAAAAATGGGCACATCATCTTGTCTGTTATTGTGGCAAATCTACTGTCACTTATGTTGGGAAATACGGGGTGCCCGATCTATTCGAGGTGTATTTAAATTATTCAATTAATTACTAACATGAATCAATCCTAAATTAATTCAACATAATAATTAAATAAGAAACAACAATCATGCGTACACGTAATTCACGTAAATCCTAAGCATGCGGAATCTAGGAGTTAAGAGATTACATACCTCTTGTAGAGACAACCGTTGAGACGATGGATCAACCCAAGGTGCCTTCTCAAATATGTCTCACGTCCACGAACGTAATCCGGTGGAAGGATTCTCACGAACGATTTTAATAAAGGAGAAAACCAAGAATTATTATTGCACCACCTTTGTGGATTTCTAATTTTTCCAACACATGAAATTGCATTGGGGATGAAAAATCCATCCCCTATTTATAGAGCAAGAGGGGACGAAAATTTAGGTCAAGTTGAGCCATTGAGAAATTTCCTTGCTTCTTCCTCAAGATACAATCTTGAATATATCCAATATATTCTATTTCCCAAAATATCTCCCAACAAAATCTTCTCCTCCTTCTTTTCATGCAATTTTTGAAAAAAATCAAATAAATAGGGAAGAAATAAGTTCTTTTACCTTTCTTGAATTTATGGGATAAACTTGTATCTCAAGAATACTTATTCCATAAAATCTTTCCAAGAAAATCAAGAAAATATTTTTCTCTCTCCTACTCATTACTTTCAAAAATTAGGAAAAATAGGGCAATAATATTTTCTTCTCCTTTTCATTAATTGGACTTTAATTGGGCTATTTGAGGGTCCTTTAGGAGAATTGAGATTGGACCTTCAATGGGCTATGAAACTTTAATATTAAGCCAAAATATTATTCAAGCCCATTAATAATAATTTACTCCACTATAAAATTAATATTGAACTATCCATCTTAATCCATATTACGATGCTACAATAATATGACTCCCGGTTATTATTTCCCGTATTTAAGATTATCTAGTCCACTAATTAATTAAGCCACTGAAAAAGCTTTATATTAATTAATATCTTTATCCTTGGAGTAAAGACAACTCAATATTATTATCCATACCGGAAATAAATTTCCACTTGCAAGATTTGGTATGATAAAACTTCTGAGCCACCAAGGGGACAAATCAAGCAAGACGTACTTGCACACGATTCTCCGTATTAAATCTTAGCAATCATCGTGTAACTAATAATATTGCCCAAGATATAAGGTATCGAATCACGTTGATTCTCTTCTATTTAAGGAACGGAGATTAAGAAATAACGTACCACTGAGGTCTAATTCTTCTATATTCAGTGCTAAAGTATTTATCCTCCTGTAGGTCCTATTCAGCGCATCATAATGCACTAGTGTAATCTCTTGGTCAAGACAAGCCAATCTGAGCCTTACACTTCAACCTTTCACGATGGATTGTTCATTTCCATCTAGGTTGTGAATTTTTACTTAGTTACGAGGAACTGTTAGTTTGATCTTCCGTGATCTGGTATCACCAAATTAACTACAATGTAACAGGTACTATTTATTGAACAGGTATGCAGTAAATATATATAACATTCAATCATATTTAATGCAACAGTGATAAATAATTTATTTTAGTAAATAAATAAGAAATTCAGTTTGGTTATACAAAGTAAAAAAAATACTTTCCAGTATAACCCCAACAACTTACGTGTCTCAAAGGCCAAGAAGCAAAGGTAGGTTGTTCCATACATGTGTTGACTCACTAAGTGGTGGCTGCAAATTTTTTGTTTGGGCAGATGAGCATGAAGTGGCTGACAAGGCAAGTTTCTTGGAATGATGAGGAGAATTGATAGCCTAATTGCTGAAAACTTGGAGCTAACTCAGAAGCTAAAGGATGCAACTCATGGGGAAAGAAATGCAATTGAAATGAATGAAAAAATGACGATGCATGGCTGAAGAACTCTCTAAAGTGAATCAGCTAAAAGTCATCATTTTCATTGTAAAAATTCTATCTTGGGCACCTACTATCTTCAAGTGGATGGGTTGAATCTAGCTAGCTATGTGTAAAAAGTCCCTGACCATATAGGGCATTTTGTAAAAGTCCCAACTTATATTTGGGCAATATTATATCTACTGTTTCAATGAAAACAACTTCTAAAATATCAAAATCACAAATAACAATCACAAATCCCATTGTCTAAAGCAAAGTCTAAAGCAACACAACAAGCGAACAAATCCCATTGTCTAAAGCAACATACAACAACAATCACAAATCACCCATTGTCTAAAGCATCATAAAACCAGAGAACATCAGAATTTAAAGATATTGTCTAAAACATCAGAATTTAAAAACAACACAAATCCCATTGTCTAATATTTCCCCTTTTTCACCTTCTTGCCCTTACCCTTGCTTGTAACACTAGCAGCAACAATGGCAGCAACTTGAGTTAAAGAAGACATAGTCACAAATTTCTTACCTGCTTGTGTTATGACTCTCATTCCATCTCTATTAGTGTTGACACCACCAATGTTCACTTTGCACCCAATTTAGGTGTTTGGGTTGAAATTCATACCAGTAGTTGGTACAATTGGAGTTGTACTTGATGCACCAAATTGAACTTGACCTCCAATAAAACTTTGTGGGTCACAACTCTAGGTGGTCTGGGGATCTGTATCATTATAAACAATCTTATCAATTTAAATCACTTCAAATACCACATTACAACACAATTATCATCACAACCAACAACAGTACCTGATCATCAGCAGGTTTCAGTGCACTCTTGCTTGAACTAGCACCAGAAGTCTCAGCTTTCCTTTTCTTTGACTACATTGCAGTAATTAGTAAATAACTATTTTAAAAAAAAGCCGTAGACTTCAATAAGACAAATTAGCAAAAGTAATACCTGTTTTTGTGAAGTTTGATTTCTTTGTGCAGCCAAATCCTTTCTTCCTTGCCTTGTGGTTGGTCTACTTGGAACATTTTGTTGAACCTGGTAAAATTTATAACATAAGTATATTACAAGCAATTGAATAATTAATTTTTTTTACTTTGTACTTACGTGATCAACATTCTGTGAGTCTTCTTGTGTCATTGGTGGAGCATCAGCAGGTTGACTCATCTCTACAACTTCATCCTGTGTCATTGCTGATTCTCTTGCTTCTTCAGCCTCCATATCTTGCACAAAATCTTCACCAAGTTTCAACAATTGGCAACCTGCCCTATTATGACCCTCCTCTTTACAGAAGTTGCACTTCACAGTGAAGTTTTGTTTTGGCATTCTTTGCACACCTCTTCTCTTGCTTCATTCTTCATCAGCACCCAACCTTCTTCTGCTTCCTGGTCTCCCCCTCTTTCTTTTTCCAAAGTTAGGTGGCAATGGAGGGATATAACTAGTTTTCACCCATAGTTCTTCACCATTCATTGGTGGAATAGAATGGTGATAGATGTCTGAGTAAACCTCCACTGAATAGCATTTGTTCACATATTCCTCCACATCCCAACCTTCTGAACATATTGTACTGATAGTATGCTTGCAGGGTATACCAGACAGCTCCCACATTCTACAATCATATTGGCATTTCTTCAAATCAACTGCATACCTTATCCCCTCAAAGCTCCTAACCTCAAACTCAAACTCACTGGATTTTGTTGTTATACAGTTTTTGGCAGCATCCATTCTCTTGTTCAAAATGCACCTTATCTTTCCACACAATACCCTTCCCTCCCATTTCATTTCAACTCTATCCCTATTCTTCTGCAATCTTCCCATCAGATACTCCCTGATCCACTCCAACATGGTCAAAATAGGGGATGATCTTGCATCCAAAATCATCTTATTGAATACTTCACACATATTGTTTACAAGGGTGTCACACCTTGCAAAAGGTGTGAAGTGTGACCTTAACCATTGGGAGAGAGGCTTATCTTGAAGCCATTCCAAACATCTGTGATCCAGTGCTCCAATGTTCCTCATTGCATCTTCAAATTGAGGTATAGTATTAGACTTGGCAGCAACCCACAATGCCTTTTTGAAAGCATCCCCTCTAAAACCTACTCTCTTCATGTTACCATGAAGATGTCTAACAAAAAGTATGTTCTCCACTTCGGATAAAATCTTCTCAAAGGCAGGTAACAAGACCTTCTGCTTATCTGACATAAATGTCATCTTCTCATCTCTCTGCATCAGGTCATCCTTCAATAGGGTCAGAAACCACTCCCATGCCTCCCTTGTCTCACTTCCCACAACTACATAGGCCAATGGGTATGGATCATTGTTTGGATCCATACCCACTACAGTGAGCAACACCCCTGGAGTTGAACCTTTCAAATGACAGCCATCTACACCAATCCATGGCCGCATCCCAAACTTAAACCCCATCTTCAGTGCACCCAAACATATGTAGATTGACTTAAACCTCCTGCCTGCATTTGTATTCACCATGTTCAGTATGACGGTTGACCCAGGATTCTTCTATAGTAAAGTTTGGGCATAATCACCAAACTTGGAGTACTGATGTGTATCATCCCCTTCAATAAGTTTCAAGGCCTTTTGCTTTGCTCTGTAGGCTTGAGAGTGGGAAACATGACAATTCAACTTGACCATAGTTCTACTTTTGAAGTCTGATACTGTCTGTTGTGGATCCAACCTGAACTCTTCTGCATACTTCTTTGCCAACCATCCTGATCTTACATTCTCAAGGTGATATTATCTTGCATAGCTGTGGTCTGGGTTGTACTGTCTGGTATGGAAAGATTCTTGGCCAACAACCTTCAGTGCATTTATATGCCAATCGCAGCCATCCTGTCTACACCTGGCATAGATCCTCCTTGCATCATTCTTTGTTATCTTTAAACCTCTTCCTGTGTCAACACTGTGCATATTCACAGCCCCTTAAACACTTTTTTTGTGGAAATATCTGCTCAATGAAGAATATAGGCTTCTCAAGATTAGATGTCCTGAAAGTTAAATCACCCATTTCATTATCAACTGCTTCTTCATCAGATGCAAAACTTGAAAGTCAGATTTATTGTCTATGTTATCATCAGATGCACTTGAATCAGAATCTCTGCCATTCTCCATAAGGCCTAGCCACTCAGCTTCAAGATCTATATTCTCATCAAATATAATATCATCCAACAGCTCATCACCACTTCAACAATTACCCTTGAAATCATAATCACTCTCATCTTCCTCTATCTCTGTCATTATTGTCTTCCCTTTGCCATTACCAACCCCATGATTCTCATCTTTCTCAGCAGCTTCTATCCACTCAACTTTCTTCTCCAAATCTACCTCCTGTTCTTGCCACTCACCCCCACCCTCCTATTCTGGTTCTACCCCCTCACCCCCACCTTCCTGTTCTGGTTGTACCCCCTCACCCTCACCCTCACCCTCTTGTTCTAGTTCTAGCCCCTCAACCTCAAAATCTCCTTGCATCCCATTAGCATCATCATTGTGAACTTGAGATTGAGACATTGGTGGTGGAGCATCATCAGGTTGGGTGATCTCCACATGTTCTACATTATTGACTTCTAACTCAGCAGGTGAGAAGTAATCCATGTTGTTGGGATCACTGTTGAACTCTATTAGGCTTTAAATAGTTCTGAAGTCCTTCAAAGTTCTCTGGTATCACACCAAACTCTAGCCCAGGGCCATCTCTAAATGCACTCACATAAAAATGAGATACCCCCTCTATAGCCGCATTGAAAATTTGTTCAATATCAAATGCACCATAAATAGACATAAAGCCCCCAGTTTTACCTAGCCCATAATACACCTTCGATCCACTGTACCCCAGATTACACATCAAATTATCCAAATAACCAATATCTACCCTGGTTACATCAACAAAATCAAATGCACTTATTGTGCCTCCCAAGTATCCTAAAGTTCCATTACGGTTTTTACGAAGTGCTCCCCATTGATGCATTTTAATAGTCATTAAAAATCAATTTGCCTACAATAGAATAAAAAATAAAAAATCAGTATGCTCTGAGCAATTTCAGCATAACAATTTCAATATTTAAGAACAAAAATTTCAAAATTAACGAAATGCCCAAACGCCCAAATTTTCAGCAAAATCGAAATGCCCAAATGCCCTAATTTTTAAGCAAATGCCCTAATTTTCAGCAAAATCAAAATGCCCAAATGTCCTAATTACAGACTTTATGCCCTAATTTTCAAAATTTCGGTGGAAATTGAAGAAAACAGGCCCTAATTAAAGACTTACCATAATCGGGGGCTCCAAGGTGTAGATGATCATTCCTTTGCAAGAAAGGTTGAATATATGGCTTAGGCATCAGTTTGTGACCTCTTCTCATTGACGAAGGCGGGCGTACGTTCTCCTCTTCGGATCCAGTTTTGCGACGAGTCGGGGTATTTTGAATCGGGGTGTTTTGCGACGGGGAGGGTTTTTTTTGGAGTGGTGGGGTGTCTTCAGCGACACGAGCCGCGTTTTCTTGTTCCATTATTCAGTGAACTTCACCACGGTGGCGATTTACGCGGTGGTGATTTGGGGAAAACAGGGTTAAGGGATTTGGGTTCAGAACATTTGGGGGAAAATTGAAGTATGAAATGAACGGTTATTATAATTTAATTCGTATAATTTTTTTTTGTAACATTTGACTAACGGCGCGTGTTCGGTACGCGCGATTTTGATGGAAAATTGGACGACAATTTCAGTCGCGGGACCAAAAGTGTCAAAATTTTTGGCTTTGGGACCAAAACTGTGAGGGGGCATGTCATGTGGGACCAAAAGTGCAAAAAACTCTCTAGAGGGCCATGAGAGCTTCTACTCCTTGCTGGGGATGGACCAAAATTCGACTGCCCCTTATGGAAAAGGAAAAAGTCGAAGCTTGGTAATGATGAAGAAGAGAAGGAGACTTCTTTCTTCTTGGAGGAACAAAGAGTCGATTGGTTTGAGAGTAGAAATGAAGGGTTTGCTGATAATTTAAGAGAGTGGAATATAGTGTAGGATGAGAGAGGAATATGAACACTATTTGTAGGAGAGAGGTCGGCCACTTGGTGAAGAAGGAGGGATGAGATTATGTTTTATAAAGTAGATGAAAATGGATGGTAGATGATCAAATGGTAATAATATCTAGATATTTACTTAGGGTAAATTGCACTTTTGGTCCCATAAGAATATTTTCAAAGCACTTTAGGTCTCATTGTTTCAAAATGGTCCTTTATTTGTGCACTTTTAGTCCCAAACCGTTAAATACTTAACGGAATCAGTTAAGTGCCAAAATTGGAGAGAAACACATTTAGGGCAGATTTTTTTTAGGGAAATGACTCCCTTATGACTATATATATATATATATATATATATATATATATAATAACACCCAAAAACATAAAAACCTTTACATTTTGCATATTTGCAACCAAAATCACAAAAAAATAAACAATCACTTATATGTCTCCATCATGTTCATCATCGATGAAAACAAAAGCCATCACAATTCCATTACACACCATATCAAATGCCACCATAATTCCATTACATAATTCCATCAAAATAAACAAGTTACATGTCTTACACATCAAATGCCACCATAATCCCAAAATGCCAAAAAAAAAAAATGGGACAGTGACAGTTAGGTACACTCCTAAATGAAAAATATCAACTAGATACAAAACTCCTTTTTGAATGATGTTATTAGACCAATTTGCCCCTTACACTTTTTTTTTTTTTCCAAAAACAAATATAGCCCCACGCGATGATGTTGTGTCACCGTCGGGTTTCATTTCACCATTATTATGGGCTTCATTTCAGTCTCATTTTTAATTTTTCTTATTATTGCACTCCCTTTTTTTTCCAACAAAATACATCCCACGTGATTCTGGACATTTTTGGGAAAGTTATCAGATATTTCATTTCATGTGTCCATTCATATCACTTTTCCATTTTTTATTCTTATTATTATTACATAATATACAAAATTCTTAGTATTATATTTTTTCTTTAATTTAAATAATTATTAATTAACAAATACTTTTCCAAAAAATATTTTCATACGTAAAAAAATAAAAAATGAAAAACATTAGACGGGTTTTTTAAAAATATACTTTTTTTTTTAAATGTCAAAATTAAAAAAACTAATACCCAATTTATCAATATAAAAATTGCATCTATTAAAAAAACATTGCATATACCAAAAAATATTGCATATACAAAATATACATTGTATATATACTAAATACATTTCATGTACACAAAAAAAAACATTGTATACAAGTAAATTACATTGTATACACGCGTAAAAAATTGTGTGCACACTTAAGCATTTGCATTTGTGCTAGAAAAATGCCAATCATTGCTTGAAACTGTTATGAAGCACAAACTTAGAAGGAGAGTAAAGCAGTGTTTTCATCACGCTGGTTGTTCTTGTTCTTCATCATGGATATAACTTGTGTTATCACTCACTCACTCACCCTTTCTTCCTGAAATTAAATTACAAAGGCAGAAAATATGCTGAAAATGCAAAAAGTGGAAACAGAGGAAAGGAATCAAGGTGGAAAAAAGACTAAAAAAACCGTACCTTTTGATCATCACACTCGGTAGATGGTTGGTTGATTATAGAGTGAAAATAAAAAAGGACCGCCACCGATCCGAATCCTAGATTTGAATCCTCCATCGTTGCCTCCAACGTCGTCTGCCCCCCAAAAACCTACCGCCATGTACCACCGCCTCAGGTCGGTCAGATTTGCCCCCAAAACGTAGAATCACCTCCTCCATCGGGCACCGCCATTAACTTGACCACATCATACCGATGGCGATTCAGACAGATTTGCCGCCACAATCACCACCACGCCTTAAAAACGTCATTGTCGCGACTCACCACCATCGTCCCCCAACTACAAACCGCCGCCACCCCATCAACCAACCACCGCTACCAAAAAACCCAACCAAACCACCGCCATTTTTGTGTAACCCTGTCGCGACTCACCACCACCTCCCACCAATTACAAACCACCGTCGCCCCCATCAACGAACCACCGCCACCAAAAATCTCCTTGCATCCCATTAGCATCATCATTGTGAACTTGAGATTGAGACATTGGTGGTGGAGCATCATCAGGTTGGGTGATCTCCACATGTTCTACATTATTGACTTCTAACTCAGCAGGTGAGAAGTAATCCATGTTGTTGGGATCACTGTTGAACTCTATTAGGCTTTAAATAGTTCTGAAGTCCTTCAAAGTTCTCTGGTATCACACCAAACTCTAGCCGAGGGCCATCTCTAAATGCACTCACATAAAAATGAGATACCCCCTCTATAGCCGCATTGAAAATTTGTTCAATATCAAATGCACCATAAATAGACATAAAGCCCCCAGTTTTACCTAGCCCATAATACACCTTCGATCCACTGTACCCCAGATTACACATCAAATTATCCAAATAACCAATATCTACCCTGGTTACATCAACAAAATCAAATGCACTTATTGTGCCTCCCAAGTATCCTAAAGTTCCATTACGGTTTTTACGAAGTGCTCCCCATTGATGCATTTTAATAGTCATTAAAAATCTGCATTTGCCTACAATAGAATAAAAAATAAAAAATCAGTATGCTCTGAGCAATTTCAGCATAACAATTTCAATATTTAAGAACAAAAATTTCAAAATTAACGAAATGCCCAAACGCCCAAATTTTCAGCAAAATCGAAATGCCCAAATGCCCTAATTTTTAAGCAAATGCCCTAATTTTCAGCAAAATCAAAATGCCCAAATGTCCTAATTACAGACTTTATGCCCTAATTTTCAAAATTTCGGTGGAAATTGAAGAAAACAGGCCCTAATTAAAGACTTACCATAATCGGGGGCTCCAAGGTGTAGATGATCATTCCTTTGCAAGAAAGGTTGAATATATGGCTTAGGCATCAGTTTGTGACCTCTTCTCATTGACGAAGGCGGGCGTACGTTCTCCTCTTCGGATCCAGTTTTGCGACGAGTCGGGGTATTTTGAATCGGGGTGTTTTGCGACGGGGAGGGTTTTTTTTGGAGTGGTGGGGTGTCTTCAGCGACACGAGCCGCGTTTTCTTGTTCCATTATTCAGTGAACTTCACCACGGTGGCGATTTACGCGGTGGTGATTTGGGGAAAACAGGGTTAAGGGATTTGGGTTCAGAACATTTGGGGGAAAATTGAAGTATGAAATGAACGGTTATTATAATTTAATTCGTATAATTTTTTTTTGTAACATTTGACTAACGGCGCGTGTTCGGTACGCGCGATTTTGATGGAAAATTGGACGACAATTTCAGTCGCGGGACCAAAAGTGTCAAAATTTTTGGCTTTGGGACCAAAACTGTGAGGGGGCATGTCATGTGGGACCAAAAGTGCAAAAAACTCTCTAGAGGGCCATGAGAGCTTCTACTCCTTGCTGGGGATGGACCAAAATTCGACTGCCCCTTATGGAAAAGGAAAAAGTCGAAGCTTGGTAATGATGAAGAAGAGAAGGAGACTTCTTTCTTCTTGGAGGAACAAAGAGTCGATTGGTTTGAGAGTAGAAATGAAGGGTTTGCTGATAATTTAAGAGAGTGGAATATAGTGTAGGATGAGAGAGGAATATGAACACTATTTGTAGGAGAGAGGTCGGCCACTTGGTGAAGAAGGAGGGATGAGATTATGTTTTATAAAGTAGATGAAAATGGATGGTAGATGATCAAATGGTAATAATATCTAGATATTTACTTAGGGTAAATTGCACTTTTGGTCCCATAAGAATATTTTCAAAGCACTTTAGGTCTCATTGTTTCAAAATGGTCCTTTATTTGTGCACTTTTAGTCCCAAACCGTTAAATACTTAAATTAATCGCTATGCCAAAATTGGAGAGAAACACATTTAGGGCAGATTTTTTTAAGGGAAATGACTCCCTTATGACTATATATATATATATATATATATATAATAACACCCAAAAACATAAAAACCTTTACATTTTGCATATTTGCAACCAAAATCACAAAAAAATAAACAATCACTTATATGTCTCCATCATGTTCATCATCGATGAAAACAAAAGCCATCACAATTCCATTACACACCATATCAAATGCCACCATAATTCCATTACATAATTCCATCAAAATAAACAAGTTACATGTCTTACACATCAAATGCCACCATAATCCCAAAATGCCAAAAAAAAAAAATGGGACAGTGACAGTTAGGTACACTCCTAAATGAAAAATATCAACTAGATACAAAACTCCTTTTTGAATGATGTTATTAGACCAATTTGCCCCTTACACTTCTTTTTTTTTTTTTTCCAAAAACAAATATAGCCCCCACGTGATGTTGTGTCAGCCTGTCAGGTTTCATTTCAGTCATTATTGCAGGCTTCATTTCAGTCTCATTTTTAATTTTTCTTATTATTGCACTCCCTTTTTTTTCCAACAAAATACATCCCACGTGATTCTGGACATTTTTGGGAAAGTTATCAGATATTTCATTTCATGTGTCCATTCATATCACTTTTCCATTTTTTATTCTTATTATTATTACATAATATACAAAATTCTTAGTATTATATTTTTTCTTTAATTTAAATAATTATTAATTAACAAATACTTTTCCAAAAATATTTTCATACAGAAAAAATAAAAAAATGAAAACATTAGACGGGTTTTTAAAAAATATACTTTTTTTTTAAATGTCAAAATTAAAAACGAATACCCACTGATCAATATAAAAAATTGCATCTATTAAAAAAACATTGCATATACCAAAAAATATTGCATATACAAAATATACATTGTATATATACTAAATACATTTCATGTACACAAAAAAAAACATTGTATACACTTAAATTACATTGAATACACGCGTAAAAAATTGTGTGCACACTTAAGCATTTGCATTTGTGCTAGAAAAATGCCAATCATTGTTTGAAACTGTTATGAAGCACAAACTTAGAAGGAGAGTAAAGCAGTGTTTTCATCACGCTGGTTGTTCTTGTTCTTCATCATGGATATAACTTGTGTTATCACTCACTCACTCACCCTTTCTTCCTGAAATTAAATTACAAAGGCAGAAAATATGCTGAAAATGCAAAAAGTGGAAACAGAGGAAAGGAATCAAGGTGGAAAAAAGACTAAAAAAACCGTACCTTTTGATCATCACACTCGGTAGATGGTTGGTTGATTACAGAGTGAAAATAAAAAAGGACCGCCACCGATCCGAATCCTAGATTTGAATCCTCCATCGTTGCCTCCAACGCCGTCTGCCCCCCAAAAACCTACCGCCATGTACCACCGCCTCAGGTCGGTCAGATTTGCCCCCAAAACGTAGAATCACCTCCTCCACTGGCACCGCCATTAACCCAGCCACATACCGATGGCAGATCTGTACAGATTTGCCGCCACAATCACCACCGCTGCCCTAAAACGTCATTGTCGCGACTCACCACCATCGTCCCCCAACTACAAACCGCCGCCACCCCATCAACCAACCACCGCTACCAAAAAACCCAACCAAACCACCGCCATTTTTGTGTAACCCTGTCGCGACTCACCACCACCTCCCACCAATTACAAACCACCGTCGCCCCCATCAACGAACCACCGCCACCAAAAATCTCCTTGCATCCCATTAGCATCATCATTGTGAACTTGAGATTGAGACATTGGTGGTGGAGCATCATCAGGTTGGGTGATCTCCACATGTTCTACATTATTGACTTCTAACTCAGCAGGTGAGAAGTAATCCATGTTGTTGGGATCACTGTTGAACTCTATTAGGCTTTAAATAGTTCTGAAGTCCTTCAAAGTTCTCTGGTATCACACCAAACTCTAGCCCAGGGCCATCTCTAAATGCACTCACATAAAAATGAGATACCCCCTCTATAGCCGCATTGAAAATTTGTTCAATATCAAATGCACCATAAATAGACATAAAGCCCCCAGTTTTACCTAGCCCATAATACACCTTCGATCCACTCAGACCCCAGACACACATCAAATTATCCAAATAACCAATATCTACCCTGGTTACATCAACAAAATCAAATGCACTTATTGTGCCTCCCAAGTATCCTAAAGTTCCATTACGGTTTTTACGAAGTGCTCCCCATTGATGCATTTTAATAGTCATTAAAAATCTGCATTTGCCTACAATAGAATAAAAAATAAAAAATCAGTATGCTCTGAGCAATTTCAGCATAACAATTTCAATATTTAAGAACAAAAATTTCAAAATTAACGAAATGCCCAAACGCCCAAATTTTCAGCAAAATCGAAATGCCCAAATGCCCTAATTTTTAAGCAAATGCCCTAATTTTCAGCAAAATCAAAATGCCCAAATGTCCTAATTACAGACTTTATGCCCTAATTTTCAAAATTTCGGTGGAAATTGAAGAAAACAGGCCCTAATTAAAGACTTACCATAATCGGGGGCTCCAAGGTGTAGATGATCATTCCTTTGCAAGAAAGGTTGAATATATGGCTTAGGCATCAGTTTTTGACCTCTTCTCATTGACGAAGGCGGGCGTACGTTCTCCTCTTCGGTTCCCAGTTTTGCGACGGGTCGGGGTATTTTGAATCGGGGTGTTTTGCGACGGGGAGGGTTTTTTTTGGAGCGGTGGGGTGTCTTCAGCGACACGAGCCGCGTTTTCTTGTTCCATTATTCAGTGAACTTCACCACGGTGGCGATTTACGCGGTGGTGATTTGGGGAAAACTGGGTTACGGGATTTGGGTTCGGAACATTTGGGGGAAAATTGAAATATGAAATGAACGGTTATTATAATTTAATTCGTATAATTTTTTTTTGTAACATTTGACTAACGGCGCGTGTTCGGGACGTGCGATTTTTTGATGGAAAATTGGATGGCAATTTCAGTCGCGGGACCAAAAGTGTCAAAAAATTTTGGCTTTGGGACCAAAACTGTGAGGGGGCATGTCATGTGGGACCAAAAGTGCTAAAAACTCTCTATAGGGCCATGAGAGCTTCTACTCCTTGCTGGGGATGGACCAAAATTCGACTGCCCCTCATGGAAAAGGAAAAAGTCAAAGCTTGGTAATGATGAAGAAGAGAAGGAGACTTCTTTCTTCTTGGAGGAACAAAGAGTCGATTGGTTTGAGAGTAGAAATGAAGGGTTTGCTGATAATTTAAGAGAGTGGAATATAGTGTAGGATGAGAGAGGAATATGAACACTATTTGTAGGAGAGAGGTCGGCCACTTGGTGAAGAAGGAGGGATGAGATTATGTTTTATAAAGTAGATGAAAATGGATGGTAGATGATCAAATGGTAATAATATCTAGATATTTACTTAGGGTAAATTGCACTTTTGGTCCCATAAGAATATTTTCAAAGCACTTTAGGTCTCATTGTTTCAAAATGGTCCTTTATTTGTGCACTTTTAGTCCCAAACCGTTAAATACTTAACGGAATCAGTTAAGTGCCAAAATTGGAGAGAAACACATTTAGGGCAGATTTTTTTTAGGGAAATGACTCCCTTATGACTATATATATATATATATATATATAATAACACCCAAAAACATAAAAACCTTTACATTTTGCATATTTGCAACCAAAATCACAAAAAAATAAACAATCACTTATATGTCTCCATCATGTTCATCATCGATGAAAACAAAAGCCATCACAATTCCATTACACACCATATCAAATGCCACCATAATTCCATTACATAATTCCATCAAAATAAACAAGTTACATGTCTTACACATCAAATGCCACCATAATCCCAAAATGCCAAAAAAAAAAAATGGGACAGTGACAGTTAGGTACACTCCTAAATGAAAAATATCAACTAGATACAAAACTCCTTTTTGAATGATGTTATTAGACCAATTTGCCCCTTACACTTTTTTTTTTTTTCCAAAAACAAATATAGCCCCCACGTGATGTTGTGTCAGCCTGTCAGGTTTCATTTCAGTCATTATTGCAGGCTTCATTTCAGTCTCATTTTTAATTTTTCTTATTATTGCACTCCCTTTTTTTTCCAACAAAATACATCCCACGTGATTCTGGACATTTTTGGGAAAGTTATCAGATATTTCATTTCATGTGTCCATTCATATCACTTTTCCATTTTTTATTCTTATTATTATTACATAATATACAAAATTCTTAGTATTATATTTTTTCTTTAATTTAAATAATTATTAATTAACAAATACTTTTCCAAAAATATTTTCATACAGAAAAAATAAAAAAATGAAAACATTAGACGGGTTTTTAAAAAATATACTTTTTTTTTAAATGTCAAAATTAAAAACGAATACCCACTGATCAATATAAAAAATTGCATCTATTAAAAAAACATTGCATATACCAAAAAATATTGCATATACAAAATATACATTGTATATATACTAAATACATTTCATGTACACAAAAAAAAACATTGTATACACTTAAATTACATTGAATACACGCGTAAAAAATTGTGTGCACACTTAAGCATTTGCATTTGTGCTAGAAAAATGCCAATCATTGTTTGAAACTGTTATGAAGCACAAACTTAGAAGGAGAGTAAAGCAGTGTTTTCATCACGCTGGTTGTTCTTGTTCTTCATCATGGATATAACTTGTGTTATCACTCACTCACTCACCCTTTCTTCCTGAAATTAAATTACAAAGGCAGAAAATATGCTGAAAATGCAAAAAGTGGAAACAGAGGAAAGGAATCAAGGTGGAAAAAAGACTAAAAAAACCGTACCTTTTGATCATCACACTCGGTAGATGGTTGGTTGATTATAGAGTGAAAATAAAAAAGGACCGCCACCGATCTGAATCCTAGATTTGAATCCTCCATCGTTGCCTCCAACGCCGTCTGCCCCCCAAAAACCTACCGCCATGTACCACCGCCTCAGGTCGGTCAGATTTGCCCCCAAAACGTAGAATCACCTCCTCCACTGGCACCGCCATTAACCCAGCCACATACCGATGGCAGATCTGTACAGATTTGCCGCCACAATCACCACCGCTGCCCTAAAACGTCATTGTCGCGACTCACCACCATCGTCCCCCAACTACAAACCGCCGCCACCCCATCAACCAACCACCGCTACCAAAAACCCAACCAAACCACCGCCATTTTTGTGTAACCCTGTCGCGACTCACCACCACCTCCCACCAATTACAAACCACCGTCGCCCCCATCAATGAACCACCACCATCAAAACTCAACCAACCACCGCCACCAAAAATTCAACCAACCACCGCCATTTTTGTGTAGAGAGAGGGAGATATAGAGAGAGAAATGGAGAGGAGACATAAATTCTGCAAAATGTGAGAGAGAGAGAGAGATATAGGAGAAATAGAGATACAAATAGAGAAATAGTGAGAGAAACTAAGTGTGGGTGTCGTTTTGTTTTTTTTGTTTTTTTAATTAGGGTATTATGGTAAATTTTTTTTTGTAGTGTGTTGCTATTTTAAAAAGGAATTGTAGTGGGTTGCAACTACATCATGGTTTTGTGTACTAGACAACAATTACCCCAAAAAGAATCAAATGCCCCCACAATTCCATTACATAATTCACAAAACCCCCCAAAATGTTCATCTAAAAACTTCACCACACAAAAGCCACCTAAATATGTTTATATAACACAAAAATCAGCAATGTTTCACTCAAGACAACACAAAAACCAACATTGTTTGCTGTCTAAACACAAAACATAACCTTAATTACCAAAACGACTGACAAAAAGAAGACATACTCTACTTCTTTCCACTTTTTTTTTTTTTTCTTGGATCCTTTCCCCATTGCAGCCTCCAAGTTTGCCATGGTAACATATTTTTTGCCTCCAATTCTTATCACCGGAACCCCAAATGATGTTGATGCTGGTGCTCTGAGGTTGGCCCTTGGGCAAATAAACGATACCTAAAAATAAAAGAGAAAAAACCAAGAGCCATAAGTACACAGACCGTACCAGAGGCCGGAGCCCCACTAAAAACCTTGCCAGGGTAAAACCCCCCTTGGGGCAAAACCCCTGGTCGAAGGGAAAAAGGGAAACTCCTCTAAATAAGGACTACTTCGAAAAACGAAAGTAGTCCTTATTCATATCAGAATAAAGCTTATCACAAAGAAAATCGGGACAACCCCCGATCCAAACAATGTCATAGTGTAATTTGGCAAGTAAATCAGCAATGGAATTCCCCTCTCTATGAATGTGGGAAACAGTGAGGGTAACATTAGACCTGGCCTCGGCAAACTTCGGACAGCTAGCTTTGAGCCTCCAAGGGATATCCCGCCCACTGCAAGTAAGAACTTTGACAGCAAGCTGACAATCGGTCTCTAACCAAATGTTAGTCCAACCTCTGGCCCGAGCAAAGACAACACCATGCATACCAGCAAGAATCTCCGCCTCCAAAGCAATACCGCTCCCAAGAGTGACCGAGAATGCAGCAACAAACAACCCTCTAGAATTCCGGACAACACAACCCGCAAAAATGCAACCCGCCTCAGCACTGCCATCTACATTCAGCTTGTAGCATCCCGGAGGCGGCGGCCTCCAACGAACCACCGTAGTCATCAAGGTGGGTTTTGGGACAGCGGGAACCCGAAGCCTCCTAAAAACGAGTAAATCATCGATGTCATGCATAGTCCCAACTTTGAAGTGTTGAATCTCACGAACAAGTCCAAGAATAAGGACCATACAGCCATGATGAGAGGGATGGACATCATCAAAAACAGCCGTACACCGAGTCTTCCAAATGGCCCAAACCGTGGTGATGAAGGTGAGGCGCCAGAGATTCTTGATCTGCTTAGTCCGGGTCACCTTCTGGGCCTGTAAAACTAAGCTAGAGAAGCCCCTATCAAAGCATAGCTGAATACTGAAGATATCATATATAGAAGTGAGAAGAGAACGAGTAAACCTGCATTCCGTGAGGATGTGTTCCTGAGTTTCAGATGCACAGAGGCAAAGCGGGCAGATCGTGGGGCCCGAAACAGCTAAAATATGAGAAACCACATCAGAGGTAAGCAATTTATTCCAAATGGTGCGCCATACAGTGGTACTACGTAAGGGAGGGATGAAAGGGGCCCAAAGCCAGGGAGCCCAAGACTTCTGGAGAAGAGGGGAACGTAGAAGGTCATATGAAAGACATATGAGGTAGTCCAACCTTGGGAACTCAGTGAAAGTCATATGAGGTAGTCCAACCTGGCCTGCTTGTCTTGGTGGTCTGACACTAGGGGTATATACATTTGTTGCAAGAAAATGAGAAACCAATGCTTCTCCTGCTATATTTTCCTTCAAGTAAGAAAAATATGAATAGTTAGATTGTGAACAACATTTGGGACAAACTTTAGAACAAAATTTTAAAAAGTCAATCACTTACTTGTTCCAGATTGTTAACTACATCAGCAGAGATTTAATGGGCGCTTGTGCTTCACGCATTTTAATCCGTTAAAATGTAACGGAAATTTTGTTTGGGACCAAAAGTGCTTTGAAAATATTCTTATGGGATCACAAGTGCAATTTTTCCTATTTACTTAGGAAGCTTCTTCCCCTCTTATTTATTTACTACACAATATTTACCTAGTTTTTATATTTAACTTAGCAAACATGTAATGCAAATATCATATATGAAAATGTTGCCCTTGAAATTGGAAGATGATTAAATGTTGTATTTGGAGGGTATATTTAATTATTTTAATTACATATATTTATATGCAACGATTTATAAACATAGCTGGACTATTATTTGGTAGTCCAATTTTATTTTGACGCAATAAGGTTGTCGTCATCGAATTTTATTATTTATTTGTTCATATAATATTTCTTTCATTTGGTAGAACTTTAATTCGTTTAAAGGCTTAAAAATGCATCTTTGGATAATTAAATTTTATGTTGTATTTTATTAATCAAACCTTAATTAAATATTCCATTATTGTGCTATGAGTAGTGCTCCCGGTTCAAAGTGCTCGTCCGTTCCCTGAAAAATCAAAACATTTGCAAACATATACGCTCTAAAATCATTAGAAAAATCCTTAAATCGAATATTTATTTTATTAAACGCGTTTCTTTTATTATTCTTGTTAAATTTGGGATGGGGTATTACAAATAATCCACTTTGTCAATCCACTTATTACTAGGCCTTATCTCCTTTATCGCTTCAACATATTCAAGTTTTGCAAATGAGCAAAGACCACCAGATTTGTCAATGCAATTTTTGATGTAATTTAGGGGCGCTTAGTAGGTGGGTGAAGAATGGTAATTGTAATGATGGTGATAGTAGAGGGAATGATAATGGATCTACTAGTTATAGTTGTAGTGTTTGGTTTATGTCAAGGAATGACAATCATTTCTATTTATTTTCTTAAAAATGAGAGATGTTAAATATTAAAATTGATTTTTTGTAGGGAATCAAAGTCATTCCTCCCAAAATGGTGAGAAATGGTTCATTCCTTAGTTTTTGGATATGAAAGCACTATTCATGGAATCATACCTATTAACCAAACACTCTTTTCTCATTTCATTTCCATTCCTCACCTCTAAAACCCTCAACCTAGCACCCCCTTAGTCTCTCTAAGGGAGACATAATGGTCATATGCATCATAAAATATTCTTCAGGTAGTATATCCTCAATTTAACTTGATAAAAAATTCGTTATTTTCATCGGTACAGGGTACTTGTGCATTACAATAATGAGATCTTTCATACAGGCTTCAATTTTTACTTTCTTTAGCAAATCAGATCATATTATACGGATGATTTGGCGGAAATCTTTCTTTCTGTCACTGTGGGTTTTTGACTCGTTGAATAATATCTTCCAGAACTTAGGATTCCATCCGAAACACAATTATTTGATTCGGACTTAAGACTAAAATTATCACGGAATGTCAACACCTTCGAGTGTATATACACCATAAAGGAAATCATGGAGATGATAATCTCTTTGATTTTCCGGGATGAGATATGTTTACATCACGGACGAATTTTTTGGATCATGGAATACCTCAACGAGGGCATAATCCCCTCGACTTTAATCCCCTCGGGCAAAGAAGACACTTTTTTGGATCTAAAAATGTCACATACTACAATAAAGAATAATCAAAAGACTCATATACATGTTCCTCCTCTCAGTCTTTTGAGTAGTCATTGAATTTTCTGTTCAAGAAATTTTATGGGATAAACTGAGGTCAATGTCATCATCTTTTGGAAGAAAAATTTCGACCTTAACTTTTTTAACTTTGCCTTCTTTTATGTCATAAATGTCTCCATTTTCTTTAAATTCAAGGACAACACTCGTGCGTTTATTTAATTTAGCCATATTATGCACATAAATGTAATCAAAGTCGCAGGTTTTCTCCGATATCACCTCAATTAGGACTTGAAAATGAATATCTTACTAGAAAATATATGTAGCTTATGGAAATCCCTAAAGGATTGCTTCCATTAACGAACTATAATATATATATATATATATATATATATATATATATATATATGTTTTGATGACAGGAATATTGATAGCAGAATTATTAATGATAGAAATATCGATAACAGAATTATTAATGACAGAAAAATTGATAGTAGAAATATTGATGGCAAAAATATCAATGACAAAAATATTGATGATATATATCGATAGATGGAAATTACTATCAATATTTTTGTCACTAATATCAATGAAAAAAATATTGATGATATATATCAAAATCGAGGTTGAGTCCAAGGTAATTAGGTGGTTGGGGTAAATAAATTTTCAATAATATTCAAATTCAGGGATGTGGAAAGAGTATGAACTGGTATTCAATATGCACCCAATACCAACAAAAAGTCAGCAAGCAGACCACATCTTTAATTTGTCTTAAAGAAAGAAAATAACTTAAATATCAAATCCTACAACATTAAAATCTTGATTTGTCTTAAAGAAAGAAAACAACTTAAATATCAAATCCTACAGTACTCACTAAGACATTCAAATCATAAAGTTACCTAATATGTTTCTCTTGAACAATGCAAATCAATCAACTCCACCTCAAACAACTTCATGATTGGTGCATCGATCCACTTATCACTGATGTTTTCGAGATTGCTTCTTGCATCCCATGGTGACCCGAATTATGAGATTCAACTAGTAATATGAGATTCAATTTTGCTAATGATTTATTTAATGATTCAATTTTTATGGATGAGTTTTATTATTATTCATACTCTTTCCACATGACAGAAAACATTCCCCAAACTCTACCTATGAATTTCTCATAGTCATGTAGAATTTCTCATAGTAGCACATGACTAAGGGAATAAAATCTTGAAAACTGAGAGAGGGAAAGAGATGATATGCATCAATATTTGGTTACATTTATGTGCATAATATGGCTAAATTGAAGAAACGCATGAGTGTATTCCAATAAAATTATGATCAAATATGTATATAAAAAATAAATTCATGATCAAATCTATTGATATCTCAAAATATCTTTCATTAGATTTTTTCCAAATTCATCATTTATTTTTCTAAATTTTTATCTCCATCCCATATCTATATATATAGATTATTCTATTTTCATCACCTTAGAAGCTTCAAGCCAGAAACTCACATGTGGTACTTTATTTTATCAGAATTTTAAGCATAATTTAATATTTATTGGTTTTCATATTTGTTCATTTTTTAATTACATTATTTCTAGATTGTTTCTACTAGTACACTACATTGTTTCTAGATTATTGGGGACGGCTGAATTGGGGAGTGCTTAAGAATATCTATTGAGAACCAATTAAAATATTATTTGCTTTTAAAAGGAGAGAGTTCAAGAAGAAATAATTAAGGGTAATAAATACTTAGGAGATCAATAACATTATCTTTAATGCTTCTTTCTTTAAAATTTCTTTTTCGTTTTTTTTATATGGCGGGTGGACTACCCACCGGGTAGATGTAGCATTCTCCAATTTTATTCTCACATTTTCAACTTTCAATAAAACACTCTAATTATATAAAACAATCATTCAATCATTACAATTACAATTAACAATATTATAATAATACAAGCATACTCTTCCATATTGATTTGACATAAAATTGAATTATTTCTTATTTAAATCTCAAAACAAACACACACTACTAACTGTTTATCAATCTTACTCTATTTGCAACAACTGATAAAGAATGATCATAGATTCAACGTAGCAAAACTCAAGAAATTGCCAAAATCTATCAAATCAGAAAAATGTTAAACTGTTAAAAATGTTGCCAAAATCTTAACATTGCCAAAATCAAAACTGAGCAATTGACAAATTCTAATATAAAAGGGTAGGCGTAGGGGTAGGAAGTACGCACTCTAGCCAAAAGTAGCTAGGGATCAAATTAGAGTATCTTGGTTTCTCATCATATCAGACGATATCTCACGGTTGTCTAAGCAGGGGCAAAAGATTAGAATTCCTAATTCGATTAAGCATAGCAAGTGTGTCTTTCTGAATCTCAGCCCACGTTTCACCAGTGATTTCCAAATTTCCCACTCTACCAGCATAGTCCTGATTGTACAACATTGTCATTGTGGTTAGCACGGTATCCCAACAAACATCTTCCCATAAGTCATCGGTCAAGGCTCTCTGACCCAAAATCGCATCACGGCAGTAGCAACAGCAGTGGGCTTACTTTATCCATCTATCGGGGTCTCTGACGGGTTCATTGTTGGGACTTCGGTTAGTTTGGGATCCTGCACCCGGTTTGGTACGTGGTCGCCGAACACGAGGAGCTGTGATGGGCCTAATGGGAACCTGGGTCTAAAATGTGGACGTGCCCTGGTTGGTACGCGGACGCAGACCATAGTCAAACCTAACGAATTGTTGGACCTCTGGCTCCCGAGCAACAATTCCTTCGTTCACAACACCCGTACTGTTCACAACATTGTCGTTGAGGACGACATGGTCCTCAGCATTGTTGTAGGGGCAAAGGGGGGTTATATAATCTGTTTTATTCAAAACAAATAAAATTATGTTCACTTAAACTAACTAACTAATACTTTTCACTGAAAACAAGTATAACAAATCACTTACCAACTGAGCCCTGCTCCAACATTGTCGCCACAGTCCTCTTCACAACATTATTGCCACGATCCTCTTCCTCTGAGTCATTCTCATCTTCGACATGGTCCGAGTTCCCTGCTCCATTTTGTCCATTTTCTAAGTTCACGACCCCAATACTGTTCACAACATTGTCGTTGAGGTCCTCTTCCTCCTAGCTATCCTCATCTTCAACATGGTCATCGGCCCCTCATTCGTTGTCACTGTTCATAGGGTCCTCGTCCTCATTCCCAGCCCCATTTCCTCCAATCCCGCCCCCATTGTTGTTGGGGGAAGGGGGAGAGGAGTCTATATAGTCTGTTATTCAAAACAAATACTTGTTCAGTGAAATAACAACTAGTACTATTCAGTGAAATTAATAATACTTCTAATACTTTTCAGTGAAAACAAGTAGTACTTACCCTTACAAAAATCCATTTACAGCTCCATACATGCAGCATTAACGAATTTTATTAGTGACTGTCGCTGGTCGGAAGGGTAGGACATATACCTGTTGGGGAACAATTTGTCCGGATCTATTTAGGATGATTATTAAATATAAATTTAAATAAATAATTATTACTAACATGAATTAATCCTGTTAATTCAAATAATAATTACCAACAACATACATGCGTACAAATAATTCACTTAAAATCCTACACATGCAAAATCTAGGAGTTTACACGAATCTTACCCTCGGAGAGACAACCGTTGAGAAGTATAAATGCGATCAATAGATCAACCCAAACGTCTTCCAAGTATTCCCAAGTTCTTGCTCTTTGATTCGGTGGAAAATCCTTACGAAACAATTTAAACAAAGGAAAAGAAAATTTTGTTGCACACAATTGAAATTTTTTGAAAAAACACAAATTATTGACATTTCAAAATTATTTGATATTGTGTCGATGCTGATATTTTTTCAAAAAATCAATTTATGTGTTATATTGGGGCTGAAAATTATTTATAGGGAATAGGGGACGAAAATTTGGCCAATAGTTAGATGAGGGAAGATCTTTATTTCTTGTCCAAGAAGTAATCTTAAATATATCCAATATATTATCTTTCTCATAAATTATCCACAAAAATCTTTCTCCTTCCTTTCTTGTGATTTTCGAAAATTCCCTCAAAGAAAAGTCAAAGTCAAAGATTCTTGAATTTATGAGATAATCTTGTATTACAAGAATACTTATCTTCTTGCCATAAAATCTTTTCAAGAAATCTCTTCATCATTTTCTTGATATTTTCGAAAAAAACAAATATTATGGGCAACAAATATTTTCTTTTATTTTAATCACCTTTTCATTAATGGACTTATATTGGGCTACTTAGGGGCTTTAGGAGAATTAAGAATGGATCTCCTAATATGCTCTTAATTCCAATATTGAGCCAAAATATTATTCAGCCCATTAATATTAATTTATTCCACTATAAAACTAATATGGTACTATCCATCTTAATCCATATTATGACAATATGGCTCCCGGTTATTATTTCCCGTATTTAAGATTATTTTGTCCATTAATTAATTAAGCCACTGAAAAGCTTTATATTAATTAATATCTTATTTCTTGGAGGGGACAACTCAACATTATTATCCATACCGGAAATTAATTCACTTGTAAGATTTGGTATGATAAAACTTTTGAGTCCACCAATGGGACAAATCAAACAAGACTCTCCTTGCACACGATTCTCTGTATTAAACCTTAGCAATTGTCATGTAATTAATAATATTGCCCAAAATACAAAGTATAAAATCGCTCTCTGATTCTAAACCCAACATAGATTAAAAGCAATAAATATTAATTACACACAATCCTATTTAAGGGACAGAGATTAAGAAATCAACAACCACTGAGGTCTAATTCTTCATCATGTAAGTCAGTACGGAAGAATTTATCCTCTCTGTAGGTCCGCTTCAGCGCATCACAATGCAATAGTGTAATCTCTTGGTCAAGATAAGTCAATATGAGTCTTACACATCAGCCTCTACCAATGGAGTGTTCAATTCCATCTAGGTTGTTAAAATGTATTTATTTACAAGGAACTTTTAATGTGATCTTCTGTGATCGGGTATCACCACATTAACTACAATGCAATATGTACTAATATTGAACGGTTTGCAATAAATAAATAACATTCAATCATATTTAAAGAAACAGTGATAAAATGATTTATTTTCAGTAAATAAGTGCAAAATTCAGTTTGTTATACAAAATAAAAATATATTTTCACGTATAACCCCAACAATACCTCTTTTTCAATCATCGAGAATAGAAAGTACAACGCCGTATAGCATGGTAATTTCTCCCTACCACTCCTGGGATCCCAAAAAAACCAAGTTAGAACCACAAAAATCAGTAAGTAAACAAAGTAAGAATACTTACTGATTCTCGTTTTTTATTTTGACAATTTAAAAAATAAATTGGCAAATTTAGCCGCATATATTCTCCTCTATTTTCTGCGGAAAACAGTAGGGAACTCTTGCGACAGTTCGGGTAGTGATGCTATCTGGTTAAAAAAAACACCAAAATTGACACATATCAATAGAATTATTACTTTTTAAAGAAACCAAATCTTGCATCATAAATGAATCACATTTGCCAATCGACCCATTATACTTTACAATCAATTATAATCTACCAATTATAATCAGGTGGCTTAGCCCACCTAGCCACTGGGCTCCTCAATTGAGTGGGAGACCCAGGTTCGATTCTCTTTGGGAACGAATTGGAGTATGGGATTTATAAGGTGGCTTGGTGAATTTGTGGAGTGTTTGGGTGTTTGGTGTACTAATAACTAACAACTAACTTTGTCCGATCAAAAAAAATAAAATATTAATCTACCAATTATATTTTACAGTCAAGTTCACCTAATATTAACAAATATCAAACTCAAACATAAAGCACATTCAAGTCCTAGCTTCAGCGCTTTACTTCACCAAACTTATCCCAAGTAAACCCAAAGCTTAAGCGCTCGTTTGGTTCATTTGATAAGCAGATTATTTTATGCATCTTAGTCCAACGTTTGGTTTGCTGGTCTTAGGCCCAGGATTTGAAGTCGGTCTGTGCTGCTTTTTGGAAAGAATCCAGCAGATGCGTGATTAGCGGGGGGTAAGATTAGTTGTCCAGATTTTATCTCAATTAAAATCATTCGTGTAATACCATTTTTATCCTCAAATATTTTCTAAAATTCTACAACTATTAAATAAGATTTTCATTACGTAAGGATAAATTGCAAAAACGGACTTTTCTTTACTCCTTATTGCACTTTAAGGACTCAACTTTAGACTTTTGCAGGATAGGTACTTAACTATCAATTTATTGCAAAAAAAGGACTCGGGCAATTTTAAGACAAAAAAAAGTGTATTTCCGCTTATTTTTTTATATACCACTTTAAAAAATATAATGATATTTCCAAAAAAATAAAAAATTATAATAAATGTTAATAATGAGTTAATGACTGCTAATATATATTTTTTAAAACGTAATTAGATTTATTAAATACAATGAGTACATACTCAAACAATTACAGTCAAAATCTTATAGTAGAAAATACCGAATATGTAGTTCAAAGAATTACAAAGAATACTTCTAATAATTTTCAGTGAAAACAAGTAGTACTTACCCTTACAAAAATCCATTTACAGCTCCATACATCCAGCATTAATGAATTTTATTAGTGACTGCCGCTGGTCGGGAGGGTAGGACATATACCTGTTGGGGAACAATTTGCACGGATCTATTCAGGATGATTATTAAATACAAATTTAAATAAATAATTATTACTAACATGAATTAATCCTGTTAATTCAAATAATAATCACCAACAACATACATTCGTACAAATAATTCACTTAAAATCCTACACATGCAAAATCTAGGAGTTTATACGAATCTTACCCTCCGAGAGACAACCGTTGAGAAGTATAAATGCGATCAATAGATCAACCCAAACGCCTTCCAAGTATTCCCAAGTTCTTGCTCATTGATTCGGTGGAAAATCATTATGAAACAATTTAAACAAAGGAAAATAAAATTTTGTTGCACACAATTGAAATTTTTTGAAAAACACAAATTATTAACATTTCAAAATTATTTGATATTGTGTCGATGCTGATATTTTTTCAAAAAATCAATTTATGTGTTATATTGGGGCTGAAAATTATTTATAGGGAGTAGGGGACGAAAATTTGGCCAATAATTAGATGAGGGAAGATCTTTATTTCTTGTCCAAGAAGTAATCTTAAATATATCCAATATATTATCTTTCTCATAAATAATTATCCACAAAAATCTTTCTCCTTCCTTTCTTGTGATTTTCGAAAATTCCCTCAAAGAAAAGTCAATGTCAAAGATTCTTGAATTTATGAGATAATCTTGTATTACAAGAATACTTATCTTCTTGCCATAAAATCTTTTCAAGAAATCTCTTCATCCTTTTCTTGATATTTTCGAAAAAAACAAATATTATGGACAACAAATATTTTCTTTTATTTTAATAACCTTTTCATTAATGGACTTATATTGGGCTACTTAGGAGCTTTAGGAGAATTAAGTATGGATCTCCTAATAGGCTCTTAATTCCAATATTGAGCCAAAATATTATTCAGCCCATTAATATTAATTTATTCCACTATAAAACTAATATTGTACTATCCATCTTAATCCATATTATGACAATATGGCTCCCGGTTATTATTTCCCGTGTTTAAGATTATTTTGTCCCTTAATTAATTAAGTCACTGAAAAGCTTTATATTAATTAATATCTTATTTCTTGGAGGGGACAACTCAACATTATTATCCATACCGGAAATTAATTCACTTGTAAGATTTGGTATGATAAAACTTTTGAGTCCACCAATGGGACAAATCAAACAAGACTCTCCTTGCACACGATTCTCTGTATTAAATCTTAGCAATTGTCATGTAATTAATAATATTGCCCAAAATACAAAGTATAGAATCGCTCTCTGATTATAAACCCAACATAGATAAAAGCAATAAATATTTACACACAATCTTATTTAAGGGACAAAGATTAAGAAATCAACAACCACTGAGGTCTAATTCTTCATCATGTAAGTCAGTACGGAAGAATTTATCCTCTCTGTAGGTCCGCTTCAGCGCATCACAATGCATTAGTGTAATCTCTTGGTCAAAACAAGTCAATCTGAGTCTTACACATCAACCTCTACCAATGGAGTGTTCAATTCCATCTAGGCTGTGAAAATGTATTTATTTACAAGGAACTTTTAATGTGATCTTCTGTGATCGGGTATCACCACATTAACTACAAAGCAATATGTCCTAATATTGAACGGTTTGCAATAAATAAATAACATTCAATCATATTTAAAGCAACGGTGATAAAATGATTTATTTTCAGTAAATAAGTGCAAAATTCAGTTTGTTATACAAAATAAAAACATATTTTCACGTATAACCCCAACAATACCTCTTATTCAATCATCGAGAATAGGAAGTACAACGCCGTATAGCATGGTAATTTCTCCCTACCACTCCCGGGATCCCAAAAAAACCAAGTTAGAACCACAAAAATCAGTATGTAAACAAAGTAAGAATACTTACCGATTCTCGTTTTTATTTTGCCAATTTAAAAAATAAATTGGCAAATTTAGCCGCATATATTCTCCTCTATTTTCTTATGAAAAACAAGAGGGAACTCTTCATGATACTAGTAGTGATGCTATTTGGTTAAAAAAAACACCAAAATTGACACATATCAATAGAATTATTACTTTTTAAAGAAATCAAATCTTGCATCATAAATGAATCACATTTGCCAATCGACCAATTATACTTTACAATCAATTATAATCTACCAATTATAACCAGGTGGCTTAGTCCACCTGGCCACTGGGCTCCTCAATTGAGTGGGAGACCCAGGTTTGATTCTCTTTGGGAACAAATTGGAGTATGGGAATTATAAGGTGGCTTAGTGAATTTGTTGAGTGTTTGGGTTTTTGGTGTACTAATAACTAACAACTAACTTTGTCCGATAAAAAAAAAATAATCTACCAATTATATTTTACAATCAAGTTCACCTAACATTAACAAATATCAAACTCAAACATAAAGCACCTTCAAGTCTTAGCTTCAGCGCTTTACTTCACCAAACTTATCCCAAGTAAACCCAAAGCTTAAGCGCTCGTTTGGTTCATTTGATAAGCAGATTATTTTATGCAGCTTAGTCCAACATTTGGTTTGCTGGTCTTAGGCCCAGGATTTGAAGTCGGTCTGTGCTGCTTTTTGGAAAGAATCCAGCAGATGCGTGGGGGTTAAGATTAGTTGTCCAGATTTTATCTCAATTAAAATAATTCGTGTAATACCATTTTTATCCTCAAATGTTTTCTAAAATTCTACAACAATTAAATAAGATTTTCATTAACGTAAGGATAAATTGCAAAAACAGGACTTATCTTTACTCATTTTTGCACTTTAAGGACTCAACTTTAAACTTTTGCAGGGTAGGTACTTAACTATCAATTTATTGCAAAAAAAGGACTCAGACAATTTTAAGACAAAAAAAGTGTACCGCTTATTTTTTTCATATACCACTTAAAAAAATATAATGATATTTCCAAAAAAATAAAAATTATAATAAATGTTAATAATGAGTTAATGACTGCTAATATATATTTTTTAAAACGTAAATAGATTTTAGTAAATACAATGAGTACAAATACTCAAACAATTACAGATAAAAATCTTATAGTAGAAAATACCGAATATGTAGTTCAAAGAATTACAAAGAAAAACTACTAATTAAATATTAATTGACATACCGTACCATACCGTACCGAAAATAGTGACGCATATCATATACTGTACCAACATTTTATATATTCAAAAATTCATATCGTTTTTGTATATATACCAAAATTCGGCATACAAAAAATTTCGATAAATAAAAAATATTTACCCATCATCAAGTTTTAGGATATAAAAATTCGAACAAAGATCAATATATACTTACTTCGCATCAAATAGTATATACATAATTTTGTCAACAAAATACCAATTTTTTTTGGTATATTGAAATATTAAAATTTAAGAATGCATATTATCGTATTGTACCGCAATTCGTGGTATATTGAAAAAAATCAACATTTGTAATATTTTTCAATTTGATAAGCGCGATATACTAATTTTAGAAACCCGTAATACCTTATTTTTCATTTAGGGTTGAGAACGAAAGAAGTTAGATGCAAATTGGAAAAAAAACCATTGTTTTGTTTAAAAATTGTCCGGGTCCTTTTTTTGCAACAAATTAGGAGTTAAGCACTTACCCTGCAAAAGTCTAAAGTTAGGTCCTTAAAGTGTCATAAGGGGCAAAAATTAGTCCTGTTTTTGTCATTTGTCCTAAACGTAATTCACAATCACGCAACGAAAGAGGTGGAGAAGCTGTCAAAAGGTATGTAAAACCCTGTTCGTCAATTCTTTTCTTATTCCTTGTTCTGTGATTTTTGTTTTATACTACCCTGGAAATTATCATAGAACAAGCAAAATATACTCTGCTATTTGTGTTGAAGTATTCATTGATTTTTATTTTCTACTACCAGGGAAATTTTCTTGATATGTGTACTGTTCATATTTCCTATTTGTTAGGATTTAAACAGCAATTATGGAGAAAATAATAGAAACAAGAATTAAGGAACACAAATTTGGTTACCCAGTTCGTCAGGAACGACTACGTCTGGGGGCACTACCAAGCTAGGAGATCTACTATTTTCGAGTGATATGAGTGATACAACAAATACAATGAGTCAAAAGTATTTAAATATGAGACTGGGCCAAAATCCTAAATCACAGAGACAAAGCTTAATCGCTTTCGACCTCGGGCTTTGGTCGAGCAGAACCGCTCGAGCTTCTTCCTTGGTCGAGCGCCTTGTCTCCGCTGCAAAGGAGGGTGCTCGACAGAGCACAACTGCGCCGACCTCGAAAGACCGGGTCGAAGCCCCCCGGGCGCCGTGATCCTGCTCCACTCAGGCTCCAACAATCCCAACAATCTCCCACCTGGAGACTGACTCAAACTGTAACTTGTCTCCTCCGTTTCAACGCCAGGCCTTCATCTCAGTTTCCAAGGCCAGTTGAAGTCATGCATAACTTCAACTTCTCTAAGGTCACAACCTTAGTCAACATGTCAGCAGGATTCTCACTTCCTTGGATCTTCATTAGTTGTACGATCTTGTTTTCAATGAGGTAACGTATGTAATGATATCTCAACTCAATGTGCTTCGTCCTCGAGTGAAAGGCCGAATTCTTTGCCAAGTGAATAACACTGACCGCCACTATACGCAATACTATCTTTTTGCTCCTTCCCAACTCACACGAAAGATTCTGCAACCAAACCATTTCCTTGCTAGCCTCAGTAACTGCAACGTACTCTGCTTCTGCAGTGGACTGAGCTACGATCTTTTGCAACTTAGAAGCCCAAGAAATTGTTGTACCACCAAAAGTAAACACATACCCGGTTGTACTCCTCCTTTGTCGAGATCACTTGATGCCAAGTCTACATCAACATATCCTGCCAACTCAACGCTTTTACCCTCAAAGCACGAAGCTTGTTCAGTAGTACCTCTCAAGTACTTAAGGATCCACTTCACTGCCTCCCAATGCTGCTTAAACGAATTTCCCATAAACCGGCTAACCACTCCCACTGCATGTGCAATATCAGGTCTTGTACACACCATAGCATAGATCAAACTGCCAATTGCCGAAGCATACGGGGTGTTTTGCATGTAGGTCCGCTCCTCTTCGCTACTAGGTGAGTCCTTATTGGATAGCTTGAACTGATTTCCCAAAGGGACCCGAACTGACTTTGCATCTTCCATCCTAAATCTCGTCAAGACTTTCTTTATGTATTCAGCCTACGAAAGATACAACTTTCCTGCCACCTTATCACGATCGATTCGCATACCTAAGATTTGCTTGGCCTCTCCAAGGTCCTTCATAGAAAACCTATCAGACAATTTCTTCTTCAACTTTCTCACTTCCCGAGCACTAGAGCCTGCTATCAACATGTCATCAACATATAATAGCAAAATGATATAACCACCATCATACCTCTTTAAGTAACATCAATGGTCAGCTTCACACCTATTGATTTCAATCTCGTGCATGAACCCATCAAACTTCTTGTACCACTGTAATGGAGCTTGTTTCAAACCATACAAGTTCTTCTTCAATTTGCAAACAAGCTCACTATTCCCCTTTGACAAGTATCCTTCTGATTGCTTCATGTAGATGTCCTCTTCTAAGTCACCATGAAGAAAGGTTGTTTTCACATCCATCTGTTCTAACACCAAGTTTTTCTTAGCCACCAAAACTCGTAACTAACCGAATGGTAGTTAGCTTCAACGGGAGTAAAAACATCAAGATAATCAATACCATGTTTCAACAAACCCCTTCACAACCGGGCTTTGCCTTGTAGCGTTTGCTTCCATCAGCCTCCTCTTTGATTCTATAAACCCACTTATTATGCAGTGCTTTCTTGCCCTTAGGGAGCTCAACTAGTTCCCAGGTTTCGTTGGTCATCAACGAATTCATCTCATCGTCCATCGCAAATTTCCACTTGCTCACCTGCTCACTACGTGTAGCCTCTGCATAACATTCAGGTTCACCACCATCAGTTAACAATAAATAATGAAGAGAAGGTGAATACCTATCAGGAGATCTCCGTTCTCTCATGGATCTCCGCAGCGGAATTGTTGGTGGTGGTGTACTTGGTTCTTCCTCAACAATCACCTGATCATATTGAACCTTCTTGCTCCCACCTGAGTTCGAAATGTCTAACTCCACAACCTGAGTCTCAGAACCACCTTCTTTGGATATCCCCAACATGTCTTTGTACAACACCTGCTCATTAAATACGACATCTCGACTATGAATTATCTTTCGATTTTCCTCATCCCAAAATCGATAGCCAAATTCATCACTGCCATATCCAATAAACGTACACTTAACAGATTTAGCATCCAATTTACTTCTACTAGTAGCATCAACATGAACATATGAAACACACCCAAATACTCAAGAAAAGACAGATTTACCTCCTTATCCACCAGCCCCTCCGTATGCCATTTTCCAAGGAGTTGAGGGTCCTCTGCTTATCAAGTAAGTTGCAAGCAGTTAATCGCCTCCGCCCAAAACATCTTTGGCAGCCCACACTTCAATCTCATGCTTCTAAAGACGCTCACATAAGGTTCTATTCATATGTTCGCCACACCGCTCACGGGGGTTCTTCATGGTTTTCTCCATTCAATTCCATTCGCCACATAATTTTTTTGAACTCACGGAGCTCGTACTCTCCACCATTATCCGATCTCAAACACTTCACTTTGAGACCCATCTCAGTTTCTACAAGGGCCTTCCACTTCCTGAAAGCATTAAAGGCATCACACTTATTTTTCAGAAAATAAACCCATACCTTCCTCGTAGAGTCGTCAATGAAAGTCATGTAATATGACGCTCCACCAAGAGATGTCACTGGTGCTGGACCCCACAAGTCGTTGTGGATTAACTCCAGCTTCTGCTTCTTCAAGGTTCTGCCTCCCTTCGAAAAACTCACCCTTTTTTGTTTTCCGAATAAACAGTCCTCATACAACCCGATGTCAACTGTCTTGAGGTCTGGCAATTTACCCTTTGAGCACATAACTTTCATCCCTTTCTCACTCATGTGGCCAAGACGACAATGCCACAAATCTGCATTCCTTTTTTCACCTGCAAGAGCAATGTTGTCCCGGGTGTTGCCTGTCATGTACAACGTTCCCTCTTTATTGCCTCGAGCCACTACCAATGCACCTTTGTGTTGGGGAATGATTCGCACAGATCTATTCGGGGTGAATATTTAAATACAAATTTAATTCATTAATTATTACTAGCATGAATTAATCCTATATTAATTCAAATAATAATTGCAACAACATATCATGCATATAAAAAAGCCACGAAAATCTCAAAAGTTGCGAATCTACGGGTTTACGTGACGCATTACCTCTCGGGATGGCGGTGGCTTTGGTCTTTGACGGACTAACCAAAAGGACTTCCAGAGTATTCCCTTAGCCCTTGCTCAACTATCCGTGGAAGGACACTACATCGACAATTAACAAAAGGAAAAAATAAACTTTGTTGCACCACTTATGTGGATTTGCTAATATTTCCAGCACATGGAATTGTACTTGGGAATGAACTAATCATCCCCTATTTATAGGAGGGAGGGAGGACGAAATTTATGTGATTTTTCAATGTGGAAAAGACTTTTTTGGTCACCAAGAAATCTTGAATATATCCCTTTATATTCTTTTTCCCATAATTAAAATATTCCACAAAAATCCCACCTCCTCTATTATGGACATTATTTTCGAAAATTTAATGATGCAAGAATCCAAGATTTGGATCTTCTTGAATTTATGAGATATTCTTGTATTTCAAGAAATACATATCTTCCATAATATCTTTTCAAGAAAATCAAGAAAATCTTTCTTGCCCTCTATTTTCAAAAAATTTCGAATATCACTATGAATAACCAAGTGGGAGATTTCATGAATTTAATGAGATAATCTTGTATTCCAAGAATACATATCTTCATTCCATAACAAAATTCAAAGAAAATCTTTTCTCCTCTTTTATCCATAATTTTTCGAAAATTTAGAGGAAATATAAGCAACAATATTTATTTTATTTTAATCACCTTTTTCGGTTATTGGACTATATGTTGGGCTACTCGGGGGGGCTTTAGGAGAATTAAGATTGGACCTTCTAATGGATCTTGAATATCTAATATTGAGCCACAATATAATTCAAGCCCATAAATATTAATTAATCCCACTACATAATTAATATTTGCAGACTATCCATCTTACCCATATTACAAGAATATGGCTCTAAAGTCATTATTTCCCGTGTTTAAGATTATCTAGCCCATTAATTAATTCAAGCCAATTGAAATAGCTTTCGAATAATTAATATCTTTTTTTAATTTTGGTCGAGGAACGGTTCAACATTATTATCCATACAAGAAACTAATTCCACTTGCAAGATTTGGTATGATAAAACTTATGAACCTCCTGAAATTTTGAAAGCAAGCGTATTTTGCACACGATTCTTCAGATTAAATCTTAGCAATCATATGTGACCAATAATATTGCCCAAGATAAAAAGTATTGAATCTCTCTCCGATTAAAAATTCCATGATAAGTCAAAGCAATAGTTACCAATCCCACGTTGATCCTATTTAAGGGATTCCAGGTAAGAAACAACGAACCACTGAGGTCTAATTCTTTCTTGTTCAGTTCTGAAGAATTTATCCTCCTGTAGGTCCTATTTAGCGCATCAGCCATGCACTAGTGTAATCTCTTGGTCAAGACAAACCAATCTGAGCCTTACACCTCAACCTTTCGTGATGGTTGTATTGTTCCATCTAGGTCGTGAATGGCGTACTTTTAGTTACAAGGGACTGTTAATTTAATCTTCTGTGATCTGGTATCACTAAATTAACTACAGTGTAACACGTACGAATTATTGAACAATTATGTAGTAAATATATATAACATTCAATCATATTTAAAGCATCAGTGATAAACAATTTATTTCAGTAAATAAGTCTGGAAATTCAGTTTCGATTATACAAAGTAAAAAACATACTTTTCAGTATAATCCCAACACTTTGGTTATCTTCCACGTGTTACAACCAAAGATCACCTTATAACCCTCATCATCAAGCTGCCCAACTGAAATTAAATTCCTCTTCAAACCAAGAATATGTCTCACATCTTTCAACTGCAAAATCATTATTCATTTGGTGTCTTAATCAACATTCCCTTCCCTTTGATTTCCAAAAGGCTCATCATCGCCTAGATAAACCTTCCCCAAAGTTCCCGGAAGTGTATTCTCCATTACGCCGACCTTTGCAAAGACGAATGAAACGATGCTCCGAAATCTAACACCCACGATTCTAATGGACTGCTTATGCTCAAGATTAATGCATCTGAGCCCTCGTCAGTGGCGGCGTTTGCTGAGTTGTCATTCTTCTTTGGTGCATTCCCTTGTGCCTTTGCTTGTGCCTTGCACTCCCTTTTGTAATGACCAAGTTCATGACAATTGTAGCACTCAACTTGACTCTTGTCCTTCTTGGGCTTATCTTTGCCCCTTGACTTTGATCTACCCCCGATTTGGCTTCCCTTTGATTCAGATTCGCCTTATTTTCCGCACTCAAGGTCGATCATGTGGCCACACCCAATTCTTTCCTGAATTTCTTCGCTCATGATCGATCTCTAACCTCATCAAATTTAAGTTTCACTTTACTAACACTAATGTTAGATTCTTTGTCCCACTCCAACTTTCTGGTAAAGAAGACAACAAAACTAGGGTTTGAACCTCATCATCAAAATCAATCTCAACCGAGCTCAATTGGGCTATGATCATATTGAACTCGTTGAGATGATTGTCTACCACAGTATCCTCTGCCATCCTCAGGTTGAATAACCTCCGCATCAGATGAACCTTGTTCGCTGCAGACGGTTTTTCATACATCTCACCAAAATCTCCAAAGATCTCCTTTTGTGGTTTTTTTACTTTCACCGTATGGAGGGCGACGTTCCTGGATAGCGACAGATGAACCACACTCATCGCCTTCCTGTCCAGCAACTTCCACTCGTCGTCCTTCATATCTTCAGGCTTTGAACCTAAAGGTTGATACAGATCTTTACCGTATAGGTAATCCTCGATCTGTAATTTCCAGAATCCGAAATCCGTTCCATCAAACTTCTCAACAGGCGATTTCCCTTCAGCCATCATAATTGCTCCCACCAGATCCCTTGAACCAGATGCTCTTGATACCAGTTGTTAAGATTTAAGCAGCAATTATGGAGAAAATAATAGAAACAAGAATTAAGGAACATAAATTTGGTTACCCAGTTCGTCAGGAATGACTACGTCGGGGCACTACCAAGCCAGGAGATCTACTATTTTCGAGTGATATGAGTGATACAACAAATACAATGAGTCAAAAGTATTTAAATATGAGACTGGGCCAAAAATCCTAAATCCGCGTACAGGCTTCCGGAACTGATCGACCTCGGGCTTTAGTCGAGCAGAACCGCTCGAGCTCCTTCCTTGGTCGAGCGCCTTGTCTCCGCTGCAAAGGGGGGTGCTCGACCGAGCACAACTGCTCAACCTCGAGAACTGGTCGAGCGCCTCCTGGGCGCTGCATCCCCGTTCCACTCAGGCTCCAACAATCCCAACACTATTCTCCTAATAAATTGATTAACCACCATTTGAGTATTCTGCGAGTTTCCCTTTTCAAAAATTGGTAACCCATTGTCAATTTTTTTTTTAAATGGCAACCCTATGAATTGATTTGCGTTAAAAGGTTATGGGATGCTTAATTGATTGACAATTATATCTAATGTGCAGAGAGGTGTGCGTATAGAGTGGAGTCAGTCTATGCTTGAGGCTGGGAATCCACTTTCAGGGGATCAATAGCTTATATTGATAGCAGCTTTGTGCATATGAAAATGGAAGCATTCAGAGTTGTAAAGTGAAGAAGTGAATAGCCACATTCAATGATGAAGACTTCTTGTCACTCTTGATCTGAAGAAACTTAGTCTTGATGGCAGTTTGAATCTCATCAAAACTTAGTTGATTCTTTCTTCCAAACAAGAGTGCATCCTTGAAATTTTCAAGAGATTTTGGCAGTGAATTGAGTAACATCAGTGTCTTATCATCATCTTCAAGTTTGATTTCTTTCCAAACTCTCCAGATCATCAACAGATCTATTGAATTCCTGTTGTAGCATGGATAAACCCGACCTCCCACCTGGGCACGAAGGATCATAAACAATCCAACAAAGACTGCATGAAGCAACCTCGGCAAGGGGGCCAAGGGATCAGCCCACGTAATTCCCACAAGACCAAACCTTCAAGTCGCAAAAATCGGAACTCGGGTAGTCGGCCGGTTAAAGAAATCGCGATGCGATTTCCGCTTTATATCCTCAAGTCGGGGCGACTGCACCAGCCATAACTATACAAACACGTGGTCAATGATGACCCCACACGCCACTAATCGCCTCCACATCCGGCTCCACGATTGGCGCCGCCAAGATGTCACGATTTCCGCCCGTCACGAGATTAATGGTTCCCGATATTGTAGCCCTTTCATAGGCATTATTCCTTATAAATTTCCACCCAAAGGGGTGGGAGTCATAAGATAAATAGGCCACCACGCCCACCTCTATAAAAGGTCGAACAACTTAGACTTCTAGGCATATACATACATCCTCTCGCCTCGCTTCGACGCCCCGACGCCGTCGATTCCAAAGACGAACCGGTCACCAACTTTTTTTGTCTCTTTCCCCGATTCGATTGCCTTTAGCATAATATTTCATAATAATTATTGTTTAACCGGTAGATAAAAACCGCCACAAATAACCTGGCGCCGTCTATGGGAACACATTTCTTGAGAAATTTCAACAATTCTCAAGGAGACCTCACCTTCCAAACTCTAAGAAAAACAAAATGGCAACCAACCGGGGAAAGTCAGAATCGGAATGAAACCGACGCGTTAAGTGATGGCATCGAGGTTTCAATCGAAGTTCTCAACCCACTCATCGGGCAGCTCCCTATGGTTCCCCCGACCGTGGAATCTTGTCCAAACACCTGAGGATGCCAAAGCAAAGATGGTCGCCTCAACAAGAAACGTCTCAATTTCGGTATCTACCGTATATATTGAAATTTTGGTGCGGTATCGGTATGTAATATTGGCATACCGAAAAATTCGATATCTAAAATTTCGGTATACCAAATTTTCTGATTTGACAATGAAATGAAATTTTTCAAGAACGAAAAATTTTGGTACGGTAAGCGGTATGGCGAGAAAATTTTTGGTATGCCGCACCATCCACCCCCCTACCGCCATCTCTCCCATTGATACTTTCGAGCAACCGCCTCGATTATTCTTCAGGCCCTTTATCTGGCGATGGTTTTTTGACCTGCGACAAAACAATGAGGATCATGAACATGCGTCCGGGAGATGGAGTCGGATCGATCCTATGTTGAGAGGATCGATAGACTTATCATTGAAGATCGAATCCCATTGGGGATGAGGCCAAGCCGGGGGGCGATTCCCCAGCCTCGAGAGGAACTAAGTATGGCGGCTGCATGACCGACTACCATCCGACCAACGCCAATTTCGGAAAGGGCAAAACACCTCATCCATACCATGGAATTGCTAGAGACCCCGGCTCGAGACAAAGGAAGTCGCGAGCCCAAGAAAGGTTACAAGAAAACCGGGTCATTACAAGACACCCTACAGCCTTCAAACCATTTGAGGAGTCCATTCCGTGAAGCCGATGAGGCTCTAGGTATGACACTGATAACGCTTATACCTGCATCCAGGATTCCAGACATGTTATGAGCACCCATCCCCATGAAAGACAAAAGCCAAGAAAACCCAACAAGTATTGCCACTATCATGACCGTAGGACACTACACCAAAAAAGTGTAGATCTCATGCAGGCCCATAGCTTGTGGAAGCTTTATGAAGATGGCCTACCAAATGAGTTTGTCAAGAATCCTCTGGCGCATAATCGGGGCAAGGTCGACAAAGATGACCGCCAAACCCGGCCGAGATCGGGTGCAAAGAGAGCCCGTGGATAGGGGCAAAGACAGGAGTGTTTATGCCACCCATACCAGATGGCACAGAGGTCGCGTCATCCACACCATCGCTTCTTTGCCACGATAGGGCCTGCTCCTCCCCTCATCAAAGCGCCGCCAAAGGCTAAGTCAAGGCAATGGAGAATGCTCAAAGAATGGTTCTTCCCATCTTGGCTGTGACCGAAGAAACCCACAAAATTGAGTTCGGGGAAATAGACAAAGTTGGAGTCGTGTACTCGAACATAGACCCATTGGTCATAAAGGCCAATATCATGGGGACGATCAGATCTTTGGATCTTTGATCGACGGGGCCTTCGCAACATTACGCTTAAAAGACCCTAGACCAACTCGGGGATTACGAAGCATACATCACCCCATGCGATCATACAGTGAAGGCCTTCGGAAACACGACAGTCAAACCTCTGGGCATGGTCCGCTTGTCTGTGGAGTTCGTATCCACCTTGGATGAGAAGGTCAGGAACACTAGGCTCCTAGATTTTCTTGTAATCGACCTCCCCGAAGACCTATAACCCTTCCTGGAGGCCATTTGAGCACCTAATTAGAGGTCTGCGTCCTCCACCTATTATTTTTGTGTAAAGTTCCCCACCAAGTGTGGGCTGGTTGGCACCGTTAAAGGTGACCAAGTGGATGCAAGAGGTTGTTTGCTTTATTCTTGCAAAAGGTGACCAAAAAGGACGTTCAAAAACTGACGGGGTGCCTGGCCGCTCTGAACAGATTCATCTCCCGAATGGGGGATAAATACAAGCCCATGTTCAACACCATCAGAAAGAAGGCGAGGTTCAAATGGACATTTGAGAGTCAGGATGCTCTTGACAAGATCAAAAGCATATCCGCCGACGCAAGATTTTAAATTAAACCGTCCTCCCGGCGAAACCGCTTTCTATACTTGCTACCTTTAGAAACCGCCTGGAGCTTGATGTTTGTACGGGCGGAGGGTCAAACCCATCTGCCCATTTACTTTGTCAGTCAGACGCTAAATGAAACCGAGCAGCGATACCCTCTTCTAGAGAAATTAGCCTTATGCTTTCTAGTTATGAAAAGTGAGGAACCGAGACCTTACTTCTTCGATCACCAAGTGGAGGTCCTCACTTCCTTAACCCTTTGAACGTGCTCCATCGACCAGATACATCGGGCCGATGCCTCAAGGGGCCATCGAGGTTGGACAAGATGGGTAACACACGCGCCGCGGGCTCCGCAATAAAAGCTCGGCCTTGCCGACTTCATCATTGAATTAACCCCTACCCGCGGGCTACGGTTCGATCGGCCCACCATGGAGTTGTACGTGAAACGGCTCGGCAATCGCCAACAAATCGTAAGGTGTGTTAATCGGATCGGATGGAATTTCTTTTCGAATGCCATCACTTTCGATTTCGCCACCAACAACGAGGTCAATATGAAGCGCCGGTCAACGGTCTAGAAATGTCCACCGAATGGGCATCAAGCGACTTCAAGTACACTGCACTCTCAAAATCGAAGACGCCAGATATCGGGGAGTATGAGGCCCGAGACGGCGGATATCGGCCTACCAAGAGGTCGCCAAAGCACTTTGCCGAATTTGAACAAATCTACATCAAGCTAGTACCAAGGATGTGAACTCCCCGAGCCGATGCATTGGCATGACTAGCGACTTTGGAGGGACCAGCCGGAGATGAGGGATGTCACCATCACAAAACTCTCCCACCCTCCATCGCTAACACAACAAATCGCCCCCCTAGACACCCCTAGTTTAAGCCGGATGACCCCATAATCGACTACTTGATGATCGGGCATTACCAACCCACCGATCTGTGCAAAGCAATTGCAACTAAGGGCGTTAGGTACACATTGGTTGGTAACGAACTATATAAGCGAGGCTTCAACATACCACTGCTTCGATGTGTTACCCCGGAGCAAGGGCAGGCTATCCTGCAAGATATTCACGACGGGGTATGCGGAAACCACGCTGGGGGGTAGTCGCTCGCTCATAAGACGATGAGACAGGGGTATTATTGGCCAACTTTAAAGGCCGATGCCATGGTTTTCGCACGGAAATGCCACAAATGTCAAATACACGCACCATCAATCAAAGTCGCACCTGAGGAACTCACCAGCATCCTCAGTCCTTGGCCTTTTGCGAAGTTGGGGATAGATATCATCGGGCCATTACCAATAGCCCCGGGTTCAGTCAAGTACGCCCTAGTCGCAATAGATTACTTCACAAAATGGACTGAGGCTGAGGCTTTGGCGACCATAGATCAGGATCACGTCATCAAATTCATATGGCGAAACATCATCTGCAGATTCGGCCTACCACAAGTAATTATATCCGATAATGGGAAGCAGTTCGATGGTAATAGATCGATAGTTTCTTCAGAAAATGGAAAATCACCAAGCTTTTCTCTACCCCTTATCACCCTCAGTCAAACGGTCAAGTCGAAGCTGTGAACAAGGTCATCAAGCATACTCTGAAAACCAAGATTGAGGGAGCAAAAGGGAAGTGGGCCAGTGAATTACCAGATGTACTGTGGTCATACAGAATGACCTGCCAAAATTCGACCGGAGAGACCCCTTATTCGATGGCATTTAGCTCGGAAGCGATCATACCCAAGAGAGGTCGAATTCAAACTCTCGAAACCTCGCAGATCGCGACCGATCGCAATGATGAGGGGCTTGGCGTAAACCTAGACTTGCTCAAGAGAAGCGATTAGAGGCGGTATCCAAATGCGAGATACAAACAACAAATTCAAAAATACTACAACTCTAAAGTGCGACTTCAAAAAAAAATTCAAAAAGCGACTGTTCTCAAGAAGACTCTTGGGTAACCAAAGGAACTTTTGGACCAAACTAGGAAGGACCATACAAAGGTCTTTCAGTATTATCCAATGGGGCATACGAGCTCGAGAACCCAGATGGCACTTCGGTCTCATGCATTCGTGGAACGCATCTCATCTGAAGAGATACTATCAGTAGGGTCGAGGCCAGTTTACTTGTAAACTTTCGGCGAAATCAATAATAATGAGTTAAATTTTCTTTTCACAATTCACAATGTTTAAACCCAGGGAGGTCGCATAGATGAAACATCGACCTCCCCCGGGAATGACTTTTGACATATTTGCGGCGAGATAGCCACCCCTAGCGGTGTGATCCTCCCCTAACTTTACAAGACAACAAAGCGATGTTCAATCTAAAATTGCAATGCCAATAAGACGAATGAACATACGCACAGATTATAGTCGCATAAGGAAATCAAGTCGGCACAATAAAGGAAATAAAAAGGCAGATTTCATTAATGATAACAAGCCCTGATGGTCCCGGTGAGAAAACCCAATTTGCGCGTGCGGAAGCAAAACATTTTAAAAGCGATGCATATAAAACAGGGGTGAGGGCAGAGTGATTCAAATTTTTTTTTCATGTGTGTTGTTTTGCTTATAATAGGATGCATATGACAAGTAAGAACATAAAGCAGTAAATAACACACGATTTTATAGTGGTTCGGAGTCCTACTCCTACATCCACTCTTCCCTATCATCAGGGGCACCTACTAAACCAACTGGACTTAGTTTAACGTGTTAGTCCAACACCCAACAGATGTTTACCGAGTTCACACTCAAACGGGACTTATCACCCTCTCGGGATTGCCTACCCTCCCTTTCGGGATTGCTAGATGTTTACCGAGTTCACACTCACCTACAAACTTAACCGACTGATTTGGGTAAGGTTTGTTTGGTTTCCAACTAGGTTGAGATTTTCCCTTACATTTGTTTAGCCTCAATGCTAAGGATGGGAAAATCTCTCTAAGCTTAGGATACATCGTGGGTTGCTTAGATTGGGTTCTAGAACACTCTTGAATATATGCGTGTAATACAGGCTTGTGTTCTAGGGTGGGAATGCTTGAATATAAGGCTCTTGGCTCTGTAGCATCTTTTGCATATTCTCCACGCATCCCCCTTATAATGAAGGAAGAACTTGTATTTATAGTGTGGATTTGAATGTTACCGTTGGATGGAGTCACATTCAAATCCATACTATTCTCAGAGCTCTTCTTGACTTTTTCGGTGGTTGTCTTCCTTTCATTGGTCCACGTCAGCTGATTCAACGGCTATATTCCTCAGATTGCTCTCCTTGGAACCATTCAGGATCTCTGAGCCTCAGTGTCTATCTGAGCCTTCAGCTGACTTCTCTTCAGTCGGACCTTGTCTAATCGGTATCTTGACACTCGAGGTCGACCGAAGTTCGATTCTTTTGTCTTCGTACAATCGACCCTCAAAGTCACTTGCACTTCGAACTAACCGATCATCGATGGCGTTCGATTCTCGATGAACATGACTTCAGATGACTTCTCTTCTGATGACTTTTCTTCTGATCTGGTATGCCTATTTCTGGTTTTCTGATATCTTATTTCTTCTCGCCTGATCTGATCAGTTCACATGATCAGATCAGTATAGCATCAGGTCAGCATATCAATTTATCTGCATCAGATTAGTTCATCAGATTCGTATATTAGGATAACATATTAGTTTAGCACATCTGATCTCAATCACGTCTGATCTCAATCATCTGCTCATCTTTCGTATCCCGATCTCGATCACGTCCCGATCTCGATCGATCTCATCCGCCCTCTTCGATCTGCAACCTTCTTACGATCCTATCATCCGTCATCGATCTTACGATCACCGGCTTAGCTTTTTCTTCCGATTTTGCCTAAATCATCAGTTGACTCGGAACACATCTAACTCATTCTGATCTCGATCAGTCTCGTCTGCAGCCTCTTCTGATCTCGATCATCTACTTCTGATTCCGTGAGTTCCCCCTCAATCTGTTCTCTCGTTCCCCCTCAACCTGTTATCTGTAAATCAGCTTCAATAACACAGGTTGATAATGTTTTGGCATAATTCATCAAAACTAAAATATCCCAACAAGCCCGAAGGTCGGTACATTATAAGAGCCCGAAGGCTAGATTACATCAAGCGAAAACCAAGATACATCATGATAACTGACGACAGATGTTTTACTACAACCCAATATCCACGACTGGCAGACGACTTCCGTCTTTAAGGCATGCTAATCAAAAGTATTGTTGGAGATGGGGTTCAACAACTTCTCAATCTCCTTTTTCTTATCGGGATTCTTGATGTCATCATTCTTAAGAACGATCAAGAATCCCATCAGCAGCACCACTGACTATGTTCAAAGGTTGTCCACCTAATTGTTGCTGAATAATGCTGGTGAGGGTGTGGGAAGCCCGCCTCCGGGATCTTGGGCTGGTAAACACCTCCCCTAGAGACCAGTTGTGGCTCACTCTTGAGAGGAGCACGGACATCTCAAATGACCTCATTTCGTGTCCCAGCCTCATCCATCTGAGTCTCGAGGATCACCTCGGAGTCTCTCGGCTGTGTCTCATCTGGATCGGGAGTGGGGTGCACGATCCGACTCTGATTAGGGAAGAAGGACAAATCAATGCCCAGATCTTCCAGATCTTTAATCTCCAAAGACAATGTCGGGAGGGGGGTCAGTCGTGAACGATCACTCGGTAATAATGTCGAGAGAGGTCACGGCAGGGTGTTGGGGAATTAGTTGCACATCTATTCGGGTGAATATTTAAATACAAATTTAATTCATTAATTATTACTAGCATGAATTAATCCTATATTAATTCAAATAATAATTGCAACAACATATCATGCATATAAAAAGCCACGTAAAACCTACGCGATGCGAATCTACGGGTTTACGTGAACGTATTCTCGGGATGGCGTGGCTTTGGTCGGACGGACTAACCAAAAGGACTTCCCAAGTATTCCCTTAGCCCTTGCTCGACAATCCGGTGGAAAAGTACTCGCGAACAATTAACAAAAGGAAAAAATAAACTTTGTTGCACCACTTATGTGGATTTGCTAATATTTCCAGCACATGGAATTGTACTTGGGAATGAACTAATCATCCCCTATTTATAGGAGGGAGGGTGGACGAAATTTATGTGATTTTTCAATGTGGGAAAAGACTTTTCTTGGTCACCAAGAAATCTTGAATATATCCCTTATATTCTTTTTCCCATAATTAAAATATTCCACAAAAATCCCACCTCCTCTATTATGGACATTATTTTCGAAAATTTGATGATGCAAGAATCCAAGATTTGGATCTTCTTGAATTTATGAGATATTCTTGTATTTCAAGAAATACATATCTTCCATAATATCTTTTCAAGAAAATCAAGAAAATCTTTCTTGCCCTCTATTTTCAAAAATTTCGAAATATCACTATGAATAACTAAGTGGGAGATTTCTTGAATTTAATGAGATAATCTTGTATTCCAAGAATACATATCTTCATTCCATAACAAAATTCAAAGAAAATCTTTCTCCCTCTTTTATCCATAATTTTCGAAAATTTATAGAAATATTAAGCAACAATATTTATTTTATTTTAATCACCTTTTCAATTATTGGACTATATGTTGGGCTACTCAGGGGGCCTTTAGGAGAATTAAGATTGGACCTTCTAATGGATCTTGAATATATAATATTGAGCCACAATATAATTCAAGCCCATAAATATTAATTAATCCCACTACATAATGAATATTGCAGACTATCCATCTTAACCCATATTACAAATAATATGGCTCCCTATCATTATTTCCCGTGTTTAAGATTATCTAGCCCATTAATTAATTCAAGCCACCAAAATAGCTTTCCGTTAATTAATATCTTTTGTCCTTGGTCGAGAACGGTTCAACATTATTATCCATACCGGAAACTAATTCCACTTGCAAGATTTGGTATGATAAAACTTATGAACCTCCCAAGGGCAAATCAAGCAAGCGTGCTTGCACACGATTCTTCAGATTAAATCTTAGTAATCACATGTGACCAATAATATTGCCCAAGATAAAAAGTATTGAATCTCACTCTGATTCGCTACCCATGATAAGTCAAAGCAATAGTTATCAATCCCACGTGATCCTATTTAAGGGACGAAGGTTAAGAAACAACGAACCACCGAGGTCTAATTCTTCCTTGTTCGATTCAAGAATTTATCCTCCCAGAGGTCCTATTCAACAGATCGGTCATGCACTAGTGTAATCTCTTGGTCAAGACAAACCAATCTGAGCCTTACACCTCAACCTTTTCGCGATGGTTGTTCATTTCCATCTAGGTCGTGAATGGCGTACTTTTTTTTATTACAAGGGACCGCAATTTAATCTTCGTGATCCGGTATCACTAAATTAACTCTGATTGTAACACGTCTAATTATTGAACAGTTATGCAGTAAATATATATAACATTCAATCATATCTAAAGCATCAGTGATAAAAAATTTATTTCAGTAAATAAGTCTGAAAATTCAGTTTCGATTATACAAAGTAAAATCATACTTTTCAGTATAATCCCAACAATCTCCCACTTATACTCAAAGTCTGCTTTTAAGTATACTACAACACGTTTCGCGTAGTCCGTGACATCTAATGTCACCTACACGAACCTAATAATTTCTCCCACTTATACTCAAAGCAGATTGGCAACGGTCTTGACACCCATTCCACTCACATGTCTCTCGAATGTATTCAAAGGCAGACGCTTTGTGAATGGATCTGCTAGGTTGTCCTCAGACGCTATCTTTGCCACATCTATATCTCCTCTCTTAACGATTTCTCGTATAAGATGTCTTTCCTTTAATGTGTTTGTTTGACTCGTGGACTCTTGGTTCTCTTGAATTTGCAACTGCCCTTAGCAGATATTGCTAAACAAATTCAGAACACCATCCAAGTCCACTAAGAAGATCTAGAGCTCAATCGGTTCTTTCACTGCTTCATAAGCAACTACTTACCCGAGTCCCATGGTTGAGTCAGTGATGCATTTCTGCTTCACACTCGTCCATTTGATGGCTACACTTCCCAAATGGAAACACACTAACTGAGGCAGATAATTTACGAATCTAAATCGATTGAAAATCTGAGTCCGCGAATAGCCGATGGGGATTGGAGTATCCGATCGATAAATCAACATTCTATCCCCGAGTTCTTTTCGGACACTTGAGAATGTTTTTAATCGTAGATCCATCGCGCTTTCCAAGGTTACTTTTGATATCTTGCTACCATGCCTATGGCAAAAATAGATATCTGGTCTCGTTCACAGTATTGCATACATAAGGTTTCCGACAGCCGAAGCACAAGGAATACCTTTCATGTCATCTATCTCCTTTTTTCTTAGGGAACATTTTCTTGGATAGATGGATTCCAAGTCCGAAAAGGTACGAATCCTTTCTTGGAATCTTGCATCTTTGAATCGTTTCAAGACAATGTATGTATGAAACTTTGCGATAACCCGATCATCCTTTTCTTGCGATCTCGGTGATCTTGATCCCAAGGATGTGTCCTAAGCCCTAAGTCTTTCATATCAAATCAAACTTGAAAGCCATGCCCTTACGTCGATAACACCTTCACATTGTTCCCGGCGATCACAATGTTATCTACGATAGTACTAAGAATACCAATGCGATTCCGACACGCTTCTTATACACACAACTTTAAAACTCGCTTTGATCAAACCCATAAGACTTCATAACATGATCAAAACATTGGTTCCAAGCTCGATGCTGTTTGAGTCCGTAAATGGACCTCTTGAGCTTCTAAACCGGTGTTCTTGGCTGTTTCAATGAAAACTAGGGGTTGTTGCATATAGATCTCTTTATCAAGACTTACATTGGGAAAAGCTGTCTTGATATCCATTTGCCAGATTTCAAAGTCGAAAATGCACAGCAATCGATAAGAGAATACGGATGGACTTAAGCATGGCTACGGGCGAAAAAGTTTCCTCATAATCGATCCCTTTCTTTCTGAGTATAACCTTTCGCCACTAGTCTTAATTTAAAGGTTTCAACCTTCCCGTCCAGTCCTCTTTTCCTCTTATATACCCACTTGCATCTAATGGGTTTGACCCCATCAAGTTGTTCGACTAGCTCCCACACTCTATTATGAAACATATAACCCATTTCGGCTCTCATTGCTGTTTGCCAAGAACCTGCATCCTTATCTTGGAGTGCCTTGTCATATGTCCATGGGTCTGATTCCGGGAATCAAATCCGAGGACTCTCCTATTCCCATGAATCTCTCGGGTTGTCAAACAACCCTCCCACTATGACAAGGCTCCGATTGTGAAAGCGTATCGTTTGGTATATCATCTAGTACAGTTGGCACTGAGGTTTGCCCTCTAAGCTCATTTAAGGTAATCTCACTTCTGGGTTTTCTTTGGGTTCTATAGTTTTCTTCCAAAATCTAAAGTGGGTGCGGATGTCCACCTTTTGATCTTCGGAACTATAGAACATTCACCCTTTTGTTCCCTCGGGGTATCCTACAAAAAAAAATTTTTAATTACGATCGAGGATCCAATTTACGGTTTCCTTGTCCAACACGTGGCCTGACACCCCAAAGTTCTCATGTGTATCATACTAGACTTGCTCGGGTCCACAATTCTTTGGGGTTCGAACCGATTTGATAGCACCAAGTTCGAAATGTAAGTCGTTGTTTTCCAAGGCATGACCCGAGCGACTTTGGGAAGATCCGTTATAACTCATCATTGATCTAACCATTTCCAAAAGAATTATGTTGCTTCCCGGCTGCGGGTTTAAAGTGCGAGCCGGGATGCAATCCTTCATCGATAAGTAGTTCAAAAACTCATCGCCGAGGTATTCGCCTCCATGATCGATCATAGAGACTTGATACGTTTTTTCATATGATTCTCTTGAGCCTTAAATTCATTAGAATTTCTCAAAGGTCTCAGATTCATGCTTTATAAGGAAAATGTACCTTGAGTAATCATCAATAAAATTACTCATAACCTCCTCTTTGCTTTGGTTGACATTTGACTACATACATCTATGTGAACGATCTCTAACACTTCTTTAGCCCCATTCCTTGGCTCCAAATGCCATCTTGGTCATATTACCCTCCAAACATGATTCGCGAGGTTGGAATTTGTTCAACTTGGAGACGCCCAAAGGAACCATCTTTCACCAACCTTTGGATCCTCTTTGGATTTATATGACCTAATCTTAGATGCTAAAAAAGTGTCTCGTTCACGCCCCGATGAACGTTTTCTTTTCTCGAAGCTTGATTGATGTGTTATAGGATACATCTCGTGAGTGGTGTTGCAGTTAATTTGTTTAGAGATTATTCGCCAACGTTCCATGATGAATAAATTTATCATAAAGAGAAATGGTAACAACTTTATTAAAAGTAAATCGAATATCCATCATGAAAAAGTTTAGAAACCGAAATCAAATTCTTTCTAAAACTTCGGAGCGTCTAACATCTCTTAAAATTAAAACTCGTCTTCAAAAGACAGTTGCACTTCTCCCATGCTTCACCGCCACTCGTAGAAGCATCGCCCGGTGTGATGAGGATCTCACTTCCACTTAGTTGTCGGGTCCTTTTGAACCCCTCAGAACGTGAAAACAAACATGATCGATGGATCCTGTATCCACCACCCATAAATGGGAGGCATACGCCGCTAAACAAGTTTCAACAACTAGTGAGTGAGGATTACCTTTCTTTCCTTTCCTTTTGGGATTGGAACAGGCTGACCTCCAATGTCCTTTCTCCCCCGCAATTGAAACATATTCCTTTTGGTTCTTTCTTGACACCCAACCAAACTAACCGTCTTTTCTCACTTTTCTTAATGATGAGTTTGCTTTGGTTCTCGACCATTTTCCTTTTCTTGAGACTTGCCTTCCACTGGCCTAGATCTCGAGAAAAGGCTTTTGATCACCAATGCTTCGTCTTTCTTTCCTAAATGCTTCTCCACTTTCTCCAAGGCTTCTTGAAGATCATCCATGGTAAACATGTGATCACTCATCACAAAACCACGATAAAAATTCATCAAGCTCCTTGGCGAGTAAGCAAATGAAAATTCGATTTGGGCCTCATCACAATACTTAGTTCCGAGATAAGCCGGTTTAAAAATGGTTCTTGAGTCCGAGAACATGCTCCCCTTCTGGTGTTCCCTCAATCATTTTCTTAGCCACATCGTCGTTTTTAAAACCGATCGATCATGCGGTCTTTTATTGAAAACATTTCTTCAAGACTTTTGCATAATTTCCGCGGCGGACTCAACACCTTCATGAACGTGTTTCAAATCATCGAGACAGGTGAAGTCAAGATTACACGTTTCATGGGTTCATTAACTGCTCCCCAAATATTATACTCATGTCTTGCCGCATCGGTTGATTCATCAAGAGGCATACGTGGTTTGGGTACATCAAGAATCCAATAATGTTTTTTGTCTTGGTAGGACATGCATCATATTACGTTTCCAAACATTATAGTTTTCTCCGGTAATTGGTGTTCTTTGAGTGTATATAACGAATGGATTAAAAGGTTGCGACATGATGAACCGAAATAAACAATAATATGCATAAGCACAAATATATCACAAGGTTTGATCACATGCATCATATTAAAATCTCAAAAAATATGAACATGCATCGACCAACATCTCAAAAATAGTTTAAATAAGCCACGTTGGGTGGGTCATTATTTAAACACATTCAAGCGGAGTTACAAACAAGAACGATTTACAAACCCTTAATATCCAGATTAATAGTTGGCTCCCACTGACCAATATAAAATTAGCCGGGGACTTCGAGAAGTATATGCATATCAATTTTATACCTAAGTAATAACCATGATTAAATACGAGATTACTATTTCGCTTTGATCGAGCCTCGTTGGGAGGGTCATCGTCGCCACTAGTAATAACCCACAATCATCCCTTTGGAATTCATTCATGTGAAACCTATCTTTTGACCGTCTCCGGTTGGGAATTTCTCCAAAAGAATTCACAAATAAATAAATCATGGAGGTCAAAATTAATTCAATTTTATTATCCTAATAAAATTGTCAATTAATTATTTAAACATACTTAGTAATTTTGAAGTTGAGATTTTTCAATTTGGCAACCCTCATGCAAACACATTTAAACAAATTAAATAAAGCATAAGATAACAAATAAAATCAAGCAAAAGCAAAAAATAAACATATTGGGCACAAATTATCCAATTGTCATGGTTTGTTTTTCTTGGCTTGATCTTGAAGAAACATGTCTCGAATTTCTCCCTCGTTCGTCTCGAAAAAATACTTCATCTCGAACCTCCACGCCAAGCGGCTTCCTTGTGGGATGTACGCCATCCCGCCAAAGCTTGGCCTAGAGACGATCTCGGCATGCCCGGCGGGTCATACCCTTGAAGCCTCGGCGGTGTCGGCGGCGTCGGAAGATCTCGGCGAGCATCGGAAGATCTCGGCGGCGGCAGCAGCGCCTCCGCTTCGCCCGCGACCTCGGCTTCACCTCTCCTTGTAGCGCCCGCAACTTCCGCCCGTCTGCTCGGCTGGAGCTTTGAGCGCGCCCGTGTCGCGGCCTTCATCCTCGCAAGACGCTGTCGGCCGCCCGGCCTCGCCCGTATGCGTGCCAGCAGCGCCGCGCCCACGCCCTGGTTCGGATTTTGTCCTTTAATTCTTTTTCTTTTCGTTCCGTCCGGTTACAATTTATTTACAAAAAAATAAATAAACTGAGATCTAGACTAGTCTATTACATTGATCAAATCAAACAAATCCTAGTCTACTCGTGGATTTTCTCACGAGGCAAAACAAATCCGAATCGAATCGAATTAAAAAAACACGGTTTATATGCATGCAAAATAAAACATTAAAATCCATGACAATTGGATACCCAAAAAAAGATCTAACATTCTACTATCGATTTCAAATTTAATGTCCACGAATTAAATTACAATTTAAAAAAATTGAGTCAAAACAAAGGGGTTTGATACCAGATTGTTGGGGAATGAGTTGCCTGCGGATCTATTCGGGGTGAATATTTAAATACAAATTTAATTCATTAATTATTACTAGCATGAATTAATCCTATATTAATTCAAATAATAATTGCAACAACATATCATGCATATAAAAAGCCACGTAAAACCTACGCATGCGGAATCTACGGGTTTACGTGAACGTACCTCTAGGGATGGCGAAAGGGCTTTGGTCGGACGGACTAACCAAAAGGACTTCCCAAGTATTCCCTTAGCCCTTGCTTCGACAATCCGGTGGAATGATACTCGAACAATTAACAAAAGGAAAAAATAAACTTTGTTGCACCACTTATGTGGATTTGCTTTAATATTTCCAAAGACATGGAATTGTACTTGGGAATGAACTAATCATCCCCTATTTATAGGAGGGAGGGTGGTCGAAATTTATGTGATTTTTCAATGTGGGAAAAAGACTTTTCTTGGTCACCAAGAAATCTTGAATATATCCCTTTATATTCTTTTTTCCCATAATTAAAATATTCCACAAAAATCCCACCTCCTCTATTATGGACATTATTTTTAAAAATTTGATGATGCAAGAATCCAAGATTTGGATCTTCTTGAATTTATGAGATATTCTTGTATTTCAAGAAATACATATCTTCCATAATATCTTTTCAAGAAAATCTTTCTTGCCCTCTATTTTTCAAAAATTTGAAATATCACTATGAATAACCAAGTGGGAGATTTCTTGAATTTAATGAGATAATCTTGTATTCCAAGAATACATATCTTCATTCCATAACAATATTCAAAAAAATCTTTCTCCTCTTTTATCCATAATTTTTCGAAAATTTAGAGAAATATTAAGCAACAATATTTATTTTATTTTAATCACATTTTCGTTATTGGACTATATGTTGGGCTACTCGGGGGGGCCTTTAGGAGAATTAAGATTGGACCTTCTAATGGATCTTGAATATCTAATATTGAGCCACAATATAATTCAAGCCCATAAATATTAATTAATCCCACTACATAATTAATATTGCACTATCCATCTTAACCCATATTACATACGAATATGGTTCCCCATCATTATTTCCGTGTTTTAAGATTATCTAGCCCATTAATTAATTCAAGCCACCAAATAGCTTTCCGTTAATTAATATCTTTTTGTCCTTGGTCGAGGAACGGTTCAACATTATTATCCATACCGGAAACTAATTCCACTTGCAAGATTTGGTGTGATAAAACTTATGAACCTCCCAACCGTCAAGCAAGCGTACTTGCACATGATTCTTCGTATTAAATCTTAGCAATCACATGTGACCAATAATATTGCCCAAGATAAAAAGTATTGAATCTCACTCGATTAAGCTACCCATGATAAGTCAAAGCAATAGTTACCAATCCCACGTGATCCTATTTAAGGGGCGAAGGTTAAGAAACAACGAACCATCGAGGTCTAATTCTTCCTTGTTCGGTTCAAGAATTTATCCTCCCAGGGTCCTATTCAAATTCGATCATGCACTAGTGTAATCTCTTGGTCAAGACAAACCAATCGAGCCTTACACCTCAATCTTTAGCGATGGTTGTTCATTTCCATCTAGGTAGTGAATGGCGTACTTTTTTGTTACAAAGGGTTATTAATTTAATCTTACGTGATCCGGTATCACTAAATTAACTTCTGATGTAACAACGCGTCTGAATTATTGAGCAGTTATCGGTAAATATATATAACATTCAATCATATCTAAAGCATCGATGATAAACAATTTATTTCGATAAATAAGTCCGAAAATTGGTTTCGATTATACAAAGTAAAAGCATACTTTTTCAAGATAATCCCAACACGAGGTTCTTCCGCGAACATTTCGGATAAGCGCCCTTAACCGCCCACGACATAAGCGAAGTTAGCATTACGCTCTTGACACCTTAAAGTGTTCATCTTTGGCGGCCAACTTCTCCCCGACCTCTACATCCTTGCGGATCAGCTCCGCCTTCATCCGGGTCACGGCCTCCTTCTCCTCCCCGAGCAGTCTCTCGGTTTCCTTCAGCTGGCCCTCGAGCTCCAAGGCCCTCTTGGCCAAGTCGTCAACCTCCATTTCTTCTGCACCTCATAGGAAGAATCGGTGATTTAAGCTTGCTTGGAGGTCATCGCTGGGCCTTCTCTGGTTTGGAGAGCTCGAGATCGGATTGGGCGCAGGCCTTTTCCATGTAGAGGGCGGCCTTCAAGGAGTGGACAACAACCGAATACATGTTGCCCGTGACTTGTTGGCGACGCGCAGAGGAGTGATCATCCTTAGTCCATCTTGTGCAAAGACGTTCCTCATAGTCCCGCTCAAGTAGTCGGGCCGATCTCCCGGCATGCCTCTCCAGATGGGAATCCGGGGATCTTAGGAGCTTCGGCACCTCGGGTGAGAACTTGTGTGGCCGTCGGCTCTGACGCAACAAGGAGGAACAAATATATTAAGTTTTGTCCCGGTTTTGAGGTAAATTCATTAAGAGTTGCAAACGGCCTACCTCTGCACCCTCTCCTCATCCCAACCAATCCAGGAATCGTCCTCCGGATGGTGACCTCCCTCCCGGGTAGAAGTTGGCAAAGGTGTCGGGCTGGGAGCCACCCTTCCAAAGACCCGACTTGACGAGATCGGTCGTGCGAGGTTATTTCAAAGCCTCTTGGGAGGTCGCTCACTAGCCACGGTGGCGGGTTCGTGACTTTCTTATTGCCTTTGCCGGCGGCAGGGAGGAGTCTCTGAATCGAATGTCCCTCGAGCGGCAAGAACAAGGCGACGCTTCATGGAGCCGAGTACTGATCGAGGTCGCGAGGCCATCTCGGAGGCAGAGGGCCGACGGCGGTAGATATGGATCTCCGGATCTAACATAAAACAGAACCTTTAGCGCGAAATTGCAAAATACAATTGAAAAGATGCGGCCGAGACTTACAGGGAATCCTCAAGTGGCGAGGGTAAGTATACAGTCTGGCTTGCAAGCGGTCAAGCTCGGAGTTCAACAAATTAACGTTTTGCCAGCTAGGAGGTGTGTCTCGAACCTCCTTGAACTCCTCGAGAAAGTCCCAATATAGCTCAGAAGGTCGGGGCGCAAACACAGCAAGACGAGAAAAGAATTAGATCAGTACAATCGAGCACAAAAATATTAAGGCGAAGTACCATTCTCAACACGAATCGCATAATCCATAGGAACTCTAATGGATAAGGTGCTGGAAGGGGCCACCGACTCCCATGCTCCTCCTACAAACCATCATTTCTGGTGCCACCCGTCAACCTTATTCGGAATCCCACTCACGAGCTCTTTGCCTCTACGAAGCCGCACAGCATGATAGACTCTCCTGAGTAACGGGCGACATCACGTGAGATATCTCTCTGGGATTAGGTAGTTTTTTCAGCCCGGCCTGCCACAAAACGACCATGGTGGAGATGATGTAACTCCACCCATTGGGGGTGATCTGTGTGAGGCTCACATTCGAGGCCGCCAGAAGATGGGAAATGGTCGGGTGCAATGGAAATCGAATACCGACCGACATGGAAGACTCATTCACAGCAATCATTCCAGGAGGAGGTTGATCGGCGCTTTTGTCCAGGGTCGGCCCATAAAAATACACATCCCAGGGCACCTTGTACATACGACGAAGTCCCCGCACATACTGATCGGAGAGCACAGATCGGTATCTTTTATCGGACGCCGCGAATTGAGAGTCGATCGACTTGTGGTATGCCCGGTCAGGTCGCTTGTACGGAGCTCGGTTACAATACAGATCATAATTGAAGACTCGTTCATAAGCCCCATAATCCGAACCGGTGCGGTAGGACCCGCTGGTTGATGACCGTTCCCGTGGGATGGGATGAAGGAGATTATCATCCAACGGGGGAAGATGGGTAATTTCGGCCAATTCTTCCAGAAATTGGACATCCACCGGTTCATCATTAGCATCGTCTTCCCGGCAGTCGCCCATAACCTTAGCCAATGAACTTTCACCCACATGCCCGGTGGAGCCGAAAATCACGCGATGCAGGCAATAGGGATGTCATCCTCGGAAGAGGAGGAAGCCACCATGGGCCGAGAGGCAAAAAGGATTTGGAAACGCTAGAATCCATAAATTCAAGAAGGGCACCAAAGTGCTTACCGTGATTAATTCCGCCCAGGACACGAGAATGCATTTTTCGGTGGAAGGGAGAAAGAACCGGAAGAGTATCTTGAGGAAATTCTTTTCAAGAAGACAATCGCAGAAATAAGGTTTTCAAAACCTAATTCCCCGCCTATTTATCGAAGAAGAGGAGGGGCCAAAATGAAATTAGCCAAAACTTTGGCCCCCTAGCAACAAAAAGACGCGAGGGGCTCGTGTGAAATCCACTACGACATCTCATTGGATGAAATGGCGGCACTTTACGTCATCATCCTGGCACGATATCATTTTGAATCCCTGAGATCGAGGGAAGTCTGATGCGATGATTCGTATTATCAAGGTGACTTTTCACCTGCCCGAGGATAGTAAGCCGCTCATAGGAGACTTTCCAGGTCGGATGGTCGCGAGTCGATTTAGTCCATGTGTCAAGCCAAGGTCCCTTCTCGGAACAAGAGACCTCAACTTGAGGGGCAATTGTTGTAGCATGGATAAACCCGACCTCCCACCTGGGCACGAAGGATCATAAACAATCCAACAAAGACTGCATGAACCAACCTCGGCAAGGGGACCAAGGGATCAGCCCACGTAATTCCCACAAGACCAAACCTTCAAGTCGCAAAGGCTTCCAGAACTTCGGGTAGTCGGCGATTTGAAGTCGCGATCGCGACCGGGCTTTATATCCTCAAGTCGGGAGCGACCTGCACCAGCCATAACTATACAGTTCACGTGGTCAATGACAGCCCCCGACACGCCACTAATCCGCCCTCCACATCCGCTCCACGATTGGCGCACGCTGAAGATGGATGATTTCTGGCTTGTCAAGGCGAGATTAATAGTTCCCGATATTGTAGCCCTTCCATAGGCATTATTCCTTATGTAAATTCCCACTCAAAGGGTGGGAGTCATAGTATAAATAGGCCACCACGGCCACCTCTGTAAAAGGTCGAACAACTTAGACTTCTAGGCATATACATACATCCTCTCCCTGGCTTGGACGCCCCCGGACGTAGTCTGATTCCAAAGACGAACCGGGTCACCAACTTCTTTGTCTCTTTCCCTGATTCGATTGCCTTTAGCATACGCATTTCATAATAATTATTGTTTAACTGAGTAGATAAAAACCAGTTACAACAATTCCTCCAACTACTCAATCAGATTCTTGTCTTCAATCATCTTGAATGTAAGTAATTTCTGTTTCATGAACAGTTCGTTAGAAACTGATTTCGTTTGATAAAGATCTTGCAGCTTCTTCCATAGACCAATAGTGGTTTTCTCTTTTGCAACCTCACGTAATGGCTTGTCTCCAAGGCACAAGATAATCACACTGTGAGCCTTCTCCAAGATGATCTACATCCACCGAAGGTCAAGACGTTAATCACTACACTCAAGATCCAAACACTAATACACATTTGGGCTTGGACAACTTGTTAAAAAGCCCTTAGAGAGCGGTTATAACAGTTGTCCAAGTAACAGTTGTCCAAGCTTGGACAGCTATTAAAAAACCGTTGTCCAAAAGTTGGGCTTGGACAAATGGTTTTCAACAAAAAAGCTGAAGGGGAGTCTTGACAAATGGTTATTAACCGCTGTCTAACTTAATTTATTTATTTTTCGTTTATTATGTTAGATAGACAGCGTTTATTAACCGCTGTCCAATATCTTTTTTTTTTAATTATTAATTTATATTTTAAAAATCCTATAATAAAACTATAAACCAAAACTTATATATACGTCCAATACCATAAACCATAAACCAAAAATCCTATAATAAAACCATAAACCAAAACTTATACCACATATATATATACCAAAACATCAAATAAATTAATAAACATACACATCATGAAATAAATAAACATACAATCATAAACATAAATCCAATACACCAAAAATATGAAATATATATCATCACAAATATATAATTTAATTACATGCTACCAAAATTTCAAACAACGATCACTCAATATCTTATGAATATAAGAATCGATTGTAAAGGTACCCCGTCCAATCATTTTTTTCATTTCTCCAGTCTTTTCTTAGAGTAAGAATTGAGCTCACGTTCATAGACAAACTGCAAACAACGAATCAATCAATATAGTATGAAATTTTATTCAATCAATAATAATTTAAATAAATCGATAAATTGACTTACATTGAGAGGAATGTTCGTTAGAGAAGTGCGGATTATATCTTCAATAAAGCAACACACAAAATGTCCACAATGTTCATTATCTCGTTTCCTCGGAACCTGTTGATCCAAATCACTTTATTTAATAAAGCAAAAGAAACAACATTTAATATAGCAGAAGAAACAACATTCAATAAAGTCGCACATTTCTTTTTAGCACTTGTTTTTCTTTTTCATTTTTTGATTGACCTTTCTCGTTCATGACCATAAATGTTAACAAGATCCTGATTGCCATATTCATCCTCATCTCTAATTATTCTCTGGTATGGGTGTGGATTTGCAGGATCATCGAAAAGATGGCATGTAATGAGTGAAGTTACGAAAAGGATCATCAATTGTGTCAACATCTTCATCGACATGGTCGCTAATCCGAAACTATTGTTAAATTTGTTTGACAGAACCACAATGGACCATTTCTTATTAACTGGCCTGGGACATAGAAAATTTATTGAGTTTGACTGGCCATTATGTAAGGGTCATCTCTGTATCCCACATTCTTCAAATCAACGCGTACGAACCCAAAACTTTCAACTTGGACCACGTTAGGGATCCTCACCCAACTACACTCGAAGATTGGTTGATGGTGAACAATATAGTCGAGTTCCCAAATGTTGACAATTTGTCCAAAGTAAGTAGTATTTGATTAATCCACTCGCATTTCTTGATAATGGACACTCCACTATTCTCGCATAGTACTTGTGGCATCATGATCTCTGGTATAAAATGTGTATCCGTTGTTAAGATAACACTTGTATGAATACACATGTCTATCAGGCATTCTGGATAACCACTTAACTCTTTCATTCACTGATTCTATTTTCCGTGACAACATATTTGCTACATAACCATTGAACCAGTCAACAAACCTGCGATTGTGCTCAACTTCAATCCATGATCTATCTCTCGTGATTTCTCTCGACAAGTGATCGCATGTCTTGTCAATTAAAAAAGAAGCGACGCCGACCACCGTGTTGTGAAGTCGCGACAAGTGCATCCGTTTTAGTTCCTCCATGCTAACACTTATATCCCACGGGTTGACCACCGGTAATGCCTTCACCATCCATCCTATTGGTTATCTCCCTCGGTAACTAGAGTCTTATTGTATTCGACATTCGTCTTGAATAAATTCAGCCCAAGACTCAACACGCTTCTTTTTCTACTAAATAGCGTTCGCGCAATGCATCCCTTCTACTATCGACTTATTCATCACATTTCGATGGGTCCCAACATATTTTAGGGATCATCTCGAAAAAACCCATTTTCCGATCAAGACTTTGTGTCAAGTGATGCATATAAAAACATCTCGATGAGGGAATGGTCAATACTTTTTTTGCTTTTAAGAATGATGTGTCTTGTTTTTTTGCTTATAATCGAATGCATATTTTCTTCACATCCGATTTTGCAAGTATAAACATAAACTCGAACTCATCTTAAAGAACATCTCGATATTTTTTTATGGTCTCGATCTTCTTCTTCGAAACCCGTTCCCCTACATCCACTTTCGTTCCCCCTTAACTTGTTATCTGGGGCACCTTAATAAACTTAACCTCGCATAAATTATCAAAACTAAAATATCCCAACAATTTCCCCTTTTTGATAATTACAAAACATTTGAAAATCACACTTTACGAGATCGGGTTTTTGTTTTAAAAATTAGATCACCCTTAGAAGCGATCACTTTGAAAATAGTGATGTTTGAACTACCCACTCGATACCAATTGATGGTCCCAATTTTATGTCAAAAACCCATTTTGGCGCCGATAGATGTTTGTCAAGTGTTATAAAAATCACCTACAAACTTATACTATTTTTTTTTGATTTTTAAGAATGATGTGTGGTTTTGTTTATTTTGCATATGACAAGTTAAACATTTTCCCTTAACATTTGTTTAAACCCTCAATCTTCCCTTAACAGGATGGGAAAAACTTAACTAAGCTTAGGATATAACATTTGTAGATGTTTAGATTCAAGGTAGAACACTCTTTGAATATATCCGAACTCATTCACACTCTCATCTTATCTCCCTCATGGGATTGTCGATAGATGTTTACTGAAGTTCAAACTCACCTACAAACTTATCCTATCAAACCGATTTGGGTAAGGTTTGTTTGGTTTTTCAACTAGTTTGAGATTTTCCCTTACATTTGTTTAGCCTCAATGCTAAGGATGGGAAAATTTCTCTAAGCTTAGGATATAGCATTTGTGCTTAGATCTAAGGTAGAACACTCTTGAATATATGTGTGTATCTCTCGCTCTGTGTTCTATGGTGGGAATGCTTGAGTATATAGAATCGGGTGCACAATTCCTTTCAACGTCCCTTGTGTTTGATTTGCCTTAGCCGTCTACTTCAAAGGCCATATTTCAGGACTCACATCACCGCACACGACCTTGGGCCGAACCTACGAACCCATATCTTCTTAGCTCAGAGCATCGTTAAGCACATTCTCCACACTCTTCCACATTCATCCACTCTTGATAATGAAGGAAGAACTTGTATTTATAGTGTGGATTTGAATGTTACCGTTGGAGAGAATCACATTCAAATCCATACTACTTTGTGGCTTTTTGCAGCTTTTTCAGGCTTGTCGTCTTCCTCTCATTGGTCCACGCCACCGAATCTAATCTTCTTATATTCTTGAGGATCTTACGAGTCTCGGGATCTTGATTCTATCGAGCCTTGAGTTATCTCCCCGAGCTATCCGAGAGCCTTGGGTTATCTGGTTATCCCGAGCCGCCCGGTTTATCTAAAATATCGAACCTTGAGGGTATCTGAACCTTGAGTTATCTAGCGTTCGGGTTATCTAAGCCTTGAGGTTATCTAAGCCTTGAGTCTATCGAGCCTTAGTGTATTGATCATCTTGAGTCTTAGGGTTTATTCTCATCTTGAGTCTTGATGGACCTTGTACGTCGAGTATCTGCTTGACACTCGGGCTTCTTGAGTTCGATTCTTTGAATTCCATCGACATCGACCCTCGAGTCACGTTGACTCAGCTATCGATTTCTTCTTGCACGATCTTTTCGGCTCGGTGATCAGATCAACATATCTTCAGGATCATCTCAGAATAGCATCAGGTCATCTGCATCAAGTTAGCATATCAGGTTATCATATCTGATCTCGATCACGTCTGATCTCGATCAGTCTCATCTGCTCATCTTCATATCTGATCTCGATCATGTCTGATCTTGATCAGTCTCTTTTGCTTATCTTCTGATCTGCAACCTTTTCTTCTGATTCGCTGGCTTTAGCTTTTCTTCACATCTGATTTTGCACAGCTCATAAGTAAACTCCAGAACTCATCTTACTCATCTTATCTCGATCATTCTCGTCTGCAGCCTCGTCTAATCTCGATCTTCTTCTTCTAATTTCGTGAGTTCCCCCTTAATTTGTTCTTTCGTTCCCCCTTAACTTGTTATCTGTAAATTAGCTTGAATAACACAAGTTAATAATGTTTTGGCATAAATTATCAAAACTAAAATATCCCAACATATCCTTTGAGCACTTTCATATATCTCTCTACACCATACATCCATCGCATACGAGCAGGACCACACATCCTTGTCTCGTGTACCAAATGAACTGTTAGGTGAACCATTATATCAAAAAATGATGGAGGGAAATACATCTCAAGCTCACAGAGAGTCCCCACAACTCCTCTCAAAAACCAAGCAATTTTCTAGGATCTATGACCTTGCTACTCATTGCCTTGAAGAACCAACATAACTTTGTTATGGTTATGCGCATTTTCGTGCAAGATAGAACGTATTGCAATGGGCAAGAAAGTCTCCATGATGACATGATAGTCATGCGATTTCAGATTCATCAGTCTCACGCCATCATCTGATACAAGTCTCTGTATGTTGGAGGAATAACCCTCTGGTAGTTTCACATCCTTTATTAGCTGAGGTAACTCTTTTCTCTCATTCTTGGACAAGGTGTGTGCAGCAGGAGGTAAGAACGGTTGACCCATTTCTCTAGGCACAGGTTTTAATTCTGCTCTTATTCCCATATCAACCATATCCATTCTTGCATTGTAACCATCCTTGGACTTCTTATCGCCTAGGAGAGTGTTGAGCAAGTCGACACAAACATTATTCTCAACGCGTGCATTAGATCAATGAAGTGTCTAACATACAACTCTTTCCAATAGGGCAATTGAAAGAAAATTGATTCCTTCTTCCAACCACTAGTGGGGACACTCTTTGTGAAGATCTTTCCGTACTGTGTGTCGATATTCTTCATCTCATTCAATACATCCGAACCTGACAATAAACGTGGTGCTTCAATTGCCTCAATTGTGCCATCGAATGCATCGGCCATTATTCAGATACTTATGGGTTGGGTCCAACCACCTCCTATGTCCCATATAAACCAAGCCCTACAATGACTCAAGTGAATGTGATGTGTCTTCTTGGTACAACAAGGACATGCATCGCCCCTTTCACACTATATATCTAGATAGATTCCCGTAGCGGAAAAAGTCATTGATAGTTCCAAACAAAGATGGCCTTCAACTTGAAATTCTCCTTTCTACAAGCATCATACACATCGACACCCTCATCCCACATGAGCTTCAAGTCCTCTATCAAAGGAGCGGATATACATCTATGTCGTTACCCGGGGTTGTTTGGGTCCCGATATCAACATAGACAACATCTTGTAAGTGGGATTCATGAACAACTTCGGGTGAAAGGTTATAAACCAATGTAATCATCGCCATGTACTATGGTTGGTACTTTGATACCGAACGGATTCATTCCGTCGATTAAGAGTGCAAGACGCAAGTATCGTGGGCTCGTTGCCAAATTCGGATGCCCGACATCGAATGTCTTCCATTGGGGGTGAATCGGCAGGTGTCTTAGCATTCCATCTTTGATCATATCATCATGATGCCAAGTTAAATTTCTAACATCCACAAATACTACTATACATTCTCCTGAATCTTGGTATTATTGAAAAGTACCACAACACCTTCAAGGAGATTTATTTTTCTTATATCGCTTCTCCCCACACTTGGGACATTCATCGAGGTCTGCATACTCCTTCCAAATAAGATACAATCACCCTGGGACAAGCATGAATTTTTCCGATGTGTTAACCCGATGGACTTGAGCATTTGTTTAAAGATCATATGCTCTCTTAGGCAAGACATTTCCATCGTGCAATAGACCACTAAACTGCTTCCAGCATACTTGTGAAGCACTCATCGGACAACTGGTGAGCTGCTTTTTAGGTTGAACAATATCAACATAGCTGACAGTTTTGTTGCCTTCTTACACCCGGGCCACAGTGGTAATCCAGCAGAATCCCTTAACTTCTCTGACATATAAGGGTGATCTCGCAGATCATCGTCATCCCCACTCGATGTATCAACAACGAGACATCATCGAAAAATATCCACATCCATCGGTATCTTCAAACTTAAAGTCGGTTTCTAGGTTGCTTGAGCTACATCCATCTCTTCTCTCACCATGATATGTCCAAACAAAGTATATGTTTTATCAATACCGTGAATCATCAAGTGGTCAAAACAGACTTTCTCGACCACTAACGGTTTTTCCATTCATACATTTCCAACACGGACATGGAATGTACCGAGGGTCGGTGCAGTGTCTAATTGCATGATTACAAAATTCTTTCACCCCATTACTATACTCATCTGATAATCGATATGCTCGAACCCACTTTCGATCCATATAGAACTAGAGATGCCTATAGAAAAGGCAATATGAAGTGTTTCTCAAGATAATGTATCCTAATGTATTAAACCTAAAAGTATTAAACCTAAAAGTATTACAATCCTAATGTATAAAACTTGCATATAGAATGTGGTAGTACCTAAGGTTTGTATATTGCATGTATCTAAGGATTTGTTGCTTCTCCAAACAATGTATATAACCTAATGTACCATCATTAATCATCTAAAGCAACACACTACTATCCATTCACCAAATCATCAAATTAATATAACCAAAATATATCCTAATGTATTAATCCTAATTTATGCTTAAATCCTCACACAAGCATATTATCAAACACCTTGAGTGCATCAATTGTTCATATCTAAGTTAGCATAAAAAATCAAGCCAAGCCACACAATATATATTCATCTTTAACAAGTTGTTCATCTCTAACACTAACAACATTAATACTAATAAATTAACACTAATTTATGCTTAAATCCTCACACAAGCATATTATCAAACACCTTGAGTGCATCAAACACCAATATATATACACCAATATACATACACCAATATACATACATCAATATACATACCCAATACATACAACATGATATATATACACCAATATACATATATATATACACCAATATACATGATATACATACACCAATATACATACACCATACATACAATTAAACAAAGTCATGCAATATATATATATATATATATATATATATATATATAAACAATTAACAATATATAAATCAAGCATCAATTGTTCATCTCTAACACTAACAACAATTAATCCTAACAAATTATATAAACAATTAATCCTAACATATATATATACTAACATATATATACATATACACATTAATTCAATATATATATATATATACTAACATATATATACTAACATATATATATATATAAAAGAATAATTACCTATGGAAGGAGAAAGGCGGCGACGGCGGCGGCGGTAGGGGAGTTAAAGGCAAAAGCGGCACCAAGGGCGGTAGGGGAGGACGCAAGGGATGGTTCGGTTTTGGGGAGAGGAGGAGGAGGCTAGGGCTTCGTTCAAGGGATTTGGGGAAATAAGAGCTAATGGGAAGACGACGGCGGAAGCGGAGGGGAGGACGCAGCGTGACGGAGTTCGATTTAGGGTAGAGGAAGGAGGAGGCCCTACTGCAGGTTCGCGATTTAATTTGGGAAAAAATATAAGTCTGGTTCGCGATTTGGGTCATTATTTAATTATCCGAACACTTGGACAGCGGTTTGGAACCGCTGTCCAAACTATGCCCTTGGACAGCGGTTCAAAACCGCTGTCTAAACACTTGCACAACGGTTCTCAATCGCTTTCTAAGTGTTAAACTTGGACAGCGGTTTTGAACCGCTGTCTATTTTTTTATTTTTTTTAATTAAAACCGCTCTCCAAGCTATAGCTTGGAGAGCTGTTTGAAAAAATGGTTGTCCAAGTGCAGTTGTGCAAGCTCAAATGTGTAGTAGTGAAATTTACAGAATTAAAATCAATCAAACCACCACACTCGAGCTAATACCCGCCCATCTCTCTATGAAGAACACTAGCTATGCGGTTTTCAGAATGAACTCAGTACACTCTCACTCACTATGTGTGTATCCTCTCTGTGTATCTATACAACTTACTCTATTTATGGAGAACCACCATGAGTTATAGGATGGAAGATGGTAGAAATACGTGCACGCTAACAACCTCTAACAAATTCACGTGCATGTGCGCATGCTCAACTGAAACAGTTCTGATGCATACATGGCACGAGGGTGTCACTGATTTCGGCCCGCCTGATGCGCGACCCAGCCCTCAAATTTGCTTCTAGAACTTTCCCTTCACAACTCGAGTGATACTTCCACAATATATCCACAAATATATTTGATACTTCACAGTTTGTGAGGAGGAAACTAATTTTCACTTACTGATTTGCTTTTTTAAAAGATAATGTAGTTTTATTGATCAAGAAATAGAGACGACAAAGTAATAAATAAAATTAACGTATCTAAAACATACATTATCGATGAGGGTATTCAAGTGGATCTTGATTTTGAGAGTTTTTTGCGGTTTTGGTCCCACAAAACACACCCCCTCATGATTTTGGTTACAAACCTTACATTTTTTGTCCCAAAGTCGAAAATTTTGACACATTTGGTCCCACCGTTAATTTTTCCATCAATTTCGTTGACACTTTTGGTCCCATAGGATTTCCGGTCAACAGAAGCGTGTGATGGCGTATTTGGAGGGAAAAACATGACACTTTTGGTCCCATAGAATTTTTACTCAATTTTTCATCAAATTTTCCAGAATTTATGGAGGGAAAATGTAACTCTTTTTAGGGAATTTTTTTGCCTTTGTGGAGGGAAAAAATGGCTCCATATACACCTATATATATGCTGCAACACTAAATCACTCATTCATACATAGCAACGTTAAAACTTTAAAAAATGAGCATGAGTAAAGATGGAGCTTCATCATCCTCCACAACACAAAAAATGGGCACATCACCTTGTCTGCTATTGTGGCAAACCTACTGTCACTTATGTGTCTCAAAGACCAAGAAGCAAAGGTAGGTTGTTCCATACATGTGTTGACTCCCTAAGTTGTGGCTGCAAATTCTTTGTTTGGGCAGATGAACATGAAGTGGCTGAGCAAGGCAAGTTTCCTGGAATGATGAGGAGAATTGATAGCCTAATTCTTTGAAAAAACTTGAGCTAACTCCTCGGAGCTAAAGGATGCAGCTCATGGGGAAAGAAATGCAATTGAAATGAATGAAGAAATGAAGAACCAGATAATATGCATGGCTGAAGAACTCTCTAAAGTGAATCAGCTAAAAGTCGTCCTTTTCATTGTAATAATTCTATCTTGGGCACCTACTGTCTTCAAGTGGATGGATTGAATCTAGCTAGCTATGTGTCAAAAGTCCCTGGCTATGGAGGGCATTTGTAAAAGTCCCAACTTATATTTGGGCAATATTATCTACTGTTGCAATGAAAACAACATGCTTGCAATGAAAACAACTTCACAAATATCAAAATCACATTAACAAACAGCATCAACATATATCACAAATCCCATTGTCTAAAGCAAAGTCTAAAGCAACATACAACCATAGAACAAATCCCATTGTCTAAAGCAGCATATAACCAAAGAACAACATAATTCTAAAACACTTAAAACAACACCACTCATCACCATGAAATTGTCTAAAACCACTTGAATAAAATTGTCCAAAACCATCACCAACACCCATTGTCTAATCTTTCGCCTTTTTCACCTTCTTGCCCTTGCCCTTGCCCTTGCCCTTGCCCTTGCCCTTACCCTTACACTTGCTTGTAACACTAGAAGCAACATTGGCAGCAGCTTGAGTTAAAAAAGACAAGGTCACAAATTTCTTACCTGCTTGTGTTAGGACTCTCATTCCATCTCTATTAGTGTTGATACCACCAATATTCACATTGCACCCAATGTAGGTGTTTGGGTTGAAATGCATACCAGCAGTTGGGACAATTGGAGTTGAACTTGATGCACCAAATTGAACTTGACCTCCAATACAACTTTGTGGGTTGAAATGCATAGGTGGAGACCTCGACATTTCCATAGACGTGTCGACACCACCAAGTGGTTTGATGTTGCAACTAAGGAGGAAGAAGTGGTGTTAGGGTTTTTTGCATCGAAAGTTATTAAAAAGGGAAAGCCGACGATTTGTTGTATATGAGGGGTTTTATCTTGGCGGAAACACCCGCTTGAAAAACCCCGAGGGAGTTTCTCTCCGAGCCTTCATGGGGTTTGCGTTGGGGATGGGGTTTGCATCGAGCTGAGGAAAACTTTTCTCTTGAGCCTCGGGTGGGGTTTTTTGCATCTTTTATTTAATTGTTTTTCAAGATTTTTATTTCTGAGGGGTGTTTCCCACCCGATTTAAATGGACTTTCCTCGGTGGGGTTTTTCCATTCATTTCTCTATTCCTAAAGTTTATTCCAAAATTATCTTATTCATAGGGCTTTCTCTTTTTTAGATGCAAAAATTATTTTCAAAATTATCCCTTTAGCCTCGGATTAACATTTTCTATGGGGTTTTTTTCAGATTCACGGTGGCGAAAAACACCCTATTGAACACGAGGGACTTTTTTCAACTTGAAGAGATAATATCCCAATTGGAAAGTTTAATAAGCCTCGGGTGGGATTTTTGTGGAAAAATTTGAGGAACTTCATTGCTAGTTTAATTCTTAAATTGGGATCATTTTTCTCGATACTTTTTGTGGCCTCGGTGGTGTTTAAAGGAAAAATGTTGGGCCTAACTAAGAGTTGTTTAACAAATGGGCCCTTAACTTTGTTCCTTGAAGAAATCTTCATTACCTTTCCATTCTATTTAAACTTTAGTTTTTTTTTTTTAATGTTTTTTTTAAAAATCTTTATTTCCCTAAAATTGTGATAGAATTTTTGGTTTGACTTTTCAAAACCCTAACCTTTTGTCCCCACTCTCACGATTTAAGGGATTTCTAAACTCTCGGTTTGTGTTGCAAAAATTTGGGAATTTAATTATGTTTCATTATTGATTGATATTTCTTGTATAAGTCAATTTTAAACAAAAGATTACTTTCATGAAAAATATTCTAACTTCTCACCTATTTTCTCTCTCTTCTCTCATCTTTCTCTCATCATCATTTTTATCTTATTCATATTGTCCTTGTTCTTCGTACGTTTACCCAGAAAATCATACAAAAAATTACAATTTACATTCCATATATATTGGTACATTACATTTGGTATCCAGGACGGGGTTTTTCTTATCACCATGGTTTTGATCAAAAACACCCGTTTGAAAATGCCCTTTACAAAGAGACAAAAACGAAATTAGAGCAACTTCTTCTTCTTTGAATCCTTTCGAGGTCTTTGAAATGGAAAGCTACTGGTGATAAAATGTAGGATGTTATAACTACTCTTTCTACAGAGGTAGATAACAAGTTTGCTGGTATGAGTGGAGAACTTTCCATGTTGGGAGATAAGTTGACAATGTCACTTTCTATGTTTTTGGCAATGATCTGACTTTTGATTTCTTAAATTTAAGATCTTAATTTTGATAGAGGAAAAGGTCCTAGCAGTGGCCCTTCTATTCTGGGAAGCCCTAGTTTTGGTTTTTTTCAATGGCTCCTCAATGATATTTTTTCATGGTTCTCGACTCTTCAAATGGAAGGTTAATTCCCAATCCTACTCCTATTTCCATTCACAGCCCTATTCCTAAAGTTTAGTTCCCTAAATTTGATGGATCTAACCCTAGGGGTTGGGTTTTTAGATGCAACAATTATTTTCAATTAATCCCTAATGTTCCTGATCCTAAGAAGATTAACCTTGCTTCTATTCACTTTGAGGGTAGAACTGCCTCATGGTTTGAAAAATTTTGCTTTGAAACCTCTTCATGTTACTTGGGATCGGTTTGTGGAGATAATTTCATGTGAGATTTGAAGAGATAAGGGATATTTCTATTATTGTTGAGTTTAATAAGCTCAAAAAGCTTTTACGGGTCTTATATGGATTATGTGGAAATTTTTGAGGAACTTCGAGCTAGTTTAATTCTTAAATTGGGTGATCATTTTTCCGGATACTATTTTGTGGAGAGCTTCATTAGTGGGCCGATACACGAGTTGCAATCTTTCTAAATATGTTTGCACCCACTTCTTTCTTCACACATTTAAGCTATTATTCTAATCAAAAAAAACAGGGAATATACCATGGATACTCTAACTAGAAAGTTCAAGCCTCCTTATAGGAGCTCTAACTCTAACCCTAACCCTAACCTTAACTTTTGTTCCTTGGAAGAAATCTGATTTGTCAATCCCACCTCCAAAAGTATGTTAACCACCTTTTAAACTCTCTCAAACCTCCCATTAAACTCCTTACTTATATCTTTGAAAAACCTATGGCTGCTAGAAGGAGAAAAGGTTGTGTTATAATTGTGATGAAAAAGCGCAATTCCCGCGAAAAGTAACCATTTTACATGTTGAGGTGAATAAGGATGACGATTGGTTTGGACTCCAAAATTCTTACATCAATGTTTACAAGGTGCCATAAGTGTAAACAAAAAGATTACTTACATGATTTTTGGTGAGGACATTTCATATGAATCTTCCGACTATGTTCCTCTTGAGGTCACACAAGAGGTGATCTGAGCGAATGGAATTATGGAAGAGGTTCGGATGACCTTCTGATCTTTATCGTGTGCATAATTGTCGACCATAAGTTTTACAAAAAGATGTCACTAATGTTGAATGAGGATTATTAATTTAAAGATTGTGGGGGTCATACACTTCATATATTGATTGATCTTAATTTTAGGGCAATCAACTTTATTAATTCAAGATTCATTAGAAGGTCCAATCTTAATTCTCCTAAAGGCCCCCCGAAAAAAAATTGAATAGTGTTGCCCTTTTCCACTACCACTTTTAAATTTATGGATAAAAGGTGGCAAATGGGCAAAATGATGGTACAAGATTATCTCATTAAATTCAAGTGGATTCTTTTTGTTGGTCTATTTTCTTGAAAGAATTCAATGATTTTCAATATCCTTTGAGATTATTGGATCTTTGTCCAAGTTGTGATTTGATTTTGGGAGGTGATTGGGTGAAATCTTTTTTACCACACAATTGAATTGGACTATTCCCAAGTACAATCCATGTCTTTGGAAGCATTAGCAAATCCACATGACAATCAATTGTTCAATCCTTCCAATTTGTCATTACTTGGCAAGAGGGTTAAACTACTTTTATATGAAATATCTTTGACTTCTGCTAATAAACAAATACGGGAATTGCCAACTCATTTCTCGAAGTTCTCTCTTTTCAAAATGTTACATTTGGACAACCCTCTTGTTGTCCAAGATTTCTATGTGGTCTACTTGGCTACTCCCATCTTTTTATGGGGGGGAATTCGATTTTAATTATCTTGAAATTTGTAATCTTAGATGATTATCTTAATAATTACATTTTTTATTTTTTTTTTGAAGAGAGCCTACGGATTACCTCCATCAAGGGTATTGAACATCAAATCATCTTGAAACCGAGATAGTGTTCCTAAACAACCGGTTTCCCTGCTGGAGACTTCTCACTCCCACAAGGAAGAAATTGAGAAGATAGTGCAAGAGTTGTTACACTCTGGTACTATAAAGATCATAGCAGAGCCCTTTTTGCTTCACCACCATTTTGGTCAAGAAAAAGGACAACAATTGGAGGATGTGTGTTGATTATAGATACTTAAATGATCTTACAATCAAACACAACTATCCCATTCCTATAATTGAGGAATTGTTGGATGAATTACAAGGTGCAAGGTTCTTTTCTAAGATTGACTTAAGATCCGGTTATTTCCAGATCTTAATGAAACCAGAGCACGTGTTTTTTTAATAAGATTTAGAACTCATAATGGCCATTATGAGTTCTTAGTCATGCCTTTTGGGCTCTGCAATGCCCTGCCACTTTCCAAATCCTTGATGAATCAAATTTTCAATGATTTTCTAAAAATTGAAATTTGTTACGGTCTTTTTGATGATATTTTGGTCTATAGCTCCACTTGGGAAGAGCATTTACACCATCTATCTATTGTTTTGGGTATCCTAAGGGCTAATCAACTGTATTTAATCATGCAAAGAGGAGTAAATGTAATTTTGGCCAACTTGAAATTGAATATCTAGGCCATATTATTTCTCATATGGGAGATGTGGAGGAAAAATCCCAAAAAGATTGCTTAGATGGTTAATTGTGAGACTCCAAAAACTCTCAAATAATTAAGGGGTTTTTAGGTTTGGTAGCTACTAGAGAAAATTCATCAAGGGCTGGCCAAGCCTTGTTAGCGAATTCCACTCACCACCTTGTTGAAGAAAGATGGATTTTATTGGAATTGAAAAGAAAGGTAATTCTCATTTTGAAACTTTTTTTCTCATTCGAATTGAAGAGATCCACTAATCTATGGTTTTTCTAAATGATCCCATGTTCTTCACCCTACAACGCATTTAAAGAAGACACTAAGACTTTTGTTGTGGAAACGATTATGCAAGTGGAACAAAGGATTGGAATGCTGTGTTGATGCAAGAGGGTAAGCCTTTAGCATTCATGAAGATAAAGTTTTTTGAGATTATCTTTGTCCCCGCTTTTAGAAAGAATCCATCTATGAAAATTCATTAAAGGAATTTTTTCTAATAAGAATGAAATCATTTTTGAAATGATGAAAAGTATCCAAAAGTGGACACATTATCTCTATACAATTAATCAGGCACACCACTCACGAAATGTTCATTATTAAGAGAAAAGAAAACGTTTCATCAAAACAAGATTCTAAGATACCTATTGGATCGAAGATCATGACTCCTCTCCAAAAGTGGATCACAAAGCTTTTGGGTTTGGATTATGATATCCAATCGACAAGAAAGGTTAAATTTCAACAACAATGTAGTTGATGCTTTCTATCTAGAAGATTGGATCTAAAGAATTTAATGCCTGAGGTTCTTTGCACTTCTCTTACCCTCAACAAAACGGGTTTGCAAGATTGTACCTAAGTGGATTTAGATCGATGTTTTATCTACTTATAAATCGAGATGATTTCATTACTTCTTAAGGTCATTGTTCCTAACCCAAAAGAATTGTGGATTGACTCTTCACATGAGAACTATCCTCGCCACGGTTTACAGAAATTGTTAATGGGTTGGTGAGGTATAAAAAGCTATAGTTCAAGATCAAAAGTTGTTATTGGAGATGTTCGATTTGAAAACTAATTGTTTATATACCAGATGCACCATTATAGTGGGAGGGTTGTTAGACTTCATGGTGGCCATTCTGGCATCTTAGGCACCTATATGAGGTTGAAGAGGGTTTTCTATTTTCATAAGATGAAGGGTGATGTTATTCAATGGATTCATAGGAGAAAAAAGGATGATGTGTGTTGCAAGAGCCAAACTAATGGCTTGATCAAGGTCCTTACCTCGACTACTATCGATTGTTTATGTTGATTTTACATGTTCCTCTCAAGCTTGGACTCATTTGCAACAACCCCATCAATGGATTTTGTTTGAAGGGCTCCCATAAGTCTTAGGGAAAAGATGTTATTTTTATGGTAATTGTGGTTGTGTGTTCAAAAAATATTCACATTTTATTGCTGACTCTGATCACCCTTTTAAGGTGTGATTTGCACAAAATGTGATATGAAAGACTTAGGTGTTTTTCCTTGGGATCAAGGATGTGATTTACAAGTTTCATACATGAATGGGCTAAACAATTCAAAGATTCTAAGATTCGAGAAAGGACAAAATCCATCTATCCAAGTTCTATTTGGAAAGAATTGTTTCCTTTCATCTCATGGGCATTAAACCCAGCCATGAGTTCAGCCTATCATCCACAAAACATTCTGAATGTTGATTTATCACGATAAACCGAGAGATTGAACCAATATAGATTCCGTCAATTATCTCACACACTATCTTTTAAGGAGGTGTATGGTTTAAGATACACCTAAGTAGTCGCCATAGCGTTTATTGGGCTCTAGATCTTCTTAATGGACTTGGATGGTGTTCAATTTGACTAGCAATATCCTCGGTTACCCCCAAGAGAACCAAGAGTCATGAGTGAATTTTTGGTATAATACCAACTACCACACAAGCTTGAAAACAACACCCTTTCAAGGTTTGTATGGATATCCTCCTCCTTCTTCTCGACTATGGGATCTGTTTGGACTCTACCAATCTAGTTGTAGATACTCTTTGCTGAGGGTTCAACAACGTCAATCGAAACTGAATTTTCTTTTTTTGTTTATCATCGAGTTGATTGATTGAATGATAATCTCATCAAAGCTCAAGATAGGATGAAAGGGTTTCACGCGAAATGAACATATCGCAGAAGCATGAGCGTTCGGCTCGTGGGTGACTTTGTCTATCTTACACTACAACCTTTTAGGCAAAATTCCCTTCTTCATCTGACGAAAAGAATCTCAAACTTTCTTCAAAGTACTTTGGTCCATACCAAGTGCTTGAGAAAATTTTTTAGTCGGCAATATTATTGCCACATACAAACTAGATCTACCTCCTAATTCCGATTTGCCCCCTCGAATTCATAAGTTTTATCATACCAAATCTTGGAATTTTTCCGTCTCTTGAACCGTGAAAAAAGAAAAAAGATTAGGTGAAAAAATTTGTACCTTAAACACGGAAATAATACAACCTTGCCTCGGTTGGACTTGAATAATGGTCCTCAAAATTCCACATCTTTCCAAACTTAATTTGTAGCGTTCTTGTCATTAAAATAAAATAAATATTGATCCGCCTCTTTTTTTTCAAATTTATGGAAAAAAATTCACTTTGAATTTTGTTAGTGTTTTTATTCTTGAATACAAGATTATCTCATTAAATGAAGAAATGGGATATTCAAATTTTTTGAATTGGTGAAAGATTTTCTTGATTTTCTTGAAAAGATTTTGTATTTCTTGAAATACCTTAAATTCAAGAAGATCCAAATCTTGTTCTTGTGCCAAAATTTTCTCCATAATAGAGGAGGTGGAATTTTGTGGAATATTTTAATTATGGGAAAAGAATATATGGGATATATTCAAGATTTCTTGGTGACCAAGAAAAGTCTTTTTCCCACAATAAATAGGGGATGATTAGTTCATTCCCAAGTTTCCATGTCCGGAAATATTAGCAAATCCACATGTGGTGCAACAAAGTTTATTTTTTTCCTTTTTGTTAATTGTTCAGACATTATCCTTCCACGACACCACCGGAATTTGATTTTGGTTAGTCCGTCCGACCAAAAAGACGCCATCCCGAAGGAGGAAGAAGTGGTGTTAGGGTTTTTTATATGCATAATATTATTAAAAAATATAGGATTAATTCATGCTAAGTAATAATTAATGATTTTTGTTGAAATATTCACCCCAGGGTTTTATCTTTGAAGTTACCCCCGAGGGAGTTTCTCTTTTGAAAACCTTTCGGGATTCCTCTCCTTTATCCTCCTCCTTTCGGGGATCGTTTTGGACTCTACCAATCTAGAGCCTCGGGTGGGGTTTGCATCTCAAGCTCAAGATAGGGAGTTTCTACTAAGCCTCGGGTCTATCTTAAGCTGGGGTTTGCCTCCGAGAGAAAATTGGTCGAGGGCTTTTCTCTACCTCCTCGGTGGGGTTTCCACGCCTCTCCCTTCTACAACCTCGACCTTGAATGGTCTGCTCCCACATCTTTTCTTGTCACAGATCCGGACTTGAGCCTCGGGTGGGATTTTCACTCCCGAGCCTCGGTGGTGTTTAAAGGAATTAATCGACACCCACCATTGATGTTGCAACATCTTATAGGAAGTGGTGTGAAGAGTTGGCCAACAAATGGGCCCTTCGAAAATAATTCTGACCTCCAGCCAGCCCGATTTCATTTAATTGTTTTTTCAAGATCTTTATTTCCCTAAAATTGTGATAAGCCCCTTTGGTCCCCCACTCTCGATTTAAGGGAGGGGTTTGTTGCCTCGAAATTTGGTTATCCTCAAAGGTGTTTAAAATATTCTAACTTCTCACCTATTTTTTCTCTTTAATTGTTTTTCTTTCTCTCATCTTTCTCTCATCATCATTCTTATCTTATTCATATTGTCTTTTTTCTTCTTTTCTCTCATCACGTTTTACCTTATTCATATTGTCTTTTGTTCTTCGTGATACAAAAAATTACATTTTACATTCCATATATATCGGTACATTACAGAGACTCCCTTATGTTGGGGAATTAATTGTCCGGATCTATTCGGGGTGAATATTTAAATACAAATTTAATTCTAACAATTATTACTAGCATGAATTAATCATATATTAATTCAAATAATAATTCAACAACAAATCATGCATACAAATTAAATCACATAAATCCTACGATGCGAATTGCTAGGAGTTTACGTGAACTAACCTCTCAGAGTGACAACCGTTGAGAAGATGGATATCCTGTTCACACGAACAAACCCAAAGAGCCTTCTCAAGTATTCTCTCGTCCTTGTTCAACAATCCGGTGGAAGGATGCTCGCGAACAATTAACAAAAAGGAAAAATAAAATTATGTTGCACCACCTTTGTGGATTTCTAATTTTACCAACACATGGAATTGCATTGGGGATGAAAAATTCATCCCCTATTTATAACAAGGTGGTGGTCGAAAATTTTGATGAGGAATAAGATGGGAAAATCTTTTTCTTGGTCTCCAAGAAATATTGAATATATCTCATATATTATTTTCTTCATATTTAAAATATTCCACAAAAATCTCACCTCCTTAATTTATGGAATTTTTGAAAATAAGGGTCAAGATTTCCAAGATTGGGATCTTCTTGAATTTATGAGATATTCTTGTATTCCAGTAATACATATCTTCCATAATATCTTTTCAAGAAAATCAAGAAAATTTTTCCTTCCTTATTTTCTTCATTATTTTCAAAAATTTACACAATAAATAGCTAAGTGGGAGATTTCTTGAATTTAATGAGATAAACTTGCATTCCAAGAATACTTATCCTCATTCCATAACAAAATTCAAAGAAAATCTTTCTTCCTCTTTTATTTATTTATTTTCGAAAAAAATAGGAAAAATAGGCAACAATATTTTATTTTATTTTAAACACTTTTTTCAATTATTGGACTTTATCTTTGGGCTACTTGAGGGGCCTTTAGGAGAATTAAGATTGGACCTTCTAATGGACTTTGAATTTCCAATATTGAGCCACAATATTATTCAAGCCCATAAATATTAATTAATCTCACTACATAATTAATATTGTATTATCCATCTTAACCCATATTACAGTTAATATGGCTCCCGATTATTATTTCTCGAGTTTAAGATTATCCAGTCCATTAATTAATTTCAGTCACTGAAATAGCTTCACTTTAATTAATATTTTTTCCTTGGTTCAGGAACGACTCAACATTATTATTCATACCGGAAAACTAATTCCACTTGCAAGATTTGGTATGATAAAACTTCTGAGCCTCTCAAGGGGACTAATCAAACAAGACGCACTTGCACACTGATTCTCCGTATTAAATCTTAGCAATCGTCATGTAACTAATAATATTGTCCAAGATACAAGGTATTGAATCACATTGATTCTCTACCCATCGTAAGTCAAAGCAATAGTTATTAATTCCACACGATCCTATTTAAGGGACGGGGATTAAGAAATAACTAACCACTGAGGTCTAATTCTTCTGTATTTAGTTCTGAAGAATTTATCCTCCTGTAGGTCCTCTTCAGTGCATCATAATGCACTAGTGCAATCTCTTCGTCAAGACAAGCCAATCTGAGTCTTACACTTCAACCTTTCACGATGGATTGTTCATTTCCATCTAGGTTGTGAATTCTGTACTTTTAGTTACAAGGGACTGTTAATTTAATCTTTTGTGATCTGGTATCACTAAATTAACTACAATGTAACATGTACTTATTATTGAACAGTTATGCAGTAAATATATGTAACATTAAATGATATTTAAAGCAACAGTGATAAATAATTTATTTCAGCAAATAAGCCTGAAATTCAGTCTGGTTATACAAAGTAAAAGCATAATTTTCAGTATAACCCCAACACCTTATCACAACTCCAGGTGGTCTGGGGATCTGTATCATTATAACCAATCTTATCAGTTTGCATCAGTTCAAAAACCACATTACAACACATTTATCATTACAACCAACAACATTACCTGATCAATAGCAGGTTCCAATGCACTCTTACTTGAACTAGCACTAGAAGTCTCAACTTTCCTCTTCTTTGACTACATTACAGTAATTAGTAAATAACCATTTTAAAAAATGGGGGAGATTTCAGAATTACAAATTTTCAAAAGTAATACCTGCTTTTGTGAAGTTTGATTTTTTTGTGCAGCCAAATCCCTTCTACCTTACCTTGTGGTCGGTCTACTTGGTACATTTTGTTGAACCTGGTAAAATTTATAACATAAGTATATTACAACAAGCAATTGAAAGAATTTTTTTTAAATTTGTACTTACATGCTCAACAATCTATGAGTCTTCTTGTGTCATTAGTGGAGCATCAGCAGGTTGGATCATCTCTACTGCTTCATCATGTGTCATTGTTGCTTCTCTTGCTTCTTCAGCCTCCATATCTTGCACAAACTCTTCACCAAGTTTCAACAATTGGCAACCTGCCCTATTGTGACCCTCCTCTTTACAGAAGCTACACTTCACAGTGAAGTTTTGTTTTGCCATTCTCTGTACACCTCTTCTCTTGCTTCCATCCTCATCTGCACCCAACCTTCTTCTGCTTCCTGGTCTCCCCCTCTTTCTCTTTCCAAAGTTAGGTGGCAATTGAGGGATATAACCAGTTTTCACCCACAGTTCTTCCCCATTCATTGGTGGAATGGAATGGTGATAGATGTCTGAGTATACCTCCACTGAATAGCATTTGTTCACATAATCCTCCACATCCCAACCTTGTGAACATATTGCACTGATAGCATGCTTGCATGGTATACCAGAAAGCTCCCACATTCTACAATCACATAGACATTTCTTCAAATCAACTGCATACCTTGTTCCCTCAAAGCTCCTAACTTCATACTCAAAACTCACTGGATTTAGTTGTTATACAGTTTTTGGCAGCATCCATTCTCCTATTCAAAATAGTCCTTATCTTTCCACACAATGTTATTCCCTCCCATTTCCTTTCAACTCTATTCCTATTTTTCTGCAATCTGCTCATCAGGTACTCCCTGATCCACTCCAACATGGTCAAAATAGGGGATGATCTTGCATCTAAGATCATCTTATTGAACACTTCACACATATTATTTACAAGGGTGTCACACCTTGCAAAAGGTGTGAAGTGTGACCTTGACCATTGGGAGGGAGCTTTATCCTGAAGCCAGGCCAAACATCTGGGATCCATTGTTCCAATGTTCCTCATTGCTTCTTCAAATTGTAGTAAAGTATTAGACTTGGCAGCAGCCCACAATGCCTCTGGAAAGCATCCCCTCTGAAACCTGCTCTCTTCATGTTTCCATGAAGATGTCTAACACAAAATCTGTTCTCAACTTCAGGTAAGTTTTCTCAAAAGAAGGTAACAAACCCTTCTGCTTATCTGACATAAATGTCATCCTCTCATCTTTGTCCTGCATCAAGTCATCCTCAAAAGGCTCAGAAACCACTCCCATGCCTCCTTTGTCTCACTTCCCACAACTGCATAGGCCAATGGGTATGGATCATTGTTGGGATCCATACCCACTGCAGTGAGCAGCACTCCTGGACAAGAACCTTTCAAATGACAGTCATCTACACCAATCCATGGCCGCATCCTAGACTTAAACCCCATCTTCAGTGCACCCAGACATATGTAGATAGACTTAAACCTCTTGCATGTATTTGTATTCACCATGTTCAGTATGACAGTTGAGTCAGGATTCTTCTCCAGTAGAGTTTGGGCATAGTCACACAACTTGGAGTACTGATGTGTATCATCCCCTTCAATAAGTTTCAAGGTCTTTTGCTTTGCTCTATAGGCTTGAGAGTGGGAAATATGACAATTCAACTTCACCATAGTTCTCTTTTTGAAGCTTGTGACTGTCTGTTGTGGATCCACCCTGAACTCCTCTGCATACTTATTTGTCAACCATCCTGATCTGACATTCTCAAGATGATATTGTCTTGCACAGTTGTGATCTGGATTGTACTGTCTGATTTGGAAAGATTCTTGGTCTTGAAGCTTCAGTGCATTTATATGTCAATCACAGCCATCCTGTCTACACCTAGCATAGATCCTCCTTGCATCATTCTTTGTTATCCTTAAACCTCTCCCTGTGTCAACACTGTGCATATTCACAGCCTCCTTAAACACCTTTTTTGTGGGGAAAATTTTCAATGAAGAATTCAGGCTTCTCAAGATTAGACCTCCTGAAAGTTAAACAACTGATTTTATCATCATCTGCTTCTTCATCAGATGCAACACTTGAAAAGTCAGATTCATTGTCTATGTTGTCATCAGATAAACTTGAATCAGAATCTATGTTAGTCTCCTCCACAAGGCCGAGCCACTCAGCTTCAATATCTATATTCTCATCAAATATAATATCATCCAACAGCTCATCACCACTTGAACAATGACCCTTGAAATCAGAATCACACTCCTCTTCCTCTTCCTCTTCCTCTTCCTCTTCCTCTTCCTCTTCCTCTTCCTCTATCTCTGTCATAATTGTCTTCCCTTTGCCATTATCTACCCCATGATTCTCCTCTTCCTCAGCTGCTTCTATCCACTCAACTTCCTCTTCCAAATCTACCTCTTCCTCATCTACCCCACCAACAACCCCCTCACCCTGCTCATCTGGTTCTACCACCTCACCCTGCTCATCTGGTTCTACCCCCTCACCCTCCTCATTTGGTTCTACCCCCTCACCCTCATCATCTGCTTGCATCCCATTATCATCATCATGATGAACTTGAGGTTGAGACACTGGTGGGAAGTCATCAGGTTGGGTGATCTCCACTTGTTCTACATTAGTTACTTCTACCTCAATAAGTTGGGACATTGGTGGGAAGTAATCCATGTTGTTGGGAACACTGTTGAACTCATCCTGCATCTTTTCATAGTTCTGAAGTCCTTCAAAGTCCTCTGATATCACACCAAACTCTTGCCCAGGGCCAACTCTAAAAGCACTCAGGTAAAAATGAGCTACCCTTTCTATAGCAGCATTGAAAATCTGCTCAATATCAAATGCATCATAAATAGCCTTGAACTTCCCAGTTTTAGCTAGCCCATAATACACCTTGGTTCCACTGTACCCAAGCTTACACATCAAATTATCCAAATAATCAATATCTACCCTGGTTACATCAACAAAATCAAATGCACTTATTGTGCCTCCCACATATCCTAAATTTCCAAAACAATTTTTACGCAGTGCTCCCCCGTGGTACATTTTAATAGTATACAAAAATCTGCATTTGCCTACATTAGAACAAAAAAATCAAAAGTTCAGCAAATGAATAATTTCAGATTGATAATTTCAATATTTAAGAACAAAAATCAAAATTGAAGAAATGACCAAATGCTCTAATTTTCAATAAAAACAAAATGCTCAAATGCCCTAATTTTCAGCAAATGCCCTAATTTCAAAATTTCGGTGGAAATTGAAGAAACCATGCCCTAATTACAGACTTGCCATAATCGGGGGCTCCAAGGTGTACAAGCTTCTTCCTTCGCAAGAAAGGTAGAATATATGGCTTAGGCAACGGTCTTTGACTAATTCTCATTGACGAAGGCGGGTGTATGTTCTTCGCTTCGGTTCTTAGGTTTGCAGGTGCGGGTGGGGGGGGGTTTTTGAAGCGGGGGGTTTTACGACGTAGAGGGATTTTTTGTAGCGGGGGGTTGCCTTCTTTCTCACGAGCCGCGATTTCTTGTTCCATTATTCATTGGGTAACGATTATTCAAAGGGGTTAACACGATAGCGGCGATTTACGCGGCGGAGGGAGGAAGAACGGTTGTTGCGCGGGGGAATTAGTTCAGTTTGGGGAAGAATTTTTCCAAAGTGTGAAGAATAATCAATTTGGGAAAGAAACGGTTATTTTATTCTTATTAAAAAAATTTATTTTTTAACGTTTGACTGAAGGGCGCGTGTTCTGGACGCGCGAATTTGACGGAAATTTGGACGGTTCTTCCAGTCGTGGGACCAAATGTGTCAAAAAATTTTGACTTTGGGACCAAAAATGTAAGGTTTGGGACCAAAATCGTGAGGGGGTGTGTCATGTGGGACCAAAACCGCAAAAAACTTTAATTTTGATCTCACACACGAGGCTCTCAAGATTTCCGGGCTTTTGAGTTCGCTTGATTCACATGAATCATAAAATTAAAATGAGTTTAATAAAAACTCGTTTGAGACAGTCACATATATGAGACGTGGTATAAATTAACAAAAATTAACACCCTTCCCACTCAAAGTGTTAAAACACCAATAGGCCACTAATTCTAAATTGGTGCAAATGATGCATACAAGTATTTGTCTATAAACTATATATGTTTCCTTGCTGAGTGCTGTAAGTCTGTAACTATGTTCTTTTAATTTGAATGCCCCGCAATGTGATTGTACACATTTTCATTCTATTTTCTTGTTAGTTTTACTATTTCATCAATTTGCATGCTCATAAGTTGAGTATGCACTTTGTAAGTTTGTATAACGTAACTTTGTGTTTTGGTAATTAATTTTAGAGGCATGCTTGCGTGAGACGGTTCCACGATGAGTTGGAGTATAATTTTTAGGGTTTTTTTTTTTCGGACCCGACCCGACTGACACGACCCAGACCCGACCCGAATGGTTCATGGTTCAGGGTTTGTGTTCGGATTCATGGTTCAGGCTTCAGGTTTGGGTTCATGGTTCTGGATTAAAGGTTCATGGTTCAGGGTTCGGGTTTGGGTTCATAGTTCGAGTTCAGGGTTCGGGTTTAGGGTTCGGGAATGGAAAAAGAATAGAGGGTGAAATCACTCAAGTTCTAGTATGTGATTAATCCAAATTAAAATTGAATCGATGCAATTGATGCACACAAGTATCACTCATAATTTGTAAGGGAAATAAATAAAATCCAACCTGTAATTTGTCATAGTTATTTCATTTATGTAATTTGGTTTGGAACACAAGACCAGCTGAGAATCATGTATACAAGTGTACACAAACACACCATAAAATGGGGCATCTATGAATTTGTCAGCCTCAAGTTTTTTTTTTTCAATTTGACATCTAAAATCAGAAAATCATTTGGCTCAAAATCCATTTCTAATCTCTCACATCTACGACTGCAATATCTCATTAGAGTAAGTACAAACAGCAACCAAGTATAAGCATTAATATAACTCGTAACATTAATTAACTGATAATCATTCAGATCTCCAAAGGCCGTAGGAAAACCAAGTTTTAATATAAAAATACAATTCATAAGAACGAAACAAAAGATAACTAGTTTTAACGAGGCATGATAGTTAATAAAACTCCTTCGACAACTGAACATATGTCTACTCTACCTCAAATGGTAATAAGTTACACATAAGTAGATTAGTGAAAAGCAAAAATATATAACTTATAATGCACCCGACCATACCAAGTTGTTCTTATGATGCATAACTAATAAAAAGTGGCCGAGGATGGACAACTTTTCAGCGCCGATTTCACATGTAACCAAATTATAGAAAATGATGGACTCACGTTGAATTCTCAAGGCCAACACCTCTGGGTATTTCAATCAACCACATGGCACGATGTCAACAACATCATCCTTATACTTAAAGCCGAGCCTTTCGATCTTTCCCTTTTGGGCTTCCAAGCAAATGTTAGGCAACTTTCTCCATTCCCCAGTTTTCGGTTTCATCTCTAAAACTTCCCACACCAATTTCCCGACAGAAGAAATAAAGACAGATTCCTTCCCACGGACAAACAACAACATTTAGTCTTTTCTTTGAGGACAACTGGTGGGAAAGTCTCTGTCATTATTTCAGTCTCTAAATTCAAAGTCACAACTTCAGTACTGTCAAGTCTGTGCCAATGAACAAAACCTTCAGTAACAATCGGTGAATCCAATATTGCTTTCCTACCAAGCTCAGATAAGTGGTCAGTACGCACAATCCGTCATGATTTATCTACTCCCACAGTTAATATAGCATATCCATATCTCCTCTTGATTCGCGATACGATACTACCACTTTATAAGTCATGGAAGCTGCATCATATCCTATGGCACTATACTCACAGCAATCAAGTTTATAAGGATATGTAGGGAGACGAAAAGTTTGGCCTGTCAAAGCGTTTGTAACATAAAAAATCAATTCTTTTAAATAGACATACCCCAACATCAAACCGTTGCAAGTTGCAACTGACCCAGACTGGGAAGATTGAGTAACTGATTCCTTTATAGTAATTGAGCTTATGTGTGTTGATACCTTTTCCGTCTTCTGTAGCAGAGATTAAAACTGAATCCGCGGATTCATTCACGTAAACAAGTTCATAACTTGTGCAGTCAAGGTGTTTTTGTATGAAATTTTTGGTGCGTGTCATATGGTACCACTTACGGCACACGAACCTTGCCCCAAAACAAATATCTTGAGCCGGGAAACGTAGCAGAATTTCAAACAAGAGTTCATCTGAAATACACTCATCGAAGTCCTGTCTAACCCTTTTACACCTCCTGAAATCAAATGTGCGATTGCGAGTAACTCCAACCATCTGTGTGAGGAAAAACTGCATCAGTGAATAAAATATACAAACAAAATTGTTGGTCAAAGAATTGAATGATTCACTAAATTTTCTAGAGACATTCCATGGTCTATTATTTCAGGCACCATTAATCTGATCAATGATAAATAAAGCTCGACTAATGAACTGCTCTAGTTTAAGCTATCAATCAAGTTAAGTAATCCTATAATCAAACACGAAACACTTGATTAATTCCTCATACCACCGTACTAGTAACTAGTAATGAATTCAAATCAATACAGAGAATCGAGAAATCAGAAGCAATAGAAGCAGAAGCAGAAGCAGCTTAATTGGCATCAAACTTACATTGATTTATTTATGTAGAAATAAATATATATAGGAACCCAGAATTAAACATAGACGAAAAAAGCTTACCTCTTTAAACTCTTCTTCTTGTTGTTTATTGGCGAGCTTTACCGGACGGCGGCTAAGAAACCACAAATTTTCAGCATTTCTAACTCTAAGATCAAATACAAATATAACTAGTAGTTTCACAATAAAAGGCCACACAAGTCTCAAATTAAAATCTCTATACAAATTCTTGCATAACTAGTAAAAAAATCCAATAAAAATACTGAAATTCTTGTAAATCCATCCAATGAGTTGTAAGGGAATGAAATGAATTTAATATGTATTAATATGTATTTAATATTTTTTTATTATATATATATATATATATATATATGTGTAGTTTGGTTGGTTCGGCTTTTTTAAAACTATAACCGAACCGAAACCGAAAAACCGAATTTTTAAAAAATTAAAACTCAACCGACCGAAAAAACCGAACCGATTAAACCAAAAATCATTGGTTCGGTTCGGAAATTCGATTTTTGGTTTTGTGCCCACCCCTAGTGGCATTATACCTCCGATTTGTTGCTGCAATTCAAATTCAAATTCAAATTCAAATTAATTAATAGCATAATAACAAACAGAGAGAGATTAGATTACTAGCAACGAATCGCAACCAAGAAAACAAAAGAGAATATTTTGCAATTAATTCACCTGAAGAAGAGTTGTCGGTTTCATGTTTGACCTCACAGACTAACCCTAAACCCAACTCCATAAGCTTGAACCGGGGCGGTTACCCAAATGAACCGGCCCACACCATTTTAAATTAATATTGGATGCAAGCATTGTTGATTCAACACGGATTGGGAAACGCTCTAAAGCCTGCGGATCAGTGGCCCTCAACCTCTGGCGCCATCAATCAAGCCAAGAAGAATGAGATCTTGGAGCTCACAGTGTGATTATCCTGTGCCTTGGTGACAATCCATTGCGTGAGGTTGCAAAAGAGAGAACCGCTATTGATTTATGGAAGAAGCTAGAAGATCTTATCAAACGAAATCAGTTTCTAACAAACTATTCATGAAACAAAAATTACTTGCTTTCAAGATGATTGAAGACAAGAATCTGAATGAGCAGTTGGAGGAATTCAATAGATCTGTTGATGATCTGGAGATTTGGAAATCAAACTTGAAGATGATGATAAGGCACTGATGTTACTCAATTCACTGCCAAAATCTCTTGAAAATTCCAAGGATGCACTATTGTTTGGAAGAAAGGATCAGCTAAGTTTTGATGAGATTCAAACTACCATCAACACTAAGTTTCCTCAGATCAAGAGTGACAAGAAGTCTTCATCAAATCAAGGGGAAAGTCTGAATGTGAAGTTCAAAAGAGATAAGAAGAAAGATTCAATCAGGTGGCTTAGCCCACCTGGCCAATGGGCTGGGCTCCTCAATTGAGTGGGAGACCCAGGTTCGATTCTCTTTGGGAACGAATTGGAGTATGAGAGTTATAAGGTGACTTGGTGAATTTGTGGAGTGGTTGGATGCTTGGTGTACTAACTACTAACAATTAACTTTGTCCGATAAAAAAAAAAGATAAGAAGAAAGATTCAAAATCGGCTCAATTTGATCAGAAATCTGGTACTGGTTTTGTTGAGTAGAGAAAACGCTTCTCATGTCATAAATTAGGACATCTTAAGAAGAATTGCTCTGAAAAAGACCAAGAAGACTTCTGAAGATGAGAAAGCAGATGTTGTTGTTGCAGAAGAAGGCTATAAGAGTGCAGGGGCCCTGACTGTGAGTAAAGGCAGATTGCAGAAGGAGTGGGTGCTTGATTCAGGGTGTTCTTTCCATATGTGTCCTCATGAGCATTTGTTTCATGAATTAAAGAAGTTCAGTGGAGGAATAGTTCTTCTGGGAAATGATTAAAGTTGCAGAGTGAAAGGCATCGGCTCCATAAAGGTTAGAATGTTTGATGGAAAAGAAAGAGTTCTCACTGATGTCAGATTAGTTCCAGATTTGAAGAGAAATCTGATTTCTCTTGGATCATTGAATGTTCTGGGGTATGAATTCAATACACAGAAGGGGCTCATACTGATTACTAAAACAGGAACACCAGTGTTGAAGGGAAATAAGGTGAATTGTTTATACACTCAAATAGGGGAAACTATGACTGGCACAGCTGATACTGTGATGAGCAAATTTGATACTGTGCTCTGGCACAAAAGATTAGCTCATGTAGGAGAGAAATACCTGATTGAATTATCCAAGAAGGGGGTGTTCAAGGGAGGGACCATCAGCAAGTTCAATTTCTGTGAGTAGTGTGTTCTTGAAAAAGCTCATAAGAAATCATACAAAAGGTACTCATTCTACTGAAGCACCTTTTGATTGTATTCATTCATACATATGGGGTCCATCTAGAGTTGAATCCCATGGTGGAGGAAGGTACTTAATGACTTTATTATTAACCCCCATAATTATAGGTCTCTTTCTCTCAAAGTAATTTACTTCTTCCGGCTAACTCATTCCCCAACATTTTCTAATTAAAAATCGGGCATTCGAGATTTTTATTGATAATGTATTTGATGTTTTATCTGGGAAAAAATGAATTCCAAGTTTTTTTTTTTTTATCAAAAATTGCCAATGAATAAGACAAGAATTGCCTAGAAAGAACTACAAATAAACCATAAGAAACTTGATTTATAAATAGGTCTAACCAAGAATTGCTCTAGACTCAGAACTTCACTCATTATATGACACTTTGTGTCTCCAAGATCATCTTGCATTAATCCAACTTCAAAGTCTTCTTTTAACATCTTCTACGATTTTCTTAATCTCTGCGTTTTCTTTTCGAAAGATTATGGCGTTTCGGGTATTCCAAATGGTTCAAACAGTACACTCCCACAAGCCCACCTTGAGGGTCTTCTCATCCTTTCCTCTAATAAGTCTACTTATCTTTGGTTTGGATGTTATGACCGTGCACACCCTAAACCAATCAACACATTCCATCCAGATACGAAACACAAAATAGCATTCGAATAGAACATGTCTTACAGTTTTTGGTTCAGTGTTGTAGAATGGACAATGAATAGTTGAAGCATGTGGAAGTGTGTTCCGTCTTCTCAAATTCAATAACTGGTTGGAATTCGCTCCCGTAATACTCGCCAAGTATGAATACTCACTTTAGTCGACACCCACTTATTCCATATGGCTGTAAACACTTCCATGTAGTTCTTATTTTGTCAACGGCCCAAGGGTGCGTATTGTTTTTATTAATATATATATATACACATTTAACTTTATTTATATCTTAAATAAATAATTTATAACTTATAACTCAAATTAACAATTAATTATAACTAAAAACTATTTATATTTTATTTAATTTAAAATCTTGACTCATATTGCTACTAGAAAATAAAGAATCGTCTACGAAAATTTTCAAATAACTACGGAGTTTTCCAACAAAAATAATGCGGTCCATAAATGGTAAGAATTGTCTACAAAATTATTTTCGTCAAAAATTTTATAGGCATGTTGAAAAATTATGTCGACAATTAATTATTTATTCTTGTAGCGTTTCTTCGTTTCTAATGCTATGCAACTAATTTATATCTAAATTCAAAACATATATATATATATATATGTTTATTATATTGTAATGTTTTTTCTAGAAGAAATAGTTTGAATTATTTGTTATTGGTTTATAAATGTAAAAGATATTAATTACTAAATAAATGTAATGGTATTATCGAATGATTCCATGGTGAATACGTTTTGCTGGAGACTGACGCAGCTTGATAAAAACTTATGTGAACTGGAGTTTAATTGAACTTTTTTTTCCAAGTATCACTATTTCATGTGCATATGCATTACGATTGTTGCACACACACTATTACTGTTATGCATATGCACAAACATTTTTAAAATAGTGATAGTGCGCATGCATAACTACTAAAAAAAAAAATCACATAAATTCGAGTTCACAAGAGGTCTACTCACTTAACGTATATCTACTTAAGTCTACTTTGTGATATAAAAAAATAATTACATAATTTAATTTTAAGTTATAATATATAGAATCTCATATTGTATGAATTATTTTTTCTTATATACTCCTTTCATATTACAAGTTAATAATAATTTATGCATAAAGTTTATATATATAATTATGTATATATAAATTTATATATGTATGTGTATGTATTATGTGTTAGCTTCCGGTGAAACAATATGAAATTAATATAATTACATTTATAAACTAATATCATAATATTTTTTAACTGATAATATTACACTTATAAAGAAATAACATATCATTTATGTGTAATGTTATAATATTATTTTATAAGAGTATGAATTCAGTTCACACGACTAACAAATTTCATATGAGAGTTTGTCACCTATTATTAGTATGAAATAAATATTTTTTACTACATTTTTATTGTACACCAATTTTTTAAATAAGAAAAATCATTTTCATATTTTTTTTATTAAAGTTTAAAACATAATTTCTAAAATGTTTTTAAAAAATAGACATGCATGTATATATAAAGTTAAAATATATTATCTCTATTTCAAAAAAATTGAAGAACTTTTATTGCAATTCATATTATATGTATTCCAATGCTAAGGTACAAATTCTAAATTCAAACTATTTCTTGTAGAAAAAATATTACTAATAATTAGGTTTGGCAATGGGACGGGGCAGGATCGGGGGGACAACTCCCCATCTCCGTTTCTGTGAAATTTGGAGACGGGGCGGGAAATCTCCGCAAAGTATTCGAGAAAAAAACTGCCCCATTCCCCACCCCGCCATGGATGTCCATATCCCCGCGGAGAATCGGGATTTGAATTCCCATTCCTCGCTTTTTTATTATTATTTTAATAAATTATCATCTCCATCCATATGGTGAGTTAAGCAACAACTCTCGCTTTTATCTTAATAAACAATTCCAGTTTCATTAGAACAAAAAAAACATAAGATACTAATGAAAAAGAAGCATTTGCTTCACCAATAAATAAACTAATAAAATTTAAAAAAAAATTTAAGACTTCACTATGACACTGGAATCGGCAGCAGGTACAAAAGGCTCATATATGCACAACACGTTTGTATATGATTGAATTTGCGCAATATTAATATAAAAATATAAAAATTCAAATACAAATTTAATAATATTTAATATGCGAAATATAAATTTAAAGCATACAACATCAATAAAAAATAAAAATAAAAATTAATGTTTATTGTTCATTTGTTCTCTCCTTCCATAATTTAGCAATTTCAAAGCTTCGTTTCAAGTGCATTAATACATATTATTTATATATTATATATATTAATTTAAGTAAATTTTAATTTGAGTAAATTTTAAATAGTTCTTAGTTATAATTAATTGTTAATCTGAGTTATAGGTTACTCTTAATTTAAAATATGAATAAAGTTAAGAGTCACTTTCCTGTGCACCACATGCACCAATTCAAATTGGTGCAATTTGATTCAATTTTAATTTGGATGAACTATGCATTCTAAACCCTAACACCTAAACAATTAACCATAAATCATATATGAACCATTCGGGCCGGGTGAATCATAAACCACTTGGGCCGAGTGAACCATAAACCACTCGGGCCGGGTTTGGGTCCGGGTCGAGAAAAAAAATCTAAAACTGAAATTAAAGTTAAAAGAAAACTGAAAAAAAAAAAAAAACTAAAACTAAAATTGAAAAAAATAAGAAAAAGAACTCCTAAAATTAAATTGCACCATATTGATTTGATACAAATGGTGCACAGAAGAATTTGCCTAAAGGTTAAATGTATTCAGTAATCTTATTATATAATAGTAGGAATGTATCACACCAAAGTAATCTTATTATATAATAGTAGAAATGTATTACACCAATTTTCGACAAGTGGCACCTTCAACTTATGACAAGTGGCACTCTAATATTTTTTTCCGAAACAAAGTGGCACTCTAATATGCTGCTAAAGTATTTTGGGTATTTTTATAATTTTCTTTACAAAAGCAGGAGACAATCTATCTCTATTTTATTATTTGTATTAATGCTTTTTAGGAAACGTAGAAAACGTATTAAAAAATCGTTGTCTCCCACCTTTTTTTCTTCTACATCTCACGCAGAAAAATATCAGAAAATGTATCTTTTGCCGCCAGAATTCCGGCACCATCACGCTAAACCGAGTAGCCGTCGTTCACGCGACCAGTGACAGAACAGACGCCGATGTGGTCAGAAACCAGGATCGACACCGCCTCGCCTTTCTGAGCGACGCCGTTTACATCGCCATCATATACGGTAATTTTATGTCTGAATTGAATGGGTTTGTTGAGTCAGTATTTGGTCATTCATTCCTCTTGAAAATTTAAATCAGATTTTTATCTGTTTAGTTTCAATGTAGATCCTGGTTTAATTTCGTCTTAGCACAATTGGGTTTTGGTATTTGCTGTTCACATTTGCAGTTTCCGGAATAGGTGAACGCGTCGGATTGTCCTAATGGTTTTGGATTTGGATTTGGATTGACTTCGGATCGTGCTTGGGCAGGATAGTAAGTGGGCTTGATCCTATTAACTTTTTTGGGGTTTTCTTTTCTGTTAATTGTTTGGTGAAATTTAGGACATGAGACACTTTAATTTGTTTTTTCAGAATTTTATGGTATAATAATTTAAGAATTGATGGATGGAAGGAGGAGGAGACCAACTGAAAATTCTCTCTTTTTTAGAAATTGAATCAAACAATTACATTTGTTGATCATGTAGGTTAAGTGGAAATAGAGAATTATTATCTAAATGAAGCAGACATATGGCGGCTGCTAGAAAGAGCCTCCCAGAGATGGGAGGCTCTGGTAATTTTCTTTCTTTATAAATTTAAAGGAAAATACTTATTGCATTTATATTAAATTTGTAGATTAATCAAAAAGTATTGCAATGGTATCAATGCTCACAAAGGTGTGAAGTAAATACATGGATTCGTGCATTAGCCGGTATAGATAATTTGGAATAGTCAGTGCTAAAATACACATTTTACAATCAATTTTTCACATGAACATCACCGAGAAAGATGGCCTTGGTCGAAGCCTCTAGAATAATGAAATAGATCGTGCAAACCTCTCCCAGTTTTAAAAAAATGTTTCTATTTCTGGAGCAAATTTATTTAAATGTTTTTTTGGTCAATTATTGGCTCTAGAATTTCAATTGGGATCATAGTTGAAGAAAAATAATGTTTGGGCTGAGCTGAAATTTTGAAGTTGGGAAGTAGTCTGCATTTTGGCTGAAAATTTAGTACTTTTAATTTCTAGCATTTGTAATTCTAAAGTTTGTATTCTTCACATTTCAAGTATTAAGTAGATTGAACTGTCGTCATGCTTAATTTTTATTTTAATAGTAATGTTTACCAGCAATTGAGATGTGAGTAGTTTCATGTTGTATAGTTGTTTGTCTGCAAAGGCATGCATCTATTCTTCTGCCTTTGTGCTTTGGTACTTGCAAAAATCTAGCTATTAACTAATTAAGAGGCTGCAAATACAGTAATTTCACCAAACATAACAAGCTAGACGAAAAATTTAGTTTGTTATTTTGATTTTTTTATAGGCGCGTTCAAATTTATTTTATTTTATTTATATTTAAAAGAGAATTGATTATTCAGGGCAGGCTCAATGGATAGGGAAATGGAATAGCGACTGAATGGTTAAAACTCCATGTTAATGAACGAGAATTCCCGTTTAGGAATTGATAAGACACCAAACGAGCACTGTGTAGGTAAAACTACTAATTACTTGGTAATTTTCTTGGTATTGGCTACTTCTAATCTCATGCATTTATTACCTTCGAAATTGGCTGTTCGTTTATATAATTTGATGTGTTAATGCTCCAAAATTATTAGTCAGATACTATTTGAGTGGAAATTAGATTCATGGAACCATGGAAGATTAGCAAAGGCTCTATTTGGAATTGATGGTAGGCATCCCTATTCCTACATTTCCTCAATGAAATGAAGTAAAGCAATGCTTTTAAGTTGTCAATATTTCTTATTAAATGAATTGCTAACAGGTGGAAATGTAACTGTGATTTATGCCTAGGAGTTCTAGACCTTTTTATCAGGTCAGTCATGTAGTGAAAACTAAAAATCTGAGACTGGTTAACTTTTTCTTTGACGTGTCTAAAATCTTTGGAGAGTAAAAAACCATTAACTTGAGACAACACACTGTTTACTTTGTGTATGAGTAGATAATATATTCTTGAACATCAAAACAGTTTGGCATATATCATATGCACGACAATAAGCGAGTTGGAGAACTTGGTCGTAAGCTTTAAGCAAAAAGGCCAGCAGGTCGGAATTCGTCAAATGAGCATTTGTGGCTTAGTTTCATCACATCCAAATGACTGAGCTACTCTTTACTAATATTCGTAGGACATAAGCTGATGAAACTGAAGTTCCAGATCTTAAGACGGTGGAATTCAAGGTTATGAAACAGAATGATCAGTATGAGGTAAGAGAAGTTGAGGTATTCTTTCTCTCTCATCTACTTTTCACTTTTGGTTTGTTAAATTTCTCTGTCATGATAACTGTGGAATCCAAGGTTCTCTGTCATCTAAGTGTTCTTAATCCATCCTCCAAAAACAAATTGTAAGTAAATGTGAAGGTGTACATCACTCTTACCTCATGATGATTGAAGAGAAATGCATTTGTTTGTTTTTTGATCTTAATCAGAAATTTTGTAAGAAAGTGTTCTTCTGGCTTTATGAATTTACATGAGCATTGTTTCATTTGAGATTGATCCCTTCCCAAACTATTTCATCATGTTTTTTTTTCTTCTTTTTTTAACGGTAAATTAAAAACAATATAAATTGATTAAAGCTCATTGCTTTGGAACATGGTTAAGGTCAGCAATCATGTTAATAAGTTTAATATTTAATATATAATTTCTAAAACTGGGAATGTGATGAAATATTTTCAACTGTCAATTTTGTGGTGTGTATAGATTATGATGCATTAGTTTGGTTAATGGTTAGATACGGCTTAAAATAATTGGCATGTTCTGGTCCTTTGGAAGCTTCTGATGACGAGCTTGGGATTCCCAACACATATAATAATCATTAAATTCAGTCTGATGAAAATTTCCTGTTCTGATGTGTTGATAATGGGCTCTGGGAACTTGAAGATGTTGCTGCTAATTACTATACTATTATGCAATTTGAGCTTTTCAAGTTAGAGGGAATTTGAAATTAGTAGGAAATGTTTAGGGGGATATAAGTTAGAGAAAGGAAAGAGTTGGCAACAGAGAAAAGAATATGGTGTGTTTCATTTTTGTTAACTCTCCTTTTGTGGAATTTCGTATGCTCCCCTATTTTTAGATTAGATTTTTGTTTAAGATAGAGATAATTTAGAGGAGATTATGTGTCCTTTGAACTAGGTCCACATGAAACTGTCTTCTTCAAAAATAATACTTCACATTTTAACTTTTTTATTTTATTTTATGTGTTATTCTCCTCAAAATAATTAACTAAACCAAACATTGTGATAAAAACCAAAATTTATAATAGTTTTTACACATTACAAAATATAAAATTATAGCAGGCTCGTGCATGCACGGGGCAAAAATTAGTAGAAAACAATAGGTACTCTTGAGACCTGTTAGACAAAAAATAAGAACTACTCCACTTGATTTTTTTTTTCTTTTTCCAGTAAAAAATCATATACAGTAATAATAAAAATCTGCCAAATCGGCACTTGCTATATTAAAAGACTCATTTAATTGCATTGAGAGGAGAGTCCAATAAATAAGGGGTTAACAGCCAAGTTTGAATATTTTTGTGCCTTTAAATGCTTTTTATTTTTTATTTTATTTTATTTATTGCATTGGGTAAACCTAGAAATATTTTTTATCAAATCCTACAAAATTCACACTTCCAAACATATACAAAATACAAATATATTTTTTTACTTTATACCAAATCATTTCAAATTCTTCCTATAGAATTCCAAATTCCCTCAAAACTATAAACAAATGGGGCCTAAAGCAATGGTTATGAATTTGTGATGATAATATTTAATTATACAATTTTATAATAAAAGTCGCGAACTAAAACTTTTGAGTGGGTCTCATGTGCACCCAGTGCACCATGCACTCATAGTGTATTTTAGAAGCGTGCAATTATACAAAACAGAAACGTGCAATTATTTCAAACAGAAACATGCAACTATGTTCTCATATTAACAGTTGCACTTTTCTATGTAAATAAGTCACATTTTTTAGCATAACAAGTTGCAGACGCTTAAAAACATGATTATGAAGTCTTGTGATGCATGTACCACACAAGATCTGAGACCTAGCCAAAACTTTTACATAAGATAAAGACAACATCTCAAAGGAATTTAATTTAAAATACTAATCGTACCAACATTCAAAGACGGTTGCAAATAGGGGCCAAGGGGGTCACTAGGCCCCCTGGGCCCACTTGAATTTTTTTTTTATAGTTAAGGATAAATTTGTGTGAGACGATCTCGTGATTAGATGGGGTATAATTTGAATATTGTCGCTTTAAAATTATAGAAAGAAGGGTATTAATTTTGAGTGGGTCTCCTTCGCATCAGGGTGCACCGTGCACTTGGATCCATTTTAAAAAATGGGTCGCACATCTCCTTTTAATTCTTATTATGTCAAGCATTTTCTAATAACACCTTGCAGCCCAGCGGCTAAACTCCCTTTTCTCAAGTCAAGTAGGTACTAGGTTCGACTCCCAAGTAGCGAAAAATCAGTAAAAAAAATTTTTTTAATTTGGGGAATATACCTATACATAAACATACTATTAAATAACACAAAAAATGCAACTAGCTAATACAAAAACATACAACTATATAATATAGAAACATGCAATTAGTTAATACTAAACCATGTAACTAGAAAACACATAAGCATGCAATTAGCTAATATTGAAGCGTGCAACTAACAGAAACGTGCAACTAATAGAAGCGTGCAACTAACAGAAGCGTGGAACTACTTATGATAGAAGCATCCAACTACTTATAATAGAAGTGTGCAACTACTTATAATAGAAGCGTGCAACTACTTATAATGTAAATGCAAAAACTACTTATGATACGTAAGCAATTACGATATAACGTAAGCGTGTAACTATCTACTTATAATAGAAGCATGCAACTATTTATAACAGAAGCGTGCGACTACTTATGACAGAAGCGTGCAACTATGTATAATAGAAGTGTGCAACTATCTACTTATAATAGAAGCATGCAACTAGCTAATGCACAAGCATACAACTATATAACACAGAAAACATGCAACTAACTAACATTGAATCATGACTTTAAAAATATAGAAACTTGCTACTAGCTAATATTGAAACATACAATTGAAAAATTAATTTTGCACCACAATACATCAATGGCAACTTCTTGATCGTGATGTCGCACACAAGAGAAGAGAAGAAGTGTGAGAGGTGGTTTTAAACAGAGATTCAGAAGAAAACAAACATATAATATATGAATCTAATTTTATTCCCCTAATTCAATCATGGAATCCCCAAAATCCTAAAATCCCAAATAAATTAATGCGAGAGAGAATCGATTTATTTAGTTCGCCCATATTTCTCATATCTGATCGATGATACCATGTCGGTTCCAATTACACAATTCGCCATAAAAATTTGAAGCATCTGCGGTGAAGAGAAAAGGAAGAAACGAGATAGAAAAAGTGGGGCACGATTCTGGAAAATAAGGAAGAAAAAATAAGTTAAAAAAATCAGAATTTGATCTTTTATATCTGACCCAAATTCAAGTGGTTGGGTAGGATTGGGGCGAGTACACGGATCCTAGATCCGTGCACCAGTTGCATACGAGACCTAGCCATTAATTTTTATTAATTTGTACTAAGACGGTCTCATACAGGTTTTTATCTTATAAGTTATTTGTTGTTAACTTGATGAGGTTAGAGTTATTGACTAATTTTAAAGTATACCTTCTTTTTCTATATAAATTATTTTATTATCCTTCAGGTGGGGAAGAGGGAGCGAAGAAAAAGAAATATGTATAATTTTGATTTTAAATATTTATATATAAATATATTTGATTCGATTAATATAAAAAAATTTAGTTTCAATAATTTTGAATACATATAAAAAATTTGAAAGTGCATTAATTATGACAAAAACTCGCATGAGACGAAGTACAACTTAGCACAATCAATATTCACATCTCCCAAAATGTTAAAGCGTCAATGCGCAAATTACACTATGTCTCATCGTGAGACGGTCTCATGCTTTAATATAAATTGGGTCCCCTCGGCGGAATTCCTGGGTCCGTCCATGCCAACATTTAAGTGTCTCATAAAAAACTTAATTTCGTAAAACTAGACAAAAAGACTAAAATGGTTCAATGTTTGATAAAGTATATTGATAAAAATAAAATGTACATCGATAATTCAAAGAAACTCCACATGCCAAATAAGGGATAAAATCCAAAATAATCCCATAATTTTTCACATTTTTCAAAATAGTCTAAAACAAGTTGTGTTCAAAATTGATCCAAATTTTTCGCGAATTGTACCATTTTCATCTCAAATTTATTGTAATTAATAAAACGACATCGTTTTTTGTCATGTATTTCAGTCGAAAATCTTCAAATTGAATGCTCACATGTAAAGTGCATGACGAAAAACGATATTGTTTCTCAATAAGATCGGTTTTGGGACGAAATTGTATGATTCATATAAAATTGGAATCAATTTCGTACATCAAACTTTTTTGGGAATATTTTAAGTTCTACCTGCCAAATAATTTTATTTACTCAAACAAAACACTCAAATCTCTCAACACTTACGAGATTCATTCCAAAGCCAACCACAAACCAAAACACGAGATGTAATAAGCCAAACTCCTTGTGCATATGTTTGGATAAGAGAAAATTAAGGAAAGACTCATTCTTAGTGCGTCTCTCTCATTCTCTAACTCTCTCACACACACAAACATACTAAGATCAGAACAAAAGCAAGAAACAAACTTTCATCAACTTTCTCAAAAATGATCATCACCCTCTCTGCAATGAGTTTTTGAGCATCCTTCAATCCATCCACACAATGCCAAGCAAGCTTAAGAAGGCTATTGCGGCGGTTAAAGATCAAGCGAGCATCAGCCTCGCTAAGGTATCGAGCAACGCTTCCACAAATCTCGAGGTTGCAGTCCTCAAAGCCACGAGCCACGAAGATGTCCCTATCGACGACAAGTACGTATACGAGGTTTTGCAGCTAGTCTCGTCCAACAAGGCCCACGCTGCAGCCTGTGCCCGTGCTATAGGCAAGCGCATAGGCCGCACACGCAATTGGGTGGTGGCGTTAAAGTCGTTAATGCTCGTGCTACGGATCTTCCAGGATGGAGATCCGTACTTCCCACGAGAAGTCCTCCACGCAATGAAAAAGGGCGCCAAGATCCTCAATTTATCGAGCTTTAGAGACGATTCGAACTCTAGTCCGTGGGATTTTACGTCCTTTGTCCGGATCTTTGCCCTGTACTTAGACGAGCGGTTGGAGTGCTTCCTGACAGGGAAGCTACAGCGTAGGTATCAAAATCGAAGATTGCAGTATTCGATTTGTTAAACTATTCGAATAATATTCTATTCGTGTTCGTTTAAAGTTCGAATTTAAATATGACTCGCTTTAGATTCGAAAGTGGCATTCAAATTATTCAATACTATTCGACTATTCATTTCGAAATTATTCAAATTAGTAATTCGAATACCAAATCAAATAAAAAAACACCTGATTCTTTTACATCCATAGGTACAAGCATGAAGGGTCGGGTTCAACCTACCAACGCAGCAAAAGCAGAGGAGCACGAAGGCAGAACGAGCCCGTACGGGACATGAATCCGACAATGCTGCTCGACAGGATGTCGTATTGGCAGAGGCTACTCGACCGAGCCATTGCAACGAGGCCAACGGGCGCTGCCAAAACGAACCATATGGTGCAGCTTGCCCTACACGCCATAGTGCAAGAAAGTTTCGATCTTTATAAAGACATCTCAGACGGTCTTTCTCTCATTCTTGATAGCTTTTTCCATTTGCAATACCAGAACTGTGTCACTGCCTTCCAGACATGTTTGATGGCCGTGAAGCAGTTCGAAGAGCTTTCGTGCTTCTTTTCCTTTTGCAAGAATTTAGGCGTGGGACGAAGCTCCGAGTATCCAAGCATACAATCGATATCAGAAGAGGTTATCGAGACGTTGCAGGAGTTTCTGAAAGACCAGTCGTCGTTTCCTTCGATTGTTAAGCCGGTGATTCAGGCCCCGACTAAACATTTGCGGACAAGGTCCGCTCGACAAGATAGCATAGGCGGGCAATCGGACATTTCAGCAACAACAGATGGATCGGACCGAAGCTCAGACGTTAGATCACAACCCGCGTCGCTTGAAGACCTTATAAGCGCGGCAGAAACGTGGACAGCCGCCCCTGCTATCTCTATAGACCTCGAAACCTACTCTGCTGCAAAACGGGATGATGCATTCGGGGTGAGCGACACGGGGTCGAGCAGGTCGTTGCCCGTGACCATCTCCGGCGCTGATCTCCTGTCGTTGGATGATTGGACAGACGACGATGACGATGACGATGACGATGAAAAGCAGAGGAATCAAGATCATCAAGAAAATCAACAAGAGAAGCAAAAAGGGGTCTTGGATTGGGAGACTGTGTTATCTGAAACGCTAACATCATCATCATCACAGCCTCAAATTCACTCAGACAATAACGCAAACACCTTTGCTGCATTCCAAGAACAGCCATCAACGGCGGCAGCGAACTGCTCTGACATCGTGTTGTTCGAGGCGGCGGCGCCGCCACAGCCACCGCCGGAACCCCAATTTCCAAGTAATGAACCTTACAACCCTTTTTTACAGGATTTAATGGAATTAAGTGTAGCTTCGAACTCAAACGAGCAATCTGCGACGATCGAAGCCACTCCGACGTTTTCTGCGCAAAATCCGGATGTGCAGAATGAAGAAGACCCTTTTGCTTGTGAAGAGATGTTGAGCAGTAACGTGGATCAGCAGAATTTGCTGCAGCAGCAGCAAGAATTGTGGTTGCAAAACCAAAACAACATTATACAGAAACATTTGTCTTAGTTGTGTATGGTTTCGATTCATATGTAATTTCCTGTACATATTGGAAAATAGTCTATAATAATTTCTTCGCCTTTTTTTTTTTACTGAGTTACGCTGGTTCTTGAACGATCGATTCATGGTTGCTTAAGCATAATTGTACCAAAGTTGAATTGAACACGTTGACAACCAATCTATTTTATATGGAGTACTTAATCTTATCTAGTCTGGGTTAACGGGCATATTTTGAGTTTATTGTACTTTTGATCCCACAGAACACGTCTCCTCACGATTTTGGTCCTAAAATTTACATTTTTGGTCCCAATGCCGAAAATTTTGACACTTTTGGTCCCAAAGCCAAAATTTTTGACATTTTTGGTCCCAAAAACTTACACTTTTTTAGTCCCATTACGACGCCGCGATTTGGGGCCAAAAGTGTTTTTAAAACCCAAAGTGAGAGATACGTCCCGGGATCAAAAGTGCTAAAAACTCGGCATATTTTCAATTAATTCTTAAATTTTGAGAATCACTTATTCTCAAGTAAGACCCAATTTTCAAACTCAACTCATATCAGAGAACTTATTATAATTGATTTTTGTAGGAAAATCTGAAAGTGGTTGTTGTTTGATAGTAAAGTACTTGTGATTAAATTTTAAGAAATTGTGATTGTTTGTAAAATAATCACTTTTATAATAATTTTACAAAACCATCCCTTTCAGTCGTACTCCTCCCCTTTCAGTCGTACTCCTGGAAAAATGTGATATCAAAAGATTCAAAATCAAATCATGAAATAGCCAATGTTTGCATTTAAGCTTAAAAAGAAGAAAAGGAGGAGTCATCGTTTTCATTCCCTTGTTTACAATTTCCAGTTTATGCGTCCAACCTTCATATCATCATCTCCATCCAAATTCTAAAATAAAATAAAAATATAATTATAAAAACTCCTAGGACACTCTGTTCGGTCAATCGTTATTTTATTTCGGCATCGATGTTTTGAATCCGCCCTACCTCAGCTCTTCGGACGCTTTTTACCACTCAGTCTCAACTCTGCAAGCTCTAATATTTACATTACCCACGGTGTTTTTCGACTTGGGATTCTTTGAGGAATCATTTCTCCTGTGCACCGCATGCACCAATTTAAATTAATGCAATTGAATTCAATTTTAATTTGAATTAACTTATGCACTCTAAACCCTAAATCCTAAACAATGAACCATAAATCATATATGAATCATTCGGGTCAGGTGAACCATGAACCACTTGGCCCGAGTGAACCATGAACCACTCGGGCCGAGTTTGGATCCGGGTCAAAAAATAAAATAAAATAAAGTTAAAAGAAAATTGAAATTGAAAAAAAGAAAAAACTAAAACTGAAAAAAATAAAAAAAATAACTCCTAAAATTAAATTGCACCAAATTGATTTGATGCAAATGATGCACATGAGAATTTGTCTTCTTTGAGTGTTGTTATTCAATTTTAAATTTATGGTGTTCTTCTTCTGGTGTTATGCAAATTCAAATTGGTGTTCTTCTGTTTGGAGTAAAGAAGAATTCGATTTGGGGTTTTTCGCTGTCGTACCTCAATTTTGAATTTTCGGTGTTCTTCGATTTGGGGTGGGGATAATTCAATTTGGGGTTACTGGTGTGTTTTTTATTTGGATTCTTTGATGATGGAATGGAGCATAAAATGAAGTTCTGTAAATGTTGTATTGTATTGAATTATCCAGGTAATGTAGGTGTATACATTGTGAGGATAAATCTGTAAAAAGGATTGTATTTATTTATTAAAATATATAGAATCAATTCTTGAGACTCATGGTAAAAGGTGTTTCACACAAATAACTTTTTAAGTGATTAAAAAGTAATTCATAGAGTTTGCAAACATTCAATAAGTGATTTTTTTCAAAATAAAAGTGCTTAATCCCTTTTCATTGAGTTTGCAAACATAGCCTAAATCCACTCAATGTTTTTTAAAAAATAAATGCTTCTATCTTTGAAATAAGAGTTTGCAAACAGGGTCTAAATCATCAATCATAGTGAGATTCATTAAGAAGCCCCTGAATTATCAATTTTCGCTTCGAAAGACAGCTAAACTATTTTTTACTTTAAAAAGACATTAAATTATACTCCCTCATTTTTTTAATAGATATCATTCTAGAGTTTTTAAGACAAATTAATAACATATTTTTTTAAAAAAATTAACCATAATTAATATTATTTAAATATTTTTAACAATAAATATTATTGGTTGAAAAATTAAACACACAACACATTTGTAGGAAATTTGAAATTTGAAATTACAATATTAAGGATAAATATGAGATAAAGGGGGGTAAAATACCAAAACGATATCTATTTTACAAATAATTCAAAAAGCTAAAACGACATGTAAATAAAAAATGAGAGAATATATTTTTGTCTTTCCCCATCATTAAATTGATCGAACTAGGCCTCACATGGATAGCCTATTTTGTCATTTAGGCATTACCTCATACTCCTTCCATCTCATACTTGTTTACTCATTTGCCCAAACAATTCATCTCATAGTTGTTTGTCTCTTTTCATAAAAGACAATAACATAATCATACTCTCTTCAACATCTCAAAATTACATCTCGTTTTATTATTTTTACTCACAAATTAAAAATCATCTACTTAAATAATAAGGTAGAAATGAATACAACACCCTCGACCAAAAACTATTTAAATCCCTTCAAATACTAATAAATAACTTTTTATATTAAAACTCTCGTCCCGAAAGCAAATAGATAAATAAGTATGGGACGGAGGGATTATTTTGTACTCATAATATTTGGAAATTGAGAAACCTTTTATTTAGTGTCATTGAATTTTTCTATTATAGAGTCCATTAGGGCTTTTATGTTTATGATGTTGGATTTACTTATACTATTTGGAAATTGAGAATCCTTTCATTTAGTGTCACTGAATTTTTCTATTATAGAGTCCATTAGGGCTTTTATGTTTATGAGGTTGGAAGCCACGTTCAAAATTTCAAATCTCAATTTTTTGTTTATTTAGCAGGATTTTGGTATAAAATTTGGTATAAAATTTTAAATCTTTTAAAATTCTACTCTATGATATTCATAATACACTTATCTACTTTTTTCAAATATAATATATAATACATCATCAATCATTTATCACACTTTATAATTATAATTATTATTATTATTATATATCTAATTCAATACTCTCACTCATCCTTTTATATATAACTAGTACTAGTATTTCTCATCGCACGAATTGAATATTAATAAATTTCAACTAAAATTAATTATGATAGAAATCTAAATTATTTTTATTTTTATTTTTTTGATCGGGCAAGAAAAGAATTTTATTTCACAAGTTCTTAACCATAAGGCATAGTTAAGAACCCAAACAATTTACATACCTGTTATACAGAGTTGGAAAAAATCAAAGAAAGAGGATTATTATGTTTATTATGTTAATGTATACATTGATATTTATTAATTTCTTCAAATATGAATTTTATAAAATAATACATATGTATCTCATATATAAAAAAAATTGAACTCATATATAGCCGCAGGGGTGGAACAAAAGGAAATTATTTAATACTAAAATTTTTGAGTTGGTACGCCACCTTAAAATTGGTTTATTTTTTATAAGCATGATCCTTCAGTTATCACGACTAATACTCTTTTTTTTTATTTACTATTTTTTAAATATAAGTAACACCCTTCAATTATCACTACTAATACCCCTTGCTATAATATAAGTTACACCATTTACTGCTATAACTTATAAGTAATACTATTTATAATAAAAAGTGTCACCCTTCAATCATAACAACTAATACCCTTTAGTAATATAAAGCATACCCATTAATCCATTTTATGAATTTATGTGTGAAAGTTGCTTACCCTGTATAATTTTTTTAAGAAATAACTACCGGTTCAATTGAACCAGTCTCCCTCCTTCACGCCATACGTGCCCCTGATTTTTAGCTCATACAAAATTAGATTTCAGAAAGCTTCCAACAAATTCAAACAATATCCATCAATATATTCTATCCATTCACATTGATGGTGTGCCTTCATTACCTCTGCGAAGAAAATGCGATTCTGAGCATCTAATTCAACATATTCCGTAAACAGTATCTGCCCACGTCGATTCCGTTTTCGAATTGTTAATCTTATTTTGCTAGAATTTCGTTTTTTTATATTATTTGATGAAGCTTGTTGGTGGGGTTCGCTATTTTGATGGTTCGTGTCAACAATTGTCATGGATTTCCCTTGATCGATCCCGAGCGCCATTAGTTTCCCCAGGTTTTGGATTTCTAGCTCTGCTGTTAACGATAATCGAAAATGTTTCTCAATTGCTGTTGAATTTATTGAAAAGTGGTGGTTGGATTACCTTTGAGAGAGAAGCAAGGAGGATTAAGGGGTCAATTCTCCGGTGATGGCGAACTGCATTTTTTCCTTGACGAGTTTGCAAATTGGGTAAGGTCTTCCTGTAATTTGAGCTGAATTTTGTTTGGAAAGTTGTATTGTTGGATTTGCTTCATTTCTATTGCAATGGACAGACATGGAAAACCGAATGCTATATTTTCTTTTCTTTTTAAAAAAAAAAAAAAAAATCTGTTGGGATTTGATGTGGTTCCGATAAGAGGTTGAACCCACGTTATTGTTAATATATTATGCAAGTATTATTATATTAATATAAATTATTACTCATGTGCATATGCATATACCTTTGCATAATGGGAACAGGGAGTTCGCATGATGAAAGTACTAACATGTCCCTTATTTGGTTCCCTATTGGCAATAGTTTGTGGGATTGTCATGGATATCCCTTTCAAGACTAGCATTTCTATCCACGAAACGCCTCGTGGTTTAGTTTTATTGTGATAATTGCTCCAATAGGTGTTGTCACTATTCAATAGTAGGAGAAAGGTGCATATATTTAGCAGAGTTCTGTGATTATATAGGTGTTGTGCTATTAATTTGATTGCTTTTATATTTTGCAGGGATTTGCAGTCCTACCTTTCACACCGTCACTTATTTCTGGCCTCGGAGAGTGGAAGTTTCTACATATTGGTGGACAATAGGCCATGGTTGAAGGATCTTGCCTCACGGTCTACACACTGGTGGCAACTGATGGTGACTAAGGTTGCTGAAAAGTTTACGTACCATTTTAATTAGCATGATTGTGTGAACAAAAATCTTTAGTCCATAAACTGATAATATAGAAGTACTTTCTCATAATTCTACAGTCCAGGTTATCCCCATTTGCAAACACTAGGGGTAGGAAGGAGAAAAAGATGAGCGAAGAACTTACAGAGTTACAGGCTTCCTCCTCGTCGGGAAAGTTAAGAACCTTCAGAGACTGGTTCTCTTTCTTTGATGCTGTGCTTTTATCCAGAGAGAGCGCTTTACTTCCTGTAAAAAAGCTCAAGAAATCTTTTATTGCAAACAGCGAGATACATAGAACCTTGTATGGATTTATTGTGTTTGAGGTTTCGTGGAGTAATATACGTGGTCTTAACTATTGGAATGATCTTCAGGTAGACTCTATTCTGAACTTATTCAATAAATTGGGTTTCTAATTTATTGTTTGTCATTTTCAGACTGATACATCACTTGCGGTAGAGGCTAAAATTATGCAAAGGTGGGAATTTGACAGTATATCACAAGCTTCCAGGAGTATCTCTACATGGTTTCCAGGGACGCTGCACGAAAGGCTTCTACTGAGAGACCATTTGGATGCCACAATAGGTATTTTTTAGAAAAAATGCATACGAATATTTGCATAGTTTTGCATTCTCTTTCATTTCCTTAGTTACACCCATGAAAGCCAATCTAGTTGTACTTGTTTTTTTTTTTAATCAAGTTGCTCACATCTACAGCCTACAGGGTACATGTTGGCCAGTTTTCTGATATGTATGACTAAAGTGTGAATTAAGTTACAACTGTCTCCAATGTGTTTCCTTTTGACATGCTTTTCTTCATCAATATGCAAGCTTGCAACATTCTTGATTTATAAAACTAAACAAGCATTCATCACTTGTTGAAATTCAGAGCTATTATGAAACATGTTAACTGGCTTTTTATGAACTCTGATGGCATTGAAGGTATTCGAACATTCCAAAATATGCCTATTCGAAGAGAAAAATATAGAAATGGATGTCATTTGGACCTTTAGTTAAAATATATATATATATATATCTATAAGGGACAGGAAGAGGTGATGTTTCTTGTGCTTGCTAAAATTAGATAGAGTCTTGTATGCACCAGGTGCACCATGCAACGCAAGTGCGTTTTTAAATGTTATTAGTTGTTTTCACTAAAAAAGTATTAGTTGTGTATAGTTGCACCGTACAAGTGGTGTACAAGAGACCTAAGTGCCTGTTTGCAAACTCTATTAAATGAGTAGAAGCACTTTTTATTTAAAAAAACTGTGTCTAACAGCTTTCAAAATAAGTGATTCTCAATTACTTTTTAGAGATTGCAAACAGGCACCTCTGCTAATTAAAGCTGAAATGTATGATGTTTGTTATTGGTGTCTATGTTCATAGATATACCCCATCCAATCCATTTCTATTTTTCCTTCCATTTATCTTAAAAATCTTCAAGGCTGATGCTGAAATTTGCTAGTTTTTCTTGTGAAGTGTAATTATGTTTTATCATCTTAAGCATCTTTCTGGTTATCTCATTGTTCTCATCCGTGGTGCTCTGTAATTATCCCATTGTTTTAGGGGATGTTTATCATGATTCTCAAGAAATTTTTCCGAGTACTGAGGCAAATATCAATAAAACCACTACTGATGAAATGCTTGATGAGAATGAAGAAGACATCTTTGATGTGCATACAGAGAAAACAAGAATTATCACAAACATACATCCGATACACCCTCCTCCTCTCCCTCCGCCCCACGGGCCCTACAAAAGACGGAAAGTCGAAAGGTCCATTCACGGCAAACCTGAGCTCGGATTTTGTTCTGGAGAAGCAGAAGCTGAATTGGAAGAAGTAGATTCAAAGATCTCTGATCTAAGTGATTGTGAAGAACTACATGAGGCTACAATCTATAGTGATATTTTGATTTTATTCCGTTTCAACGACCCTCATCTCCCTTTTAAATTAAGAGAAATAATTATGTCGAGATTATGGCTTCTTACTCTACTTGAAGCCGGGCTTCCATCCTGGGTCATTTTCCTGCAGTCCTACCCAGGATTTTGTCGTCTTTATCGTCCATGGATGTGCCCTTTAGCAAGAGCTTTATATGTCCTTATTTCAGTTGTTACAGTTCTCATTGGATTCTACGATCTGTACAAAAATATACCTCTTCTTAAGGCAACGGTATCTAAAATGTTTGGACCGCTCTTCGATTGGATAGATGCATGGGAAATGACTTCAAGAATTAAGTATTTAGGAACTATGTTATTTCTTCATAACTGTCAGAAGGCCATGAGATGGTTCCTCGCAGCAACGAGAACTATTTTTTCGTTTGTGTCGTTTTTCATAGCACCTATGGCACGAGAGCTGGGCGAGCTATTCGATTTCGTCTTTCCTCTTTGGAGTTTATTCATAGACTTGGCGGAGGATTTGTTTACAGTTATCTGGACGGTTACAGAGTCTTCTTTTACAATCATAGGGGACGTTTTGGAGATTTTATTGATGCCCCTATGGTATATTGGAGTCCTAGTTTGGAATGTTGGTAAGTTTGCAAACTATCTTGATATTATTTTTCCTAATTCCTAAGTTGTATGTCTGAATGTCTTGTTTCTTTTTTTTGTTTCAGCAGCATCTTTTGTATACCCTGTGCTATGGATTATTCTCTATGGTCCATTTAGACTGATCTTTACATTCTTTAGCTTTGTGGCTTCGTCTTGTACGTTTGCCTATAGTTCAGTAAGAGGCATATGGATATCTACGAGGAGCATCTTTCAGGTGGCAAAAAGCATGGAGTCAACGGTGAGCACGTACGAGGTTTCTATGTGGCGTTCTCTCTGGAATGACCTTTTCTCTCAGGTTGGTTTACTGGAAAACTTAGGGCGTCTTTAAAAAAATAAAAATAAAAAAAATCTGAGTTTAACAGCTTTGAAAAATAATTGATTCTACATTATCCAGTTGAAGTTGCAAACACACCCTTACTGTGTTTGCATACTCGATTCCTTACACCTTACGGGATTTCTTTTAATCAGGTTTTTCGTGCTCTACGGATTGTTCTTAATGGATTAGTGGCTTTCTTCGCTGCTTTCAATAGACATCGCCTGAGGTACGCCTTATCTAAACATTCTGATATCTGCATTTGGTTCATAGATGGTTGAGCAGGCTTTTCTAAGTGATGTATTTTGACTGACTATACTTATCGTATTGCAATCCAGTATTTATAACCATGTGGGGGAGTTTACACGAAGATCGTTAAGGGCGACGAGGAGACCATGGTCTAAAGAACAAACTCGAACTGAACAGACTCAAGAAACTGCGACTCCACAGGTGATTCTTTTTCATTACTCAAAGGAAGTTTTTTTTCTTCATATTTGAATGTGCAGAAGAGTTATTTTATCTAGTTTACATCCTATAGCAGCTTTCCCAAAGTCCAAAAGACGACACCAGTGTTCGACAGGAGCTCTATCAACAGTTGACGCACAGGAAGACCATTTGACATGGGATCAAAGGTAAGAATTATACAGATGAGGCTATAGCGTAGTGTACGTGTTCATTTAGTACACCTGCCTCTATATATGCAGAAATCTTTTAATTCCTTTGCTTATAATCTATTCATCACTGGAGAAATCTGTATTCAATATAAGGTTGAACTGAAGAACTAAACTCCAAAATCAGTATATTAACATCATACTTGCAGAAACATAATGAAAATGGTCGAGTAAATTCTCGATTCCTGTAACCAATCTATTACTCCATTTTGAATATGTTAGCAGCAGAAACCCAGATAGAGCAGACAATTTTATTAGAGGTTAAGATGCCTCACAATATGATTTCTAATACTTCTATTTTTTCCTACCTTCGAATTACACCTTGTTAATTATAACAAAAACGAGCTTTCTGCGACAGAAGATTTCATCTGATTACATTACAGAACCCCTAACTATATTCCTACTTACAATGCAGATGATGATCAACGAGGGGGCGAGAAATAAGAGAGATTAGAAGCCTTCTAAGCAGTAAAAACTGTGCTCGATTTTCCTTCATTACGGTCCAAGTTAAGCAGATGGAAAGATCTCTTTCAAAGTTTACTGCTCATAACTCTTTGAAACCTGAGAATGTTTTAGGCAAGTTTCTCATCGATGATACATCAAACAACTCCATAAACCTCTGATCTGAAACTCTTGCTTTGGCTGCTGCAAACCTCTGGTATTCGTCAAACACAGACGTCAGGCACCATCGCTGCATTTTTCTCAAGCACCCCACAAGGCAACCAGTTCGGTGCTGCGTCATCAGTTGCCAAAATCGAACTACAAGTTAGTTACTAATCTGAACTATGTGAGGATCTAGTACAGTTATGTATATAGCATGTATATATTACCTTTCCTCGTTTGCAATGAATCAGTACAGGGTGATTCTTCACATCTGAAAATCCATTTTAATGAGCAAGATTTGTTAAGTGATCACTTGAAATAAAAAATTTAAGTTAAGAAATAACATACCAATGGCTGCTTTAAGTGCTTCACGAATCTTGTTTTCGGGTATAGTCACAAAGGGTTCCTGTTAAGCCCAAGTAAATGTGAGCATAAGACGAGCTTAGTTCAACGATTTCCAGACGAGGTTATACGAGGGCTAGTTGTTAAAGCAACATAAAGCAAAAAAACACAAACATGGAATGAATGGAACAGTTGAGAAAAGAAAATGTCTACTTACTTTACATCCTTCAATCCCAAACTGAAATAACTGAATCCCGTTTGATTTGAGAAACTCCATGTTGTTATCTGGATAGGGCTCTGGACACAAATATCTACACATGAACAACACAGTCTTAAATTTCCACACATAGAAAGTTGGAACTATGAGTAGTTCTTACAATGTTTATATTCTCTCTCACACACAATTATAGAAAGAACCCATAGTGCAATATGTTGAAGGAGTCAGTTCTTCAGTGAAACTTGTTCACAGTATGAAACTGATACCTTTACACTTATAAACTGATACCTTCACACAGAGAGACTTACATGATAGAACGAAGATTGAGGGTTTGAAGAAAGGAGAAATTGGTGGTATCTGGAAAACCAGACCTGAAAATACCATAATCCACCATTGCAAAATTCAGCGGCGGAGTGAAAATCTCACCACTAGCCTCCGAGTAACTCTCGCCTCGAAACGACACCTTCACCTGCCTCTGCGGAGGCGCCGCCGCCGCCGGCGACTCCACAATTCTGCACTGGCCGCCGTTTCCATCTTGTTTGAACTTCATCATCATTTTGAAATTAGTAAAAAAAAATCGAAAAAGGGAATACTACTATAAATTTTGCTTTTGGGATTCAGATAAATACTACGGAATCCAGTTGAAATGAAATGGTCCCTCTGTTGAATTATGGATCATTTTATAGATGATGATTTTTTTTTAATTATGAGAATTGACTTCCGCAAGAAACGGTATATACGCATATGTCAAATGGTTTGTCTGGAATTACACGTAATTACTTTTGGTAAATTAAATTGACATAAAACAAAAATATTACTCTAATATAAAAAAGAAAAGAAAAAAAAAGAGAAATAAAGAAAGATGATGTTTTGAAATTTAATCAATTAAATTAAGTTTTAAAAAATACTACATTTAATTAAATTAATGAATATGTAGATAAAAATGCTTTTGATTAATAGATTTTAAAGCATGTATAAGTCACAATAATTTGTCAAATAAATTACGTTATTAAAGAAACTAAAGTCTAATATCACTAATGTCGTGTCGTGTAATTTTGGCATACAATTTGTCAAATAAAAGACATTAATAAGGAACAAAAGTCTAATGTCGTGAAATTTTGGGTACTCAGTATTAATTGTTGATTGGAGATCAGTTATAAAAAAAAAAGTATCATGTGCAATGTATACACAAAACATGTGTAATATATTCAATTAGTAATTCAGTTATATGAATGTACGGAGCACTTGAGTGCATAAGATTTGAGTGCACAAGCGACTCACCCTTAAAAAAAATAATTGTTAAATTGTTATTTGCTACTTGCTAGAATAGCAACATTTCCTTTTCCACTAAAAAAGGAGTTATTTCCTAATCCTTTTAAAAATGTAATATCATAATTTAATTTGAAAGTAATACAAATACTAAAAAAAATTGTGAGTATGCTTATAAAATTTTATTATGTTGAGAATATTAAATTATTGGAAATGTGTTCTTTTCGTACTTTTATTCATTGAGAATTGGTGGAAGTACCTTTGTGTCTGTGTGTTTTAGTGAAGTAATTACATACTTTGTTAATTAAATCGATCCAAAAAATAAAGAAAATGTAGAAGGAAAAATTGTTACCATATTTCCTTTGAGCTAGAATTTAATAATGTCTAGATTTAAATAAATATTGTACGATATTATTAAGGAGTATTAATTGAACTATAACTCCAATTTCTTAATAAAAAGGAAACCCAAAATAAATTTATTTCGAAAGAGTGGATATAAAATTGGAAGTATGTTTTAATTAATTAAAAGAGCTGCAAGTGACATAAAAAACGAACATTCGATGGAATATGCTAGTTTGATATTCTGGGAATGTCCAAAGCAACAAAAGTGCGAAAGCTGTGCGCCTCGTACCTATAATATTATTTTAATGTTTTTATTGGGTTTTTTTTTTGTTACGACTCAACCTCACATAAAGTGCACTTTATATAATATTACTAACAAATAATTGAATGGAAAGTTTCGACGTACATTTATCAGATGAAGACTCCTTACTTAAAGTGGCTCGAATCCACTATTTTATTTTCCTATTTTATTATATTGTTTCACATTTTAAATTAATGATAACTGTATATTTCATAATATCTAAAAATATGAGAATAACATCTTAATAAAATCAGATAATCTATTAAGAAAACTATATTTATTTAAGCAAAACTAATTAATTCCTACCAAATCTCATTCCAAAAATTTTTTATAAAAATATTTATAATTAATTAATTTAAGCTACATGTATATATTAATAAAAAAAACTAAATTTATTAAATATTAAGTATAAATTATAGTACATATATAGTTATATTAGTCTATCATATATAAATTAAAATCCAATAAAAAATATATAAAAATTTTAATCTATCATATATCTTTTAAAATTCAATAAAAAAAATGTAAAAATTTATTAGAAGAAAAAAACTAAAAGCATATGTCATTAAAAATAAACAATAAAATATAAGGTGAACAAGTTTCACACCATGAATTAATGAAATTGATTAAGAGGTGTGACTTATATTATTAAAGGGTATTATTATGATAAATGAAGGATGTGAGTTATTATTGTAAAAAGGGTATTGCTCGTAATACTGAAGGGTATGACTTATATTATTAAAAGGTATTACTCGTGATACTGAAGGGTATGACTTATATCTAAAAATATTATAAAATTTTACAAGTAAACTCGATAAATACATATAAAATTTGTACATGCTTATAATTAAACTCGATAAATACATATAAAATATTATAAAATTTGTATAACTAAACTCGATAAATTCATATTTTTTTTATTGAATTTTAGTTTATATATGATCGACTAATATATCAATATACATACTCTAATTTATACTTAATATTTAATAAATTTAATTTTTTTATTAATATATACATGTAGTTTAAATTAATTAATTATAAATATTTTATAAGATTTTTTTTGGAATGAAATTTGGTAGGAATTAATTAGTTTTGAATCATATAATTTATTTATATTAAAATGTGCAATTTATTTTATGAACACATATTGTTCATTTTAATGTAAATAAATTTTATGATTTAATACAATAAATTATATATTTTAAAAATACACTATACAATTCATGGTACACATTAGAGCACATATTCAAGTCACCTTGCATTTTAAAGTCTTTGTTGTAGTGTGTAATTTCCATCTAATTTGGACTCATTTTAGAATTTAAAAAAAAAAAAAAAAATATTAATTCACATAAAGGATAATAGTGTATTAATTTTTATGATGAATACTCCTCTATGGTTCTATCCCATTGTTATTTGAACCCTTAAAAAAACACTTTACATTTTATTGCATTGCTTTATAAATGTGGAAATGAGTTGGATAAAGTTTATGCGTGGCGGTGTGGGCCCACTTCACTCGAATAAAATTTTAAAGTATAATTATTTTTACTGAAAAACAGTTTTCATTTTTGCATTATATAGAATAATTTGTGAGACAATTATTACTAGGTTCCAATTTTGAAAAAAATATTGCGTTAGGTTCCAATCACTTTTTATAATTACTAATTGTTCTAAAAATGAATATTATGACATTATTGCCCTCCTTTAGCTAATAGTATTAGAGCACCTCCAATGATGTTTCCCCATATTTCAGGAATTAGTTGTCACATCACTGCCACATCAAAAGTTAAATATTCATTTCTCTAAAACTCCTTCCCCTTCCAATCATCATACCCAACAAATAACTATTTCATGGGACCCACTATTAAATTACACATTTTTGTTTAACTATCATTTGATGTATAATTTTATTTTTATTATGAAGTATGTTTATAATTAATATTATTCACTATTTTTATTCATTAATTTATAAATTTGGAAAATATGTAATAAATTAAATTAAAATTTGATTAAAAATAACAAAAAAGTACAACATTAAAAAAATTACAATGGAAGCATAAAATGAAATAAAAGTATTAAAGACGACCTAATTGCAAATAAACTAAATTACAACGGGAGCATAAAATGAAATAAAAGCATTAAAGACGACCTAATTGCAAATAAACTAAATTAATTTAGGTTTCCTCAATATCATATCTTGTCCACACATGCTCAACCAAGTCGGCTCGAAGTTGGTGATATTTATCTCTATCGTGAAGTTGAGATCTTCTCATAAGATATTCGTTGAATACTTCGACAGGGCCTTGGATTATACATGGATCAGTATTGATGTTGTTGATGTTGTTATGGTTGTTCGAGTCATCTGACCAATCGAATGCCGATTCTCCTTCATGTTCGAACGAGTTACTCTATCATATTTAAATGCAAATATAATTCATTAATTATTACTAGCATGAATTAATCATATTAATAATTTCCTTCAAATTATTCTTGTAAAACCTACGATATCGGGTTTACCTCCTCTAGTAATTGCCCAACGCCCTTGCTCGACAATCTTGAACAATTGAGGAATAAACCCACCCCAAATGCCCGTTTTCGACAACTTCTTTAGTGATATTTCAATGTGGGAAAAGACTTTTTTAAACTTTTTCTCTTTCCCATAATTAAAATCCAGGGCATTGGAAACTCTTGACAAATGGTTTTCGAGCCCATTCCAAGATTTGATCTTCTTGATATATTCCATCCTTGTATTTCAAGAAATACATATCCCATTATCCTTTCAAGAATATTGCGTCTTTTCGCCTCTATTTTCCAAAAAATTATCTCACTATGAATAACCAAGTGGGAGATTTCTTGAATTTAATGAGAAAATCAATCGTCATTCCATAACAAAATTCAAAGAAAATATTTCAACATCATTGAACAAAGGGGATTGATTTTATTTTATTTTAATCGTTTTCGCTTATCATTGTTTGACCTTTTAGGAGAATTAAGATTGAAAAAAAATCTAATATATGTCATATCCATAATAATTAATATTGCACCATCCATCTTAACCCATATTACATGGCAACCGCTTTTAAGATTATCAATTAATTAATTCAAGCATAATTAATATCTTTTGTCCTTGACTCCATGATCCATACCTAATTCCACTTGCAAAGTTTGGTATGATGAAACTTTCCCCAAGCGGGCAAATCAAGCAAGGACAATTTTTCCATTCCCAATCACATACAATCAAGACTTCCCCAACATTTGAATCTCTCCGAAAGCCCCATGTCTTTATAGTTACCGATCCCACGGATCCTAACAAACGAAGTTGGAAACATCTAACGACATTAGGTTTCCTCAAGTAATTTATCCTCATATAGGTAAATTATGCATCGACGACTAGTCAAACAAACAATCAATAACCTTTCGCGATGGTTGTTCATTTCCATCTAGGTCGTGTTTCCGATTTAATCTTCGTGATGGTATTCATCATAATGATTGGAAGGGCCTCCAATTTATAAGTCAAAATTCGTTTCGGATACAAAGCCAAGCATACATTTATACTCAAAGTCCGCTTTTAAGTATAATATGGTGTCCGTGACATCTAATGTCCCTTTTTTCTCCCACTTATACTCAAAGCATTGGTCTTGACCCCATTCCTTCCAAAATATTCATCATGAGATTCCAAGGCCTTGACAATTCCAATGAATAAGTCTCTTTGTGGGCCCATTCCCTTGAAATTGCAAATCGCTCCGATTGTCATACATGATTTCCATAGGTTGGTTGTTCACAAGGAAAAGTAATCACTCACAAGGCAGTATGTGCTCCCTCTCCATCTCGATCAAAACACATATCTTCTCTTCTTGGAATTGCCGGAAGAACCTTGTAATATCTCAACTAGCATTTCGTTGTTGCTTCAAAACCTCTTGCATCATTTGTTCTTACCAGATCATCATTAAGCAACTCAACGTACTCATCATCATCACTTTGGCTAGTGGTTTTCTTGAGTTGTGTTCCATGCCCGAAAGGCACGAATCCTTTCTTGGAATCTTGCATCTTAGACATGTTTGATGTGTTTGAACTATATGGAATTCTTGAATATGAAATTTGGTTGGTGAAAAATATGAAGGTTGTTCTCGAAATATATAATGAAATTTACTAAGAATACCAATGCTTCTTTTTTATAATCGGAACTCATTTTTCTGACCATAAGACTATTTTTCCAAGCTCGGCTATTTTTCCAATCTGGACTACTTTTCCAAGATGTACTTTTTTTCAACGAAACACTTTTACAATGGATCACTTGGCATAAATTAAGACAATTACAAAATAAATATTACAAATACTAAAGCTTTCGGATGGACCTTCCCGATTTGTTCCACCATGTAATTATGTGCTTTGAAGTTGATCCTCGAGTCATGGGTCACTAAGTATCTTTAAAAATGATCTTGTACTCAAGAATCCTTTCTTGGAGTGCTAACCATGGGTCGTTCCATGAGATTAGCCTTTTTCTTTCCACTCTTACGCCTTTTACTTTCATTTTTATTGATCTTCTCAATCAATTCTTCTACTTTTTCCCGACTTGTCTTTACCTTTTTAAGTTTTCTCTTTAGCATACACTTTGTTTTTGCCCAATTGACGAAATCCTCATGTGTCATCTCACGCTCCGATTTGTGGCACCAACATCTTCATTTGCACATGACCCTTAACAACTCGAAGTCCGATAACTCATTGGAAGACACCATTTCCAAAAGTTCTCTGTGGTCTTCATCTTCTTTGTTGGGGGGTTCCGAACATCATCCTTCATCGATATTTTCAAACTTCGGACATCTCTTCAAAATTCTCCAACAACCCAAATGTTGAAAACCTCTCTTAAAAGGTTCCTTCTTGAACAACCGTTTGAGCATCAATTTTACCAATATATCACCATCACTAAACCACTTCCCCAAAGTCTAAATGTTGCTCATTGTAAATTCCACAAAAACCGGAGATTTTTTTTTGATTGAGTAAAAGTGTGTTTTTAGCACACTCCACGTTGACCTTTCTTGGGGTGTTAGCGGAGATTATTCGCCAACGATGACTATCATAAAGAGAAATGGTAACAACTTTATTATCCTCCTCCAAATTTGCTCCAAATCAAATTTTTCTAAAACTCGAACGCATCATTTCCAATGATTGAATCGCTCACCGCTAGTATTGATGAGGAAATACATTGCCACTACCCATAAAAATGGAGGCATACGCCGCTAAACAAGTTTCAACAATCATTTTCTTTCCTTTCCTTTTGGGATATGGCATCGTTTTTCTTCCTTTCCTTTTCGTTCTCAATGTTAACCTTTCCTAATCTTAATGAGGAGAGAAGTGAGTCGATATCTTTTCTTAAGATGGTGTCCCACAGATCTCGAGAAAAGGCTTTTGATCACCAATGCTGCTTTCGTTTCCTAAATGCTAACTTTCTCCAAGGCTTCTTGATGAATTTGGTGAAGGACCACCATAAAAAGAGTGAAAATATTCGGGGGGTAACGGATAAAATGGAGTTCCGAGATAAGCTCAAAATGGAGGCATTCAACGTGTTCCTCAATTCATGGAAAATTTGGGGTTAGAAAGTTGATATTTGGTGGGAGAGTGTTGGAATTTTGAGGACGAAAATATTCCAATTTTGTGAAAGAGAGTCATCAAGAATCGAAATGAAATTTGAGAAGATGAATTTGCTCCGAAATTAGTAGAATTGTACAAATTCATCCAAGGATTATTATTATCCATTTTTAATTATATAGAAAATTTAGTAGGAAATTTAGTTGAAGATAGAAAAATTTTGGTACACAAATATGAAATTATGATCTCTATTTATAAAATTCAACTAAAAATTAAAAAAAAATAAAAAAATCTAACGGTTAAAAAAATACAAACCGTTCTGATTTTTTTGACCAATATAAAATCCATTTGTGCCGTTATGGATTTCTCTATACAATCAATTGATTGATCAAGAAAATTAAAAAAAAATGAAAAAAGAGGAAATTTCTCCAAAAGAACGGTAAAATAAATAATAAAAGAAATAAAAGAATGCTTTCAAGTTGGGATTTCTGTATACTATCTCAATGCAAACAAAAAAAAAAGGAAAAAAAAGTGGCGGACCCCACGAAAATTCCTGCCCAACACGCCCAACACGCAGGTGTTCCCCACTCTCTTTCTTTCTTCCTTTTCTTCTATCAAGTGTAGTGCACCTTCTACCATTCCCCACTCTCTTTCCTTGTCCAATTTTTATTCCTTCCTACTCCTACCCATTAACTCCTTCTCCAACCTAGTCATCATCCCCCAATGTGGAGGTAACCATTGGAGTTGCTCTTAAAAAAATCTGAATTATTGTCCCACCCAAATCCCCATTCTCTCTCTTTCTCTGCAATATACTCAAAAATTCAAAATCACCACCCCTGGCCTCCGTCGCCTCCCCCTCCCAAAAATTCAAAACACATCAGCCACTGCACTCCAAGACAAAAATGTCGTCGCCCCGATACATCGACGTGGATAGATGTTCAAAAGAGAAATGGAGAGGGCTTTCAGTCAGTGCGGCGGCACAAACAAGTCAATTGCGCCTTCGACGTTTGGCGGATTCAGACACTGTACAGATTTGTAGGGATTTAGGTGAGACACTGTATATCTTGTTTCTTTAAGCCCTTTTTTGTTTCTTTAAGCACAGCCCATCCCCATTAATCCTTCTTCTTGCTTTAACAATAACTATCTGGGTTGTCTTAAAAAAAAAAAAAAATTACTATCTGGGTTACTTTTTTTTTTTGAACCGACTATCTGGGTTACTTAAATCCGGTTTGTTGCTTAATTTTTCTTGGGGGATTTTTGCTATTTTTTATGGAAATACGTGTTTGCAGTTTTTGCTATTTTTTCTGGGTTTTTTTTTGCTTATGCGGAGAAATTGATGAGGAAGATGAAGATTGGAGTTAGCTGGGTTTTTTTGAGGTCATGCATATATGCATGTATTTCATGTATATATACACGTATTTCTAATTCTTCCTTGTTCGCATAATTTATCCTCCTCAACACTGTCCTATTGTCTACAGATGCATATAGTGTAATATATCAAAAAAAAAAAAAAAATATGGTTGTAAATGTAGTTAGGATATTGATGAAAATATGTAATTTTTTTTATTTTAAATATGTAAAATTTGGTATTTTGTCAATTTAAATATGAAATTTTGAATGTGTATACATAATATAATCCTATTATAAATTATCATCCTATTTTAAATAAAAAAAATATTCTATTTTAAATTATTGTACAAGATATATCCAAAAATTATGAATAAATAAAGGAAAATAGACACAAAATAAAATATGAATAAATAAAAAAAAAAAATATCATACAAGATTGATAAAATAGGAATTGTTTGACCCAAATGATCCCAAAAAGTGTCAAAAAAAAAAAAAAATCACCTAATAATTTTTTCCATTCCCAATGCATACATCAAGACTTCCCAACATTCCGAAAGCCATGTCTTTACGTCCATTCAATCTCGACATTATTTTATATAAATCTAATGATAATAATGATTTTAAAAAATGTATTCATCAGACTCTAAAATCAATAAATATGTTATTGAAATCTATTAGTAATCCACTCATAATTTGTTTTTGTTTTTTTTGTCGAACAAATTTAGTCCACCAATTACACTATGCAAATGGTAAGTTGCTCATAATGTATATATGCACACATCCTTTTTTATATGCTTAAAATGCTAGCTGGATCACAAGCTCACGGTCAAGTTTGTGCTATAAATCGATGTTAAAAATTGGCTCAATTGCAAGCGAGAAATTAAGTTCAAACTTGGTTCATTAAATTTTAAAAACCTATTCGGATGAATTAATTATGGTCCATTTGGTATGAATTGAGAATGAAAATGAGACTGAAAATGTGTATCATTAACGGGTTAATCACTGTAGAATTTATGTTGATAGCATTATTACTATTTGATTAAATAAATTGTCAAACACTGTTGTAAAAGAAATAACTTCTCATTGTTGGAGAATAATTTGTCCACATATCTATTCTATTTAATATTTAAATACAAATTTTATTGCTTTACAATTAATTTTCTTAACGCTAACAATTATTACTAGCATGAATTAAAATCATATTAATTCAAATAATAATTTCAACAACAAATCATGCATATAAACAATTCACGAAAATTCATTGGAAAATTTGGGGTTAGAAAGTTGATATTTGGTGGGAGAGTGTTAGAATTTGAGAAAAAAATACTACGAAAGAGAGTCGTTTAGAAGATGAATTTGACGAAATTAGTAGAACTTACCTCTTAGAATGACAATGGTCTTATAGAAAATTTAGAAAAATTTAGTTGACACCAAAAGTATGATCTATATTTATAAAATTCAACTAAAATTAAAAAAAAATAAAAAATCTAACGGTTAAAAAATCACCGTTCTGATTTCTGCCCATTTGTTTGGACAATCAATTGATTGATCAAGGATATTAAAAAAATGAAAAATTAACAAAAATAATAAAAAATAAACTTTTATTTGCACCAATTTAACAAAAAAAAAAAAATTTGCTAATTTTTTCAAAGACACGCCCAACATTGCATTCCTCACAATTGATTCCCCACTTCCAAAATACATAATCCTTCGACGTTTCAAAATATTTGATATTTTATAAAAAATCTGAATTATTGTCCCACCCAAATCCCCATTCTAACTCTTTTTATTTTTCCCCAAAAACCAATTTTCCGTCGCCTCCCCCCTCCCAAAAATTCATGAAACATTCATCCCCCCGATATTTATAATGTTCAAAAGAGAAATGGAGAGGGCTTTTCAGTCAGTGCGGCGGCACAAACAAAACTTGGGGCTCAAAATAGGGTTAGGAAAGATCTTTTCTTTAAGCCCTTTTTTTGTTTCTTTAAGCAAGAAATCTTGAATATATCTCTGGGTTATATTCTTTTTTCCACTTAAATATTTTTCCACAAAAATTTTCACACCCTTTATTTAACCCATTTTTTCAAAATTAATAGGAGATTTTCAAGATTTGATATTTTTTGAATTTATATGAGATATTTTTTTTTCCAAATATGAATACATATTTTTTCCATAAAATATTTTCAAGAAAAATCAAGAAAATCCTTCTTCCTATTATTACTCTATTTATTTCGAAAATTACAATTAAAAGAAACCAAAAAAAAAACAAAATATGAATAAATAAAAAAAATAGGGGATTTCTTGAATTTATGGGATAATCTTGTATTCCAAGAATAAATCTTATCTCCTTTCCATAAAATTTTTTTTTTTTTTTGTCGAACAAAATTCTTCTCCTCTTTTTTTTAAATAATTTCAAATTCAAGGAAAATAATGCAACAAGAATTTATTTTATTTTTAAACACCTTTTTTAAATTTAAAAAACCTATTCGGATGAATTAATTGAGATATTTTGAGGGCCTTTTATGAGAATTAAGATTGGGTTAAAAAAATTTAGAATTTATGTTGATATGGACTATTTGATTAAATAAATTGTCAAACAATTATCAATATTGTTGAGTCACAATATTATTCATTTGAATACAAATTTAATGCATAAATATTAATTAATCCCACTACATAAAACAATATTGACTATCCATCTTAACCCATATTACGACAATTAATATGGCTCCCCGTTATTATTTCCTATTCGTGTTTAAGATTATTTAGTCCATTAATTAATTAATAAACTTTGTTGCACCAATTATAAAAAATAGCTTTCCATTAATTAATATATTTTATCCTTGGTAAAATATTTGATATTTTATCTTCAATATTATTATCCATAAATTCATTTAAACTAGTTCCACTTGCAAGATTTGGTATGATAAAACTTATGAACCTCCCATATTCTTTTTTTTTATAAATTTTTCGAAAAAATCTCAACACCCATTTTTCAAAATTAATAGGAGACTTTTTCAAGATTGGATCTTTCTTGAATTTACGATTCTTTTTGTATTAAAATCTTAACAATCGCGATGACCAATAATATTGCCCAAGATATAGGGTTCAAGGATTGAATCTCACCGATTCTTTATTTTTAATAATAAGTCAAAACAATAGTTTGGGAACCACACAAATCCTATTTAAGGGGCGAAGATTAAGAAATAACTAACCTACATAATTAATCTAATTCTTCCTTGTTATCTAGCCCTTAATTAATTTAAGAAGAATTTATCCTCCTTTTATATGTCCTCTTCAATGCATCAACATCCATGCACTAGTATAATCTTCTTGGTCAAGATGAAACCAAACCGAACATCTGAGCCTTACACTAATAAACCTTTCACGATGGATTGTTCATTTCCATCTAGGTAATGAATGGTGTACTTTTAGTTACGAGGAAATAACCAACCAGGTCTAATTCTTCCTTTCTTAAGGATTTAAGAATTAATTTAATCTTCGATCTTGGTATCACTAAATTAACTAGGTAATGTAACACGTTACTATTTAATGAAATTTAATTATGCTTGGTATAAATATATGTAACATTCAATCATATTTAAAGCATCGGTGATAAACAATTTATTTCAGTAAATAAGTCCGAAATTCAGTTAGTCTGATTATACAAAGTAAAAACATACTTTCCAGTATAATCCCAACACTCATTTCTACTCATCCGAGTCGAGCCCGAACTTAATTATCAAATATTTACAAACTTTATTGAGCCTACACTACAAGAAAATGGAGAACTGTCTATGAAGTTTCCAACGAAAATAATTTCGTCCTTAAATAGTGAGAATTGCTTACGATTTGCCTACGAAATTTTCTATCATATAGACATTCTAAATTACAAATATAATTGCATATGGTAATGTAATTGTCTATTAAATTATTTGTGTAGACAATTTGTTTGTCTACGAAAATTATAAATGTGTAAACAATTTGTTCGTAGGTAATTTGATTATCTACTAAAATTATTAAAATTCGTAGGCAAATTATAGGCAATCCTCACTATTTAAGGATCAAAATATATTTGTTGGAAAACTCCGTAGTCATTTGAAAAATTCCGTAGTCAATACTTTCTTTTCTTTTAGTGCTAAACAAGCTCAAACGAGTTTAATAACATCAATTTTAAATTAGATTATTTATCAAGTAATTATAAAAGATAAAATTTATATAAAAATTCTATATATATACTAAGTTTATAATTTTATTTTTAATTAAATAAATTTAATTACATATTTTTAGCTCACTGAGCTCAGCAACGAGTCTGTTCACGAGCTAATGAACCGAACACCATTGAAATTGAGTTTGCTTATATTGACGAATTTTATTAAACGACTTCAAAAGAATATTTATCAAGCAGAATCCTGAATAGCTCGTGAACGGTTTAATTTGATTACCACGACCAACTAAACAGCTCAAAATTAAGGGAAATTTGGGTTGGACCTTTGTTAAGGCTCGTGGCCCATATCATTCATTACCCCAAGCCCAAGAACCTTATTTAGAGATTTCGGAGGAGTAACGATGAAATTGCAATAAACAAAATTAATGAGAGTACACACAAAAAATAGATAAATAATGGTTAGGTCTTGTATGCACCCGAGTGCACCGTACATTCATAGTGCATTTTAGAAGCGTGCAACTTGTTATGCTGAAAAGTGCGACTTATTTACACAGAAAAGTGCAATTGTTAATATGGGAACATAGTTGCATGCTATTTGGAATAGTTGCACGTTTCTGTTTTATATAGTTGCACGATTCTAAAATGCACTATGAGTGCACGGTGCACCCGGGTGCACATGAGACCCACTCATAAATAATATGTGGGTTCTTTTTTTATATTTTTTTGTCATTATTTGATAAACAAAATATCAACCCATTCACAAGTTTACACCTATATGATATAAAAAATTAATGGCCCCATTATTGAAAGATTCAAACTTTTTATTGCACACAAAACAGTCCCAACTAGTGATGTTAGAGTTTATTTTAAATATTTAAATAAGTTTTAATATTTTATAACTTGTTTAAGTTTTAAAAAGCTTATAAAATGTAAAGATTAGGTAATTTATAAGTGACCAAAAGAGTTTGGCTAATAAAATTGGAAAAACTCTTTTATAATTTAAGATAAATATTCTTTTAATATTAATATAAAAGAATTACTACCTTCGTCCCATAAAAACGTGCACACCTACTTTATTATCGTGTTTTTGTGAACGAGTTATTTATTAATATTTCAAATGATAAAGTGATTTTTAAAGAAGTGTATTATAGATCAACCTCTCATCTGTTGCATGCATCTTTAAAATTTATTTTATCATTTTAAATACTAATAAAAAACTCATTCGCAAAAATACGTGAAAACAGTAAACGTGCACGTTTTTTTGGGACGGAGGGAGTATGTTTTTATTCATATACTGATGAGGGAGTGAGGTAGGTTGTGGGGTATAAGTTTGACCGTGGTTAAAAAAATAAATTAGGATAATTAACTTAATTTTTTTTTTGGAGTTTATTAAACGTAAAGAATACTCCATATTTTAAGAAGTTATAATTAAATATCTTTCTTTTTTTTTATTAACATTTTTATAGAGCATATAAATTCTTAAATAGTTTATAAGATGTTGTAAGGAGGTTACAAGCTCATCAAACACGTTCCAAGTTCACCTTTCAAAATGAAAGTAGGGGTCTAGTGTCAGGAACGGCTTCGCCCTTCTTGACGTTAGACGTCCAATAAAAGATTGTCACATTATTTAACTTTGCCATGGACAATACTGTTTCATCATAAGATTAAATAACTAATTTTTTTAATAAAAATAATAAAATTATTGAAATATCCTTATAATATTTTTTAAATAAAAAATACAATGTTCATAAATTTAAAAAATTTAATCCACGATCCCGAACTCGGCCCATGCACGACCCGGGCTGGGTTCGGGTCTGGGTCCTAGTAGGATCCGGCTCCTGGTTTGGGTCCGAGTTCTAGTCAGGGTTTGGGTCTAGGTCGGGTCTAGATGCGGGTCAAGGTCCGATTTGGGCCCGGGTTCGGTACGGTTTGAGTCCGAATCGAAATTGATCGAATCTAACTGGTCCGATCGGGGTCGGGTCCGCCCGGTCGTGGTCCGAAAAGGGTCCATTCAGGGTCTGGTGCGGTCCGGGTCAAGATGGGTCGGGGTCTAAGTCCAGTATAATTTCATCATTTTACAAATATTAATTTAATTTATTAGTAGAAGATGCAGTGTGATTGCAGTATGCACATCGCAAACGCACTAGTGCAAAATACAATTATTTAAAATTAAAATTATACGTTGGATTAACGATTCAACGATAATCAAATGATTCTCTGATGTTAGGAAGAGCGAAATCGTTCCTGACAGTAGAAGATTGCATGAAAGTATTATCACTTTTTTTTTTTGACAGGAGAAAGTATTATCACTTTAAATATTCATAATTTGGACAAAAAGTTGTACCTTCTAAAGTGAGACCTTTTTTTTTTTTTCAAATCTGCCAACCTAAATCCAAACATATACAATTAATAATGAACATGCAATAATTGATGTATAATGAACATGCAATAATTGATGTATAATATATTTAATTAAAAGCATACTTTCACGAGACCGTCTCATGGTGAGACAGGCATAATTAAGTTGGGTATGGACGCTTTAACATTTTTGGAGGGATGAGTGTGATTTGTACTAAGTTGTACCACTCATGCATGAGACGTCTCATATGAGTTTTTTGTCATTGACTTACAAAAATTTGTTGCTCGTGTTTTAGTTTCCTAATTAAGAATGAAAAATTATTTTTTGTTTTCCAAATCACGCTAGGCAGAACTAATATCTGGATAATTAATTAGTTGCTGGCACAATAACTATTTATATCTTGAAGCAAATAATATAAAAATGATTTTTTCTTCTAGTCATATTTGTCCAAATCAAATAAACGAAATGATAACACGAGATTTACCTCCATATATCTGAACGATTCAAACTTTTTATTACATTCTGACCAACAATTTTTTTTTTTTAAAAGATAAATGACTCGAAACCATGACCACTCGTAGATAGTGATGCTCGCCACAATTCATCTAGTAATATGGTCAATAAAATCTTCCAACTCTCTACCACAGTCACCACCATCCTCCATAGACTCATTAATCGCCGCGCTCATCTGCTCCACCCGTTTCCTAACCTCGTCGCCCTCTTTCGACCCCATCAACCTCTCGACCGCGTTCTTGACCCCCGCCGCTTTCACCACCTTATCTCTCTCCCCCCATTCTCTCACACTCAACCCTACTCTCAAAACCTCTGTCACCAAAACCGCATTAAGTGGTTGGTCCGTATGCATGGGCCATGCAGCAATAGGCACCCCCATTGTCAAACTCTCCAATACAGAATTCCATCCACAATGACTCATGAAACCGCCCACCGATTTGTGCCCCAGAATTTCCACCTGTGGAACCCACTCCCTCTCCACCCGCCCCCCCCCCCACTCACCCTCTCTTCAAACCCTAACGGCAAACAAACCCTAGTTTCGTCCGTTGAAAAAATATCCGCCTTATCAGCTCCTTTTGCCGCCCATAAAAACTTGTGGCCGCTTTCTTCTAGTCCAATCGCTATCTCTCTTGCTTCATCATCGGATAATGAGATGCTCGTGCCGAAAGACACGTAGATAACTGATTTTGGAGCTTGTTTATCGAGCCATTGTAAACATGCATGGCGTGTTTTGTGATCATCGTTCGATTCAGATCTAGATATTAGTGGCAAGAGGTGGGACCCGATGGCCCATTGCTTCTTGCAATGTCCATTGACATTTGATTCTTGTTTTACGAATAGGTCGATGTACTTACCGTCGATGAGTCTATTTGTGTTATAGATATCTCCGGCTCGTTTCTCGATGGAATTTGGTTTAGATGCCACGAAATCTATAAACTTTTGTGGGAAAAACTCCTTCACGTTTTGAACAATCTCGACTTTGAATGGTCTCCCCATCGATTCCCAATAGAGGTAGAATAGATTGAACGCGGAGACGCAGTTCAAAGCGTAGGATTCGACGTTGGGGATTGAAACGGCGTCGTTTACTGCTTCGGGGATGAACCGGTCGAAAATTAGGACGATTTTTTGGGTTTTTGTGGATAGTTTTTGGACGAATGAGGTGATGGGGTGGCGAAAGTTGTTATAGGCTATGAGTGATGGTACTATGTCATTAGGGATTTTGATTGAACCGGCCGGTTCAATCCGATTGTGTGAGGGGAAGGGGATTAGTGATGGGGTGGGAAAATCGTGGAAGTGAATTTTGGCTACGGATTTAGGGTTTAGGCCGTGGGCGCGGTGTTTGGCCTGGCGGTTGTGGGTGGCGGAGCCGATGAAGTGGACGGGGAGGCACCGGGAGGAGAGGACGACGGCGAGTTGGAGGAGGCGGTTAAGGTGGCTTTGGGCGGGTAAGGGTACCATGACTAGGGCAATTTGAGAATCTTCCATTTTTTTTAAAGTGGTGGAAAATGAAGAAGATATATGATGTATGCAATTTGGTCTTATATATATAACAAAAAATGATATTCATGTTGATTAACCAAGAAAAATAATAATGTTGCAAGTTTTCCCAAGGGGGTTGTTGATTAACCAAGAAAAATAATTTGCGGTGAGAATAAAATACTAAAATAGGCTATCAACGTCAGAGTTTTTAAAATAAGTATACATTACTATAGCGTGACAATTTTGATGAATAATATGTGTGTTTGGGCACGTAATTAGCAGAATAGTAATGTTTACAATTAAAAGAAAAGTATACTATGATTATTGGTGTTTAGTCTCAACTATGGGTTAATTATTTTATTGTTAATTAGAATATTTAGTAAAACCACGACACGGTACGGGTATTGAGACACGGATTTTTAAAAATAATTGGAAAAGATACAATTGGGGTACGATTGTAATTTTTTAAATTATTTTATATTTTCATTGTACATATATATATATATATATTCACAATTTATTTTGAAAATATGTGTCTTTATAACTTATGCAATTTTTTTAACACCTGAACAAATATAAAGTCAAAATAAGATGAACATTGTAATAAACATGTGAACGACAAATAATTTGACAGTGGTGTGACCGTGTGAGCAATGAAGTGGGTCAATATTCTTTTTACTATTTGTGCACTAATTTGGGTTAATTTAATATAAAATAAATTTATTTCAAGGTAAAAAACCAAATAAATTTTGCAAATTTGACCCATTTGTACCCTATCCGTATCCGATACGCTGATCAAACGTGTCCGACACGGTACCCAAAATTATTATTAATATTTTTAATTGGGACACGCCACGTGGCGTATCAAGTGCGTATCCCACCCGTATCCGCGTACCCAAGTATTCATGAAATATTCGACACTGTATTATTCAAAAATTTTGAATATCCATGCATCCTAAAGTAAAACAAATGCATTACTGTTTTTGTTCAATTCTAAAACAGATGTACAAATGGCAATTCGAGGGGATACTGAGACAAACTGTCATTTGCTCCGGCCAAGGCCAAGAAGGATATAGTTTTTTATATTCCGTTATATTTAATGATTTAATATATGTCACTGTTATTAATTATGTTATTCTACACATGTGGTCTGTATGTAACTTTTTTTTTTTTTGAAAAAAATTTATTTTTTATTTTGATGGAAGATGAAATAGTAAATGGAATAGTAGAATTCAAATGTAGCTCATATGCGAGCTAAAACAAGGAAAGATCAAATTAAGAAAAAAAAACTAGAATATATTATATATGTCGATCTCTGATCAATATAATAAGAATGTAGCACCCCTTACTAATGAAATTCCGTATGATGATTCAAGTTGGTGAAATATTTATATACATAAATATAAATATATATGTATGTATGTATGTATGTATGTACATATATATAATGCTAAGTCTTGTATGCATGCAGGTGCACCGTGAACTCATAGTGCATTTTAAAATCATGCAACTTGTTATATTAAAAAGTGCAACTTATTTATATTGAACCGTGCAACTATTAATATGAAAAAAATAGTTGCACGATTTAGTTTAAATAAATTGCATTTTTCAATATAACAAGTTGCATGATTCTAAAATGCACTATGAGTTCATAGTGCACTTGAGTGTACATGAGACTCATTCTATATATATAATATTATAAACTTGCAATTTATTGCACTAAAACTTGCTACTTATTACATTGAAACATACAATTATATTTTACGAATATAGATTGCATGTTTCACTCTAACAACTAACAAGTCGTAAGTTTCAATCAAGTTTTTTAAATACATTATGAGTGCATAGTGTAATTGTTGCACCGGAGACTCACTCATGTATATACTAAAATAAATAAGTGGAGTGTTGATTAAATGATAAAAATTTATGTGAACTCTAGTTAATGTAAAAAAAAAAAAATTCATCGAGTATCATTGTTATGTATAAATATTATCATTTATATATACATAATAGTGATAAGTTTGTATACATCATGTATTCGAAGAAAAAGAATTAACGTCAACTAGGGTTAATTAATCGGAGATTTACTCATGATAAATAACTCGTGACAAACGTGCTTGGACTAATATATGGACTTTATCACCAAACATTTCTTATAATATTATAATATATTTATATAACAATAGCTTGCACGAAATCTAACATGCTGGTATGATAAAGATAATAAAAGACTACAGTATCATGCAATGACTTCATATGTATATATTGCTACTCACGCGAGCGGCGACCAACCTTTGTCTTATTGCATATTAACATCTTTTAATCTAGACATTATTTCATCTTAATTATATTCTATATAATAAAATTCACAGGTTGTGTATCGAATTAATTATTAATTAATAACAGAATAAGAAGCACCCACACAAAATTTTGTCCAACATAAAAAATATTAACCGATTATGATAATGTTATATCACCTATTATGATAATGTTATATCAAATGTGACACACTTGCGTGAGACCGTCTTACAGTAAAACGGAGTGTAATTTGGGCGTTGACACTTTAACACTTTGAAAATGATGATAAGTGTTAAATGTACTTCAAGTTGTCTGTGTCGCCTCACGATGGTAATCGCCTTCTTACGAAGTTTTTATCATATCAAATTCTAGTCATACGAACACTTTCCGATAAAATTTTCACTTTCATAGTCGGTCAAAAATAAATTTCTACTATTTTTTTAACTTACAAGATGAATTTCGAAAGTATCAAAATATATATATATATATATATATATATATATATATATATATATATAATTGTTCATTAGAAAATACACACACTCTCTTGCTAAACTTGTTCAATTATAGTATGAAATTAATATTATTACACTTATAAATTATATGAACTCGAGTTTATTGCGACAATATGATTAGTGCATAAACATAACAATAATACTTAAAAGAAAAAAAGTTCACATGAAAACAATTTTTTGCCAAATAAAAAAAAAAAAGAAAAAAAAGAGTGGTATAAGCAATTAGTACATGAAAACAATTTATGTCTACCTTTTAATCATAATAAAATTTGACAAATCCATTCATATCTGAATCTTATCTAAATGCTAAATAAATCTAAGAAACAAATTTTATGTTTCAAATTGAAAGCCCGAAAGAGTTTCATATTTTTTAATCTACATATCAATAGAATTAACAGTGATCCACTCTCGGGAATGGGGGCCTATAGAAATAAACAAAATTGGCCCGTGGAGTTTTAAAAGTAAATGGGCCCAGAGAATAAAACGTTATTAAATCGTGCATAAAAAGAATTAATCAGCCGTATGACTCTTTGGAGAAGTGGGTCTCATGAGCACCCAGATGCACCGTGCACTCATAGTGTATTTTAGAAGCGTGTAACTATAAAAAACAGAAACGTGGAACTATTTCAAATAGAAGCATGCAACTATGTTTTCATATTAACAGTTGCACTATTCTATGTAAATAAGTAACACTCTTCAAAGATAACAAATCAGACGCTTTGTAAAAAACTACGGAAATGAGTCATTTAATCTGATACAAGACCTAAAGCCTCATTGGAGTTATGAGAATGTTTGGAATACTTGAAAGTGACATTGAAATTACTATTAAATTTGACAATTCGTATGAAAAAAAAAAAAAAAAACTACTGTGTCATTTTAATACTGAAAAAGAAAGTAATGGAAATGATTAAAACTAAATGACTTTGGAAAATAAAAGGTTGATGTGAAAATTTCGGTGACATAGAAAAAAGTTTAGAGACACACTTGCGTACGAACTCATACTGAAACGAGCATAACACTTGCGTGAGACGGACTCATAGTGAAACAAAATATAATTTGGCCCTAATTGACGCTTTAACACTTTGAAATGAATGAATGTTGATTTTTTTTATAATGTACTCTGTATCATGTATAACTGTCACATATGAGTTTTTATCTAAAGTTTATTATCAGTATTATTAAGTTTGCAAATGCATCAAATTTTAACTACAAAAACAGAGTCTATCAAAAAGAAAAAATATGAAAGATTTGGATTTTCTAATTCAAATTTCCGAAGCTCGTCCCAAACATTTTGGCATAGAATTAGTATTTAGGATTACTTAACATTTTGGCATAGAATTAGAATTTAGGATTATATATCAAAGTGTGTTTGCAAATTACTTCACTTTTAATTTATCAAGCTGGGTGAATGTTTTTTTTTAAAGAAAAAACCCAAACGCTAATTTATTTAATTAAAAAGAGTAAGTACCTAAATATCGAGAAAACCTTCTACAAATAATAAAGGCTCGACCCGAGAATGAATAATATATGAACTAGTCGTCCGAACCATGCAATTAGTTACTATTAACATAACTAGTATATCACCGTAGCACAGTCTGTGAGTATAAAATGAATATGATATGAAATATGTTTAATTTTCATGTTAAATTAATTAGAAATTATTATTTTACCTATAATTATAAATTTTTTTCTTATTATTCTTTATTTTTATTTTATATATTTCACAATTATATATTTTTTTAATTTCGATGTAATGTTAATCTGTGAAAATTTTATTACTTTTGCAAAAATGGGTGTCGTTTTAACTGTTGAAAAACTTTACATTATTAAATAATGCAAGTTTAAAAAGTATAGTTTCTTTTGAAAATTTTAAATTATTTTCTTATAAACCTCGTTGATCGTCACATATTGTCGTCATCTCAAATAAAAAATTTCAAAATATTGTTGGCATTTAGAGACACGTAAAACACGTAATCACATGCGCAGCGGAAATTAAAGTTCACCAACAACGAACAGTTAATTGCATACAGATTACAATAATCATAACAAGAAATCTTACAGTAATTCTATTGCAAATTTCTCTACTACGGTATCCACGTAATCCCCAATTATGGATTTGCACGAATTTGCCAGCGTTGAATCTGAGACGGAATTTGCTAGGAAAATTCATATTCTAAATTTTATGGAGAAATATGAACAACCGTATTATGGATTCCCAAGAGCTCATATATATAGGAGAGACTTAGTTTAAATCTTAAGCTAACCTGATTGGGAAATAAAATCCCTAATCTTTATTTAAATAAATTTCTAAGATTTATTTCCCACATATAAAATCTCTACGAATTTAAATGTCTTATATGAAAATCTCTACGATTTATTTCCATAAACATTAAATCCTACAATTATATTCCAAATATAATTATTGGGAATTCTTATTTAATTAAATTAAATTTAATTAAATATTAATAATAATCAATTCCAAATTAATCTATTATTAATTACTTCTCCATAAATTAAATATTAAATCCAATTTAACATTGAATCAACCAACTATAATCCGTAAAAAGGAACTACTTGTTGTGTGACCCATAGGCCCTTATATATCGAGCGATTAGTCAAACTAACGGTCTTAATTGAACCCTAGACAATAAATCAGACATTCTCAATATATGAGGTACGTTGCGAGAAACATGCAACTACCTGTAACTGAAACATGGACTATTACGATTTCCTCTTTTCATTCGCGAATACTCGATTAAGTCTTGAACATGATGAAGTGTCTATTCAAATAACTTATTCATGTTATCTCCAATCACTAATTGATCATGTATGTCACACTTAGCCACAAAATCTAAGTTGACGTGCATCGGCCGATGACTTTGATCCAATTATGATGAAAAGATGAGTATTCTCTCTAAATCCACTTTGAGGAATGAATCTTATTCTTGGCTCAACTACCACTCACATGCACTTCGTGATGAACCCAATCCAAACCGTATCTACCCATGGTTAGGGTGCAAGCATTGGTCATGGTCAAAGTTCATCATCCCACACATGTCGTGCATATTGACCTCAAGTCAAAGGAGTATCGCATCGCTCCCACTAACCGAGACACCCGTAGACACATATAGTGGAAATACATCTAACGGTTTCTCAGATGGGTATACCAATACCCTCTAAGGTATTTGTGCATCCATCATGAGATACCTAGTATCTCGTAGAAAATGAGATCTTACTACACTCTCTAAGAGTATGATGCAGATCGCACACCAATCTCCATTGTATCATCAATATCCCATTCTTGATGATCCTTGATCGGGGCTATTTGAGAATCATGCTTAAGTCATCTGAGTTCTCACAACCTCAATGACAGCAATGACTCATGGGAACACTTGCATGAATAAATGCAAACAATCAAACATAATATTCAAACAAGTGTATTGCCATACATTAATATTAAGTGAACTATAATATTAAATCAAACTGAATATCATCGAGTATTATGTCCTTACAATAGATTGTCTCTAGGACACTAACACTAACAATCTCCCACTTGGACTAGAGTCAATCACCTACATGTCTAACCCCTAGACCATCAAATGTCTAGTGTGTACATGAACACTCAGTGTTATGGTGAAATGATCTTCCAAATTAAATATGTGGGATTACATTTTAATTCCATTTCTCCTATCCTTATGATCTCTCGGATTAAATGATAAGTCTAGGTACTGCTTGTCGATCTCGGTTCATTTGCTTGTGCAATCGCACCAACATTGTCTCAATACAGGTTTATTAGACAACTGACACTCGGAACTACCCCTAGTTCTCTTAGAGCATGTTTGTTTTGAGACTATTCCAGATGGACTTTGGATTTTACAATTCCACATACCCATTTAATACAATACTAAAATCAAGATTTCAAAATCCAATTTAAAACCTAACCTAAACTCTACATCTGCACCTAATCCCATTAATAATAATATTATCACTTTTACACAATTTCCAGCACAATATTCAATCATTCAATCATTACTATAATAATATAATAATACAAATCAATCAACTTTTTTACAATCCTATATAATCCTACCCTATAAAATCTCAAAACAAACATACAATTTTACTATTCATTAGGATTCTAAAATCCTAGATTTCAAAGTCCAGGATTTTTCCCGCCCACTATAAGTCCAAAACAAACACACCCTTAAGAACTATAAAATCCAGACAACCTCCTTGAGGCTTCTGATACAACAATGTACTCAACTTCGGTTGTTGAATCTGCGGTCCTTTTGCTTGGAACTATTCCAACTGACCGCCTCATTATTGAGAGTGAAACGTAACCCGACTGTGATTTGTAATCATCATAGTTGGATTGGAAACTTGTGTCAGTTTAACCAGCACTACTAGTTCTGACTGTCCACCATAGACAAGGAAACATTCTTTAGTTCGTCTAAGATACTTCAGAATGATCCTAACAACAATCTAGTGAGACTCACCCGAATTCTGTTGGTATCTACCAGTGATGTTGATAGCGTAGGCCACATTTGACCTAGTGCAAGTCATGGCGTACATGATCGACCCAATTGTATATGCATATGGGACATCTTTCACGTGCTTGATATCAGATTCAACAGAAGGAAAATCCTTTTTTGATAGCTTTATCCCAAGATCTGCCGATAGAGATCCTCTCTTAGAGTTCTCCATCGCAAAATGCTTCAACACCTTGTCTACATAGGCGGACTGTGACAACCCCAACATCCTCTTGGATCTATCCTGTGGATCATGATCCCTAAGATGTAGCAGACTTCATCAAGACCTTTCATCATGAAGGTCTTTGTCATGCTATAATCAAAAGACATAGTGTGGGAGAATTTTCTATGTATTGAATTAGGTCAAGAGTACACATATATATATACAAGTGAATAGACTATTCTAATAAAGGCCCACTAAAGGCCCATCTATACTTATTATTCTAACACTCCCCCTCAAGCTGGAGCATAGATGTTAATCATGCCTAGCTTGTTACAAAGATAGTCAACTCTAACCCCATTAAGAGCCTTAGTGAAGATATCTCCTAATTGATCTTCAGTCCTCATATAACCTGTCGAAATTAGGCCACATTGAATCTTCTCACGAACAAAAGGACAGTCAATCTCAATGTGTTTGGTCCGTTCGTGGAAGACCGGATTAGAGGCAATGTGAAGCGCAACTTGATTATCACACCACAGTTTGGCTGGTATTGAGATCTCTAAACCCACTTCATTTAGAAACTCATATACCCATACTATCTCGCACACAGCTTTGGCCATAGCTCTATATTCAGACTCTGCACTCGAACGTGAGACTACTTTTTGTTTCTTACTTTGCCACGAAATCAAATTTCCACCAAAGAAAACACAATATCCTGAAGTAGACCTTCGATCTTCCTTTGACCCTACCCAATCAGCATCAGAAAAACATTCAACCTTTTCGTGACCATGGTCACTATACAGAATTCCACGTCCAGGGACTCCTTTCAAATAACACAAGATTTGCTCTACCGCCTTCCAGTGATCAACAGTTGGTGATGACATATATTGACTCACTACACTTACGGGGTAAGCAATATCTGGACGTGTCACCCTAAGATAATTCAACTTTCCAACCAACCTTCTGTATCTTCCGGGATCATCAAATAACACAACCTCTTTTGTAAGCTCCAAATTGGGAACCATTGGAGAGCTACATGGTTTAGCTCCCAGTTTTCCTGTTTCAGAAAGCAAATCGAGCACATACTTTCTTTGAGACAGGAAAATTCTCTTCTTACTCCTACTCACTTCAACACCAAGAAAATACTTAAGTGTCCCCAAATCCTTGGTAGTAAACTGAGTAGGAAGGAAAGCTTTCAAAGATGCAATTCCTTTAACATCACTCCCAGTGATCACAATATCATCCACATACACAACCATCAAGATAATACCACCCTCAGAACGCATATGAAAAACAGAATCATCAGATTTGCTTTGCTTCATGCCAAACTTCTCAACATCACGAGTAAAAGTACCAAACTATGCACGAGGACTCTGTTTCAAACCATACAAAGACTTCTGAAGATAACATACCTTATGATTCTCCCCCTGAGCAACAAAATCAGGTGGTTGCTCCATATAAATAGTATCAACGAGATCACCATGGAGAAAGGCATTCTTGATGTCCAACTGGTGTAAAGGCCAATGATGAGTAGCGGCCATCGAAATCAAGAGCCTAATCGAGGTAAGTTTGGCAACATGAGAAAAGGTGTCAGAATAGTCAACACCATAAGCTTGAGCATAGCCTTTGGCAATAAGGCGAGCTTTCAACTGAGCCACAAAACCATCAGGATTAACTTTAACAGTAAACACCCATTTGCAGCCAATAGGTCGTTTACTGCAGGAAGATCCACCAAAACCCAAGTGCCAGTAGTATCTAACGCATTCATTTCCTCAATCATGGCATTACGCCAACCGGGATGGGCCAAAGCTTCTTGAACGGTTTTAGGAACAGTTTCGAGAGAAGAAACAAAAGCTAGAGAGGAAGGGGATAAGTGATCATATGAAACAAAAGAGGAAATGGGATAAGTGCAAGAACGTTTACCTTTTCGAAGAGCAATGGGAAGATCATCACTTGAAGGAGGATCTGTTGACGAAGATATTGGCTCATCAGGACATGAAGCTGGCATATCGGGAACCAAATCAGCAGTAGCAGGAACAAGAGGTGGAGGACGACGAAGAATACTTTTGTATGATAGGTGGCCGAGTGGAGTCAGATGGAGGTATCACCGGAAGAGGAACTGTATATATCAAAAAGTCTGTATCCTCCCCCTCAGTGGGAGGAGGAGTGGAATGAGAGAATGGTGTATGCTCAGAAAAGGCAACATCAGCATATACAAGATACTTATTGAGACTAGGATAGAAACACCGATAACCCTTTTGCACCCTAGAATAACCCAAGAAAATGCACTTCAAAGATTTTGGATCTAATTTTGTGACCTGAGGCCGAACATCCCGAACAAAACAAGTACAACCAAATATTCTAGGCTCAATAGGAAACAAGAACTTAGATGGAAATAGAACATGAAAAGGAGTTTTACCACCAAGAACCGTAGAAGGCATGCGATTTATAAGAAAACAAGCAGTAGATACAACATCAACCCAAAATGCTTTAGGTACTTGCATGGAAAATAACAAGGCTCTAGATGTTTCAAGAAGATGTCTATTCTTTCTCCCAGCCACACCATTTTGAGACGGTGTATCAACACACGATCTTTGGTGGAGAATGCCATTATGCAGCATATAACAATGAAATATTTTAGAGAGGTACTCCTTAGCATTATCACTTCGCAGAGTTTTCACAAACACACCAAATTGAGTCTTAATCTCAGCACAAAAGGCAGAAAAATGAGTAAATAACTCGAAACGATTTTTCATCAAATATAACCATGTCATACGAGAATGATCATCAACAAAGGTGACAAAATAATGAAATTCAGGTTTCGATGTAACTGGACATGGACCCCAAACATCAGAATGGACTAACTCAAAAGGAGCACTTGCTCGGTTATTGACTCGAGGATTCAAACTAATACGATGATTCTTAGCAAAATGACAAGATTCACAATCTAGAGATGACAACTGAGAAAACTGCGGACACAGTTTCTTCAACAAAGGAAGAGAAGGATGACCCAACCGACGATGTGCATCCATGGGAGTGACGGTTCCTGCACATGCTACTGAATTAGTCTGATGTGTCTCAAGGATGTAGAGGCCGCCAGATTCATGTCCCTTATAATTAATCTTCTTCGTTGTAAGATCCTGAAGCAAGCAATGATCAGGATAGAATGAGACACAACAATTAAGATTACGAGTAAGTTTACTCACAGAAACCAAATTAAACGAGAGTTCAGGGAGACTAAGAACAGATGACAAGGATAGGGATGATGTCGGGTTAACAGTTCCCGATCCAATAACACGAGATTGTGAACCATCGGCTAAAGTAACAGGAAATGCAGTTTTATGTGGGTAAAAGGTAGAGAACAAGTTTGGATTACCTGTCATATGATCTGTGGCACCAGAATCAATGACCCATTTGGATGATGAGGAAACAAGACATGCATTAGAATTACCTGACTCGGCAACAGTGGTAACAGAACTTGCTTTTGACTGATTCACTTTCCGAAATTGCAGCAACCTTGCATACTCACTAGTAGAAATAGTGACATAACCATTAAAGTGGTCAAATTTATTGCGCAATTTTGGACAATCTCCTTTGATATGTCCAATCCCATGATAATAACGACACTCCACAGAAGACATTTTATCTTCAAAACTACAAATCAACCAAAAGAAACAATTCCAGAAACGCAACAAATCAAATCCAAAATTTCACAAAATTTGTACCCAAAAATGAAATCACACACCACTCGTATGTTGACCCAAACAGGTACACCAACAGAAAGAGCTCGACGAGGCGAGCTCAACAAAAATCGCCGGAGAAAATTCCGGCAATGGACGCGTCTCCACGCGCCGCCGCAAGTGGCGGCAGGAAAAAACTATAGTCGACGTGTGAGTCTCACACGAGCGGCCTCCGGCGGCGAAATTTCCGGCGAAGGGTCACCGGACGATGGGGAACCTCCCTGTGCCGGCGGTGTCGACCGGAGGTGGTCGGAAACGTGAAACCCCAAATCCTTGCACAAACCCTAGTTTTCTTCAAACCCTAATTTCATAAATTAACTAGCCCTAATTTCAAATTCTGGAACCATGCTCTTGATACCATGTCATGCTATAATCAAAAGACATAGTGTGGGAGAATTTTCTATGTATTGAATTAGGTCAAGAGTACACATATATATATACAAGTGGATAGACTATTATAATAAAGGCCCACTAAAGGCCCATCTATATTTATTATTCTAACAGTCTTTAACAACAAATCTTTAATGGACTGCATTAACGGGATATTGTTTCCCAAAATCAATATGTCATCGACATACACGATTATGAAAATAATATTCTTCCCGCTGCGTTTACAATAAACGCAAGGATCTTCCAAATTTCTGATGAAGTCAAAAGACTTGATAGCTTCATCAAATCGGATATTCCAACTCCTAGAAGCTTGCTTCAATCCATAAATGGATATCTTTAGTTTGCATACTAGATTAGAATTTGACTTAGATTTAAAACCTTCCAGTTGAGTCATAAACACTTCCTTATCAATGTCTCCATTGAGGAAAGCTATTTTGACGTCCATCTGTCAAATAACATAGTGTGCTGCTATCGCAAGTAAAATTCGAATGGACTTGATCTTTGCAACTGGTGAGAAGGTCTCGTCATAGTTAATGCCTTCGCGTTGACTATAATCCTTCACTACCAACCAAGCTTTGTAGGTTTGTACTTTGCCATTTGCATTAGTCTTGTTCTTGAAGACCCAATCGCAACATATGGGTCTAACCCCTTTAGGGAACTCAACCAAGTCCCAGACTTGATTGATGTACATCGAGTCCATCTCGGATTTCATGACATCATGCCACTTCCCTGAATCAATATCTGATATTGCTTCAGAATAAGTATTAAGATCGTCCTTATCCGATATATCCATATTATCGAGTTCCTCCAAGAGGTAATCGTATCTAATGGGCAGATTACGATTCCTAATTGACTTACGGAGTTGTGGTTGTGCAGGCTGTACATTCCGATCGTGAAAATTTTGTGGTGCATCGATTTCATCAATGTCCGGAGAGTCCTCAAGAGCTACACTTTCATATGTCTCTTGGGCGGGAGTTTGAACTATGATGTTCTCATTCAGCCCACTTGGAGGTTCTTGCACTGGCAAGCATACTCCAATTACGCTCCCACTGGCTGAAAGACGATCACCTAGTGAAAGACTCCCACCGTGAAAGTTGTTTGAATGCTCCCAATCGATTCCTTGTCATGTTGCTTTGACAAGATATCGATCTCTTTGTTAATTTGTGGTTCTTGAATTTCTTCAAGTTCTATCACCATTTACCTTATTCCTTAAAGACATAGTCTTTTTCGAGAACTTAGTGCGCCTGAAACAATCACTGATTATTTCTTAGGTAGATAGAAGCAATATCCTTTAGTTTCATTAGGATATCCCACAAAGTAACCCTTTTCACCTTTGGATTCCAACTTGTCGGTAAGCATTCTTTTCACAATCACGGGGCAACCCCATGTTTGATATGTGTAAAAGTTGGCTTCTTGCCACACCATAGTTCATATGGCATGTGCTCAACCGATTTAGATGGAATCCAATTCAGAATGTAAATGAGGTTTGTAACACATATCCCATAAGAATGTCGGAAGAGAGGAAAAACTCACTATGGACCTCACCATGTCTAACAGGGTTCGGTTTCTTCTCTCAGACACACCATTCATCTGAGGTGTTCCGGGAGGAGTCCATTGTGATTGGATTCCATGTAACTTCAAGTAATCAATGAATTCATGGCTAAGGTATTCACCTCTTCGATCTGATCGGAGAGTCTTGATACTCTTACCAAGTTACTTCTCTACTTCAGCCTTAAACTCTTTGAATTTCTCAAAAGATTCGAACTTGTGTTTCATAAGATACACGTATCCGTATCTTGAGATATCATCAGTAAAAGTGATGAAGTATCCGAAAAGTGACCCCTAGCTGTTGGGGTTATACTGGAAAGTATGCTTTTACTTTGTATAACCAAACTGAATTTCTGTCTTATTTACTGAAATAAATTATTTATCACCAATGCTTTAAATATCATTCAATGTTACATATATTTACTGCATAATTGTTCAATAAACAGTACGTGTTACATTGTAGTTAATTTAGTGATACCAGATCACAGAAGATTAAATTAACAGTCCCTTGTAACTAAAAGTATGTTGTTCACGACCTAGATGGAAATGAACAATCCATCGTGAAAGGTTGAAGTATAAGGCTCAGATTGGCTTGTCATGACCAAGAGATTACACTAGTGCATGACTGATGCACTGAACAGGACCTACAGGAGGATAAATTCTTCAGCACTGAACCAGGAAGAATTAGACCTCAGTGGTTCGTTATTTTTTAATCTTCGTCCCTTAAATAGGATCGTGTGTGGTTAGTAACTATTGCTTTGACTTATGACGGGTAGAGAATCAATGAGATTCAATACTTTATATCTTGGGCAATATTACTGGTCACATGCGATTGCTAAGATTTAATACGAAGAATCGTGTGCGAGTACGCTCGTTTGATTTGCCCCCTTGGGAGGTTCATAAGATTTATCATATCAAATCTTCCAAGTGGAATTTGTTTTCGGTATGGATAATAATGTTGAACCGTTCCTTGACCAAGGACAAAAGATATTAATTAATGGAAAGTTATTTCAGTGGCTTGAATTAATTAATGGGCTAGATAATCTTAAACACGAGAAATAATAACCGGAAGCCATATTAACAGTAATATGGGTTAAGATGGATAGTGCAATATTAATTATGTAGTGGGATTAATTAATATTTATGGGCTTGAATAATATTGTGGCTCAATATTAGATGTTCAAAGTCCATTAAAAGGTTCAATCTTAATTCTCCTAAAGGTCCCTCAAGTAGCCCAAAGATAAAGTCCAATAACTGAAAAAGGTGTTTAAAATAAAATAAATTATTGTTGCCTAATTTTTCCTAATTTTTTGAAATTAGTAAATAAAAGAGGGAGAAAGATTTTCTTTGAATTTTGTTATGGAATGAGAATAAGTATTCTTGGAATAAAAGATTATTTCATTAAATTCAAGAAATCTCCTACTTGGTTATTTGTTAAGAGATTTTCGAAAATTTTGAATAAATAAGGAGAGGAAAGATTTTCTTGATTTTCTTGGAAAAATATTATGGAAGATATGTATTCTTGGAATAAAAGAATATCTCATAAATTCAAGAAGATCCAAATCTTGGATTTTTACTCCTTATTTTTTTCGAAATATGCTATAATATTAGGAGGTGGAATTTTGTGGAAATATTTAATTATGGAGAAAATAATATATAGGATATATTCAAGATTTCTTGAAGATCAAGAAAAGATTTTTCCATCTTATTTTCACTCCAAAAATTCGACCACCCCTACCTCTATAAATAGGGGATGAATGTTTCATTCCCAAGGGTAATTCCATGTGTTGGAAAAATTAGAAATCCACAAAGGTGGTGCAACATAATTTTATTTTTCCTTTTGTTAAATTGTTCGCGAGTTCCTACCACCGGATTGTTGAACAAGGATAAGGGAATACTTGAGAAGGCTTTTTGGTGTGTTCGTGTGAACGAGATCCATCTTCTCAACGGTTGTCACTCCGAGAGTTTAGTTCACGTAAACCCGTAGTAATTCAGCATGCGTAGGATTTATGTGAACTATTTATATGCATGATTGGTTGTTGAATTATTATTTGAATTAATATAGGATTAATTCATGCTAGTAATAATTGTTAGAATTAAATTTGTATTTAAATATTCATCCCGAATATATCCGTGCAATTAATTCCCCAACAACTGGTTCCAGAGCCTCGGTTTCGGGCTCTGAATTTTAAATTATAATTTAATTCGTTTTCATTAAATTTGAAATTGGATAGTAGAATTGCTATATCTCTTTTGCAGGTATCCAATTGTCATAGTATTTGATGAATGTTTATATTTATGCATGCATATAAATTGTGGTTTTTAATTCGATTCGTTCGAATTCGTTTTGCCTCGTGAGAAAATTCACGAGTAGATTAGGATTTGTTTGATTCGTTCAATGTAATAGACTAGTCTAGATCCTAGGTTTATTATTTTTGTAAATAAATTGTAACCTGATCTAAAAATGGAGCAATGAGATGAAGAATTAAAAAGACGGATTCAAAACCGGCAAGAAGGCGGCGCTGCCGCATCTAAACGCGCAAGGGAGGTACAAGTTCGACGGACGACGCCGCTAGCGCACACGGCGGGCAGGCAGGCGTGGTTGGAGCGCTGCGGATCAGACCGGGCGCACGGGCGCTGGCGTTTCGGCGAAGCGCGGCAATCGCCAGGGGGTGAACGCACACGCTGCCATGAAGCACGCGGACGCCAGGCGTAGGTAGGCGATGGGGCGCAAAGCGGATCGGGCATGGGCGGCACGTGGAGCCGGCGCTGGCACGCACGCCAAGCCGCCGAGAGATCGCCGAAAGCGAAAGAAGAAAGAACCCGGGCGATTATTACTGGCGCTTAGCGCGCTAATATCTCACGGCACCGATCGACACGGCCGGGGAGTGCAAAGCGTGCACTCGACCATGAAATGTGGTCGATGACGTAAAAAGCAATGACGCGTTTTTCAAAATGGTCAAGTGGGAGCTTTTCGAGACAAACAATGAATGCTATGAAGACGATTTCTCGAGATCAAGACATGACTAAAATTAACCGTGACAATTGGATATATGTGCCCAATGTGTTTAATTTTTTGTTTTTATATTTTGCATTATTTTGTGCTTATTTAAATTGTGTTTAAATATGCGATGCATGAGAATATGTTTTGAAAAATCTCACCTTCAAAAATTACTAAGTGTGTTTAAATAATTAATTGACAATTTTATTCCGGATAATAAAATTGAATAAATTTTGACCTCCATGATTTATTTATTTGTGGATTCTTTTGGAGAAATTCCCCCCACGGGACGGCCAAAAGATAGATTTCACATGAATAAATTCCGAATGGATGATTGTGGGTTATTATTAGTGGCGACGATGACCCTCCCCACGAGGCTCGTTCAAAGCGAAGTAATAATTCTGTATTAAATCATGGTTATTACTTAGGTATAAAATTGATATGCATATACTTCCCCGAAGTCCCTGTCAATTTTATATTGGTCAAGTGGGAGCCAACTATTAATTTGGATATTAAAGGTTTGAAACTGTTTTGTTTGTAACCTACTTGAATGTGTTTAAATAATGACCTACCCCACGTGGCTTATTTAAACTGTTTTGAGATGTTGGCTAATGCATGTTCATATTTTTTTGAGATTTTAATATGATACATGTGATCGAACCTTGTGATATATTTGTGCTTATACAAATTAATATTTATTTCAGTTCAGCATGTCGCAACCTTTTAATCCACTGTTAATATACTTAAAGTGAATAGAATTGAATAGGAAACTATGTTGATTGGAAACGAAAAGTTATGATTGTCCTAACTGCACAAAAGCACAAATGGATTCTTGACACATCAAAATCAGATGAGCCAACTGACGAGTCAAAAATGCGGGACTCGTCAGATCACCTTACGAGAGATATTGTTGTTGAAAATGGTGGAGGGCAACCCCGTAAGGGATTACGTCCTCAAAATAGATGGCCCATCTGAACAAACTTGAGGTTATGGGTGCAGATTATGATCTGGAGACCCATATCGATTTGGTACTCCACTCTCTGCCCAAAAGTTTTGAGCATTTTGACCTCGCTAGCTGACTTGTTGCAAGCTTTGGTCACGACAGAGACGTTGATGGGGCACCAAACTCAAGCTTTGGCGGAAAGTGGTCCGTCTTCATCTTCTAGGCCAAGGGAAGGCAAGAAAAAGAAGAGGACCAAAAGCCATAAGCAATCAAATTCAACTGTTGCCAAGGGCAATGGTAAGATAAGGAATGTCGGTGGTGTCAAAGAAAATCCAAAGATGAAGTGCTTCAACTGCGGTGAAAGAGGACAATGGAGGTTTGCCTGTTCCAACCCCAACAAGGGCCGAAAAAAAAGGTAATTCTCACGCACTAGTTGTTGAAACTTGTTTAGCGGCGTATACTTCTCATTCGTGGGTAGTTGATACGGGATCTGCTGACCATGTATGTTTCACGTTACGGGGTCCCAGCTGACCCGACAACTTAGTGGGAGTGAGATCTTCATCACACTGGGCGATGCTACGAGAGTGGCAGTTGAAGCAGTGGGAGAAGTGCACATGTCTTTTGAAGATAGAGTTTTAATTTTAAGAGACGTTCTTTATGTTCCCAGTTTTAGAAAGAACTCACTTTCAGTTTCTAAAATTCTGTTAATGGATACTTAGTTTCTTCTAATAAGAATGACATCATTTCTTGAAATGATGAGTGTATCTGTTATGGGACATTGATGGACAATCTCTATACAATTAACTGTGCACACCACCCACGAAATGCATCCTATAACACATCGACTGTTTCCGATAAAAGAAAACGTTCATCAGACATGAAAGAGACACTTCTATGGCATCTTAGATTGGGACATATTAATCCAAAATGATTCAAAGGTTGGTAGAAGATGGTTCATTGGAGTCACTCTGGGTTGAACCAATCCCAACTTGCGAATCATGTTTGGAGGGACCAAGAGGGCATTCGGAGCCAAGGGGAATAGAGCCAAAGAAGTGTTAAAAATCGTTCACACAGACGTATGTGGTCCAATGTCAATCAAAGTAAGAGGAGGTTATGAGTATTTCATCACCTTCATTGATGATTACTCAAGGTACGGCTACATTTTCCTTATGAAGCATAAATCTGAGACCTTTGACAAATTCAAAGAATTTAAGGCTCAAGCAGAGAATCATAGGGAAAAACGTATCAAGTCTCTACGATCTGATCGTGGAGGCGAGTACCTCAGCGATGAGTTTTTGAACTACTTGTCAGATGAAGGGATTGTATCCCAGCTAACTGCACCTGGAACCCCTCAACAAAACGGGGTTACAGAGCGAAAGAACAAATCTCTTTTAGAAATGGTTAGATCAATGATGAGTTATGCGGATCTACCCAAGTCGTTTTGAGGTCATGCCTTGGAAACAACGGCTTATATTCTGAACTTGGTGCCATCCAAATCGGTTCCCAAAACTCCCAAAAAATTGTGGACCGGGCGCAAACCCAGTTTGAGACACATGAGAATTTGGGGGTGTCCGGCCTACGTGTTGGACAAGGAAGCCGGAAAATTGGATCCTCGATCAGAATTAAGGATGTTTATAGGATACCCCGAGGGAACAAAAGGGTGTATGTTCTATGGTCCCGATGATCAAAAGGTGGTAATAAGCACTCACTTTAGATTTTTTGGAAGAAGACTATATGAACGAAAGAAAGCCCAGAAGTGAGATTACCTTAAATGAGCTTAGAGGGCTAACCTCAATGCCAACTGTAAAAGATGACATACCAAACGACACACTTACATAACCGGAACCTCGACGTAGTGGGAGGGTTGTGAGACAACCCGAGAGATTCATGGGGATAGGAGAGTCCTCGGACTTAGTCCCCGGTCAAGATGAATCAGACCCATGGACTTACGACGAGGCAATCCAAGACAAGGATGCGATTTCTTGACAAACAACAATGGAAGCCGAAATGGGTTCTATGGATCATAACAGAGTGTGGGAACTAGTCGAACCACTTAATGGGGCTAAACCCATTGCCTGCAAGTGGGTATACAAGAGGAAAAGAGGACTGGACGGGAAGGTGGAAACCTTCAAGGTAAGGTTTGTGGCGAAAGGTTATACTCAGAAAGAGGGGATCAACTATGAGGAAAACTTTTCACCTGTAGCAATGCTCAAGTCCATCTGAATTCTCTTGTCGATTGCTGCGCATCTCAACTTTGAAATCTGGCAAATGGATGTCAAGATGGCTTTCCTTAACGGAAGTCTTGAAGAGGAGATCTATATGCAACAACCCCAAGGCTTCATTGAAAAGGGCCAAGAACTCCTAGTTTGCAAGCTCAAGAAGTTCATTTATGGACTCAAACAAGCATCCAGAGCTTGGAACCAATGTTTTGATCAAGTAATAAAGTCTTATGGGTTTGATCAAAATGAATACGAAAGTTGTGTGTACAAGAAGCGTGTCGGAACTGCATTGGTATTCTTAGTACTATACGTAGACGACATTCTGCTCATCGGTGACGATGTAAAGGTGCTGTCAGACGTAAGGGCATGGCTTTCAAAATAGTTTGATATGAAGGACTTAGGGGAAGTCGGGCACGTCCTTGGGATCAAGATCACTCGAGATCGCAAGAAAAGGATGATAGGCTTATCGCAAGCTTCATATATAGACACTGTCTTGAAGCGATTCAGCATGCAGGATTCCAAGAAAGGCTTCGTACGTTTCAGGCATGGAATCCATCTATCCAAGAATATGTGCCCTAAGACACAAAAAGATATAGATGACATGAAAGACATTCCTTATGCTTCGGCTGTCGGAAGCCTTATGTATGCAATGTTGTGCACGAGACCAGATATCTGCTTTGTCGTTGGCATGGTGGCGAGATATCAAAGTAACCCGGGGAAAGAACATTGGACGACAGTTAAAAACATTCTGAAGTATCTGAAAAGAACTAGGGATAGAATGTTGGTTTATCAGTCAGATAGTCTAATCCCCATCGGCTACATGGACTCGGATTTCTAATCAGACTTAGATTCCAGAAAATCTACATCCGGTAGTGTGTTTTGCATGGGGGGAGGAGCCATGACATGGAGAAGCGTTAAGCAGAAATGCATCGCAGATTCTACTATGGAAGCCGAATATGTAGCTGCTTGCGAGGCAGCGAAAGAAGCGGTTTGGCTCAAGAACTTCCTAGTGGACTTGGATGTAGTTCCGAATTTGCCCAGCACAATCACTATTTATTGTGACAATGCCGGAGCAGTTGTAAATTCAAAGGAACCAAGAGCCCACAAGGCCAGCAAACACATTGAAAGGAAATACCATCTTATACGAGAAATCGTTAAGAGATGAGATATAGAGATGGCAAAGATCGCGTCAGAAGACAACCTAGCAGATCCATTCACAAAGGGTCTGCCTCAGAATACATTCGAGAGACATGTGGAAGGAATTGGTGTCAAGACCGTTGGCAATCTGCTTTGAGTATAAGTGAGAGACATTATTAGGTTCGTGTAGGTGACATTATATATCACGTATTAGGAACTACATGAGACATGCTGTAGTATACTTAAAAGCAGACTTTGAGTATAAGTGGGAGATTGTTGGGATTATACTGGAAAGTATGCTTTTACTTTGTATAATCAAACTGAATTTCGGTCTTATTTACTGAAATAAATTGTTTATCACTGATGCTTTAAATATCATCGAATGTTACATATATTTACTGCATAACTGTTCAATAAATAGTACGTGTTACATTGTAGTTAATTTAGTGATACCAGATCACAGAAGATTAAATTAACAGTCCCTTGTAACCAAAAGTACGCGGTTCACGACCTAGATGGAAATGAACAATCCATCGTGAAAGGTTGAAGTGTAAGGCTCAGATTGACTTGTCTTGACCAAGAGATTACACTAGTGCATGACTGATTCACTGAACATGACCTACAGGAGGATAAATTCTTCAGCACTGAACCAGGAAGAATTAGACCTCAGTGGTTTGTTATTTCTTAATCTTCGTCCCTTAAATAGGATCGTGTGTGGTTAGTAACTATTGCTTTGACTTATTACTGGTAGAGAATCAATGAGATTCAATACTTTATATCTTGGGCAATATTACTGGTCACATGCGATTGCTAAGATTAATACGAAGAATCGTGTGCGAGTACGCTCATTTGATTTGCCCCCTTGGGAGGTTCATAAGATTTATCATACCAAATCTTGCAAGTGAAATTTGTTTTCGGTATGGATAATAATGTTGAATAGTTCCTTGACCAATGACAAAAGATATTAATTAATGGAAAGCTATTTCAGTGGCTTGAATTAATTAATGAGCTAGATAATCTTAAACACGGGAAATAATAACCGGGAGCCATATTAACAGTAATATGGGTTAAGATGGATAGTGCAATATTAATTATGTAGTGGGATTAATTAATATTTATGGGCTTGAATAATATTGTGGCTCAATATTAGATGTTCAAAGTCCATTAGAAGGTCCAATCTTAATTCTCCTAAAGACCCCTCAAGTAGCCCAAAGATAAAGTCCAATAACTGAAAAAAGTGTTTAAAATAAAATAAATTATTGTTGCCTAATTTTTCAAAATTAATAAATAAAAGAGGGAGAAAGATTTTCTTTGAATTTTGTTATGGAATGAGAATAAGTATTCTTGGAATACAAGATTATCTCATTAAATTCAAGAAATCTCCCACTTGGTTATTTGTTAAGAGATTTTCGAAAATTTTGAATAAATAAGGAGAGGAAAGATTTTCTTGATTTTCTTGGAAAGATATTATGGAAGATATATATTCTTGGAATACAAGAATATCTCATAAATTCAAGAAGATCCAAATCTTGGATTCTTACTCCTTATTTTTTTCGAAATATGCCATAATATTAGGAGGTGGAATTTTGTGGAAATATTTAATTATGGAGTAAAGAATATATATGATATATTCAAGATTTCTTGAAGATCAAGAAAAGATTTTTCCATCTTATTTTCACTCCAAAAATTCGACCACCCCTACCTCTATAGATAGGGGATGAATGTTTCATTCCCAAGGGTAATTCCATGTATTGGAAAAATTAGAAATCCACAAAGGTGGTGCAACATAATTTTATTTTTCCTTTTGTTAAATTGTTCACGAGTTCCTACCACCGGATTGTTGAACAAGGATAAAGGAATACTTGAGAAGGCTTTTGGTGTGTTCGTGTGAACGGGATCCATCTTCTCAACGGTTGTCACTCCGAGAGGTTAGTTCACGTAAACCCGTAGTAATTCAACATGCGTAGGATTTATGTGAACTATTTATATGCATGATTGGTTGTTGAATTATTATTTGAATTAATATAGGATTAATTCATGCTAGTAATAATTGTTAGAATTAAATTTGTATTTAAATATTCATCCCGAATAGATCCGGACAATTAATTCCCCAACACTAACTAGAGTGGGCAATGGTCCACAAACATCGTTGTAGATCAACTCTAGAACTTCTTTGGCATGCACCCCTTTTCCAGAAAAGGGTATGTTGATCATCTTGCCCATGAGATAAGATTCACAATTTCCATAAGACTCACAGTCGAATGGGGTTAAGTAGTCTAACTTTCTTAACCTTGCAATTCCTTTCTCGTTTACATGATCAAGTCTACAATGCCACAAGTAAGTCGGGTTTTCATGATTACTAAGTTTGAGTCTTTTATTTTGTATATTAAGAATGTATGATCTTCAAATTGGCCCGGCCAACTTCAACCCAAAGGAAGCATCCAACACAATTCTATACATATATGGGTTGTATATTTTATATTGTAAGTATTAGCCCAGCCCAAAAAATGCTACTTCCTTTTTAATTTTAATTGTACACTGCCCACCAAAATTCAAAACCCACACCTAATTAATTAGCCTATCTCGCCCCAAGTTAAAATGTACTAGAATTGATAGTTGGAACTTGGAACAGTACTAAAATCCATCTCTCTCAACAAGTCCTTTTGTAATATTTATCTACAAATGGGAGTTGGCCTCCTCTTTTATTTAACCACCAAAGAATAATGTATTGAGATTAAATAAATATATATATATATATATACATATATATATATTTTATACAAGAGCAACGTTCTTGAAATTTTGAATGTGTATTAAAAATCTTACATTTAACATTCATAGTTAGTATAATATTTCTAACTTATAACCTAATTAACAATGTTTCTTTTCTAATTGTTGACATATTTACACATACTTAATCTATTGATTATTGGATGCAGACTTCACGAAGTAGTCAACTAATAAAAACAAGAGTAGGTCTAGTGTGAAAATTTTCAAGTATGAAAATCTATAAAATTGTCCTAAATCAATCATCTACACCCTAAACACTAAATAATGAACCCTAAATTATGACCTATTCGGACCGGGTGAACCATGAATCACTTGGGCCGAGTGAACCATGAACCACTCAATTTTGTCTTATCTTCACCAATTACAGAATTTTGTTGTAAATTAAAGTTTTTTCATGTATGAATTTTTTTATTCTAGACTTTGTCTAAAAACAATTAAAACCTTAGGGATTAGATGTTGGGGGATCACAGATTAAATAATTTGAAAGAAACTGTTATTATATATTTAAAGAGTCACATTTGTGTGAGACAAAATATAATTTGGATTTGAAATAGGTAGGTGTTGAATTGTGTATTTGTGCTAGTTTGAACCCTGTCAATATGAATTTTTGTGATAATTAAATCATAAATGACAACACTGCTTGAGTATAATTAGTGTTGCTTTAATTTAAACATGTGAAAACAACATGTCGTAATAAGACGGGATGATTTATTTGTAGATTGTCTAACCATTTTTACTAGAGAGATGTTGTTAAAGATGTAGGCATAAGCTCTGATGAATTTGCGTTTTAAAAATCTCATATAACACTAACATAAGTGAACTTCAAAATATGTTTATGTATTAATTTAAATGTTTGAAGCGTTTACTTTTCAGCCCACCCCAATATTAAGTCCTGGATCCGCCCCTAATTAAGAACATCATATCCACAATGCAACAAATACATGTTGCGAGTAATAGAAAGAACTAGATGACGATCATTAAGTTCTAATCTAAAACCAAAGGGTAAGTCTAACACATAAGTCCCCACACGTACAGTAGCAACTCTTGCTCCATTTCCACGTGTAAGACGACTTTACCCAACCTAATTGCTCTAAGACACATGAGCCCCTTCACATTCGTACAAATGTGTGAGCCACATCGGGTATCTAATACCAAGCAGTTAGCGCTATTAATGGATATGTCTATCTTAATAACAAACATACACGTTCTAGTGCCAGAAGCGCCCAGTCTCTAATGCACGGATTCTTAAAAAATTAACAGTATGCAATATCAGATTCGCTTGGGATGCGATTCGGGTGGGATTCGCCTGGGATTTGCACCCGATTCGCCACGTGGCGAATCCAATTTTATTTTTATTTTTTTATTATCGGATACGCGTATCCTGTTCCGAGGATATGCGTATCGGGATTTTTTTGTAAAATTTATTAAATTTTGGGGTTTTTTTTTTGTAAAAAATTAAAACTTACTAATAATTTGAAGGACACACTCTAAAACTTATTAAATATTAAAATTTATTAATCTTTTATTATGATTTATGACTTGTATGGATTAATGATATTTGATTTAATTGTTGTTTTGTTACTTATGGGATGAATTCCTTGATATTAGTACTTGTGTTTTAAATACTCTTGATATTACTACATGTGTTATATATAATTGTTGTAAATTTTTTAATATTATTGCAGGTGATATATATAATTAAATTAAAAAAATTGACGTATCCTGGCCGTATCGTATCCTAAAAAATTGAAAATCTACAAATCCCCGCACCCGAATCGTATTGTATCTGCACCCCGCACCCGCACCCGTGCAACACAGCGCCCAGTGCTTCCCTTTTAGCAACCAAAACCTTATAGTCCTTCTTCCAGTGCCCTCTTCTACTCACAGTAGAGGCACACATCATTGTTTACACGCTCCTTCTTTTGAACACCATCTTAATGATAGTGAACTCAAAATCTTGAGCAAGTTGTGAAGTTCAGGCATGGTCGCATCCGTCTTATTCATATTGTAGTTCACAATGAAGCTAAAATATGAACCCGAGAGAGACTGGAGGATAGCATAAATGAAAACGTTGGTCTTTTAGCTCAAAGCCTAAATTACCAAGTTTATCAATTAGGCCTATCATCTTAAGCACATGAGGTGAAATCTTCTCTCCTTTAGCTAACCGGCATCTGAACAGATCTCTCATCACTTCATAAATCTCAGAATGAGATTCCGAATCAAAGAGATCCTTCAAATGCTTGAGCATTTCGAAGAGACCCATTTTCTCATGTTGCCTTAAGCGATTCGGGAGTCATGCCGAGCAACATCACATACTGCGTCTGGGAAGCATCCTTTTGATGCTTATTCTGAGCTGCTACGTCAAACGTAGCTGTCTCACGAAACCACCTGCAGGGGTAACAGGGATTGGCGTGTCCAACTGTTGGGGTTATACTGGAAATTATGTTTTTACTTTGTATAACCAAACTGAATTTTCTGTCTTATTTACTGAAATAAATTATTTATCACTGATGCTTTAAATATCATTGAATGTTACATATATTTATTGCATAATTGTTCAATAAACAGTACATGTTACATTGTAGTTAATTTAGTGATACCAGATCACAGAAGATTAAATTAACAGTCCCTTGTAACTAAAAGTACGCTTTTCACTACCTAGATGGAAATGAACAATCCATCATGAAAGGTTGAAGTGTAAGGCTCAGATTGGCTTGTCTTGACCAAGAGATTACACTAGTGAATGACTGATGCACTGAATAGGACCTTGTTGCAAGTAGTTTTTTAATGAGAATTCTATGTGGCTAATTTTAAAATAACTCACAAACAAAATAAGTACGTGACCCGATTCTTGTGCTCGCCTGGTGGTTATTCGCACTCATGAGGCTCGGCCCTTGTGGTCGTTCATTGGGCGTGGCCGAAAACCAAACACCACGGCCTTGATTCTGTGCTCGCCCTAGGGGGCGAGCACACTCTTCTGCTCTCCACTCTTCCGGACCTCTGTTAACCATGTATGTGTGCTCGCTCCCCGATAGGTTGCTTTGCTTGCCTGGAAAACATTGTTGTAAACCAAATGCTTTGGTTCTTGCTGTCTGCTCGCCTTCGGAGGTGAGCGTGTCCTCTCTCCTCTGTTCGTCTGGGTTTCATCTCTCCTTCTCTGTTCATCCGGGCTTCGTCTCTCCTTCTCTATTCATCCGGGCTTCGTCTTTCCTTCTCTGTTCGTTTTTGTCTTTCCTTCTCTGTTCATCTGGTTTTCTACTCGACCATTACCCGTGTTCGCCTGTCTTGTTGAATGGTCACTGGGTTTCCAGGAGAGCACAACTTTTGCAGTATGATGGCTTCTGGCGCCCAGCACCCTCTGGTCGCCTAAACTGGCGTGCTCCTGGCGAGCACAGATGGATGAGCGGGATGTGTATCCAACTGGTGAGCACTTGTCTGATGGGCTAACGGGCACCTTTGTTTTACTGGTCCACGTGTTCGTCGAGTGAGCACGTGGCAGAAAAGATTATTTATGTGCACAACAATACCCCCCAGTCGGGCCGCTTTGTGTTCGTCATGGGGGCCCAACTGTTGAAGGCCTTAGAGAGGGAGATCGAGGCATCGTTTTGTTCTCCATAGGGCGTATCCCGATGCAATCATTCCTTCTTCATCCGGCGATCTCCCATTTGCTCGTTGAGTGAGACATTACCATCACTCAATTGATGCCAAATCGAGAACACAAAGCTTGTTGTTGCTTATACCTCCTTATTCTGGTCGTCATATTTTTATGTGCTCGTACTCCAAGATAGCGAGCCCTCTTGTACGAGTCTTTTCTATGCTCGTCGACGACCACTTCTGGCGAGCACGTGCCAATGCCAATAAAGGTGGGCAATCTCATCGCCGAGAAGGCGGAGAATACTTCGCTAAAATGGCGGACTGGACATCGCCGAGGTAGCGGAAAGCCAACACCGAGAAGGCGGGCTGGTCGTCACCGTAAAGACCGACGATCTCATCGCCGAGAAAGCGAACATGTCATCACCAAAGTCCGAACTGGGGAGGTCCGTGTTCGTCCAAACTAGTGTGAGTCATTGGTCACCATCTCCCATCTACCGATCTCCAGGAAATCAACCTTGATTTCTTGTTCTTGCTAGAGGGAGTCGAGATGGTCGACCTCCCATCTAATGACGAAGACATGATCGTGGGTGAGCATGGAGGTGATACGGCAACCGGAGGCGAGCAAGTTCTCAAACCCCCATTTGATCGGCTCCATAGTTCGATTTATACTAAGTACAACGCTCGGTGGGAAATTTTGAACACTGCGGACAAAAGGAAGAAATGACAGTTGTACGTGCCTTCGCATCATTTGGTCGCCCTCAACCATACCAGTACATTTACTCATATTGTGCTTTCTTAAGCACAATCTTGCTACGTATCTTTTTAACACAACTTTTTTCTTACAGTCTGGCCTGCTGTTACCCTTGTCGTGAGCACCGTCGAACATACTAAGATGGCCTGGAAGAATAAAATGAGCGAGATGGCACGGATCTAGGCTGAACAGAAGGTACATCGGGTCTTCCATGGTGATGTGAGCAAGTTTAAGAAAACTCCAACTCGTTCGGTTGATCGGGGAACGAGCGAGCGGGCCCTTCTGCCTAAGAGAAACAGAAGGCATGCTCAAGAGGAGAGCCCAGTGCATCAGACGAGCACGCCTCCAGCCGAGGATAAAACCCAACCGTGGAGGCGTACATACCTGTACCCCCACCGGTCGCTCCAAACCTACATGTTGGGAAATTTATAGTTTTGATAAAAGTTCCAGAAACACATGTAATAGGACCATCCCGGACATTAGGTAGGCGATCGATGTTTATATTACCGTTTATAGAATACCAAATTGATAATTCTTGTATAGAACAACCGATGTAATAGATAGGTCACATATTGAGGAACCTCAATATGTATAAGTCGATCCGAAAAATCCAAAGAATACGGTGATATCCCGACAAAGCGAATGTTAGAGAAGAACAGAAGATCAGATCGATCTGATCATGTCAGTTGGTTTCTCAGTCCGTCCTTCCCCCTTTTTGGTTTGATCAAAAAGCGCTGTGAGGTGGGAAGTTAGAGATTGTCAATCGATGATATCCTGTATTATGCTTTATTGTTTCTTGGTTTCCGCTTATGTGATATTCTTTGTATTAATGCACAATTTTTAACCGAATCTATCTTATCTCGTAGATGATCACTCACAGTATGGGTAAAATAATGTGCAATTATCTTGAATCGACATTAAGGATTGTCAAGACAAGTTCGCATAATTTGGGGTTACAAAGGATCCTAATCAATGGAAATAGAGGAAATCTCAAGAAGGCGCAGACTTGAGAAATATTGTCGCTCACTTTGCAATCCAAAGATGCGAGATGAAGCCCCTCGAATTCCTAAGGAATTTAAGGGTGGATCTGATGCTCCGGAGAGAAGAACTACTTTTCGGCAATCCAGAAGAAGAGATCGACCGACGAATGAAGATATAACACGCCCCTGCTCGCCTACCAAAAGGACGAATCTCGCCACTACAGGGAGAAATCAAGATGAGCCGATCGTAAACGAGCTCATGAGAGAGGCGATAAACATCGTATTTCGTGCTTTGTCGCCAATGCTCAAGAGGAAATACGATTGTTGTTTGACATTTTGTCAAAAACAATTATGGGTATTACATTCAAATTTTTATGCTCTTACATCCGGCTCAAACTATACAAAGATGGTCGCAATAATTGATGAAGCCAAGAACATCAATCGGCATGGGTTTCTAAAGGCCATTCTACTCCAAGAACATGATAAATTTGGAGTTGATGAGTGAAGGCAGTATGTCTCAAGAAGAGAATCAAAGATTCTCAACAAGGTTGCGCTTATCCTACAGATAAAATGCCAAAGGCCAAATGGGAAATGAAATGGATCAAGTCCTACAAGGCATTCCTCTCCACCACTCTAAATGTATTTGGGCCACCAGACGATGATATCGCGCCAACCCTCCAAAGACGAAGAAAGGAAAAAAGAAAGAAACTTCGCTTTACAACAAATGATGCCCCCCCAGAAGAAAAAAAAACCGGTAAAGGCCTGGAGAAGAGGCCGAAGAAGGCGAAGCAAGCCTCCATGACTCGATCTTTGAAGATGAGTCGATGAAGAAGGAGCGCCCGAAACGGTCTGTTGACCACAAAAATCGGTGAAGCATCGACAGCAAAACTTTCAAGACATTCATTACGAGGAAGAAGCTCGAGACGAACGATCTCCTTCTCCTCCAAATTCAAATGATTCACCACTCGACTAATGGTCTGCCGAAAGCATGTCTTCCTACTCTTCCACCGCCCATGAACTCGAATCTACATCATCGGCCGCGAACTCAAAACTACATCAGTCCTTGAACACAAAATCGCAATACCGAAACCAAAAGCTTACGTTGTGGAACCAGCGCACCGCCTCCACAAAGAGAACCTCTGCAGTCGAGCCAATCGCATAACTTCCGCCCCACTCAAACACCACCGAACCCTCCACATCTCATCAACTCGAGATCGAAAGCGTATAATTCTCGAGTCTAGATCATCAAAGACCATCACAGGAAAAATGGTCGACCGAAATCGAACGAGAAATTGATGAGAAGTATCGAATCGGTCGCCATCCCGCCATTAGAGAAGAAGTTATGGAGATCCTCACCGAGAGATCTCGATAAAAAGCTTCTCGATTTCATAATGATTATTGAACGGATGGGCGGCTTTGATGAGTTTCTTGATTTTGATTTCGATATGAGGAAATCTGCTAAAAGTAGGATCACCACCGAAATGATAACTATCGAATCACAAAAAGCTTTGATCCACGTGAAGTCGGGTTGATCGAACAAGGCGAACCGAGATCGCTTCGCTCAAGCTCTGCGGATGCTACAATGAAGGATACAGAGTCGATGAAAGTGAACTGGTGTTTGCGCTCATGACCAAACCAACGGAGGCACAAACAATCGAAATCGATCAAGTGATCGAATACCATTCCTACATCTCACATCACCGCCGATCAACTTCAAGAGATCGGATCATGTTTCAAAGATCTCCGAAGAAGAAATTGAGGGAATTATAGGCCGATCGTAGGCAGACCGCCTCAAAAGAAATATCGAGATCAAAGGAATTGGTTATTTCCCAGTTGCAGCGATCAAAGATCGGTTCTCCCAAACCGTGACCACCGTGATCTGCCGATCTTATAAAATCCGTGGATGACAAGCCGATTCAGGGATCAACAAGTTTTTTTTTCCGATGCTCATTTTGAAAAGCTCGATTTGACGAAAGACAAACTTAACAAACTGATCTTTACATTTTCTTCTGCCATCGAATCTGTCAAGACTGAGCTGATCTCGAAGGTTCAACTTCTAACTGCTCCAGTTCCAGGCTTATCTGTTGCAGATCTCAACAGAGCAATATCAGTCGGTTTTGGATCCCTAACTTCCCACCTCACGTTTTTTGATCAAACCAAAAAGGGGAAGGACGGACCGAGAAACCAACCGACATGATCGTAACAAATGTAAGATCTAATTCAGATTGTTGAAGCATGGACAAAGACTAGACCATCTGGATCTCTTTGCTAACGAAGTCTCTGAAAAGATTGAAAAATCAAAGGCAAGAAAGGTAGCTGCTGGGACATCACAAAAGGTAGTCTAGCTGAAAGTCTTTGGGACATCACAACTGTACCAACTACTCGGACTAAAATAGTCACAAAGAAGCCTGACTAGCCGATCTGGTAGATAAAGAATCGGGCCGTGAAATCGCCCAAAAGAGCAGATTGTTTGAAGACCGAAAAAGCGAAGAAAGAAAGAAGGGCGGCGAAAATTGGCAGAGATGTAAGGTCCAAGAAAAAATTCGATCGAAAAGAAGAAAGGAAAGGCCGAAAATCTGTGCAGAACCTCAAATTGCCAAAGAAGAGTTGATGAGATTATTCCAAAAACTGCTGCACATGCTAAGAGGTTTGAGGAATGGAACAAGATCAGAAGTGAATGGCTTCTGGATGCTTTTGTCCTCAATCTTGTTCCACAAGAAGAATCTCCAGATGATGAATTCCTCAACTGGTTAGAAAATAAATATCCAGATTTTCTGAAGTATCTGGAAAATGAGGCCAAGCTTATCAATGTAAAAATATCTCGCCAAGAGTATGATCTGTTGGATTACTCGAAGAAGGCAGATGGCTCATTTGACAGACTGACATTTCAGAGGTTCTATTTTGACATCCTGAGCAAAACGCACATAACTGATCCTCAGCAGACCAATGATGTCAAATGGAAACTATATCAGATTTTCAACGTACCTCAAGATCAAAGAGAGATGCCAGAAGGATACAAGCCTAAAGAGTGAAGAATCAGAAGACTTCTCAGGATCAGCTGTTTTTAAATTCAAACTTTTCTGATGTAACATGTAATCGACATATCTAATGAGAAAAGTTTATTTTCTGATCCTAAGACAAAATCTCATTGTCTTCTGATTATGTGCTCTTTACTGTTCTATATTTATCAACTGTGTTTGGTTTCTCAGGTGTTTTGGTTTTATCAAAAAGGGGGAAATTGTTGGGAAATTTATAGTTTTGATAAAAGTTCCAAAAACACATGTAATAGGACCAGTCAGACCTGTTAGCTGACTGATGTTTATATTACCGTTTATAGAATACCAGTTGATAATTACTGTATAGAACAACTGATGTAATAGATAGGTCACATATTGAGGGGGAACCTCAATATGTATAAGTCAGATCTGAAAATCCAAAGAACAGCTGATATCCGACAGGCCAGAATGCTAGAGAAGAACAGAAGATCAGATCGATCTGATCTAGTCAGATATCTCAGCTGAAGTCATAAAGCTCAAACTCAGAATACTTGAAGATCAGATGACTTCCAGAAGATCGGACGTAAGACCTACATCGGTAAGTCCGCTAGTTGAAGCTAAGTCAACCGCACTGTAAGACTCCATCGTAGATCGATTACGCTTCGATCGACGTCACCACCAGCGAGAACTGATGCTTCACCTAATCATACGTCTATGATCTGAACAAGAAGAATGTCAACGTTAGTTGGAAGAACAACACTGAAAAGTGCGTCTGTTCAACCAATAAGAACAAGACACGTATGATCGGAGCCGACATGTAAGGGATTCGATGCTGCTCTCTCTAACGGCTAGAAAATACAAGTTCACGCTTTTTACCCATGCCGCTTCTCAAGACGCCACATCAATCCTCGCAAACCTACCTAATATAGCCTGAAATTCAAATTGCTCTCCAACGGCTCTTTGATTTCAAGGTCTATAAATATGGGATCACACTTCAGAGTGAGAACACGGAAACACTGAACAATCAAGAAGCTAAAGCAATTATCAGATTTCCGCACGAAGAACACGATCAAGAAGATTATTTTATTAAGTGTTCATCCCGTAAGTTCTTAGCACATAAATCTTTTAATCTAGCTGATAGGCTACCTTAAACACTAGAAAAGATTTCATAGTTGGAACCAAAGCAATCTTATCCAAACCCAAAGTTAGGTTAAGTTGTTTAGCAAGATTTCAGACTAGGGTTTCTAGTTCTGATTTCTGGGATCGGTTGAGTGAGAACTCCTTAAATATCTGTCGGTGTACTGTGTTGAACTAACACATAAAACGAAGTTCAGTTGGTTAAGTTGGTGCCCCTTGTGATAGGGAAGAGTGGACGTAGGACTAGTTTGTCCGAACCACTATAAATCTTGTGTGCCTTACTGCTTTGATTAACTGTTCACACTATTGCACAACCTTTAAAGCGCATACATATTCGAAGTTGAAGATCAGCTAGCACCAAGATTCTGATCTGATCAAGCTTGACATTTCTGTCAACTGGTTAAAACACTAACTTTGGAATCTGATTTACAAAACTGGTTTTTCACGGGTAAAACTTAAGCTTCCGCACACATCAGTTAAACTGATAGTTACCGAACTGATCTGCTTCAGGCGATTAGTAAGTTGGTTATCAGTCCAAACTGATTCACTCGCACTCTGATCAGGCTAACTGCCCTCACACCTGATCTGCACAAAAAGTTTTCAGAAGTCTATTCACCCCTCCCCTCTAGACTTCTACCCTCACTAAACCCGTTCGGGACCTACACTACAGGCTTCGTCCAGTTCCTGAATTCGCGCTCCGGATAAGAAGTCTTTCTTGGGGTGGGACCCCCAACGGGCGAGCAAGTAAGTCCGTTTGTCCATTCTCTTTTTACTTTATGCTTGTCTTTAGTCATCCCGCTCGCTTGGTTGATAACTTATTTTTGCAGATTTTCGGCCAAAAGACCGCCTCTGATGCTAGACCTGATGAACTACTTATGTTCTCCCTCGGTGTGTGACATTCCTGAACTGCTCGACCATGTCCAGCGAGCCTGCGAGACCCCAATTCGGGCATGAACAACTGACCTCAAGGAGTCGCTTGATAGTCCATCGTTGCTAGAGCGGATACGCTTGGGCCTAGTTCATCAAGGTCGATCAATGGTGATTTTAGAGAATTCTTTTACGGCGGTGTCTTGTGGAACTAATGTCCGAAAGGGAAATCCTGACCCGTAAAATAGTCTTGCTTGCCCAACAACTTTTTATCGCCGAGGAGACCAACAACCTACTGGGCCTTCAAAACTTAAAAATGCGTACGGAGGAGTATGTGGATTCGATGTCCAATTATTCCTATATTTGTGCTTTCGCAGATGCCATCTGTATGGTGAGGCGGACACTCTCGGCTGATAAGTTGGGGCCTTTCATCCGGGACCTCGAGAAATATTTGGCCGACAACCCGCCTACCCCCGACCGAGAGCTGCATTTGGTCGATCTTCAGGACTTGTGCGATTTCTCCCATCTCCTTGAAAGACTAAGAATCGGGGACCCTTTTACCGATGAAGAGGATGATGATCAAGATGTTGGAGTCAAGGGTGATCCTGTAGATCAGGGCCGGAAAGGCGAACAGGAGGATCATGGTAGAAAAAGTGAGCAAGGCGGCCAGGATGGTGGCGAGCAGACTGCTCCAGTTGGTGGCGAGCAAAAGGCTCTGGATGGCGATGGCGAGCAGAGGACTCAAAATGGCGATGGCGAGCAGAGGGCTCAAAATGGCGATGGCGAGTAGAGGGCTAAAAATGGTGATGGAGAGCAGAGGGCTCTGGTTGGTGGTGAGAAGAAGGCTCTGAATGGCAATGGCGAGCAGAGGGTTCTGGTTGGTGGCGAGCATAACGCTCTGGGTGGCGAGCATGCTACTCATGGTGGCGAGCAAGGCATTCAAGGATACAAAACTCCTCTTACTACTCCTCCTCTGGTGACTTCGAAGTTTCTAAGCTTTTTCTGGTTTGTAGTTTGAAGTATCTTTGTGTTAGGCTAGGATTACCTTGTTTCTGTTTGGCCGGAATGGCCTTTTTGATGTTTGACTCCTAGCTGGTCTTCTTGTATGTTTGGTCGTTAGCTCCTGTTTTTTCGTATAAGAACTGAACCATCTGATGTGTCTGTGTTTAACTTGACTTCGGTTTATGATTGTCTTACGTTGGTGCAATCATGATGGTTGGCTTATTTAGGTGCAACCTGTTCTCGTTTGCGATCGGCTTACGTAACTGGCGATCACTTCTGCTCTGGTCATCTTATTTATGGTGCGACCTATGTACTCAATGCGTGCTTTGTTGTGAGTATGGTAAGTACACGTTCTTTCGCCAAGCAAACACAAACTCTGCTCTGTCCGATTCTTGTTGGATTTTGGTCGTCTTATTGCGATGCGACCCGATTGGGCATATGGCTAAACAAACTAGATAAATGAATAAACACCACGCAGGATGTTTTTAATCTTTGAGGCTCTTATCCACACTTGTTAAAACTCCTTTTTTGTAGACAAGACTTGCTTACAAATTTACACTCGTGTAATAACCTTATTGATGCCTTGATGTCTTTGCCTTTTGCCTGTCGAGCAGAGGTTTTCTGGTTATGTGTTCGACACCCCTTGCTCGGCTTTTGTGGTCGGTCTGCTTGTCTTGAGTAAGCAGAGGTTTTCTGACCATGTCTCGTGACCAGGCGAACACAGGCCAACCTTGGTTTTTCTGTTGCGCTCACCACTACTGATAAACACAGGCTTGTACTCGATCTTAGTTTTTCTGTTGCGCTCACCACTGCTGATAATATTTTTTCAACTTTGACGCATTCCATGTATAGGTAAGCGGAGTTCCATCCATCGTCTCCAAATCGTATGCTCCGTTTAGCAAGCGCTCCGATATTCGGTATGGGCCTTCCCACGCTCGGCCGAACAACCCACCCGAGACCCCCGTTGCTCGCCTGAGGATGAGCTCACCGATTTTGAATCTACGGATCCGAACTTTGGAGTTATAAAATTTTTCTGACCTTTGTTTATACATGGCATTCTTGAGGTCGGCCTCGTATCTTTTTTCCTCCAACAAGTCTGTACTAAAGGCGAGCACCTGGTCATTGGTATGTTCGCCAAAACACATAGTTCGGTGGCTCAGGATTTCGACTTCTGCAGGAATAACTGCTTCCGTACCAAAAGCTAAAGCGAACGGAGTCTCACCCGTGGATGTTCTGAAAGTGGGCCGGTATGCCCACAAAGTTTCGGGTAGTTCCTCGGCCCATCCCCCCTTAGAATCACCAAGTTTAGCTATGCTTGATGATTTTATTGACCGCTTCAACTTGTCCGTTCGACTGGGGATAGTATGGAGTGGAATAGTGTTTTTTGATTCCCCAGTGAGCATAATTCTGGCGGAACTCACTCCCGTCGAATTGCTTGCCATTGTCCGTCACCAGCGATTGGGGTAGCCCGAAGCAACATATGATGTTTTTCATTTTTTGTTCCGTGGCTTTCACAATGGCTTCAGCTTCTGCCCATTTTGTATAGTAATCGACGGCGACCACCTCAAATCTTACCCCCAATGTACCAGTGGGGAAAGGGCCGATCAAGTCGATCCCCCACTTGGCAAATGGCCATGGGCTGTAGACGGAAACAAGTTCTTCTAGCGGACTATGAATAAGCGGGGCATATACCTGACAATCATGACAAGCACGAGCATAGACGAGCGAATCCTTTTTAAGAGGTGGACCAATAATACCCTTGTCTGATCGCCTTGTAGGCTAGAGCATGTCCGCCTGTATGATTCCCACACACCCCGGAGTGAATTTGCATGAGAATTGTATGGCCTTCTTCCGGCGTCATACATTTTAACAACGGAAGAGAAAAACTTCGCTTATACAAGTGCCCGTCCAAAATGGTGTAGCGAGCAGCTTGCAAGTGTAGGCGAGCAGCCTGTGCTCTGTTCTCCGGGAGGACCCCCTTTGTAAATAGCTTAAAATCGGGGTCATCCATGTCTCTTGTTCGACCTCCATTTGGGCGATCACAACTCTCGGGATGGATGGCGAGTACGTTGTGACGATCACAACATCTGTTAAATTAGGTACATTTTCTGCGGTAGCCAATCGAGCTAAAGCGTCCGCAAATGAATTCTCCATCCTGGGGAGCTGTTTGATATATACCTGCTCAAATTGCTCGAACAATTCTTTGGCCAGTAATTGATATTGAGCCATCTGCTCGCCCCGAGCCTCATATTCGCCCAGAACTTGATAGACGATTAGCTGGGAATCACTGTAAATCATCAGTTTCCGAACACCCACTGCCATAGCCATGTGTAATCCGCTGATCAGAGCTTCATACTCGGCCTCATTGTTGGTGGTCGGGAAGTCGAAACGAATGGCCGTTGAGAAAGTTTGCCGAGTTGGACTGATGAGCACCACCCCTGCTCCGGCTTTTGTGCTTGTCGACGAACCATCGACGTACATGTGCCATGGCTGGTCGATTTCTTTTTCGGGTTATTGTGGGTAAGTTAACTCGACCATAAAATCGGCCATGGCTTGACCTTTGATTCGCCATTCGAGGTGCGTACGTGATGTCGAACTGGCCTAGCTCTACAGCCCACTTTAGTAATCTTCCGACTGTATCTGGCTGATGCAAAACTTGGCGTAGCGGGAAAGTGGTAAGAACTTCGACAGAGTGGTTGAGGAAATAAGACCGTAGTTTGCGAACACTCATAATAAGAGCGTATGCTAGCTTCTCGAGAGGGGGGTAGCGAAGTTCAGCATCTTTCAATACTTGGCTGACATAATACACAGGCAAGTGGGTCATTTCCTCTGCTCGGACGAGCACAACACTGATCGCGTGCTCGGAGGCGGCCAGGTACAAATGTAGCTGCTCTCCCGGTATGGGTTTGGACAAAATCTGAGTGTCTGCCAGGTACAATTTTAAAGACTCGAAGGCTCTTTGGCAATGGTCCGTCCATTGAAACCATCCTTTCTTTAAAGCATCAAAGAAATGGCTTACATTTATCTCCGATCCGTGATATGAATTGGTTCAGAGAAGCCAGACATCCCGTCAGTTTTTGAACTTGCTTCACATTTCTGGGAGCTTGCATGTCGAGTATAGCTTGAATCTTTGATGGATTCGCCTCGATTCCCAGTTGGCTGACCATATGTCCGAGGAATTTTCCCGAATGTACCCCGAAACTGCATTTCTTTGGGTTTAACTTCATATTATATGCCCGGAGGATATCAAACGTCTGTGTTAGGTGGGTGAGGTGGTCTTCTTTATGCTCGCTTTTGACCACAATGTCATCGATGTACACCTCGACCGTCCGCCTATGTGTTCGTCAAACCTCTTGTTCACCAGTCTTTGATATGTTGCTCCGGCATTCTTTAACCCGAAAGGCATGCGCTTCCAATCGTACATGTTTTTTCCGTTGCAGAACAAGGTGCTTTCCTGATCGTCGGGATGCACAGGGATTTGATGGTACCCTGCAAAAGCATCCATGAACGTCATAAGCTCATGCCCCGCAGTGCTATCGACTAGATAATCGATGTGAGGTACGGGAAAATTATCTTTGGGGCACGCCTTGTTTAAATGGGTAAAGTCTATGCACAACCTCCAGGTTTCGTTTGGTTTTTGGACGAGCACAGGGTTTGCTAGCCATTCTGGGCATTTGACTTCCCGGATGATCTTATTGTTGAGCAGCTTTTTAACTTCGGCATCTAGAACCGCGTACTTCTCCGGACCGAACTTTCTTCGTTTCTGAATTATTGGGATTTGTGCTGGGTTAATATTGAGATGGTGGCATGCATGCTTAGGATCGATGCCGACCATGTCCTCATGTGACCAAGCGAACACATCCAAATCTGTTCGGAGATACGAGATCATTTTGGTTCGGAGCGGTTCCGGGAGTTCTGAGCAGATAAAAATTTCTAAGTCTGGCCTGGTCGGGTCAGCCATGACGGACTCTAGCTGCTCAATAGGTGTTGCTCATCTTTTCTTTTGTTTCCACCGGGGATCTATGTTCGACCCCCGGTGCTCATCTTCGACCTCCATAGGGTTGAATCCTATGCGAGGTTCTAAGTCCTGTAACTCGCGATCAGATTGTCCATTTGGCATATCTATACCCATGGGATCTGGGACCTGACTGACCGCCTCAGGTTCTTTGCTCACCCGGGGAGTTATGTTTGCTCGGAATGGTGTGTTCGCCCGTTGGCTTGAATCTCTGACTTCCCATATTTGTTCTACCATGTTGACAGTATTTTGTCTTTTTGGCACGCACTATAGTAAGCAATCTCGAGCTTTTTCCTTATCGCCCTTTATGCTGCCCGTTCCATCGAGAGTAAGAAATTTAAGACAATAGTAGTAAGTCAAACAAGCTGCCTTAAATTCCTGGATGAACGGGCGACCTAAGAACCCGTTATAGGTAGATGGAGCATCGATGATTACAAAGTCTAGCATTCTAGTTAAATTTGATCTCCGGTTTAAAGTTGACTCTACCTCGACTCCTAACCTGATCAGACCATAGGGCCAGGTTATAGATTCCCCGAAACCCATGATGGTGTGATCACATGGTTCTATATACATACTTAAATCCCCAACTTGCTTCTCCATTTGGTGCAGAGTGTTAACGAACAGAATGTTCGCATATGCTCGTTAATACGACCGGGGGCGATGCACCTTCAAACCGAGAAGACGAGCGCTGATGGTTAGAGAGTCATTGTGGGGGGTGATTATGCCGTCGAGATCATCTTCCGAGAACATAATTTGGTGAGAGGGTGACGTGTTAGCTAATGTGCTCGCCATATTCACCTGATGGATGTCCTGCATGGCGCATCTCCATCTTCTTGCGTCTGTTTGATAGGGAAGGCACTGGATAGCAACCCCCACATAGGGCCGTGGTTCGGACGGATCATGTTAATTTCTTGTCCCTCCCAACCTTTGTTCGTGGTTGGGGCCCCTTTCTTCGGTAAATCCAAATTGTCGATGGAATTCCTCGATCATTTGTCGGACACCTCTTCCACCTTCTGCTTTCTCTTACGATCGCTGACCTCTGGCGGGTTTTCTCGCTTGCGGCTTTTAATATATTGGGCAAGGCGATTTTCCTCATATAATTTCTAGAGCTGTCGCATGAGGTTGCGGTACTCGTCTATATTGTGCCCGATAAACTCATGAAACGAGCAGAACTTGGAAGGATTTAGATGAGTTTTATCCACGAGAATCTTGGGGGTTTTCCAACATGTCTCGGTCCTTGATGCGGTTATATCTTGTCTCGGCGAGACCCCGAGAATACTCTGAAGCGCATGTGCCTCGGCCCCTGCTTCAAATGGTTTGAAAGATCCTGGGGGTTTGTACCCTCCTTCGCCTGCTGGTTTCTTTCCGCAATCACCTTCTGTGCGCCACCTCTTGGCTTTGCTTTCCTTGGCCCGGGTGGAGGTGTCTTGCATCGTTATAATCTTGGTCGCCGCTTCCGCAGATAAGATATGTTTTGGCCATTCTTGATGCATGGCCTTCCACATGTCCGTATTCGTCGAACCTCCGACTACAAATGAGGATCTTGGCATCCTCTTCGATGGGAGCCCCATCATACAAACATTTATCGAACCTTTCAACAGATGCACGATCGACTCTCCCTTGAGTTGGGAAAAATGTGCTAACCGTTGCTTCGGGGCTTGGCGAGCACACATAGATGAGAAATGGGACAGGAATTTCTATCCCAACTGGGCGAAAGACGTGATGGACGCCTTGGGCGGTAGAAACCACCTATGTGCTCGATCGCCCAAAGTCATGGGGAATGATCGGATCAAGCGTTGCATCGGTGGCACCCATGGCGATCATAAAATCGAGTATTTCTTTGAGGTGAACATGTGGGTTAGACTTCGATCGAACATAAAGGATTGGTGGTCTGTTCTTTGCCACTTTTTCTTGTACTTTTTGCCATGATCGGCCGGTGTTAATGGCGAAAGCAAGGCATTATGCCCTTGCTTGGAGTCCTTTCGTTGTGGCGAATCGGCTGTAAACCCTCGATTACTTTACGCATTTTGCAAATTTAAGTGGGCCGACGGACTTGGATCGGGGTTGTGTCCCATCACGGGACCGAAGTCGGGGCTCACGATAGGGCGGTCCCCTTTCCATGTTAAATCCTTGACTACCCAATCGATGATGGATAGACAATTTAGTTCCGGCCGATTTTTGTTGTTCTGCCGTCTTTTCGGGATGTAGGCGTCGTGAGGAGAAGGGCCACATGTTAAATCGGTTGTTCCCTCCCCGGATCACGCGCCCTATATGATCCCGATTAGGTCTTTAACGAAGAGCCTCAAACGTCAAAACCCGATTATGCGGACACTTGAGGCCGCTTTCGTCGTCCGGCTATATCAACGGCCTTTTTGTTGGCTTTGCTTCGCGTAGCTTTCATCTTAACTTGCTCGCTATCGGTGTATCGCGGCGTCGATCATCATCATCTTGAACTTTCAACTTGGCGAACTCCTTTTTCGCCCCTCTCTTTTCGTGCTCGCAACAAGAAAGTGATGGCCTTTGTTGTAACCATCGGATCGCTGGCAATATCTTCAAGATTGATGGTTTCCACGGTCTCGATTTTTAGGTGAGGTCGATCTTTGAGCCTCTTTTCGAGCGTGAGGTCGGCTTTGTCCCGACCTCTCCATCTGAGTATTCCTAGATTGAGGCATCATATTTCTTTTTTCTGCCTCGATTTTTTAGGATTATGTATGGGCTAGTTTTTTCTACCCTTCTTTTAGCGCCAATTGTTGCAAGTCGTTTTTTAATGAGAATTCTATGTGGCTAATTTTAAAACAACTCACAAACAAAATAAGTACGTGTACAATATTACAGTAAATAACAAGAAATTGTTGACCCAGTTCATCAATTAATGACTACTCTGGGGGCATTCCATGCCAGGGATGTTATATTGCGAGGTTTAAGTATACAGTACACAATATTACTCGTGGTGAAAACTTCGTTCTATGTAAGATGGTGATTTGGAGGATATGTGTAAGTACTTGGGAATTTTTCTGAACCTTTCTTTTGTTATTTTTGGGCCTATTTATAGGCTTTGGACGAGCTGGTGGTGTCCTGGCTAGCACGAGCTGGCGATTTCTTAACATGCACGAATCTATATGGTGTTGCCACATTTTCTGTTTGTACTTCTTTGGTTGACATTTGTCTTTACTTGCTCGAGAAGTATTCGACTTGTCATCCAGGTGGTGATGGTGGCGTCGTGGGTGACCCGATTCTTGTGCTCGCCTGGTGGTTATTCGCACTCATGAGGCTCGGCCCTTGTGGTCGTTCATTGGGCATAGCCGCAAACCAAACACCACGGCCTTGATTCTATGCTCGCCCTAGGGGGCGAGCACACTCTTCTGCTCTCCACTCTTCCGGACCTCTGTTAACCATGTACGTGTGCTTGCTCCTGATAGGTTACTTTGCTTGCCTGGAAAACGTTGTTGTAAATCAAATGCTTTGGTTCTTGCTGTTTGCTAGCCTTCGGAGGCAAGCGTGTCCTCCCTCCTCTGTTCGTCTGGGTTTCGTCTCTCCTTCTCTGTTCATCCGGGCTTCGTCTTTCCTTCTCTGTTCGTCTAGTTTTCATCTTTCCTTCTCTGTTCGTCTGGTTTTCTGCTCGATCATTACCCGTGTTTGCCTGTCTTATTGAATGGTCACTAGGTTGCCGGGAGAGCAAAACTTTTGCAGTATGATGGCTTCTGGCACCCAGCACCCTCTGGTCGCCTAAACTGGTGTGCTCCTGGCGAGCACAGATGGATGAGCGGGATGTGTATCCAACTGGTGAGCACTTGTCTGATGGGCTAGCGGGCACCTTTGTTTTACTGGCCCACGTGTTCGTCGAGTGAGCACGTGGCAGGAAAGATTATTTATGTGCACAACGGACCTACAGGAGGATAAATTCTTCAGCACTGAACCAGGAAGAATTAGACCTCAGTGATTCGTTATTTCTTAATCTTCGTTCCTTAAATAGGATCGTGTGTGGTTAGTAATTATTGCTTTGACTTATGACGGGTAGAGAATCAATGAGATTCAATACTTTATATCTTGGGCAATATTACTGGTCACATGCGATTGCTAAGATTTAATACGAAGAATCGTGTGCGAGTACGCTCGTTTGATTTGCCCCCTTGGGAGGTTCATAAGATTTATCATACCAAATCTTGCAAGTGGAATTTGTTTCAAGTATGGATAATAATGTTGAACCGTTCCTTGACCAAGGACAAAAGATATTAATTAATGGAAAGTTATTTCAGTGGCTTGAATTAATTAATGGGCTAGATAATCTTAAACACGGGAAATAATAACCGGGAGCCATATTAACAGTAATATGGGTTAAGATGGATAGTGCAATATTAATTATGTAGTGGGATTAATTAATATTTATGGGCTTGAACAATATTGTGGCTCAATATTAGATATTCAAAGTCCATTAGAAGGTCCAATCTTAATTCTCCTAAAGGCCTCTCAAGTAGCCCAAAGATAAAGTCCAATAACTGAAAAAGGTGTTTAAAATAAAATAAATTATTGTTGCCTAATTTTCCTAATATTTCGAAAATAATAAATAAAAGAGGGAGAAACAAAGTTAAGTTGGTTTACAACCATCAAGCGGAGACACTACGTGTCCCTATAAAAGTCCCGTTGAATGTAGATCCGAGCAAAAGTCTTTGGTCTTAAATACCCATTGGAACGAAATCCCCGGCTTACTTTTAATTTCGATGGAAGACATCGTTTCAATCTAATGAAAAACCATATTTTAGTGAGGAACATTTTAGAGGCGGGGTATTAATTGCTTAACGAGATCCAACATGTTAATCTACATCACATTTGAGCAATTATTGGGCGCCGCCTACCCAAACATGATATATACGGACCAACAAATATTTGGGCGCCGTCTACCCAAACAATTAATACGGTCCGACAATTATTGGGCGCCGCCTACCCAAACAATTATAATGCGGACGTAAAATGCGTTAACAGAATATAAAACACGTTAACTAAGTGGGAATTAATAACTCGTTTAATTCTCTAAACCATAATTTTAAAATCTAATTTTAAGATTAAGTTTAATAATTAAATTTATAATTAATATTAGCCTTTAATTAATCCAATTAATTAAGTCTGTCATTAGTCCAACTAATACATTTTATTAAAACCCAAATTTTATTAATTCTAACGAATTAAATCCAATTTAATTTCAATTAATAAATATGGGGGCTCAAGTGCAATTTCTAAAATTGCACGGAGGGGCCTATTTGAAATCCACTTTGTAAAATAGCCCTCCCTCATCACTGCCCAAGACTTTTTCCAATCGGGACAATTCAAAACCAACAGTTCAAAAACCCAGTTCGTCAGATTTAATCCAATTAATCATAAGAACAATCAACCTTTGGAATTCAGTTTCTTAAGATTACTCGAAATAGTCCAACCAGTTCGAACAAACAGAAAACCAAAATCTGCAAAATTCAAGTTGCACAGAACCAAAACAGGGAACAAGCAACAAGCAAAGGCAAGCATCGGTGCAAGCAGGCGACTCGCCACAGCCGCTGGGCGCGTGCTGGTGACTCGTCGATGCACTCCGAGCAATCAGGATACCAACACTCATCGTCCCAAATCAAATCGGAGATGTGAGTTGCAGATCGGGGCGAAACGGCGGAAACGACATCGGCGCTCGCGAATCAAAGCGAGTTAGACAGACCCACGAGCGAAACGGCTCGAAATTCGCAGCGCCGCTGCCCCTCGTGGTGGCATGCCATCGCGAGGCTCGTCGGAGTAGGGGCTTCGCCCAATCGAATCATCAAACGAAAATGAGAGTAAGGTCGTCTACATCGAGACTCACCGGGCAACGCCGCCATGCGAAGGGAGGTACGATTCGGCTCGCATCGTCACGAATCCAATCCGCTTGAAATCGGGTCGACGTGACATCGCGAGGCCAGCGCGAGTCACTCGGCTTCGCCGCTGACTCATTCATGATGACGGATGCACACGGGGACGAAAAAACGGCGTCGGAGCGAGGCGGTGGTGGCGGATGTGGTTTTCTTAGAAAACCTTAATCTCGCAAAGGGGATGAAGTATACCAGCGAAAAGGGGAACGTCCTTTTTGGTTTTTGGGGGCCCCCATATCCAAGATAGCCTGCACCTTGGCTGGGTTTGCTTCAATCCCCCGCTTGCTGACCAGGTGCCCTAGGAACTTCCCTGATTCCACTCCGAAGTTGCACTTTTTCGGGTTGAGTTTCATATTGAACTTCCTGAGTATCTCGAAAGCTTGCGCCAGATGAGCCAAATGGTCTTCCTTTTTTAGACTCTTCAAGACAATGTCGTCAACGTACACCTCCACCGACTTGCCTATTTGCTCAACAAACATATGATTGACCAGCCTTTGATACGTTGCCCCGGCGTTCTTCAAACCAAAAGGCATTCTCTATTGCCCTGACTTCCGCCTTTAGGCGACGCTTTGATGAGGAGGCCGGAGAAAGGCCCCCTATCGTGGCAAGGGGCGAGATGGTGTGGATGAAGCGACCTCCTGTGCCCTCTGGTATGGGTGGCACAGGCAGCTCGCCCTGTGCGGCCACTATCACGGGCTCTCTTTGCACCCGATCTCCCAGCCCGGGTTGGCGGTCATGCTGTCGACCTTGCCCCCCCTGATTATCTGCCTGAGGATTCTTGACAAACTCATCCAGCCGACCATCTTCATAAAGCTTCCACAAGCGCTTCAAGCGGATCTACGACACTTTCGGCGGGTGTAGTGTCCCTCTCTGGTCATGATAGTGGCAATACTTGTTAGGGTTTCTTGGCTTTTGTCTTTTCATGGGGCGGGGTGCTCGCAACATGTCTAAATCCCTGGATCTGGGTATAAACGTTACCAGGTGTCATACCCGAGCCTCTATCGGCTTTCACCTGGAATGGACTCCTCAAATGGTTTGAAGTCACCTGTGTCTTATAATGACCCCGATTTTCTTGGAACCTTTCTTGGGCTCCGTCTGTGCTCTCCGTCCAAGGTATGTCGCGGGGACTTAAATCAGATGTACAAAGGTTCCCCGGGATGTGCATTTTATGTACCAACCCCGACGAAAAGCCCAGCCGTCGACCTCCTCCGGAATGATTCTTTGTGAATGAGTCTTCCATGTTGGTCGGTATTAGATTTCCATTGCACCCGACCCATTTCCCATCTATTTGCGGCACGGAATGTGAGCCTCACGCAGATCACCCCAATGGGTGGAATTACATCATCTCCACCATGGTCGTTTTTGGGCGGGCCAGTGAAAAAAGACTACCTAATCTGGAGAGATATCTCACGTGATGTCACCCGTTGCTTTCCGTAGGCTATCACGCTTATCTTGACCAGTGAAGCAAAAGAGCTCGTGAGTGGGATTATGAATAAGGTTGACGGGTGACACCAAAAATGGTGGTTTGTAGGAGGAACATGGGGAGTCGGTGGCCCTTCCAAACCTTATCCATTAGAGTTCCTACAGTTATGCGTCCCGTGTTGAAAATGGTACCATTAATATTTTTGTGCTCGATTATCTTGATCTAATTCTTTTCTCGTCTTACGAGTTTCGCCCGACCTTCGAGCTATATTGGGACTTTCTCAAAGGCATTCAAGGAGGTTGAGACACACCCCCTAGTTGGCGAGGCGTTAATTTGTTGAACTCCGAGCTCGACCGCTTCTGGTTTGATTGTATACTTACCCTCGCCACTTGAGGATTCCCTGTAAGTCTCGACCGCATCTTTTCAAGTGTATTTCACGATTTCGCTCTAAATGTTCTGTTTTATGTTAGATTCGGAGATCCCGATCTACCGTCGTCGGCCCTCTGCCTCCAAGATGGCCTCGCGACCTCGATCAGTACTCGGCTCCATGAGGCGTCTGCCCGCTCTTACTACCGCCCGGGGGACATTCGATTCGGACTCCTCCCCGCCGCTTTGCAAAAAGCAAGAAGAAAGTTTCGAACCCACCACCGTGACTGGTGAGAGACCTCCCAAGAGGGCGCGAGCTGAACCTGGCACGCACCGATCCACGTCAAGTTGGGGTGCTGGAAGGGTGGCTCCCAGCCCGACACCTTTGCCGACTTCTTCCCGGGAGGGAGGTCGCCATCCGGAGGACGATTCCTAGATTGGTTGGGATGAGGAGAGGATGAAGAGGTAGGCCGTTTGCAACTCTTAATGAATTTACCTCAAAACCGGGACCAAATTTAATATATTTGTTCCTCCTTGTTGCGCCAGAGGCGACGGCGCAGCAAGTTCTCACCGGAGGTGCCGAGCTTCCCGAGATCCCCGATTCCCCACGCCAGAGGGCACGCCTCGAGATTGGCCCGCTACTTGAGCGGACGCGCTGCCGCATGGACGAAGGATGATCATCACTCTCCCGCCTGCCGCCAACAAGTCAGGCAACATGTATTCTGTTGTTGTCCACTCCTTGAAGGCCGCCTCTACATGGAAAAGGCTCGAGCCCAATCCGAGCCAGAGCCTCCAAACCAGAGAAGGCCTGTGATAACCTCCGAGCAAGCGAATCACCGAGGATGCAGCGAGGTGCAGAAGAACCGGAGGTCGCTATACGACTGCCAAGAGGGTCTTGGAGCTCGAGGGAGAGCTAAGGAAGTCGAGAGATCGCCGGGAGGAGAAGGAGGCCGACCCGAATGGTTATGGAGCCGATCTCAGAAGGATGTAGAGGTTTGAGAAGTCGCCGCCAAATACGAACACTTTAAGGTGTCAAAGAGCGTATCGTTAACTTCGCCATGCCGGGCGGCTAGGGCGCTTATCCGAGCCGTTTCCGGCTAAGAACCCCGCCGGGCCGACCTCTCCGACATTATGACCGAAATAACATCGCCACGCTTCGATTTCCCCCGCCCGACATTGTGCCGAGATTAAAGATCCGGAAGATCCGCATTGATTTGTCCTCTTCCCTAATCGAAGTCGGATCGTGCACCCCACACCCGATCCAGATAAGACCACGGTAGGAGACTCGAGGGTGCTCCCGAAGAGCAGCCCTGGCCGGCCTCTGGGGAGGTGTTTACCACCCCAAGATCCGGGCCGGGCCGCCACACCCCCCAAAATAAGTTATTCAAAGAACAATTAGGTGGGCGACCTTTGAACATAGTTAGTGGTCTGGCGATGGGATTCTTGATCGTTCTTAAGAATGATGACATCAAGAATCCCGATAAGAAAAAGGAGATTGAGAAGTTGTTGAACCCAAACTCCAACAATACTTTTAATCAGCATGCCTTAAAGATGGAAGTCGTCTGCCAGTCGTGGCTATTGGGTTGTTGTAAAACATCTGTCGTCAGTTATCATGATGTATCTTGGTTTCCGCCTTATGTAATCTAGCCTTCGGGCTCTTATAATGTCTACGACCTTCCGCTTGTTGTCATTAATGAAATCGCCTTTTTCTTTCCTTTATTGTGCCGACCTTATTTCCTTATGCGACTATAATCTGTGCGTATGTTCATTTGTCTTATTGGCATTGCGATTTTAGATTGAACCTCGCTTAGTCGTCTTATAAAGTTAGGGGAGGATCACACCGCAAGGGGTGGCGATCTCGCCGCAAATATGTCGAAAGTCGTTCCCGGGGGAGGTCGATGTTTCATCTATGCGACCTCCCTGGGTTTAAACACATGAATTGTGAAAAAAAAAATTTAACTCATTATTATTATTTCGCGCGAAAGTTTACAAGTACCTTTGGCCTCGACCCTCTTGATAGTATCTCTTCGGATGAGATCGTTCCACGAATCTTGGCCGAAAATATCCCGGTTCTCGAGCTCGTATGCCCGTTGGATAATACTCGGCGACCTTGTATGGTCCTTCCCATTTGGTCCGAAAAACTCCTTTGGTTACTCAGAGAGTCTTCTTCGGGACCGGTCGCTTTGAATTTTTGGTCGCGACTTTAGAGTTGTAGTATTTTTTCTTTGTTGCTTGTATCTCGCATTTTTGGATACTGTACTCTAATCGCTTCTCTTGAAAGCAAGTCTGGGTTTTACGGCGAGGCCTCATCGTTCTTGATCGGTCGCGATCTGCGAGGTTCTGAGTTTGGAATTCGACCTCTGCGGGTATGGCTGCTTCGAGCGAAATGCCATCGAATAAGGGGTCTCTCCGGTCGAATTTTGGCGGTCGCTTACAGATGACCACGATCTGTCCGGTAATTCATTTTGGCCCTCTTCCTTTTCCTCCCTCAATATTGGTTTTGAGTGTGCTTGATGATCTTGTTCCACTTCCGACTTGACCGTTTGGTGAGGGTGATAAGGGGTAGAGAAAAAAGCTTAGTGATTTTCCATTTTAAAAAACTATCGATCTTATGACCATCGAATCGCTTCCCATTATCGGATATAATTGCTTACGGTAGTTGAATCTGCGGATGATGTTTCGCCATATGAATTTGATGACGTGATCACGATCTATGGTCGCCAAAGCCTCGACCTCGACCCATTTTGTGAAGTAATCTCTTTGCGACTAGGGGCTTGGTGAACAACCCATTTGGTAATGGCGATGATATCAATCCCCACAAAAGGCGAGGGATCGGGGATCTTTGGTGAGTTCCTCGGTCACGACCTTGATTGATGGTGCGTGTATTTGACATTTGTGGCATTTTCGCGAAAACCATGGCATCGACCTTTAAAGTTGGCGATAATACCCCTGTCTGCGTCATCTTATGAAGCGGCGGCCCCCTCAAAGGTGGTTTCCGCATACCCCCTATCGTGAATATCTTGCGGGATAGCACGCCCTTGCTCGGGGTAACACGCCGGAGCGGTGGTATCTTGAAGCCTCGCTTATATAGTTAGTTACCAACCAATGTGTACCTTCGCCCTTTAGTTGCAATTTCTTTGCACGAATTATGTCGGTTGGTAATGCCCCATCATCAAGTAGTCGATTATGGGGTCATCCGGCTTAAACTTCGGTGTGTCAGGCAAAGCGGCTTGTTGTGTTAGCGATGGAGGGTGGGAGAGTTTTGTGATGGTGACATCCATCATCTCTGCTTGGTCCCTCCGGTTGCTAGTCGTGCAATGCATCGGCTTGGGAGTTCGCGTCCTTAATACTAGCTTGATGTAGATTTGTTCAAATTTCGGGCAAAGTGCTTTGTGACCTCTTGGTAGGCCGACATCCGGCCGTCTCGGGCCTCATACTCCCCCTCGATATCTGGCGTGCTTTCTGGCTGGAGTCGGTGTGTACTTGAAGTCGCGATGCCCATTCTTGGCGGACATTTCTAGGCAGATTGATCGGTAACTTCATATTACGCCTCGTTGTTGGTGGCAGGGAAATTGAAAGTGATGGCATTCTAAAAAGAAATCCCATCTGGACTGATTAACATAATTCCTGCCCCTGATTTGTTGGCAGTTGCCGAGCCGTCTACGTACAACTCCCATGGTGGGCCGGTCGAACCGCTGGCCCCGGGAGGAGGGTTAATTCAACGATGAAGTCGGCGAGGCCTGAACTTTTATTGCGGGCAGCGGCAGATATGTTACCCATCTTTGTCCAACCTCGATGGCCCACTTGAGGCATCGGCCCGATGTATCTGGTCGATGGAGCATGTTGCGAAGGGGTAAGGAAGTGAGGACCTCCACTTGGTGATCGAAGAAGTAAGGTCTCAGTTTCCTCACACTCATAACTAGAGCATAGGCTAATTTCTCTAGAAGAGGGTATCCTTTGCTTTCGGTTTCATTTAGCGTCGGTATCGACAAAGTAAATGGGCGGATGGGTTTGACCCTCCGCCTGTACAAACCTTCTTCGGGGGTGGTTTCCGAAAGTCGCCAAGTATAAAAACAGTTTCTCGCCCGGGGACCGATTTGGCTAAAATCTTGACGTCGGCGGATATGCTTTGATCTGTCAAAGAGCATCGACTCTCGATGTCCATTCAAACCTCTCCTTCTTTTCGATGGTTTGAACATGGGCTTGCATTTATCCCCCATTCGGGGAGATGAATCTGTTGAGCGGCGAGTACCCCGCGGTTTTGAGCGTCCTTTTTTGTTTTGGGGCCCCATATCCAAGATAACTTTGCACCTTGGTTTTGCTTCAATCCCCGCTTGGCGACCCGGTGCCCTAGGAACTTCCCCTATTCCACTCACGAAGTTGCACTTTTTTGGGTTGAGTTTCATATTGAACTTCACGAGTATCTCGAAAGCTTAGCCCGGATGAGCGAAATGATCTTCCTTTTTAGACTCTTCATGACAAAGTCGTCAACGTACACCTCCACCGACTTGCTGTTTGCTCAACAAACATATGATTGACCCGACCTTTGATCGTTGCCCGGCGTTCTTCAAACCAAAAGGCATTCTCTATTGCCCCGACTTCCGCCTTTAGGCGGCAGCTTTGATAAGGGAGGGGGAGGCCCCCTATCGTGGTAAGGGGCAAGATGGTGTGGATGATAGCGACCTCGCATGCCCTCTGGTATGGGTGGCACAGGCGGCTTCTCTGTCTGTCGCGACCCTATCACGGGCTCTCTTTGCACCCGATCTCCCGGCCGGGTTGGCGGTCATCTTTGTCGACCTTACCCCACGATTATGCAGGGGATTCTTAACAAACTCATTCACCGCCATCTTCATAAAAAACTTCCACAACCGCTTCAACAGATCTCGACACTTTCGGTGTGTAGTGTCCCCTCTAGTCATGATAGTGGCAATACTTGTTCGGGTTTTGCGGCTTTTATCTTTCATGGGGGCGGGCGGGTGCTCGCAACATGTCTCGATCCCCTGGATTGGGGTATAAACATTACCGGTGTCATACCCGAGCCTCCATCGCCTTTCACCGGAATGGACTCCTCAAATGGTTTGAAGGCTGTAGGGTGTCTTGTAATGACCCCGGTTTTCTTGGAACCTTTCTTGGGCTCAGTGACTTCCTTTGTCTCGAGGCCGGGTCTCTAGCAATTCCATGGTATGGATGAGGTCGTGGCCCTTTTTTTCGAAATTGGCTTAGCTGGTCGGGTAGTCGGCGTTCATGTACGGCCATAGTTTTGGTTCCTCTTCGAGGCCGACATCGCCCTCAAGAAATACTTGGCCTCGTCCCTAATGGGGTCGCCAATGATAAGTCTATCGATCCTCTCAACATAGGATCGATCCGACTCCATCTCCCCGACGATGTGTTCATGAGCCTGCCTTTGCCACACAGCTTCCAGGCCATCGCCAGATAGTGGCCCAAGAATAATCGAGCCGGGTTGCTCGAAAAGTATCAATGGAGAGATGGCGGCAAGTGTACCACATGTGGGCCGGTCGCCAGCCGTCGTGGAAAAAGTCTACACTTCGTCGATCCGATGCCCCCATTGAGGCCCGTATCGCATTGTACTTCACCATATGGACTCGGGGTTCAGACTCTCCGTTAGTAGCGATCTAGAGCCGCTATGCTAATTTTCCTCCGGGCGGTGCCGAGATCATAGTTCCCAAGGGCGAATCGGGATGACAAGGTCGATGTTAGACCTAGATGGTCCATCCTCGTTACCCACCTTTTTCCAACAGTGGTGGAGCGGTCCTAGCAATCTGCCGCGACACGGCGTCCGGCGGATTCTTAACCCCCCGCCGTGACCATGGTGGTATCTTGAATGTCTCGGTGATCCTCCGTGGTGCGTGTCCCGGTCATGGCAAGATCTCTTTCCACTGTTCATCATGGCGTGTGGTTGAGTGAGCCTCGTCCTCGCCCTCATGAGGGCCTTAGGGCAGCTTCCGAGGTGGGTGAATACACTATTCGAACCCGCTGGTCTGTCCAGGGCCAAGTGGTTCCAAACGATGGCATGTTTAGCCGCGTTGTATGCCAGTTGGCCCGTGGACCGTCCCTTTTCCGTCATAACGCGTTTACCTTTGGAGGTTTCGGCGTCATGGGTTGTTTTCTTGGCTGGGGGTTGTTCCTCCTCAACGCCGAAATTGAGGCGTTCTTGTTGAGGGCGACCATCAACGCTTTGGCATCCTCCGGTGTTTGGACAAGATTCCACCGGTCGGGGGAACGGAGAAATTTGCCCGATGAGTGGGTTGAGAACTCAGTGAAACCTCGACGCCATCACGAACGTCGGTTTCATTCCCGATTACAGCTTTTCTCTGGTTGGTTGCCATTTTGTTTTTCTTAGTGTTTGGAAGGTGAGGTCTCCTTGAGAATTGTTGAAATTTCTCAAGAAATGTGTTCCCACAGACGATGCCAATTGTTGTAACTAGTTTTTATCTACTCAGTTAAACAATAATGAGTATAAAATGTGTATGCTAAAGGCAATCGAATCAGGGAAAGAGACAAAGAAGTTGGTGACCCGGTTCGTCTTTGGAATCAGACTACGTCCTGGGGCGTCCAAGTCAGGGAGAGGATGTATGTATATGCCTAGAAGTCTAAGTTGTTCGACCTTTTACAGAGGTGGCCGTGGTGGCCTATTTATACTATGACTCCCACCATTTGGGTGGGAATTTACATAAGGAATAATGCCTATGAAAGGGCTACAATATCGGGAACCATTAATCTCGCCTTGACAGGCCAGAAATCGTCCATCTTCAGCGTGCGCCAATCGTGGAGCGGATGTGGAGGGCGGATTAGTGGCGTGTTGGGGGATGTTATTGACCACGTGAACTGTATAATTATGACTGGTGCAAGTCACTCCCGACTTGAGGATATAAAGCGGAAATCGCATCGCGACTTCCCGAACTGCCGACTACCCGAGTTGCCGACCTTTGCGACTTGAAGGTTTGGTCTTGTGGGAATTATGTGGGCTGATCCCTTGGTCCCCTTGCCGAGGTTGCTTCATGTAGTCTTTGTTGGATTGTTTATGATCCTTCGTGCCCAGGTGGGAGGTCGGGTTTATCCATGCTACAACATTCACCAACAACGAACAGTTAATTGCATACATATTACAATAATCATAACAAGAAATCTTACTGTAATTCTATTGCAGATTTCTCTACTACGGTATCCACGTAATCCCCCATTATGGATTTGCACGAATTTACCAGCGTTGAATCTGAGACGGAATTTGCTAGGAAAATTCCTATTCTAGATTTTATGGAGAAATATGAACAACCGTATTATGGATTCCCAAGAGCTCATATATATAGGAGAGTGTTAGCTTAAATCTTAAGCTAACCTGATTGGGAAATAAAATCCCTAATCTTTATTTAAATAAATCTCTAAGATTTATTTCCCACATATAAAATCTCTACGAATTTAAATGTCTTATATGAAAATCTCTACGATTTATTTCCATATACATTAAATCATACAATTATATTCCAAATATAATTATTGGGAATTCTTATTTAATTAAATTCAATTTAATTAAATATTAATAATAATTAATTTCAAATTAATCTATTATTAATTACTTCTCCATAAATTAAATATTAAATCCAATTTAACATTTAATCAACCAACTATAATCCGTAAAAAGGAACTACTTGTTGTGTGACCCATAGGCCCTCATATATCGAGCGATTAGTCAAACTAACGGTCTTAATTGAACCCTAGACAATAAATCAGACATTCTCAATATATGAGGTACGTTGCGAGAAACGTGCAACTACCTGTAACTGAAACATGGGCTATTACGATTTCCTCCTTTCATTCGTGAATACTCGATTAAGTCTTGAACATGATGAAGTGTCTATTCAAATAACTTAATCATGTTATCTCCAATCACTAATTGATCATGTATGTCACACTTAGCCACAAAATCTAAGTTGACGTGCATCGGCCGATGACTTTGATCCAATTATGATGAGAAGATGAGTATTCTCTCTAAATCCACTTTGAGGAATGAATCCTATCTTAGCTCAACTACCACACACATGCACTTCATGATGAACCCAATCCAAGCCATATCTACCCATGGTTAGGGTGCAAGCATTGATCATGGTCAAAGTTCATCATCCCACACATGTCGTGCGTATTGACCTCAAGTCAAAGGAGTATCGCATCGCTCCCACTAATCGAGACACCCGTAGACACATATAGTGGAAATACATCAAACGGTTTCTCGGATGGGTATACCAATACCCTCTAAGGTATTTGTGCATCCATCATGAGATACCTAGTATCTCGTAGTAAGTGAGATCTTACTACACTCTCTAAGAGTATGATGTAGATCGCACATCAATCTCCATTGTATCATCAATATCCCATTCTTGATGATCCTTGATCGGGGCTATTTGAGAATCATGCTTAAGTCATCTGAGTTCTCACAACCTCAATGACAGCAATGAATCGTGGGAACACTTGCATGAATAAATACAAACAATTAAACATAATATTCAAACAAGTGTATTGCCATACATTAATATTAAGTGTACCATAATATTAAGTCAAACTGAATATCATCGAGTATTATATTCTTACAATAGATTGTCTCTAGGACACTAACACTAACAAATATCCCGCATAATTACACTGGACATGGCAACACGTACTACCCAAAATTAATCTCCTTATGAAAGTTTAAGGTTCTGCAGTTATCTTTAACTCTTATTAATGGTCATACCATTAGTCAAAATTTTCTTCTATAAAACTTTAAAGAGAATCTACTGTCTGGTAAGGTCAACGCCATTCCCAAAATCAACTCTTTGTCATGTGTTGGTCTCAATTGATATTTTATCTTATGTGGGTACCGAGTTTTATAACAACCAATTTAATGTTATTTTACAATCTTTTATTCAACTAATAATTTATGTCTAATAATAGTGCTTTCAATTAATTTATAATAATTGGACTAATTAATTTAAATCTCAGATCATATAATAATCGTACAAATAAGTATATAAATTGAGTTTTATCACAATCACCTAGTCATGTCATTTTAGAATTCAACTAATAATTTAATTTTAAATTATTTATTTAATAATTTAAGTCTAATGTCAATAGTATGCAATTAATTTATGGTAACTGGACTAATCATGATCTCATATAATTCAAATAAGTATATAAATTAAACATTTTCATATATATATAATACTCCCTCAGCCTTTTTTTTTATTGCTCAAATTTCAAAGACAAAAACTTGTGCGACCTCGAGTTCACTGTGAACTCTATTTTTTTAATATCACGGTTATGTAAAAAAATTATCGTTGTTATACATAAAAATTATCATTGTTATATACAAAAACTATCCTTATTTAAAAAATAAAGCATATCTTGAACAATGATAATTTTTGTACACAACAATAATAGTTACTGTGCATAATAATGATAGAGTTCATGTATAGATCTGATTCATAGAAGTGTTACTCAAATTCAAAAAGGTTTGTCTTTTGCCATTTACACAACATATCGATAAAGTAACAGTAGAGTTTCAATTTATCACCCTACAAATATCATTAAATTACATAAAAAATAAATAGATTTAGTTCAAAAATAATATTAATAATTTAGAAATGACTCAAAATATAATTATTTTAATCATCAATACACAACTTTTTGTTGGAATTTAGAGGCACGTAAACACATAATACATGTGCAGCGGAAAAAAACAGTTCACCAACAACGAACATATAATTGCATAATTAAATACGTGTAAACATAAAGAGAAATCTTACAGTAAATCGTACGCATATTTCTCTACTATGGTATCCACGTAATCTCCATTCACGGACTTGCACAGATTTGCCAGCGTTGAATTTAAGACGGAATTTACTAGGAAAATTCCTATTCTAGATTTTATGGAGAAAATACGAACAACCGTATTATGAATCCCCAAGAGCTCATGTATATAGGAGAGATCTAGCTTAAATCTTAAGCCAACCTGATTAGGAAATAAAATCCGTAATCTTTATTTAAATAAATCTCTAAGATTTATTTCCCACATATAAAATCTCTATGGATTTAATTCCCATATATGTCAAACCTCTACGATTTGATTCCATATATATTAAATCCTATAATAATATTACATATATTATTATTGGGAATTCTTATTTAATTAAATCCATTTTAATTAAAAATTAATAATAATTAATTCCAAATTAATCTATTATTAATTAATTATAAATAAATTAAATATTAAATCCAATTTAACATTTAATCAACCAACTATAATCCGTAAAAGGGAACTACTTGTTGTGTGACTCATAGGCCCTCATATATCGAGCAATTAGTCAAACTAACGGTCTTAATTGAACCCTAGACAATAAACCAGACATTCTCAAATCTCAATATATGAGGTACGTTGCGAGAAACGTGCAACTACTTGTAACTGAAACATGGGTTATTACGATTTCATCCTTTCATTCGCGAATACTCGATTAAGTCTTGAACATGATGAAATGTCTATTCAAATAACTTAATCATGTTATCTCCAATCACTAATTGATCATGTATGTCACACTTAGCCACAAAGTCTAAGTTGACGTGCATCGGCCGATGACTTTGATCCAATTATGTGTGGCGTACCCAGCGCTACCGACATTAAAATCCATATTTTTGTATAATTTTCTGTATAATTAAGAAGGTAAATTGTATATAGAGGAAGAGAGTAAGAGATGAAGATTTGAAGATTTGAAGAAATTGGGGGAGAGAGAATTAGATAGAGAGAGAGATAGTTAGAGGAGAGAGAATAGTTGTAATTTTTCTGATATCTCATTCATAGGTCGTTGGCCCTATTTGTAACAAACAGTGGGGTCCACATACAGATGGATATTCCTTAGGTAATTTAAATACAGAATTAAAATTGATTAATGGAGATTCTAGATCATTCTCAGTGTCTGGGCCCAACATTAAAAAGCCCAACATTTCTTCGTTCAGATAAATCCACTCAGGTGGATTTGGCTCAGGGGAATTCTGCTCATTCAGGTACATCCACTCAGGTGGATTTGGCTCAGTCAGATAATGACACTCAGTCAGATTTGGCTCAGGTGAAAACCCCTCAGGCTCAGACGGAAACCCCACCTGAGGCTAAGTAGGAAACCCCACCGAGGCTCCCCACCGAGGCTCGATGAAAACCCTCAAGCTCGAAGAAACCCCCACCGAGGCTCAGTAGAAAGGCCCTCAGGCTCCGATGCAAACCCCACCTGAGGCTCAGTAGAAAACCCCTCAGGCTCAGATGCCTCGCTCAGATAAACCTGAGCGCCCGACTCTTCAGCTTCCTTTAACCTGAGCGAGCCCATAATTAAATCCCCAAGCCCACTATAAATGAAATGGGCCCAGCCCTGAAGAATATAATAGATTATCCATTTTCCATATTTCATGCTCATGACATTATGATGAGATAATGAGTATTCTCTCTAAATCCACTTTGAGGAATGAATCCTATTCTTGGCTCAACTACCACGCACATGTACTTCGTGATGAACTCCAATCTAAGCCATATCTACCCATGGTTAGGGTGCAAGCGTCGGTCATGGTCAAAGTTCATCATCCCACACATGGTGTGCATATTGACCTCAAGTCAAAGGAGCATCGCATCGCTCCCACTAACCGAGACCACCCGTAGACACATATTGTGGACTTACATCAAACGGTTTCTCGGATGGGTATACCAATACCCTCTAATTTATTTGTGCATCCATCATGAGATACCTAGTATCTCGTAGTAAGTGAGATCTTACTACACTCTCTAAGAGTATGATGCAGATCGCACACCAATCTCCATTGCATCATCAATATCTCATTCTTGATGATCCTTGATCGGGGCTATTTGAGAATCATGCTTAAGTCATTTGAGTTCTCACAACCTCAATGACAGCTATGACTCATGGGAACACTTGCATGAATAAATGGAAACAATCAAACATAATATTCAAACAAGTGTATTGTCATACATTAATATTATGTGAACTATAATATTAAATCAAACTGAATATCATCGAGTATTATGTCCTTACAATAGATTGTCTCTAGGACACTAACACTAACACTTTTTACATACAAAATTAACATCTTTTTTTGTCTCATTATCTTAAAGTGACTAAAGTACCCTTATAAAAAAGTTTATTTTATTCCCTTCAAATGTTAATAAACAACTTCCCCTTTAAAACCCATATTAAAGTCAATCTAAAAAAGACGGATGAAGTAACTGATTTTTTAAAAATATATATATCCATATAAAATACAAAATTTTATTATTTATAAAAAAAATTAACTTTCATGATAAATTTGTAATAATATTTTATTGTATAATATTTTATTATTAAATAGGTATATATAGATCAAGTTTTCGGTCAATTCATACAGTGCTTTGCTCTGCTTGAAGAGGACCCCCTTCTAGTCAACGGTGGGTTTTGGTTCCTCGTATTATATGGTCCTTGGGTCGGTTACCGAGGTATCAACGAAAATAAATAGATCTAGTTCAAAACTAATATTTAATAATATAGAAATGACTCAAAATAATTATATTTTAATCATCAATACACAACTTTTAAAATTTCATGACAAATTTGTAATAATTTTTTTTTTTGCAAATTTTTATTTCTATTTTTTGTATAATATTTTGTTATTAGTTAGGTAAAAATAAAAATTAGAAAATACTCAAAATATATATTGTTGAAAGGAATAATTGAAACTTGAACCTCTCACATGCAAAAAAGACAAAACAAATTTAGCTATATCATTTGAGCTATATCCCATTAGATAACATTTTTAAAATTTCATGAGAAAATTTATAACAATTGTTTTGACCCAATTTTGGCCCAACATTTTGTTATTAGATATGTATAGATTTACTACTAAAAAAAAATATTCCTAATAATATTCTTGCAATCATCAAGATAAATTTCAAAAAATGGAGTAAGCCTCTATTGAAAAATTAAGGGTGTGATTGGTATATTGGAATATATAGAAAATGAAATGATCATTCCTTAATCTATTCCAAATACATTGATTGGTATGTATTTTTGGAAGGAATCATAATTCCATTAGGAATGGTCATTCCCAAAAATAAATGAATTGTGATTCCTTACATCACCCATGGGTTTATGTATTCCACATTTTGAGGAATGAAATTTTTTTCCACAAAAAATATTAGTATCATTCATTTCATAATATTACCTTTTACCCAACAACAACAATAATAATTTAATAATATTATTATTTTATTAAAAAGTTTATTTAATATAAAAATAATAATCAACTCCAATAATAATAATAATAATAATAATAATCATATTAAATATAATAATATTAAAATATATAAATAATATAAATTTTCTAATAATAATACTATATCTCGAAAAATGTAAATTAAAGCGAATTCTTAATAATATTTTAACGAAAATAAAATAAAAATATTATTATTTAATAATATATTATTAATAATAAAATAAATTTAAAATATATATAACGTTATTATTAACTCATACTTTCAACAATAATTAAAAATATATTAATATACATATATATATTTACTAAAATTATATATTATTATAATAAACACAATAATAATATTATTTTTGTATTGATAAAAAAATATATTTTAAAAAATATATATTACAAAGCTAAAAATAATAATATATTAAAAATATATATAATAATCAATAATAATATAAATATTAAAGTATAATTAATAATTAATACTAATAATAATTTTAAAATAGATTCACCAATACTTATATTTCATTCCTATGTCATACCAATCATAAGAATGATCATTCCTATATCATTTCATTCAAACCTTCATTCCATTCAGCCGCAATTTTAGTCATACCAATCATGTCCTAGTAGACAAAACCACCTTAATGCTCTACACTTGAGACTTTATTTTACCAAATCGTCTTTATTGATTCTAATTATACATATAACAATTTATTTATTAAATAAAAAATTATTACCATTTCTTACCAATACTTTAAAACGCATTAATGCTCTAAACCTGAGGCTTTAGGGAAACACTAACAACTATACTAAAATGACTTAATATTTTAAATTGAGAATTTATACATAATAATATGTGTTGGTCCCGGTGCAAACGAGTCTTACACGTGTATGGGGGGGAATACACGTGTTAGGTGTTTTAAAACTTTTTCTTACTGAGGTCAGCTTGGGTCAGATAATCCTGAAGATTAGGTTCTGAGAAGCACAGATCGCTCTGAGTTAAAGTCTACTGAGACAGTGATCCTGAGCTGCTTTCAGATACCTCAGATAATCCCAACCGAAGTCCTGAGTGTCGAGAGATCCCGAGTTGCTTGGATCGGATAACTAACTTCTTGAACCCTCGGAAAGAGTAAGTTCGGTTTGGTAACTATCTGTTCTAGCTACTTTCGGATGTGAAATGGTTGGCCCTTAGTTTATACTCGTTTTAAGCTTTGCTGAAAACCTTCCTGAATGGAATAGTGATTAAGCTGTGATTCAGTTATGCAACTTCAGTGGATTGATTCCAACTGAATATCAGTGAAAAGTATGCTTTCAAAATTCGTGTCAATGCAACAGTTAAGCACAGATAAAGAAAGCAATAAACAACACAACAATTATAGTGGTTCAGAGACTCAAGCTCCCGCCCACTCTCTCGATCCTCGAGAGAAATTCACTAATCACTTCGAGCTTTACGACTACCTCGCGTAGTTTACTTACTCAACTTCGTACTGAGTTTTTACGACTACTCCGCGTAGTTTACTTACTCAACCCGACCTTGAGCTTTCTGACTACCTCCGTAGTTTACTTACTCAACACAAACAAGCTTTCAGACTACCTCTGTAGCTTACTAACTTCTCCTCTAGAGTTTTCTGACTACTCCGCGTAGTTTACTAACTCTTTACAACTCTTCTCACCAACAAACACACTCCAACTACCTTCTCAAGGATTTGGGGTTTCTTGGTTGGTTTCCAACTAGGATGAGATATCCTTTACAATGAAGCACAATGCAAAGGGTTAGGATATCTCGACTAAGCTTTGGATAAATCTTATCAAGCTAGGCTTAGTTTAGTGAGCTCTCTTCAATATAGAAGCACTTGGGAAATTCTAAGTTTTTCGAGTGCTTTAACTTTTATATAATAAGTTTGAGCTCTTGAGTTCGTATAAATTTCCCGTAACCTTACAATGTAGAGGGTCACCAAGATTTATAGGCATACACCAAGGTCACTCTTGAAAACTATCCGTTGGAGAGATAGCTTCGTGAGTTTCCTCTTATGGTGTGTGAGGAACGACTATATTTAGGGTTTGAAACTCCCTAACACGTTTTAGGCAATAGCCTTTCATGTAGTCGGTCTTCACTTTTTGCAGTCTGGAACTTTTGTACATCTGACATCTTTTTCAAATGACACATCCTTTGTCGATGTCGATATGGTACGATGTTGTCTTCCTCTTTTTTACTTTTGTCTCCAGTTGAAGGTAAACACCTTCAACGGCTCTTTTGGTTACAAACTCTGAGTTGATATAACCTTAGCAACACTTTGTCTTAGTTCCTTTTGTCTGCATGGGAATGTCTTGGGCAATAGCTATTTTCTAAGGAATCGCGATCTTCTCAGTATTGCATCCTTCAGATAGATATTTTTAGTGCCTCGGAACATTCAGGTTTATACTGAGCATTCAGTACATTCTTGAAGTCTTCGATAATTCATGTGCCTTCAGTATTCTTGATCTTCAATCTTGATCTTGATCTTGCGTCTTCAGAGTCTTCTGAGTCTTCAGGGTCTTCTGAGTCTTCAGAGTCTTCTGAGTCTTTACATATATCTTGGACCGATATCTTGAGTCTTCATCTTTGAGTCTTGATTCTTGATATCATCTTTACATTCTTGATATCTCAGTTTCATACTGAGTCTTTAGATACTTCAGTTTCTTACTGAAACTTCAGTTTCTTCAGAAACATACTGAGTTTTTCAGAGTCTTCAGAACCTATCCTGATCTATATCTGCTGACTATACATTTTGCGAGATAACATCCCCAAATACTCTAAAAACTCAATCCTCGACTTCGACTATCAAGATTATTCTCAACATGTCATACTTTCGGGGTTTTGGGATCTTAATCAAAATCATATATCTTTTATTAAATTCATCTCCCAACAATTTCCCCCTTTTTGATGATGCCAAAACCTATCTTGTTACAAACATATAACCTATACTCAGGTTTCAGTTTATCCTATTACAAGATTGATTATGTCTCCCAATAATTTCCTGAACCAGAGAATCTCCCAACAATTTCAGAGAGTCTCCCAACAATTAATAATTTCTTCAGTAATGAATCTTCTTAAATAGTTCATCACCAAATACTTAAACAATTTCCTCCTTATCAACATACAATCAGTTCAGAGACATTCATTCAGGCATATCAAATATAAAAGACATGTAAATAAGATAATGAGATATTATCTTTTGAGCATAAATGATAAATCTTCATTGATGATTGGTTTGAGTTACAGATTATAATGAGTTTATCAACAAAATCAAAAAGACAAAAATTTAAAGATTACAGAATCTTCTGAGTCTTCAGTCTTCAGATTTTGGCTCTTCAGTCTTCTGCTCTTCAGTTTGCTTCTACTTCAACTTCATCAGCGGGCACCTCCAGGTCGAACATTCCGAAAAATCTCTTCTTCAGCTCATTTCTCTCCTTAATGATATCCGGACTGTTTCCTGTTAAACCCAACTGACCAGCATACTGAGCAATTTCTTGAGTAATGGCCTTCTCATTCACCAAGCCATTACCAAGTCTTGGAGGAGGATAGGAATATGGACCGGGGGCTACTATCTGCACCTCTCCTTCATCCGCAAGGTTAATCCAGCTTTGGAGATATTTTGGATAGAAGGTTAGGAGATATTCAATGAATGCTTCATTCTGATCTGAGCTTTCCCCTCTCCACTCCCTGAGCACATCATAGTAGAACCAGAAGGTTCTCTTGACCTCTTCCCACATATCGTTGAGTTTGATAGGCATCAATTTATCAACGTGGGGCCACTTCAGTGCTTTTGATGTCTCTCTCCATTTGCTCGCAAACTTCTTGAATCCACTCCTTCGCCCGGCTCCTCTTGATCTTCTTTTTCTTATCACGAGCACGCCTTTGAGACCGGCGGCGGCAGCTTTCTTAGCTTGTTCTACTTGGAGTGTCTTCAGAGCATTCTTCGTGTTGAAGACTTTCTTCTGAGGTTGAGACTCAGATTCTTCCGTTTCTTCATCATCCAGAATCAGCTTTCTCTGGATTGGCTTAGAAGCCTTCGCACGCTTGCTTTCAGGTTGAACAATGTCCAAGGCTTTCCTCTTCATAGGCAATTCAGCAGCAGCCTGACTTGTTCCAACCTTGGTTCTAGCACTTAGTTTCTCTCTTGCAACATCAAGCATGGTTTGCTCAGAAACTCGAGTGTAGATAGGCTTCTCCACCTGAGCGAACTTCATCTTTTCGGTAACCGACTTCATTTAAGGCTTTGGATAGATTATACATTTCAAAAGATCTTTACGAGCCTTTTTCTTCAAAAATCACGTGCCAATAATTTCTGAAGTCTTCACCTTCCTTTTCCCTTCTTGGCACTGTAATTTGGAAGAAGTCTGAGAGTGTTGTGTCCATGTGATATTGCTCTTTGCTCACACAAATAACCGAACCTCTCGCTATCTCGATCTTGTTAAATCTTCCACCTCTCCCGAGATGGTTACGCCACAAAAAATTCTTCAGATAAATGGGCAAACTGGCCAGAGAGTGCTTCTTTAAACATCTCTGTCATCTTGGTCATGAGCATTGAGCTCATTTCCTCAACAACAGATTTTATCATCACTTCATTCCTCTCTGCCAATTTCACCTCTAGAAATCGCGAGTTGACTCTGGTGCTTCATTTCATTTCAAAGATTGAGCTCGGCCTTGACTCCTCCAAATTTTCATTCAACTTTATCTTCCATGGAGGTTATCTGTGAGGTCAGAGTGTTTTGGATTAGCACCAGCTCTGAAGAGTGACTAAGACTTTCCATCTTCTGAGCTTGGTTGGCCAATGTTTCTTCCATCTGAGCAATTTTGATCATCATTGGCTCAACCTTCTCAAGTTTCTCCATCAAGGAGTGAGGTCGATCTCGAACCTCGCACCTTCGTCTTGATTGATCATTCTCGGGCTTGACTTCATCCCGAGCTCCAGGTCTCCAATCGAGCCTCGATCTGTTTATCGAGACAATTGAAATTAAAGATAGAACTTTCGATAACTTTGGCATAATTGTTAATAGTGCGAAAAGGTACACGAAAAGTGCTAACCGATCGAGGTTGACCAATTTCAGTTGATTAGCAATGAAGTTTCCTTCTCCATCCGAGATTGATCCTCGGCATCTCCCAGTTGGTCCCCATCTCCATCTTGAGATTTGTCTCTGCTTTTTAGGGGCACCAACCCGGTAGCTCTCCCTCTCGGATATCTTCCTCCGAACCCGGCTCATCAAAATCGGAGTTTTTCATCCACGAGCTTTGTCCTCCCGAACCACGAGAAGTCGGTCGGAAAAAGGCCATCTCCTCATTCCACCGGTCTTCCCTCTGAATCGCGGCAATATCAAGCATCTCGGGAAGAGTCGATTGAGGATGAACACGATCGACCTTAATCTTAAGAAGACATCTTGCGGATCGGGGTATGAAATGAGCTCGAGGTGTCGGTCGAAATGAACCGTTCCCCTTTTTCCTCCACTCGCGCTTCTTGACCTCGCCCTTCTTCCATCTCGGGCTCTCTGGTTCGGTTGAAGCATCGGTGAGGATCAAAGCGATGAATCACTCGGGAGCTCATCAAGAATATTACGCTCTGAGTCTCGGCCCTCTGAAGGTTGTGCGATCGAGTCCTCGGTTTGCATCTGAGTGGGTTAAGAGGCTGGTGGCATATCCTCGGTTGACTACGAGTTGGCTCTCCTCTTTGTCTGGGCTGCACTTCTTTGGTAGGAATCTCGAGGCTGAGTTCCTTTGAAAATTTCTAGAAATTTTATACGACGGTGGCGATGTCTCAAGCACCTCGAGAGAAGACACTGCTCCTCCGATGCATTCTTGTGCCTTAGAGATAACCTGAGCCAAAACTTGCAATGGCAAATTCTGAGCGGTTTGGCTCTCAGGTTGAATCTCTTCAGAATCACTGCCATCTTCATCAGTGAGAACCACCAATCTTCTGCGCTTGGGAGCGAGGGTTTTCTGCAACTTCAACTTCTCACCCTCCTCCTTCTTTGCATCCAACAAAACCTTCCCCCTGGTTTGTTGGGTCTCTTTTTCAGCTGCAGCTTTTGGTGATTCTGCTTTCTTTTCCTTCTTCCCTCTGATGGCCTGTTTCTTCACAGCAATGGGCTTGAAGAGTATTTTGGACTTAGGGAATGGGGTCGAATTGGCGAAGATATCCTCCTCCTCTCTGCACATCTCCAAAATAAATGTTATTTTGGTTGCATGGTGGATCTTGCCTTTGATCGAAATCGCCCCGTTAACTTTCTTTATGACCTTGGCTTGCTCCGTCACCGTCTGAATCAAGAATTTCAGCCAGTTGAAGTCAGTGGTGGGAGAAGCCTCGATCGCCGCCATCGATCGAGCTTGAGTCTTGATCTGCTCAAAACTCCCCGCAAGACTCATGATGCTTTTGCTCACAATATCCATCAAAACTCGATATTGTGGCTTCAAATGCCTTTTATGCAATGTAGCCTCAAATTTCACAGGATTCTCAGCAATCCTATCTAAATACTCCTGCTCTCTACCCAACATATACACAGAAGGATCCTCTCCTTTATCACATAGCTCAAAAACATCATTTAAATTCTTTGGAATTATGTACAATTCCCTCTCAAAATCGATGTATTTGGACGACAGCTCTAAATGTGATACAGTGATCTTAGAGTGTAAACCATCCTTATCATCTATCTCCAGATTACAGAGGAATTCGATTACCTCTTTTTATGTACTCTCGTCCGGTAAAACTGCGATTAGATGGGTGAGTTTAGCCCGATCGAATCATATCAGAGCCTCTCTTTACGGCTTTGAGTTGGTTGTGCTATCCAGTGAGACAACGAACTCGTACCAAGGCTTGTTGGTTTCGGCTAATCTCTCGAACAAGGTTGGGGCCATTTTAGAGATTGATTGAAGAAATGAAGATTTAGGGTTTGGGAATTTCTAGGCAAAGGGGATTTATTTGCAGAGGATTTGGGAACAAAGGGTTTGATAAAATTTTGGCTTGAATGGCTTATTGGGGTATATATAGCTTTGAGATCGTGGGGAATCGCGTTGGTTAGGTGAAAAGCAACGGTTGAGATTAATCTCCGATTAATCGAATTATCTGAAATGAACGATCTCCTAAAAGTAAGCCTCCAATTTATCCTTATTGGTCAAGAAATGTAACAGAGCATTTAATGACTGTTGACCTTCTTCGGAATTTCAAACGATCCCGCCCAAAAACATTCCTCAGGTGTTTTGTATTTATTGCGAATGATTACTGAGTTTTACTTAAGCAATAAATGAGTCGCATGAGTCATTACTTCTTCAGACTAATTTCCCTTTATCAGTCTTTTTTGATCTTGACCTTGATAAAATGTCGTTATAATCTTCGAATATTGAATGGGTTCAAGATGATCCCAATCTTGACCTTGATGAAATCTGAGTTTCACGAGACTCGATTCGATATTTCCATTTTATCCTGAGTTTCTCGGAAAAATTTCGAAAAACTTCATGCATCTGAAAACCTTCAATTTTTCAGATTTACTCTATACACCTGGATCTAACATTCCTAATTCAATTGAAAGTTCCCAAATCTTGATTCACCCAAAGGTTTAGTCAAGATATCGACTCTTTTTGCTTATCGAAGGTGAATTTTCTCCATCCTTATGTCCTTCTTTCTCGACATGATCTCTCGATGAAGTGATGTCCGATATCCACATGCTTGCATCCGGTGTGCAATAACGGATTTTTGTGAAATAGCAATGGCACTATTATTGTCACAAAATATTGGTATTTCATTGGCTACAACTTTATAATCCCTTAATTGTTGTCTGAGCCAAAGAATCTGAGCACGCTGACTTCACCCGCAAACCATATATTCAAACCTTAGTCTCTTGGTTTACTCTTGAGGTCCGCTTTTCTTCAAAACCAAGATATCAACTTACTTCCTAGAAATTGACAAGTTCTGTTGTGGACTTCACACCAATTCTCGCAACCTCCATAATCGACATCTCGAGTAACCCGGTTAATTCAAGGTTATCATCACCGGATACCATAATCCTCTATTCATTTGCCCTTAAGATACTTGATATCTTTTTTGCGACCTCCATGTGACTAGCCTTAGGATTAGCTTGGTATCTTGCACATATCCCAACAGCAAATGTTATATCTGGCCTACTTGCTGTGAGATAGAGCAATGATCTAATGATTTCTCTATAATCAGTATGACTCACTGATTTGCCTTCAGAATCAGGATCCATCTTGTAGTTAGTATTCATAGGAATCCTAACTGCATTGCAATTCTGTACACCATATTTGGCAATCAGATCTCTGGTGTACTTTGCCTGGTTGATGAATATTCCTTCCTTTGATTGTTTCACTTGAAGACCTAGAAAGAAATTCATCTCCCCCATCATTGACATCTCAAATTTTCCTTTCATCAGTGTTGAAAACTTTTCACACGGCTGATGGTTTGGAGATCCAAAAATGATGTCATCAACATATATCTGAACTAGTAAGATATCTTCCCCATCTTCTATCCCGAATGAGTTCTATCAATGATCCTTTGACAAAACCATGGTCGAAGAAAACCGAAAAGAGTATCATACCATGCTCGGGGTGCTTGCTTGAGACCATACAAAGCTTTTCCGAGCACTGTAAACTTGGTCATTCTGTTTGAAACCGTGGAGGTTGTTCCACATAAACCTCTTCTTTAAGCACACCGCTTCAAAATGCACTTTTCACATCCATTTGATAGACTATGAACTTCATGTGGGCAAGATATGCAAGAAACAATCGATGGCTTCTAGTCTTGCAACAGGTGCAAAGGTTTCATCATAATCCAAGCCTTCTTCTTGGGAATAACCTTGTGCAACTAACCTTGCCTTGTTTCTTACAATGTTGTTGTTTTCATCTCTTTTATTCTTAAAAACCCACTTGGTTCCAATGACATTGTGCCTTTCAGGTCTATCTACTAGCTCCCATACTTCATTCCTTGAGAATTGATTCAACTCATCTTGCATAGCAGTAATCCAATAAGAATCTTGTAGAGCTTCACCAATCTCAGCAGGTTCTTTCTCTGATAGGAAGCAGCAGAGTAGTGCACTCTCACCATGGAACCTTCTTGTTTTAACACCTTCAGTTAGATCACCCACAATCTGACTTGTAGGATGACTATCTAACCATTTCCTTCTTGATGTTCCCCCCTCAAAGAGTATCCTCAACATTTGAAATGTTAGGTTCGATTAATTCAATGGCTTCGTGGAACAATGAAAAAGGAGAAAGGGAATCATCTTCCTCGGGGAAATTCCATTCAAAACATTGTCAGAGACATTTGTTCCCCTTTGGTTGATAGATTCAGAATTTGCCTCAGCTGTGACCACATCTTCATTGGCATCACATACCTGAGTCCGGCGGTGTTTGTTCAGATTGGTCACCTTTGGAGTGTTGGTTTTCCCGAGTCTCACCATCCTCGAGTTCCATCCTGAACTTTTATTCGAGTCTGAGTCACTCCAATCATAGATAGTGACCGACTTCTTCTTTTCGTGTTCGATTGGGTGATTTATCTTTTCTGCTTCAGGCTTAATCTGGTGATCCTCTTAGTCAGTTCATCTGCATCATGTTCCTGTTTCTTCTGAACACAAATAGATTCATCAAAAAACAACATGAGGTGTTTCCTCCACAATAAGAGTCCTATAGTTGTAAACTCTGAAAGCTTTTTTTGACTTGAAATATCCTAAGAATATTCCTTCATCGACTTTACTATCAAATATTTTCAATCGATCTTTACCATTATTGTGTATGAAACACTTGCAAACAAAACACACGAAAAGAAAAAACAAGAGGCTTCCTTTCATTCCAAAGCTCATAGGATGTTTTGCCTTGACTCTTGGTCAAGATGGATCTATTCTCGAGAGTAGCATGCGGTGTTGACGAATTTTCAAATTTCAAAATCTTTTAGGAATATCGAACCCGGTATCATTGTCCTTCGAACTTTCGTTCGAGTCATGTTCCTTCTTTCAAAGAACACCATTTTGTTGAGGGGTCCTTGCGGTGATGTTTCATGTGAAATTCCATTTTCTCGCACAATAATCGATATGATATGATTTATAAATTCATTCCTTTGTCGATCCGATTTTGACCACACTCGATTTTTTCTCAATCTTGAGCCTTTTCAATGAATTTCGCGACTTTATCGAGTCTCTTTCTTACTGAGTAAGAATATGACCCAAGTATATCTTGAGTAGTCATCAACTACTACCAATGTGTATTTCCTGCCATTAGTGCTTACTGGTGTTATAGGACCAAAAAGATCCATATCGCGATGAATCAAGTATTCAATCGGTAGAAAACATCTACTTTGCTTTTAAATGATGCTCTTATTTGTTTTCCTTTCTGGCACGCATCACAAATATGTTCCTTACTGAACACTTCATTAGGCAACCCTCTCACAAGAGCTAATCTTGCAAGCTTGTTAGGTGATTCATTCTTTTATGCCATAACCAACTGGTATCTGTGGAACTTTTAGCAACCAAACATGTATCTTTAAGAGTTGAACTCCAATCAGCAAGATACACATTCCCTTTTCTTGTACCAGTCAGTAATACTTTCTGTGATGTATCATCTTTCACAAAACATAAGTTCTTAGAGAACTCAACATTAAAACCCTTATCACAGAATTGGCTTATTGAAAGCAAATTATGCTTCAATCGGATACATATGAAACACCATGGATATGAACTCGAGTCGATTTCCAAAGTTCCATATCCTTGATCGTCATCCCTGGAGTTATCTCCAAAAGTGATCTGTGGGCCTCTTTGTTCAACATAGTCACTGAGTATCTTCTTGAATCCTGTCATATGTCTTGAACATCCACTGTCAAGATACCATACATCAGGAGCTTTTTCATCTCTGCTCATCAGTGCCATGTGATCTTTAGTCAGTTCAGTGCCCTTGTTTTCCTCCTGAAAAACAGATCAATTCTTAGGTACCCAATTTGTGTAAGGTCCTACAAGGTTAGATGTACCTTTTCGGAATCCAAATCGCTGACAACTCTAATCACTTTAGAGTGGCTAATTTGTCTTCCATAAACATCAACATAAACATTCACTACTCTGGGTGCCTTAGCAGTTTTCTGTGTATGTGTGCTAGCTTTAGCATGAACATGGGCTTTTGAATTTTTCTTTGGTTCAGGCCTTCTGTTCAGATGCTTAGGCTTTTGTGCAGCCGGTCTAAATCTTTGATGACTCGGGTTTAGGTAACCTTTACCTTTAGGGAAGTGGGGTTCAGTTGCTGTCTTTGAAATCTGGGTCTTTCAAGATATCTTTGAGGACTTGGTCTCTTGATTGAGAATGTCTCTGCTTGTGTTTCTCATCCGAGGATTCCTCGATGGTTCGATGTGGAGCCTTTTCGGGTTTGCATTCTTAGCTTTGAGGCTTTGAAGTACTTGCACGAAACTTTCCAATCGAAAGTGCTCGGGTTTTCTAGCCTTCACCGAGGTTTGGGCTTTCCTACCTGATCATTCAGTTTTACTGAGACCATAGATCCTTTTCCCTTGTCTACAACCTTGGGCATTACTTCAGTTTGAAGTGTAGGTGCCACTGGTTTTACAAAGATTGTCTTATTGCTACTTGATGCGAAGATTTGAGATGACCTTGTGAGGTTCCCCTGGAATGTATCCCAATCCAGTTTTATAGTGGCGGATCTCTGGTAACTCAATTTCATCTATTACATTAGATGCATTATTCAATAGAGTTAACTTCTTTTGTGCATTATCCTCACAGCTTCTGTAGAGTTTCATGCTTCTCGAGAGGGTCATTGAACTTAGTCTGATTAGTTTGAATCTCTTGATTGGATTTCTCTAGCTTTTTCGATTAGGGTCATTATCAACTTCTCTTTCTCACGAGTTGTACTTTCGAAACATCCAGGTTCATCAAGAGCTCCCATTAATTGAGAAGTGATTTGATTATTGCTAGAGTCTTTCCATTTTAGATTTTCACTTTTCGATTCCTTATTCTCGCTCTTGAGTTCTATTTAGCGATTCTTGTAAAAAAAAGATAGTCCTTCATCGATTCTCAAAAGAATCCATCGAGTCAAAATGATTGTTTTCGGTGGAACTTGAAAACTCCTGCTTTAGTGTAGGAGCAACAACGGAGAAAGAAGAGTTTACCTCCTCAATGGCCATCAGACAAATGTCATCACTTTCACTGTCTGAGAATATCTCATCTGAAGAGCTAAATCCCTCCTCAGAGTGTTCTTCTTCTGCAACCATGACCTTTTTGCTAGAGAACTTCTTGTCTCTTTTAGCTTGCCTTTCTCTTCTCTCCTTAGCACTCAAATCTGGACAATCATCTTTGGAAGTGACCTTTCTTTTTAGCAATTATATCATCTGTTGGTATCATCATCCTGATCACTTTCTTATTTGGACTTGGAGTCCTTCTTTCTGGATGAAGATCCTTCAGCTTTCAGGTCCTTCTTCTTCTCAGTTGATCTGTCCTCAGGTTTCTTCTGGTACCTGTGGTTCCTGTAATAACTTTTGTATTTTCCAAATCTACTATTAAGTCTGTCAAACCTCCTTGCCATCGGTCTTTAGCTTTTCCTCAAGCTCATCCCGATTTTTTGGCATGGGGGTTCTCGAACTCTCTAGTTTTATTGTTTTTATCTTTGGCTTTTAAAGCCACATTCTTACTAGATGATGAATCATCTTTCTTTGTCGATCTTTTTGGATTTCTTATCAATTACAAATTCATAAGCCTTCAAATTCGAGAGAGAAGACTTGTTGGTATGGCATTGAATTAATGTTCTTGGTGTTTTCAATCACCACTGCATGAATATCCCATTTCTTAGAAAGACCTCTAAGAATTTTCAATGCTACTTCTCTTTGTGGATATTTCTTTCCAAGTGCATTTAGATCATTCATGATGCTAGTGAATCTGACTTCCAATTTGTCTATTGATTCACCATCATCCATTTCAAAACTATCAAACTTTCCAATTGCCATTGAAAGTTTGTTTTCCTTGATATGATCGTGCCTTTGGCATTCTGACTAGTGTATCCCAAATTTCTTTCGCAGTATTGCAGTGAGAGATCATTCCCATCACATCATCATCAATTGTACTGTATAGTGTGTCTTTAGCAATGTAGTCTAGATTGACTAACTTTCTCTTCTCAGGAGTCAGTTGGTCATCAGACTTAGGAAATTCTGCTCTATGATCAATTCTCTTATCTTCTGCTCCTCTGGGATTCACCACAGTAAATTGGAATGGTCCTTGAGAGACCACTCTCCACATACGCTCATGTTTGGAATACAGGTGAGCCTGCATTCTCAGTCTCCATAAATCATAGTTCTCCACTGAGAACATGGGAAGTTTTTTAGAAGACATTTTTATCTGAGCTTTTGAAAAATTCAAAAATAAGACCCGATTCGGATAGACCACAAGTATTTTTAGCAAATAAAACTTTGTCAACAAAGCGGTGGTCAAGTTGAACCACTGCTCTGATACCACTTGTTGGTCCCGGTGTAAACGAGTCTTACACGTGTATGGGGGGGGAATACACGTGTTAGGTGTTTTTAAAACTTTTTCTTACTGAGGTCAGCTTGGGTCAGATAATCCTGAAGATTAGGTTATGAGAAGCACAAATCGCTCTGAGTCCTGAGTGTCAGAGATCCTGAGTTGCTTGGATCAGATAACTAACTTACTGAACCCTCAGAAGAATAAGTTCAGTTTGGTAACTATCTGTTCTAGCTACTCAGATGTGCGGAATGGTTGGCCCTTAGTTTATACTCGTTTTAAGCTTTGCTGAAAACCTTCCTGAATGGAATAGTGATTAAGCTGTGATTCAGTTATGCAACTTCAGTGGATTGATTCCAACTGAATATCAGTGAAAAGTATGCTTTCAAAATTCGAGTCAATGCAACAGTTAAGCCGCGATAAAAAAGCAATAAACAACACAAAGAATTATAGTGGTTTAGAGACTCAAGCTCCTACGTCCACTCTCTCTGATCCTCAGAGAAATTCACTAATCACTTCTGAGCTTTCTGACTACCTCGCGTAGTTTACTTACTCAACTCGGCCCTGAGTTTTCTGACTACTCCACGTAGTTTACTTACTCAACCCGACCTTGAGCTTTACGACTACCTCCGTAGTTTTACTTACTCAACACAAACAAGCTTTTCGGTCTACCTCTCAGAAGCTTACTAACTTCTCCTCTAGAGTTTTTTCGACTACTCGCGTGGTTTACTAACTCTTTACAACTCTTCTCACCAACAAACACACTCCAACTACCTTCTCAAGGATTTGGGGTTTCTCGGTTGGTTTCCAACTAGGATGAGATATCCTTTACACTGAAGCACAATGCAAAGGGTTAGGATATCTCGACTAAGCTTTGGATAAATCTTATCAAGCTAGGCTTAGTTTAGTGAGCTCTCTTCAATATAAAGCTCTTGGGAAATTCTAAGTTTTTAAGTGCTTTAACTTTTTGATAATAAGTTTGAGCTCTTGAGTTGCGTATAAATTTCCCGTAACCTTACTGTAGAGGATCACTAGTATTTATAGGCATACACCAAGGTCACTCTTGAAAACTATCCGTTGGAGAGATAGCTTCGTGAGTTTCCTCTTATGGTGTGTGAGGAACGACTATATTTAGGGTTTGAAACTCCCTAACACGTTTTAGGCAATAGCCTTTCATGTAGCGGTCTTCACTTTTTGCGATCTGGAACTTTTGTACATCGACATCTTTTTTGAATGACACATCCGCTGTCGATTCGATATGGTACAATGTTGTCTTCCTCTTTTTGACTTTTGTCTCCAGTTAAAGGTAGACACCTTCAACGGCTCTTTTGGTTACAAACTCTGAGTTGATATAACCTTAGCAACACTTTGTCTTAGTTCCTTTTGTCTGCATGGGAATGTCTTGGGCAATATCTATTTTCTAAGGAATCGCGATCTTCTCGATGTTGCATCCTTCGGATAGATATTTTCGATTGCCTCGAACATTCGGGGTTTATCTTGAGCATTCAATACATTCTTGAGTCTTGATAATTACTATGCCTTCAGTATTCTTGATCTTCAATCTTGATCTTGATCTTGCGTCTTGAGTCTTCCGATTCTTGAGGTCTTGAGTCTTGAGTCTTCTCGAGTCTTCTGAGATATCTTGGTGATATCTTGAGTCTTCATCTTTGAGTCTTGATTCTTGATATCATCTTGAGTCTTGATATCTCGATTTCATCTTGAGTCTTGAATACTTCATTTCATCTTGAAACTTCAGTTTCTTCAGAAACATACTGAGTTTTTCAGAGTCTTCAGAACCTATCCTGATCTATATCTGCTGACTATACATTTTGCAGATAACATCCTGAATACTCTAAAACTGAATCCTGACTCAACTATCAAGATTATTCTGAACATGTCATACTCAGGGGTTTTGGGATCTTAATCAAAATCATATACTTTTATTAAATTCATCTCCCAACAATATGTTTATTCATTTTACTTAAATGTGTATGTTTAATTATCTATAAGTTAATATTCATAATCGTTTGATAAATGAAAAACAAAGCTAATTCTAGTTATCTGGTTGATTCAAATATATAAAGAATCCTTTTTATTAGTAATTTTATTTTCAATTTGTACTTATAATACATTCAACATCGTGTATGTTTTTATTGTTATATACTGCAGATTTTTGTTATTGGTATGCTTAATTTTACGATTTGGTTTGAATAGGGTTATCGACATTCACTCATATATAAAAGGGGGACTCACTCTAAAATACAAAATAGAAGTACTCTTTATTATTAACTACAAACAATTTATTTTATTACTATTAACTGCAAAATGACACTCAATTTGACAATAATGTCCCTTTCCATAGTTATCTCAAATTTTGAAACTCATACCCCTAATATTATGCCCCTGTCCAAAACTTTTGCTCTTAGCACGAAAAAATTGCTCAGCAAGAATATTTCCCTCATCTCTCCTTTCATTGCTTATGAAAATTTTAAGATCTGTAATTTTACCATTTTCTTCGTACCTACATTTATCATTGTATGCATTTTGATACGAATTTAAAAATTTCCTCATATTCAAAATTTAATTAAACTTTGTAGTGGATAAAAACACATAATTTAAAAAAATATATGTGAATTGAAATTCAAATATAAATTTTATAATTAAGAATACTCGAGATATTTATCCGCCAAGACCTGATAATCCGTATTTATCCTTTTATAGTTGCACATGAGCAGATACAATACAATTTTTCATTGTAAAATTTAAGCTTTTACATAAGAATACTAAGAAGATTTACAAATAAAATAAATCTCTTAAATTGTGCTATTCAAAATAAAAGGGAAAAAACTCTAAGGTACAAAGTGGAAGAGCAAAAAGCTCTAAGGTACAAAAAAAAAGTGACTCTTAGGTACAAAAAAATGGTCAAAAAGTCTAAGTTGTCATTCTGCCCATATTTCTGCTCTTCTGACACGTTTCTGCACTTCTGACTAATTTTGACTTTTTATATTTTAAAATTTTAATATTTTTTTTTAGTTTACTGAATTAATTACATTATTTATTTATACAAATTTTGAATTTCAACACTTCTAAGCCAATTGTAGAGTGCATTTTTTAATTAATGAATTAACTACATTATTTAATAATTTTAAATTACATTTTAAATTTCTGTACTTTTGGGCCAATTTTAGGGTTACATTTTAAAAAAAAAATTGTATTTTAGACTGATTTTAAAAAAATTGTATTTTCCCTATAAAAATTGTACTTTTCCTATAAAAAATTGCATTTCTGGGCCGATTTTGGAGTACATTTTCTTTTAAAATTGTATTTTTCCTATAAAAAATTGTACTTTACCTATAAAAAATTGCACTTCTGGGCCGATTTTGGAGTGCATTTTCTTTTAAAAATGTATTTTCCCTATAAAAAATTGTACTTTACCTATAAAAAATTGCACTTCTGGGCCGATTTTGGAGTGTATTTTCTTTTTAAATTGTATTTTTCCTATAAAAAAATTGTATTTTCCCTATAAAAAATTGTACATCCCCAAATTTTACAGAAATTGTACTTTCCCTATAAAAATTGTACATCCCTATAAAAAAATATAATTAAAACACATAACACCTAATCTGCAGAAAATATAAACACAAAAATCAGAAAATTACAAAAAATAAACAAACAGAATTAAGCAAAATATAAACACAAAAATCAGAAAATTACACAAAAATTAACAGATCGCCACACATTAATAGAAAAACAAGTAAAATCCCCCTAATATGTAATCCTAACAAAACAACATCTAATCTGCAAAAATTACACAAAAATTTGAGAAAACCTAATTACAAATTACACAATCTGCACAATTTTTTTTTTTTATAGAAAATAAATCGTCACCCCACGCGTCCACCAGAAACTCTAATTCTGCATCGCCGCCGCCGTCGCCCCACCGCCGCCGTCTCGCAACCCACCACATACACAAAGATATATCACTCAAATTCTCAGATCTAAACAAATACAGAAAATATAAATAAAAAAAAAACCCTTATCTTCGTCGCCCCACACCGCGCCGCCGCCGGCCGCACCACCGCTGCACCATCCCACCAACATTCAGAAACCAGATCGGCGTAGGAACCACGCCGCAGCACAACCAGAACTATCCCACCACCGCAACAACCATCCCACCACCGCCTCACACCGCGGCCCCTACCGCCGCACCATCCCACCAACATTCAGAAACCAGACCGGCGTAGGAACCACGCCGCGGCACAACCAGAACCATCCCACCACCGCCTCACACCGCGGCCCCTCACACCGCCCCGCACCCCCCAAAACCCAGATCGAGAGGGTCGGCGACGCACCCCCAGCGACGCAACCGCCGCCGCCATCGTTAAACCCCCTCGCCCCGCCACCAACACCACCAACATCGTCGCCCCTCCGCCTACCACCAACCCCCTCGCCCCGCTGCCTACCACCAACCCCGCTCCACCACCACCAAAGTGGACCACCCCCCACGACCTCTCCTTCTTCAAACGGGGGATTTTGAGATTTTAGAGAGAGAGAGGGAGAGAGAGGAGAAATAATGAAGAGGGGAAGATGGGGAATCGGTTTTAAAAATGAAGAGAGAGATGGAAAATACTATTATATTAGAATAATGGTGTATTTGATGGCAACTTTTTTGAATGGTATAATTGTAATAAAAAATGACTCTAGGGATAAAATTGTCTCATTTTGTACCTTAGAGTCACTACCCAAAATTTTTGTACCTTAGAGTCACAAAACTCTATTTTTTGTACCTTAGAGTCATTATCTCAAAATAAAATTGATGCTGAAATTTCTTATAATGTTCAATATTATTTTGCACAATGAATTGTGAATATGTGCAGAAAAGGATTGCACACAAAGCAAAAAAAATTTCATCAGTAAAATATAAATTGCACATAGTATAAATATTTTTGCACATGTGCAAAACTAAATATTTTGCACATAAAAATACTAAAAACATTTACAAATAAAATAAATCTCTTAAATTGTGATTGTGAATATGTGCAAAAAAAATTTCACACAAAACTAAATATTTTCCATACAATATTAAATATTTTACACACTTAGAATGATGTGATTGTCGATGAAAGATTTCAATAATTGAAATCACCGAACTTCTTAATAATTGTAATAATTTCTTGAAGAAAGGGATGAGATTTTTTTGTTGGATGAGATGGGGAATCGAAACAATTTAAAGAATTTCTCCAAAATATAGCTGAAATGAATAGGGGGTTAGTAAGGTTAAAATGGGTAAACCACAATGAAAATTGTATCTATTAATAATAAATAAATTCAATTGTACCTATTAATAATGGGATCTCAAAAATTGTATCTAAGAGCAATTATCCCTATATAAAAATTCCATTTTGATTTAATATCATTTAAAATTTACCTATGTTTTGATTACAAACTATTACGATTTGTTTTTAATACTTCTTCCGCTTTGATTAATACCCTTTAAAATTTACTTTTTTCTTATATTTATAATGTAATACTGTTATATTTTTTTTCTGTAATACTGCTTCTGTTTTGATTTAATACCTTCAGAATTTAGCCTTTTCTTATATTTTGAATGTAATACTGTTATGTTTTTGCATGTAATACTATTATGCTTTACATGTAATACTGTTATGTTTTACCTATAATACTGCTTTCGTTTTTTATTTAATACCCTTCAGAATTTATCTATTTTTTATAATTTTTAATGTAATACTGTTATGTTTTGTTTGCTTGAGACCTGTAACAACTCTTGACATAAACATTGTTCTTTTTTAATTCAGACATTTTATTATAATTTGATAAAGATAAAAAAGGGAAAAAAATAGAAATAGAGACCTATGCTTTGACAAAGATGAAAATAGTAAAATTAGAAAAAATAAAAATAAAATCATTAGAAATAAAAAGAAGTAAAATTTTTAAAAAAATTCTATCTTTTTTTATTTAGATATTTTATTATAATTTAATAAAGATAAAAAAGGGGAAAAATAGAAATAGAGACCTATGTTTTGACAAAGATGAAAAAAGTAAAATAAAAAAAAATCATTAGAAATAAAAAGAAGTAAAATTTTAAAAAAAAATTGTTCTTTTTTAATTTAGATATTTTATTATAATTTGATAAAGATAAAAAAGGGGAAAAATAAAACAGAAATAGAGACCTATGTTTTGATAAAGATGAAAAAAAGTAAAATCTGTTTGCCATTATATTGGTTTTTGTCATTGCTGACCCACGAGATGTTCGAGTGCGGTCTATATCTATTTTTAACTATTTTCACACATAAAAAATTTCACATAAGATCTACTCAAATTAATAATAGCATCGCATGTTATCTCTGCATCACCTTCCACAATCACTCATTCCAAGCCGAAATCCTTTATATAAGAGAGAACCTCATAAAACCCCAAGTCTCCCTAAAAAAGAAGATGTATTGTGAACAACAATAACTACTGATCTAGACAAATAAAAAACGTCCGCTCCGTTTAAAAAAGATAGTTCACTTTCAATTTTCATATTGATTAGGAATTTTTTTGTTGGAAAAAAAAATTTAATCCAACATTTTTTTTATGTTCTTATTTAATATTAATGACTAGTCACAATAATCACTAAAATGAGAGTATTTTAGACAAAGTATACCCCTTTAAAAAGAATATAGACTATAATTTGAGAAAAAACAGGAATAGTTGATTAATTTTTTAAACGAATGAAGTAATTGTTTTTGTTTCTAGCTATTAAAAATAGAAAATCATTTTAGATTAAAAGCAAAAAGATAACTGAATTTTCAAATATAATCTATTTTGAATTAAAAAACAATTTTATCATAATTTCCTAAAATTTTAATGACTTCTAATAAAAGTAATTGGAAACAACTAGGGGTGGACGGTACGGTATACCGAAATTTTTGGTATGTCAATATTGATACCGATACCGTACCGATAATTTCGATATACTTAGTCTTGCATCTTAGAATTTTCGACATATCTTAGTACCATACCGAATTATCGGTTACCGTTTTAATCTTAAAATTTAAAACATACCGATAATACTGCTTTAAATCTTAGAAATTTCAAAATTTCGCATATCTGGAATATCTTGCTTTTGTCTTTAAATTTTGACATACCGTTCCTGTCGAAATTATTTTTTAAATAACCTGTATTTTTTATGAAAAAAATATTTGATCACAGAATAAGATTTAAGTATTCATCACTCATCAGTCCAACACAAAATATAAATTTCAACAATCCAACACAACAAAATAAGTTTCAATAGTTCAACACAACACATATTAAAAGACACTCAATATATGCAATGTTGTGGGAGACTTTGGAAACACATATCCGAGTCCCCTCTATACAATGCTTTTGCCAACCGCTTTTCACGCACAATTCGGAAAAGATGATAAATAATTGAAAAAAAAAGCAGAAAAAACCTAAATTATAAGCCTAAAAGGTAGTATAGAAAATGAAATCATACACAAATTAGAGTAACATCAACATAAAAAGATATTGATTCTTGAAGGAACCCAAATAAAATGATGATAAAATAGATGAGTAGAGTGAATCACCTCCGGTTTTAGAGAACTTATCCCACTCTTGGCAAGTTTTCTAGCGTTCACGCAAAAACTCTTTGTAAGATTTCTACCAATGTAACAAAAAATGAATAAATGCACTATGTAGTGTAGATCTGAAAAATAATCGCAAAATGTTTCGTGCTTTTGTAGCGATAATTACACAAAAAAATGATAGTGGTGGGGGACAAGGCCCGGGAGGCGGGGCGGGGGGGGGGGAGGCGGGGCGGAGGCAAGGGGGAGGCGGGGCAGAGCGGGGGGAAGGCGGGGCCACACCTGGGGAGAGGAGGGGAGAGGAGGGCCACCTGGGAGGCGGGGAAGGGTGGGGGGGGGGACTGGAGAGGGAGGCGGGGCGGAGGGGGGAGGCGGGCGACGGAGGCAAGGGGAGGCGGGGCAGGGCGGGGGAAAGGGGAGACCCAAGCGGGGGGGAGGAGGAGGGGCCACAACGGCGGGGGAGGCGGGAGAAGGGAGAAGGAGGATTGTGTAGGGTTTGTGAGTTGTGAGTCTTGTGACTTTGTGTTAATATATATATACATAATATAATTATAATTATTTATTTGAAAAAAAATATGAATTCAACACGGTCTGCGAAATATTTGATATTTCTATATTCATATATCTGAAATTTCTATATTCATATCTTGAATTCTACTCATCAAACTTTCGATAAATTCGATATTTTTTTAAGATGCAGTAAAAATCTTGATATCTGCGTATTTTCGGTATTTCCTCCACCCCTAGAAACAACCCTAGAATTTTTAAGATGGCAATGAGAGCACTCTGTTCCTGGTGCAATGCACCCTTCTCCAATCAATCATCTAGTTATATAATTGTCATATAGATGGAAAATCGACGTCTGTGATGCAATAAAGACCCTCTTCACTAAATAGTAAATATAGTCGTAGCAGCAGAGTACTCCCCAAAAGGAGACTTCTCCTTTCTTTCCCTCCCATTTTTTCTCTCTAGGAAGAGAGAGGACTACTCGCAGAGCGCAGAGTGCGACTCACTCTGCATACTCCGTAACACACACTCACCGTGCTTCTCTGTGTGTTCATTCGGCTGAGAATTGTTTATCATTGGCTAGGTGAGTTTTCTTCTCTCTTTTGAGTATTCTCTCCCATTGTGGGTGTAATTGTTAATTGTAATTGTTTTATTTTCTTCTAAAAACAGCAATTTTCAAAGAATGTGTCATTTTTGGGGCACGGATTGTGTTTGTTAATGATGTTGAAGGCTTTTGTTGGGTTTTTATTTTGCTACATTGAGTTTATTGTTGTTTAGTAGCGACTTTTCTCTATATTCTTGAGTTTAAAAAAAATAATAATTGAATTCCCACTTTGTTGCTTCGGCATCACCGCCGTGCTATTTGAACCCATATGATTTCTGTTGGATTTCGACCGATAGCTGAGCTATTTATGTTTGCATGTTTGAGTTTTTCTGATTCTTTTCCCCTTTTGATTGGAGGGAGTTTCGCTGCACTAATAAGGCTTGTGTTCTTAGTGGTGTTTGTGAATAAGGATGAATGCATGCTGAGCTAATTGCTGTTATGTGATTAATGCATTTGTTTTGTTACAAAATTTCCTTTTGGGTGGATTGTTGAAGGGTTTAATTTTAATTTTTGAAATTTTTTCTGCTTGATCTGTGACTGGAAGAAGCTAGGAGATGTGATTCTACCATCTCAAAATTGTACTGGAACCGTACCTGTGCATCATTGTCTTCACAGTCTATTTTCAATTTAATGTTTGGGTATCTGACTTGTTGGCATATTTGGTAAGACTATATACTGCACATATATTTGAGGGTTAAGAGTGGGATCACAAGCTGGGGGGTGGAGGTAATTATTTGGGGGGCGCTTGGTTCATATCCCATGTAGTGAAAGGGATATGTTGGAGAAAGGGTTGTTCTAATGGTGATTACGTTGCACGTGTGTTGCCCTAATTTTGAAATAAAGTGGACAACAAATGATTGTTGGTTGAGAAATAGTGGAATGACTGAGGAGAATTGGTTATAGGATGGGAGGTAGTTAATCAAAATGGGTTATGATTAACTTATTTAGGAGGGGAGGTAGTGAATTTATCATCTTTTGTTTCTCACCAACTACCATAATTACCTAAACTCATTCTTATCCCATTCCATTGAAGAATTTTTAACCAAACGCTCCCTCATGTCCTTTCAATGTTAGTACTTTTTATCACAGCCTACCAAACACTATACATTTGATTCATTTGATCTGTATAAAGTGTGCAATATGTATAATTATATCTTACTATCTGAGGAGGCTTTGCCTTGTTTTCTTCGTCTATTTTGGAGCCCATCTTTTGTCAATTTAATCTCACTTATGTCAGATAACATGAACACCATTTTGCTAATGAAGAATCTAATCTGCTGTTACTCTCTTCTTTAAGAGCATTATAGGAGTTGTCAGATGGAACAAATTTGAGAATTTTGCATGTGTTGGTTTGGTCAGTTAAAGTTTGCCTGTTTATAGTTGAACTTGTCTCAATGTACTCTGCATTGAGGCATAATTTATTGCTGTTTAGTTACTGAATTTATTTGTTGGATTTTGGTGTGTCTTTTTGTTAAATATTCTGTGGACAATTTCAGATGGATTTATTTTGCGATAAGTTAATTTTTTAATGCATTTGTTTCTTGAGCATTTATTCAGTTATTACCCCAATAAGGTAAACTGTCAATGGTTATTTTATATCATTTTGGTTATTCTTTTGTGTGATCCTTTAGTTGCTTCACTGGTTAGGCTGTCCTGCCTGGCGCCGTTTGTCTACATGAATTATAGCTTTCATCTCCTTCAAGAAGTGACATTCGTAATTTCTGTCAGAGTTTTGAACCATATTTAGTTTCTCCCAATATATTTTCTTGATCTTACAGTGTTAATTATTATTTGAAGGAAGACTCCACTTATCTTTTCGTTTAATTGTTTTAGGCCAGTCATCCAAATGGAAGAAGCTGGTAGGGAAACGAACAATTCTCAGTCTTTGAGCCCACCACTACAAATTATACAACCAAATGAAAATGTTGAACTCGAACAAGTAGACCAGCCTAAACGGTCTATAATTAAACGGCCTGGATACGGGACTTCCGGAAGACATATCTCATTGCTCGCAAATCACTTCAAAGTTTCTACTGGGAATCCGGATGAAATCTTTTACCAGTACACCGTAAGACGCTGTTCTCGTTCAGTTTCAATTTTATATCGTAGGAGTATTATATGCTAATACCATATCTATTTCCATTGCAGGTTTCTATTAGTTATGAGGATAATACAACAGTTGACAGTAAGGTAATCGGAAGGAAAGTTACTGATAAACTTTACGAAATATACTCTTCTGAACTTGCTGGGAAGAGATTTGCATACGATGGGGAGAAGAGTTTGTATACAGTGGGACCCTTACCGCAGAACAATTTTGAGTTCACAGTCATTCTTGAGGAATCTATTGCCAGCAGGTGACTCAATGATCAAAATTATGTTGTTTGCCTTTTCTTTTTAAAGCCTCTTGTACACCAGTTGTTCGGTGCATCTGTACAAAACTAATACTTTTCTGTGAAAACAACTTATACAGTTCGGTGAAAACAATTAATACTATTCAGTGAAATACCATTTGAAAATGCGCACTTGAGTTGAGTTGCATGGTGCACCCAAGACTTTATTTTCATTTAATGGCGTTTCCTGAACTCAACACCACTCCTCTACTGTGTAGTAATGGAAGCATTTGTGATGGAAGCTTGGGTGACCTTAGCAAAAGGTCTAAGAGCTCTCTCCAGTCAAAAATATTCAAAGTAGAGATTAGTTATGCAGCCAAAGTGCCCTTGATGTCCGTATCTCACGCCCTTCAAGGAGCTGAACCAGAATATGTCCAGGACACTCTGAGGATTTTAGACATCATACTAAGGCAACAAGCAGCTAAACGGTACTCCAAAATTATCTTTTGGGAGTTGGTCTTATGTAAAATACTTTTATCGTGCAACTGGTTCACAACTATCCCTTTATAGTAAAGTAACTAATACTATTTAACGAAACAACTAATATTATTAAACTAATATATTTTAATGAAACAACTAATACTGCTTAAAAATGCATACAAAATGCAAACCAGTTGCATGGTAAAATTGGTTTAAATAAGACTTTGCCATCTTTTGGACTGTATGTACTCATCAGTTAGCTGGTGCCTATATGGTGAAAATTTGATGCAGCGGATGCCTTTTGGTTCGGCAATCTTTTTTTCATGATGATTCACGGATGTTCATTGATGTTGGTGGGAGTGTGATAGGCGTTCGAGGACTCTATTCCAGCTTTCGTCCAACTCTTGGTGGCTTATCTCTAAATATGGGTACTACTCAACTTGCCCTTCCTTACTATGGTTGAATGTTTACAATTCTGTGCTTATTGGACCGATAATGCTACTAACTTCTGCTGTCAGATGTATCGACAACCTTGATCATGAAACCGGGCCCTGTTTTGGATTTTCTTCTTTCCAACCAGAATGTGAAGGAACCTCGCTATATTGATTGGGGAAAGGTATATAAGTTTAATTACATCCTCTTCTGCATCTGCTTGTTAGTGATACTGAGATTGAGTTACAGGCCAAAAATATGCTCAAGAATATGAGGATTAAGGCTATACATAGCAACATGGAATTCAAGATTATAGGCTTGAGCGAGAACCCTTGCAATCAGCAGTTGTAAGTATGTATTTGCCTACCTGTGCTTTTTGTTCCCTGTGAAAGACATCTGATCTTGATTTATATTTTCAGATTTCCCTTGAAGGTTAAAAGTGGCAGTAGTGTCAAAGATCTTGGCGAGACCTTGGAAATTACTGTTTATGACTATTTTGTTAAACACCGTAATATAGAGATTGGAGCTTCAATGTACATGCCATGCCTTGATGTTGGAAAGCCGAAACGACCGAACTACCTGCCACTCGAGGTGCTACTCCCCTCCCCACATAAATCTGAAAGCTTCTCATTCAAGAAACTCAGTTTACTTTTCTCTCTTGGACTTTCAGCTCTGTTCTCTAGTTTCTCTTCAGAGATACACAAAAGCATTATCAGCTATCCAGAGGGCATCTTTGATTGAAAAGTCTAGGCAGAAGCCTCCAGAGAGAATTCGTGTTGTAACTGATGTAAACAGCTATGTTCGTTTCATGTTTCTTTTTCGGTCTTCTGCTTCATAGTGATCTCACTTCGCTCTTGAATATCCCAGGCTGTAAGAAACTCTAGATATGATGAAGATCCACTCCTCGTCTCGTGTGGTATATCAATAGAAAAACAGCTTACTCAAATTGATGGACGGATCCTTGATGCACCAAAGGTAGATATTGTCTTTTAATGTTTAATAAATGAGTTGGATTGCATGATTCTTCTGATGCTTTTTCACTCCAGTTGAAGGTGGGTAATAATGAAGATTGTTTACCCCGCAATGGCCGGTGGAACTTCAATAACAAGGTTCATTTTTGGGCTCACTTAATCTCAGTATTCTGTTTTATTAAGTACATGTGAACAATCATCTTGACTTTCTTCTAATTCTCCGATTGCGATATTTTCTAGAAACTTCTGAAGCCCGTCGAGATATATGATTGGTCAATTGTCAATTTCTCTTCAAGTTGCGATACTAGCTTTCTTTCACGGGAGCTCATCAACTGTGGGAGGACCAAAGGCATGGTATGGTGCATTATTCTCCTTTTTTTTTTTTCGTATTAATATACGCTTACTTAAGTCTTTTTTTTTTTTGTGCATAGCTAATTGAGCGCCCATATACTATTATTGAGGAAGATTCTCAATGTAGAAGAGCTAGCCCCGTGACTCGTGTAGAAAAGATGTTTGAAAGGATTATGACTAAGCTAAATGACCCTCCTGAGTTTCTGCTTTGTGTTTTACCAGAACGTAAAAATTGTGATCTTTATGGTAGTAACTGTGCTGTCCCACTCTCCACGTTTACAGACTTTTTTTTCACATAATATTATAACTTGTTTATTTTATGAACTTTTCTGCACATATAGGACCTTGGAAGAAAAAATGTCTGAGTAGCTTGGGTATTGTTACACAATGCATTTCTCCTGCCAAGATCAATGACCAGTACCTGACAAACGTACTTCTTAAAATAAATTCCAAGGTATTAAGCGCTTGAAAACTCAGATGCTGTATCTTTTTTCTTGCTGTTTCCTAGTCCATTAAGTGATGAATTTTTTCCATGCTATTTGTAGCTAGGAGGGATCAATTCATTGTTAGCAATAGAGCATTCCAATCGTATTCCGCTCATTACAGATGAACCAACCATGATATTGGGAATGGACGTCTCACATGGGTCTCCTGGTAGCTCTGATGTTCCTTCAATTGCTGCTGTAATTCTGCCGCCTATGAACTTTCAATACTTTGTCAGAATGTTATTAAATGCTAAATAGAGCGTTTGATGCGTCATTGATTTCTTGACATTTTAGGTTGTTGGATCTCAAAGTTGGCCATTAATATCTAGATACAGAGCAGCTGTGAGAACCCAATCTTCGAGGGTAGAAATGATTGAATCATTGTTCAAGCCACTAGCGAATGAGAAGGATGACGGCATTATGAGGTGCTTAACAAGAAATTATTTTTCAAGAGTAACACTACTACTGTACAATATAAACAACTAATATTGTTCAGTGAAAACAATCAATACTGATCAGTTAATACCATATATAAATGCACTTGTTTATACACGTCAATTCTATTTTTACTGGAAGCTGAAGAAACACTGTGCCGCTATGTTTCAGGGAATTGCTTCTGGAATTCTATAATACAAGTAATAAACGGAAACCCTCTCAGATTATTGTTTTCAGGTAAAACTAGAGTACAGTGTGGCAGTGAACACTTTGCAATAACTATTATGTTTAAGATGCTGAAGACTTCTAGTGTATCATGTTCCTTTTTTTTTAGTAAAATAATGTTGTTGAATCAAAATCAAGTAGTGAAGCTTCAATCCCTTTATCATCATATATCAAACATTTAGAAGCATAATTCTCACTACATCTTTGCCATTCTGTTTACTTTGACTTCTGATGGATGTTTACTTTCTCTCAGGGATGGTGTGAGTGAGTCACAGTTTGCTCAGGTTTTAAACATTGAACTTGATCAAATGATCAAGGTAGCTTTCTTTTTCTGATTTGAAGCTTTGAATTTAATTTTGCAGCAAATGTTTTGTCAAATTTTGCTGATATCTTCCATCCTTCTGAAAACATTATAGCACAGATGCTATTTCTAATTGCAGTGTTATTTGAGATATAATCCCAAATTATTGAATTCACAAGGTTTTATTATTGCAGGCTTTTAAGTATCTTGGTGAGACTGATATTCCGAAGTTCACAGTCATAGTGGCCCAAAAGAATCACCACACCAAGCTATTCCAAGCTTCAGCACCTGAAAATGTTCCATGTGGTTCGTTTCTTTCGACTGATGTACTCCATTCCTCTTCCTTTTTGCAGCTAACAAACACAATTTGCTCTCTTACCCTACAGGAACTGTTGTGGATACACATGTTGTTCACCCTCATAATTATGATTTTTTCATGTGCTCTCATGCCGGGATTATAGTAAGATATTGCCAGCCCCTCTCTCTCTCTCTCTCTGTCTTGCCCCTTGTGTGATTATCTAATGCATACGGTTATGGATGCTATTCGGTGATTGAGGTTCCCCTTTTCTGTTTTGCTACTTTGGACCCTCTTATATGATGTGTGCAATTAATTCTCAAGTAACACAGTATCATCCAGTCCTACCATAGTATCTTAGGCATGCTTTGTATTTACACCAACTTTGAGTATACCCGTGATTTACAGCTGATTGCAATGAGTACATTGAGATCTTGATTCTTTATATAGTAGGGAGATTTGATTCTTTAATTATTTCTCTAATAAATAACTTGGCGCTCTTAAATTCTTCGCAATGAATAAATTCATGAATTGAGAGGTTCAATGATGTTCAATTTTAAATGACAGGGAACTACTCGACCTGTTCATTATCATGTCTTGCTTGATGAGATTGGCTTCTCCCCAGATGAACTGCAGAATTTGATCCATTCACTATCATATGTGTAAGATTTCAAGCTCTTTTAATATATTCCCATCGCTTGTGTAACGAAGTTAAGTCACGTGTTTACTCTTCTTTATTCTCTCCAGATATCAGAGAAGTACTAATGCTCTCTCCATAGGTACCAACCCCCTGTCAAAACTTTGATCTAAACTATCAAGTCTTATTCGCAAAAATAAAAATGAATTTTCATTTACGTTCTTGCATTGCAGTGGCACCCATAAGTTATGCACATCTTGCAGCCAAACAAGTTAGCCAGTTTATCAAGCTTGAAGACTCCTCTGAGACGTCATCTGGAGAGACAAATGTCCCCGTTCCTGAGCTTCCCAGGCTCCACAAGAATGTTGCTGGTTCTATGTTCTTTTGTTGAAACGACAATTAGCTTTCAGACCGCTGATGAAAAGGTGTAAATAGTCCGGAGACCGATGATTAGGCTAACTTGAAGCGGTGTTAGATAAGCTGTGAACAGGAATTTATTCTATGGCAACTGATGGGGTTGAGATTTTGATATGGAGATGGCTCTATATCAGTTTTTGTAGTAGACATTTTGCTTTCCCCTGCTTTGCCTGGAATTCTAAGGCCCCGTTTGGTAACAACCGATTACGTGGGATTAAAATGTTAAAATCCCGGCCTATCCTGGTCAATCTCGCTAACCAAACGGGGCCTAAAGGTTTTGTTAGGTGGGTCTATTTTGCAATTAATTTCATCACATGGAAATAGTGAGATGCAATTAGATGAATTAAGGAATTGATTCATCGTGATTAAATATGAATTTATTTTGGGGGATTACAGTGTTAAATTTACCTGTCATTGTTTTATATAATCAATGTCTGATTGGATAATTATGCTTACTTTTAAATAAGTTTGGTTTGAAAATTGTACTTTTGCCTTTTGTTGTTGTACAAGGTCAAAACCTTTGGTTTAAATTACATGGACTTCTCTTCATATTTACATTGTACTAATTAAACTAATTGAGAATCTATAGTTTTGTACTACTTCCGTCCTGGAACACTTTGCACAGTTACTGTTCCGCTTGTGTTATAGTGAGCGAGTTTTTTATTATTATTTGAAAGATAAAGTAATTTTAAAAAATGCGTATGACAGAGGAGGGTAAAGACTATCATACACCACCTTAAAAATAACTTTATTATTTTAAATACTAATAAACAACTTGCACGCAAAAATACGAGTAAAAAATAAGTGTGTTAAGTCTTCTGGGACGGAGGGATTATCAGACTAAAATGATATTGCCAATCATCACCAATTAATATATAACGTGATAAACGCTAAATTGAATTAGAGGATCTTATCCACTTTATTTGGAGATTAAATTACTTAACATTTTACACAACAATTTTAAACCTATATGATCACAACTAAGAAACTGTATACATATATATTAATTATACCTATTATGATTTCCTTTTCCATTTAGGAATTTGATGGTTGCAATTCGATTGATTATAATTATACTTTGATTATGAAATTAGTAATTAGTATGTTTAATTTGATTTGTTAGCATTTAATTTATTTTCATAATTAGTGTTAGGACTTTTTTTATTTATAGTTGTCATATGTAAATATTTCATTCAATTGATTATGAATATAAATTAAAAGTTATTTAGAATTTCTCGTAATTTTCTCATTGTCGGTGTTTCAAAGGAATCAACGGAGATCGAGAAGTGTTTTGTTGTTCATACACTCTCCCTACATCATCAGAATCTCAAATATGTTAAAGTGAGAATTCAATTTTGACTTTTCAGAATCCAGTTTATTAGAAACCATCCAAGTTGAAACATGTGTAAGCAAAACTGATCCCAAATCTTGTTCTTATTCATCCCTTACTACAAAAACTTGTCAGAAAATAAATAGATTTCCCCCTTTGGAGTTTCCAAATACTCCTATGTGTCTCTATTCTCATCACAAGTTTCTATAAATATAATCCAAGAATGATGCAACAATGACAAGTGACAACAACATCCCACGAAATCATGTACACATTAACTAGTTTTTTTCTTGCAATTCTGTTCTGTAACTCTGCTTTTGCAAGCAGAGCTCCCCTGTTTCCAGGCAATGTGAAGCCTCGTGCTTCGTTTGCAGCAGCAGACAGCGTCTGCAGCGCAATCGTGGAATCCCAAAATTACCCTTGTACCGAGCATAAGGTACTTTCATACACTAATGTATCATTGATCAATAAAAGTATTAGTTTTACGCTTAAAAAGTATTGCATGCATCATGTATGTATAAATATGATCAGGTTACAACACAAGATGGATACATTCTCAGCTTGCAGAACATTCCACACGGTCGATCAGGCGAAAAATCAGGGGAAAGACAGCCAGTTCTGTTGCAACATGGACTTCTTATGGTTTGTGTAGATTAATGAATTTGTAATAAGTATGAAAATGAACATTTGTGACATTTTTTATGAACTTGTATGATGTTATTTTACAGGATGCAATTACATGGCTGCTGAGTCCTTTAGATCAGTCTCTGGCTCTTTTGTTGGCTGATAATGGGTTCGACGTATGGCTCGTGAGCACACGTGGAACGAAGTACAGCCTCGGACACACGTCTCTTAGTCCTGATGACAACGTACGCTTCTTACCAGAATCGGTCCTTACATTCTTTAGGCGTAAAAAATAGGAAAGTTTTGTTTTAGGCTTGTAAGTTATCTTTATTTTGGTTCCAGTGCTGCCGACTTTTTAGTCCTTACATTCTTTAGGCATAATAAATAGGAAAATAGTTCCGTAACTTCCAATTTTTGATATTATGGTGCGGTAAGTATGAGGTGAAAATCTGGTTTACAATGATGTGATAGAGTCTGATCTGTCCACATGGCAATGTCTGATAGGCCAATCTGCTGATGTTTCACCTCTTACATCCTGCCACCGAACCAAAATGTCGAAAAATTGAAAGTTACAGGATTATTTTCAATTCGTGAAAATTAACTGGACTATCTAAATAGGGGTAACTTACAGGGCTAAAAACACATTTCTCAAGAAAATATATACTGCATAAAAAATTTCTGCTTATGATCATTCTTGCTGATCTTTTAGGTGTACTGGAACTGGTCTTGGGACGAGCTCGTTGCTTACGATCTGCCTGCGACGTTTGAATATGTTCATGGCCAAACGGGACAGAAGCTACACTGTTGGACACTCATTGGTATCCAAGAAAATTATCATTTTCATGCTTCAATCTGAAACTCTGTTTGTATGTTTTTATTGAACTTTTACGTGTCGTTTCGCAGGGAACTTTGATAGGTTTTGCTGCATTTTCGGAGGGACAGTTAGTGGACATGTTGAGATCAGCTGCAATGCTTTGTCCAATTGCTTATTTAGGCCAAGTTACATCCCCTCTTGCAAGATCTGGTGCTGAAAGTCTTCTTGCTGAGGTAATTTTTTATTTTTTTGAATGTTTTTATTTATATTTTGGACTTTTGTTATATTACAATCTAACAGACTATACTTTTTCTTATTTACAAACTTTGTATTGGTTGAATATTCATGAATTTAGCCCCAGAGGGTGAGAAATCCTCCTTTCTTAGCTCAAGCATATTATTATCTTTAGGGGTGCATTTAATCGAGTTTGAGCTCAGTAATACTCGATTTGTTAATTATTTATGAATTATTTTTTTCATCGAGTTGAGTCCAACTTTCGAATTATGTAAGTTATATCAAGTTTAACTATTTTATTATGTTACATAAGTTATCAAGTCGAGCTCAGTTGATTTGAGTTGAGTTTCAAGCTTTGAATTTTCGAGTCGGGTTCATACCTGACACTGTTCGAGTTGATTTGGGGATTTTTCAGGGAAGCTGTGGTCGATCTTTTGTCACACATCTGTAAGCAGAAAGGCTTGGATTGCACACACCTATTGACATCTTTCACAGGTGATACTGATTACTTCTATATTGTGACATTCTTTAGATATGGGTTTAAATAATATGAATTTATTGTGTCTGAATGCAGGGAAAAATTGCTGCCTAAATTCTTCTATTGTCAGTGTTTTTCTAGAGCATGAGCCTCAATCAACTTCAACCAAGAACATGATTCATATAGCCCAGAGTAAGAAAATTTGATGCACATGTGATCATATCATAAGGTGTTACTTGTTAGAATCTGACGGGCATTACATAAAATATTATATGAGCCCAGATTCACGTGAACTTTTTTTAGTGTTACTGTTATATATAAACACTATCACTGTTATGCATATGCACTATCACTGTTAAAAAAAAATTAAGAATTTGAACAGTGATAGTGCATATACATAAAAGTCATAGTGTTACGCATAACAATGATACTTAATAAAAAACGTGAACTCGAGACAATTATAGTGGGACGAGGGAGTATTACACATTTTCTTGATCATAAATCAAACTTTTAGTCCCATAAAATTTTTCTGTTGTAATTCTGGCTACAGGAGCTAAAAGTGCAATTTTTTTTGGGAGCTTCCGGAAATATTGCTAGCAAATTATACGGCACTTAAAATAAACATTTTAAGACCATTTTTTAAATGACACTATTTAGTAATTTATAGTTGTATGAATATCTGTAATTATTATGCAAGAGTTTAAATTAGAAAGAATTAAAAACATAAAATGAAAGATGCCAAAATCTAGATAATGTAAATTGTCTATCATATGCTATGAATTAGGATAACCAAAATTCATATAAAGCATATTTCAAGACAGTTTGAACAATTTTATTAATAAATAATATGTTTCGACAATATTGAGATGCAATCGATAACTATTATTCTTAATTGGACAACAATTCAAGTAATTTCTGGCTCCGTCACTGCTGACTTCATATATATGATCATTATTTTGTGACAGTGATACGAGAAGGTACGATCAAGAAGTACGATTATGGAGACGAGAAGGAGAACATGAAGCACTACGGGACGCCTATTCCTCCATCATATAACATGAACAAAATCCCGACGAATATTCCTCTGTTTGTTGCATATGGAGGGGCAGATGCACTTTCTGTAACTGGAGATGTGAAGCTTCTGCTTGAAAGCCTTCATGATCATCAAGGAGACAAGTTAGTTGTTGAGTATCAAGAGGAATATGCTCATGGAGATTGTGTAATGGGTGTTGATGCTAGAGAAATTGTTTATGAACCTATCATCTCCTTTTTTAGGCTTCAATAATGTGTATTCATGCAATAAAGTATGAAATAAAACGTTTGTTTCGTGAGAAAATATCATTTTTAGTCCTATAACGTCGGATGATTCCATTTTTAATCTTGTAACTTTTTTATTTTTCAATTTTAGTCTTGGACGTATCAATTTCTGTCCTTTTTGTACATCAACTTAAGATCAACTTACTAATAGGTACAAAATGGATTGTATATACAGTCAAAATTGCATAAGAAAGTGCAAATATACTTATGTATGTGCAACCATTTTGTACCTATTAATAAGTTGTAATCCTGAAATGTAACTATGAGTAAAGTCTCTAATCTTTTAGTAACAAAGTGACAATGTTGACATATGAAAGAATCCAAGATTTAGTATCTTTACAGAGTTCATATACCACTTGTGGGCTTGGAAACTAGAAATGAGAATGCACCTTTTAAAACTTTTCTATTTTATACAACTTTAGAGTAGTTGGATTAACGTGTAAAATATGTGAACGTGAAAAAGAATTATAGATTGCAAATTCTTGCGGGAAACGGGTCGTGATCCATGTTATAAGTCATAACAGATGCAAAAGAATATAATAATAATGGGTTGTCGCATTCTCTCTTTCTTGTGATTTTAAGATAAATTGAAAATTATATTACTATATGAACACAACTGTATTACTTTAAGTGGAAAGATGAGTTACTATATGAACAAAACACAATTCCATCCGTTTCATCCGCTCCCCCTCTGTTTTTATCTGTTTCTCTCTTTGACTAAGTAATATTTCACGGATCATTGATCCGTGAAACATTTTATATAAATGTTTGTGTTTATAAAAAAATGTTGCATCAGCTCAAAACCAACTGCTACTAGTCTAATAATTAAAACATTGAATTTCCAAAGTTAATATGACAAAATCTAATTAAAAAACATGGAGTGTCAGCAAAACATGACAAACTTACAAGAGATGAAAAATTATTTTTTCTTATTATAACATAATGCACTTTGATGTGTCAAACCAAACGCTATCCCCAAGGACGGGAGAAACAACAAACTAGAAACAAATACAAGAGTTGTAGGATTAGCAAAATCCTAACATGGGAAACATGACATAGTAGTCCATTTGTAATTATTGTCAAACCAAACGCTATCCCCAAGGACGGGAGAAACAACAAACTAGAAAACAAATACAAGAGTTGTAGGATTAGCAAATCCTAAAATGGGAAACATGACATAGTCCATTTGACAAAAAATTAGAAAGAAAATAAAATGAAAGATACAAACAGGGGAGAAAGAGAGAGATGTAAGATTATCTCATCAAGTAGTAAAATCAGCAGCTGCGACAGAAGCTTCCATGGAGTGCCTCTTGTACACATTGAATTTATCAAAATCCCCCGTACCAACATGAAATCCTTTGAAGAAAGCAAAACAATGTATCAGTTATTATTCTTATTATTATCTTAAAAATTGAGTAATGGGGAAAATTATTTGAAGAAAAAAAGAAAGTATATATCATGAATACATGAAACTTGAAAAACCTGTGCTTAACAGTTGTCTTTCCAGCTATCAGGCAAGAAAAGAGGACGAACAGCTGTGATGAAAACGTCTCTCCACTCCTGACGAAATTCACGAATCCCATCATCCCCGCGCGTCTCCCTCAGGCGCTTAACTACTTGCTCCCCGTGAGGTCCATGTCCCTGCAACGGCTTATCACTCTTCACATAAATGTTGCTATCATCCAACGGACTGGTAATCTCATTTGATAAATCTTCAACCTTCAATGCATTCTCAATGAAAGCAGATGTTTCACCAATGCTATTTTCTTTCAAAAGTTTGAAATGTTTCTTTGGTTCAACTTTTCCTCTCTTACGAGGACCCAATCCAACCAGCCGAGCTTTCGTGAGATCCTCATCTGTTATTTCGCTCCGTCCATAGTATGTCTTCAAAACCTGCTCATAGAAAGGACCAGTAAGCAAATTATATTACAAGAAAAGAAGTGAAGTATCTTAGTAAACACCACACGATAATTGTTCAACAGATCCTTCAGTTTAATATTGGAAACAGTGAAAAGTGGGTCTCACCAGGCATTACTGTATCTTAATAAATGAATAAATACAAAGGATTAAGCTTGATGAAAGATGGGACTACCCCAAAATTCAATGACATCACATTTTAAAGAAGAAATTAGACAGTAGTGGGCAAATACGATTTCTAATTGATCTTTCCATACTTTTACTGAAAAGCTGTTGGTGAATTCTTTATGACGGAATCTTTAGCCAAACAAAGTTGGAAGACAAAAGTCTCAATAGTTCTTCCTTGAGATCCATATAATTTGTATCTGGTTCGACATTAGAAACTGACCATAATTCTAGCAATATATGGATTGATGTCCTACACTAGGCAGCAAATTTGTCTTGAATATTCAACATTTTATTCTAAAATAATATTTATGCATTTGAATCGGGGTATTTGAAATGCAATAACTCAAAATGAATGAATTTCAAATCCGCCGTTAGAGTGATTTCTAATCCACTTAAATTCACTCAAAATTAATACAAAATGATAGTGATGGATTTCAAATCCTCCAATCCAAGCACAACCTTAAGGAAATAAAAAAATATTTACAGGCAACTTCATACCTGCATGAATTTTTCATAGCGATACGGGGGCAATTTTTCTCCTTGGCATTGCAAAGCAGTAGCAGCAGCACGCACCTCCTCATATGACACAACAGGTAAAGCAAAAGATGCAGGTGTATTTTGTGGCTCATGACGAACAAGCAAAGGTATCTCAAATTTATCAGCTAGTTTCTTTTTGTACTTTTCAGCAGCAGCATGAGCTTTTCTTTGACAATTCCCACAAACGAGGACAATATCACGAGTAAGACTAGTTTTCAGATGCAAAGGAAAATTTATTCTGTAGCATGAAGGTATTATTCCATACTGCATGTATTGTTTTCCATCACCACAACCAACACATTTATTTTTCTTACTTCGAATGCCATAGTTTTCTGGAATATTTCCTTCGGGTTCATAGAGAAGTGTCATGGAAAGAATAATATCCTTTTCTTCATCTTCTAAGATGTAAGCATAGTCCATTACAAGATGACTGGATAAAATATTAATTGAAAAATTAAAGCATTTGGCAGAATAACACCTACATAAATTACTTATAGAGCATATAAGAGAAAGTCACTTAACTTGTGGAGCGTGTCACGATCACAATAACATAAGAATTGTCCAGATCTTGTATAGACCTCGTACTCGTCATAAAGAGGAGCCTTACATGAATTATTTTTATCAGAACGCTCTCGAGAAACCAACTTCTTTGCAGCCTGTTTGGAAGCACTAGATCCATTATGATCGGACATGATTATGTCAGTTGGTTCTATAGAGAGCAAGGCTTCATTATACGCAGAACGAGGACAACTTCCCGCTTGACCTAGATGTTGCTGGATCAACATTTGAAATATACTATTATCAAGACTGGCTACGTTGTCCTGGAGCAAGCAAAGCAGGTCTTTTAAATGAAAACAAACTACTGCAGACGGGGATTGAAGAGGAACCAGAGACGTGGATTCAACATCTAAATCAGCTTTGGATATACAGCTGCTAATATCTTCTTCAGTTTTCGGAATTTCAGCTGCTAGTGCATTGATTGCTTTTTCTGATAAAACAAACCCGGGGCTTTCATCATGGAGACGAGACTGAGAGAATTTGACATTCAACCAAGTTAGTTATTAAATAATGCAAGAGTGAAATAAAAGTTCAACATGTTAAAGCATATAATTAGTGAATCATGCACACATAGATCAGTAAATTCTACATTCTCTAAATAAAGTAAAGTTGCAGGAATCTTCCTGGCTAGAATGAGGCGGGTGGGAGTGAGTAATAGAATTTCTTAACTTTTAAAGTATCGTCAATAAGACCAGTTTAACGTAATATCCACATAAATAATAAAAAAATTGAATAAAAACTGGTCAATTACAAGCAGATTGAATATAGAGGTAATTTATCCAAGTCACTTTATAATATCCTAAAAAATACAGAGAAAAAGTGCAAACGGTTACTTACTTAAAGACGATATATACATCAAATTAACTGCATCAAGATGCCTCAGAAAGATATAGAAATGTTAGACTAACCATTACATCCCTCCATAAGCTCAGACGCCTCACAAGTTCCTAAAAGTGAGTGGGAAATTTATCATCAGTTTTGTCAATTCTGACCTACCATAATACCATTGACACTTAAAGATACTCAAAGCAACAAAAGTACCTTTGCATCACAATCACTTGACGAGATAATTCTTTCAATGCGTTTCACAAAAGGCCGCAGACAAGTTTTATTCGATAGTCGACTGGCCTCGAGAAGAAAATGGAACTCATAACCAGGAGACAAATTCTCTGGTGCACTTTTTCCTTTAGAATCTAGCAGCATGGAAAGTTGATCAGAAAAAGTAGGGGTGGGGAGCAAATGAGCATTGGGCTGTTTTTATGGTTCTGGTGACTGTTTGTGGGTTATACATGCATATATACTAGTAATGACTGTTTGTGCATTAAATTTAGACTTTAGAGATTGGATGTTCCACCCCCCCCACCCCCCCAACAAAAAAAAAAAAAAAAAGATGAAAGTTAATAAGTACAAGAAACTATGTAGAACATATATATTATGTATAATATAGTATCTCAGAGGCATACCAATTTTCAGTTGTTTTTCTTTGAGCTCCAAACAAAGGCAATATGTAATATACAAGAGATAGTGTGCATCCGCTCTAGCATAACGTATCATTTCCTCAGTCAAGGGTCGTTGTCTCCAGTCTTCTGTCTGCAGTTTTAAGAGACGGTTACAGAGTCAGCAAACATCAGAATAGTACCAAATTACTATTTTGCCATCCAAAATTGATGGTGATCAAATAGGATAGTGGTGGATATACAGTATCGATTCCATTAAAGTAATTAAACATCTCTAGACTTAATGAAAACCACACTATCCAAAGAATAAACATAACACCACACTTCATCCAATGATTGAGCTATTAATGGCTAACAAAACTTGTCTGTGTTTGTTCTGCTTTGATTAGAGCTCAAATAATAACATATGCTTAAGAATTCAACCAGCCATTTCTAGATGATTTTATTTCTCCATCATGAGAATCTCACTGAACGTAGGAAGGAATTAACAACAAATATGCATCAAATTAAACTTAATGTCCAAACCTGCAACAGCTTATTTTTGTGAACACCACAGTATGTTTTAAGCAGAAATGCTAATGATTTCTCTTCTTTTTCTAAAACATCACATGCCTGCAACATAAGATTAAACAGAAAACAGTAAGGATGGTGCATTATGAATGGCCTTTAGCATGAGAGGCAAATATACAGTATGAATAATCTTTGAACTAGCTTTATCTCCCTCGATCCTCTTAACTCAATGATTAGAATTCATGAAAGAAGTCAAGTTCCTAAAAGAGACAAAAGTTAAATGTAATCAAAACACAGTCATGTCTTGTAATTTACCTTTTTGGTGTCGAATAAATTGACTACATAAATGTGGAAATCTCGTTGAAGCCAAAGAACATCATTATTAGCACCATGAAACACCTGTGTATAGTAGAACTTGTTTAACTACAGTAAATAAAATAAATACAAAAGACAAAAGACAAAATGGTTGTCATTCAGCGATATTTAGTTCATGTAACAACCATCAGACAGAGGGCTCAATGACAACATGACTATACACTTCTTTGAGTGGACATACTAATTGTAATATCACCTTGCATATTCCAGGATTAGCAAATACAGGCTTAAGAAGTTCCATCACATCATGCAGTTTAATAGCGTCCACCAGATAGTCCTCGCTTAGAGTGGATATCTGCAGTATTATAAAAGCATTAGAAAATAAACTTTGTTAAATATCTATTCTTCTTATGGTCGTGAATCTTTTCTTTTACTTTCTTTGTAACAGAGGGTGGAAAAATGTGTCCTATGAGTTCCAATTTTTGTGCAGCTACAAATACATACTAGCATCCTCGGTCTCGTTTCGTAGTAAAACAGAGCACACAAGAACTATTATAAACAATGAATGTTTAAATGTCAATGATCATCATTAATTGCTTCTTCATTTGAAAATAACTGCATAATCTAAATGACTGATGCATTAAATCAAAATGTATTTTCCATTTAAGATTTATGCCAAACAAGTTTGTGCAAGCACAATTACTCATGAGATAATAAAAACGAATTAAACTCATGACACATAAATGACTACTACACTAAATAGATCATATGATTGACATAAAGCCTACTTATAATTGAAAGCTGCTTCATACAATTAAGGGAAATATGAACCTGAAGGAGTGATGTAAAACCTAAGAATGATCTCAAACTGTGCTGCTCAGTATCCACTGCAAACACCCTCTCTTTATTTAACACCTCCACCAGATCTCTCAACTGCTTTTCAGTTTCAACCCAAACATAATCAACCCCCATCTCCGTACTCGGCTTTTCACACACATACAGAAACTCTAGGAATTCTACATTCGGATTATCCATTAAATCTGTAATTTCTCCCTTGTACGGATGCCAATTCAAGTTATCCTCTATAAAAAAAAAAAAAAGTAGACATCTCAACAAAGTAACCAAAAATTCAATGCACAAACACACGACAGAGTTTTCAATCATACCACCGGAGCTTGATTCCATTTCTGGGCGTTTGAGGTGCTTGAATTGCGAGTACGAGTTATCTGCCAGCACTCGCTTGAAATCGTGCTGAGGTTTGTTATCTGAACACAAATAACACATTTTTTTCTCGGCGACGGTCGGAGCTTGAAGCTTATCTTGGTCCGCCGCCATTGCTGCAGCTTCCAAAGTTGAACCCGTGGAGATAGATACCGTATAATACTGACTTCTTTTCTCTATCGCCATTCTGGATCTAGGTCAGAGAAAAGAAGACACCATTGATAAAAGCTTACTTGTTGCCAAAGAAAGTTTCATTTTTTGTATTACAAAATGGGGGAGAAGCCGGTTCCCGTTCACTACCGTTGGATAGAGTCGTAATTCGGGAGGAAGAAGCGTTAAGTAAAGATTGTTACGTTTTAGTTAATAGAGAAGATCAGGAACGACGCCGTTCTGTTATCTCTTTAGTTAACAAAATCGCACAGGTTCAGGAAGAAGTGTCAGAACTTGTTTTCACGTTTTGTCAGCTCAAGGCATGTACAATCTCACACCTGTAACCGCGCTTTATGAGCAGCTATGAATTTAAATCTCTGAATTTTCCCTCCTTTCACCGATTGAAATTTTAAAAGGGTCATGCACCTCTTACGTGCTGATTCCGGCGAAAATTTGAATTTATAGAGTAAAAATGATTAAAATTGATGCCTTCAGAGCTAAATTAAAAAAGTGAAAAATTATAGGATAAAAAACGGAACATTTTGAAATTTTCCCCACATTTATTATATCATGAGGTGTTACTTGATAAAATGATCCTGAATCAAACAAAAATAGTAATATCTGTTAAAAAAGAATGTAAACTGTAAGTTCACTTCATGGTTTCAAACAGTGTTGTTATAACCGGATCGGACCGGCCGGTTCAACCGGGAATCGGCCTGGAAACTGGTCCAATTACCCCTAAATAACCGCTTTTGCGGTCAAACCGGAAAAAACCGATCAGAACCGGGATAAAACCGGTTAAACCGGAAAAATAGTGAAACAGTAGAACCGTTTTGCATAGCTTTCCTTTCATCCATCTCAGGGACAAAACTAAAATTGTGCGGCTAAGAAGATCCATCTTTTCAAAAAAAAAATTCACACTGTGCCTTCGTCGTCGTCCTCGCTGTGTCTGTAAGTTTTCGTCGAACATATATATCATCGTCTGTAAGTATTCGTTGAACAAATAGATATAGATGTCAAAATACTGTCCTCGTTTATATATAAAGCTTTGCGTAGGTTTAAAAAAAAAAGAAAACAGCTGTATGCGTGTAGTGGTAAGAGGCTTGTGTAGTGTTAAAGGCATAGGATAATGTGCTTGTACTGTCAGATTTGTTCTTATCATCAAATAATTTAGAAGTTAATATTTTAATAATTTATTTTATTAATTTAGGTGTTTCATATTTGTGCCAACACAAATACTGACCTTGTTTACGTGTGTGGAACTAAATTATTATATGTATTAATTGATTATGTTATTTGCATGATTATAATATGCATCTTAATATATATTTATTGCATTAATTTTACTATACAATTCATATAATATTATTTATATAAAAAATATTAATATATTAGTTATATATAAATAAAAATCATTTAAACGGTTGGACTGTCGGTTCAACCGATCGAACCGGTTGAACCACCAACCGGTGCCTAGTCCGGTTTGATCACCGGTTCGGTTATGAAAACACTGGTTTTTTTTTTTTTAAAAAAAACCCTCATGGGACTAAAAATGCATTTCTCAAGGGAGTTCCATTTGTATTTGTGGCCAACAAATCATACGTATTAAAAATAGGCAATTTTCCCTTACAATATCTAACTTCATGTGATTTTCTTTTAAACAGTGACACGAGAAGGTACGATGAAGAATTACGATTGTGGAGACGAGAAGGAGAACATGAAACACTACGGGATGCCTACTCCTCCATCGTATAACATGAACAGTATCCCGAGCAATATTCCTCTGTTTGTTGCTTATGGAGGGGAAGATGCACTTTCTGTAACAGGAGATTGGTTGTTGAGTGTCAAGAGCAGAGTTGCCCAAACGGTTCGAACCGCCGGTTCCCGGTTCCAAAAAGTTGGAACCGGAACCGAACCGTGTAAAATACTTTAACGGTTCCGGTTCCGGAGGTTCCGGTTCCGTTCCAACGGTTCCGGAAGTTCACGGTTCTGGAACCATTTTTTTTTAATCTTTATCAAAATACAAATAAAAAAAATAAATTGAAGTAAATTTAAAGAAGATGAAGCAAAATCTTATGTTATTAAACATACAAAATTACAAATAACAAACAACTCAAAAAATTTACATGAAACAATAATTTAATACATTACAAAAATTACAATTTACAATTTACAACTTACAAGTTACAACTTACAAGTAACATGCTAAATTGCTAATGCTACAAATACAAGTGTACAACTTATAATTACAATTAAAATAATTACAAATAATGAAAAGAGGATAAAAAAAAAAAAGGGCTTGGGCATAATTTTAAATTTTAAACTTAGAAAATTCTAAGTTAGAAACTTAAAATTATGTTGCCTACGTATCCGATTAGAATCAAAGCCCACGTAGTTCTCTTACCTTGTTTCTTATCTCAACACTTAAATCTTAAGAAGATTTAAGCTTCACTTTCGGTTTCGGTTGTGTCGTTGATCACACTATCTTCGCTAGAATCCGCGCTAAGAGCTTCATCTTGTGTTCGATCTTCGGCTTTCACCCAATCATCAAGTAAACATTGGTTTTCCAAGTGCTCAACTGTCAATCTTGAACGCCTTTCATTCAAGATATGTCCACCCAAGCTAAATGCTCGTTCGACGGCTACGGTTGAGACGGGACATGCATATACCTCTTTTGCAATCATACTCAACACCGGATAAGCATCTAATCTCCTCGACCACCACTTTAAAATATCAAAATTTTCTAATTCTCCCGGTTGATACTCAAAAGAAGGTGTATTTAGAAAATTTTCAATTTCTAAGAAAACATTTGATTGTGCCGTTGCACGTTGTTGATATCGTTCTTTAGAAAAATTATCTAAACGGGAAAATTTACCATAAAGACCACGACCAAGGGATTGAGTACCACCACGTCCACTAGTAGTACTAGTAGCACCACGAACACTAGTAGAATCACCACTAGTAGGACCAAATTGAATTTTATATTCTCTAAAAACATCCATAAGAACTTGTTTAGATTTTTGGACAACCACAATAGGAGAAGGGGTGTTATCATCTGTAATAGGAAATAAAGCATCATAATATATAGAAATTAATTCTTGCACTCCATCTATTCTTACTCTAGGATCAAGTATTTTAGCAATTATAAACACATCGGGAATATATAAAAAATATTTCATCCATTTGACTTTCATTGAACTAATAGCATTATATAATATTTCATTTGGATCACTACAATCTAGAGTAATTGCAACTCTAACACATTGATCTAAAGCAAGAATAGAAGTAGGATAATACGTACCGGATAATTGTGTAGTAGCTTCATTAAAAACTTGCAACATCTCACATAAAGTAGCACATGAATCCCATTGACTAGGAAATAAAGTAATACCACATTGTTCTTGTGCAAAAAAATTACATAATGCATTTCTATACTCATAAGATGCACTTAACATTTTATAAGTTGAGTTCCATCTAGTAGCAACATCAAGTGAAAACTTTTTAGGAGTAAGTTTATTAACTACACAAAAACTTTTCCATCTTTTTAAAACTTTTTGATGTCTAACCAAATAACCAAGTGCATGTTTAATAGGAGCAACATGCATTTTTAAAGAAGATAAATCATCTTGAACACACAAATTTAAAATATGACAAAAACATCTTACATGAAAAAATCTACCACCAATTGATGGTTGATAAATTGCAATAAGTTCATCTAAACTAGCCGTATTAGCACTTGCATTATCAAATGAAAATTGAAAATATTTTTGTAAGAATGTTGTACTCTTGCAAAACCGTACGAATTTTTAGAGCAATATTAGCGGCCGTATGCTCAGTATCAAACTCTCTATATGTAATTAAACGTTTTTGAATTGTCCACGTATCATCAATCCAATGACAAGTAATGCCCATATAATTATGCTCTTGAAAATGATCACTCCAAATATCCGAACATATAGAAACTTTTTGAGTTAATCTAGAAAACATGCTAGTCATTTCATCTCTTATTTCTTTAGCCATTTTATCAATTTCACGAGTAATAGAAGTCTGTGAATTTTTTTTGGCCGAAGGATTATAAGCCGTAGTAACCCATTTTTCAAAACGAAGATCATTTGCAAAACGAAAAGGAATATGTTTAGAACAAATAAGTTTAGCTAATTCTCTTCTAGCAACCTTAACATTATATATAAATAAACTAGTAGGATTACTTACTTCACCACCTTCAGAAGACGCCATGAATCCACGTAGTTGCGTTTGAGATGTAGTCATTCCCAAGACTTCTTTATGTTTTGCCAACAAGTGTTTTTTAAATGTTCCATATCCACCACCTTTCTCAAAATGATAAACATTAGTGCAATAGTCACAATAAACTTTAAATATATTTACCTCATCGGTTGCCACTTTTTTGAAGTGAATGGTGAATATTTCGGATGCAAGAACTCTACATCTTCTTTCTCCGCCTTGAGGTGGAATGGCCTCCTCCACATTTTCTTTTTTTTTCATGATGACCATGTCCATGACCATGAGTACTTTCTTGAGTACCACCACGAGGTTGTTGAAATTCTTCATTTGAAAAAGTGACATCCGCATAACCGGGACCAAGACTCGCTTCTATTTCCCCCACACTCCATGGAATATTGAATTGTGTAGTAGGAGGAGGAGGTGGAGGAAAATCGGAAGTCATCGGACTCTTTTCTTATCCTCCTCTAGAAGATGGTGGTCGAGATGATCCTCCTCTTTTTGACATTTTTTTTATGTAATATAAAATAAAAGTAAAGTGTATATAATATAAACTATATACTATAATGTATAAAATATATCAATATAGATAATATATGAAGTATGAACTATGAACTATAATGAAGCTTATAAAGTTAGAACAAGAGAATTAGAGAGATGAATAAGAATTGATCAATTTGGATCAAGTTGGTGCAAGAAAATGAATACAAATGAGGGGGTATTTATAGAGTTTGGGAAAATAAAAAAAAAAAAAAAAAAAAAAAACTTTAACATTTCATATTAAATCTCGACCATTAGATCAAAAAACGAGATAACATTTGACTCAATCTCAACCATTAAATAAAAAAAAAAAGACGAGAACCGGCGGTTCACGGTTGGAACCATGAACCGCCCGGTTCAACGGGCAAATCCGGTTTGCAACGGTCATAAACGGTTCGAAACCGCGGAACCGCCGGTTCGAACCGTGGAACCGACGGTTACGGTTTGGAAGCAGTAGAAACCGGAACCGAACCTTGTAATACACGGTTTCGGTTCCGGTTCGTCACGGTTCCGGTTCCGGTTCCGATTCCGGTTATAACCACCGGTTCCGGTTCGGATGGGCAACTCTAGTCAAGAGGCTATGCTCATGGTGTGAAGTTGTTTATGAACCTATCATGTCCTTTTTTAGGCTTCAATAATGTGTATTCATGCAATAAAATATGATATAAAATGGATATTTTGGTTTTAGTGATGAGAAGTATGCTCAACTACAATGTGTGGGATTGAATATCAGCTCAAAACCAATAGCTACTAGTCAAATAATTAAAACATTGAATATTGAAAGTTAACGGGACAAAAATCAATTAGAGAAAATGGTGTGTCGAGCAAAACTCGACAAACTTAAGAGATTAGAAAAATAATTTTTTCTTAATATAACATAATGCACTTTGATGTATCAAACCAAACGCTATCCCCGAGGAGGGGAGAAACAACAAACTAGAAAACAAATACAAGAGTTGTAGGATTAGCAAATCCTAACATGGGAAACATGACATAGTAGTCCATTTGTCAAAATTTAGAAAGAAAATAAAATGAAAGATACAAACAGGGGATAAAGAGAGAGAGATGCAAGATTATCTCATCAAGTAGTAAAAGCAGCAGCAGCGACAGAAGCTTCCATGGAGTGCCTCTTGTACACACTGAATTTACCAAAATCCCCCTTACCAACATCAAAAGCATTATAATGAATCAGATACTCAACTTTTCTTTTCTGCATTTCACTGAAACACTTGGGGAAAATTATTTGAAGAAAAAAATAAGAGGCCCACTTGCATGAGACGGTCTTACTGTGAGACGGGGCATAAATTGGGCATTGATGCTTTAACACTTTGGGAGGGATTGGTGTGATTTGTGCTAAATTATACCTCATTTCATCCATAAGACCGTTTCACATGAGTTTTTGTCAAAAAAGAAAGTATCATGCATACACAAAACTTGAGCATACCTATGCTTAACAGTTGTCTTTCCAGCTATCAGGATGAACAGCTGTGATGAAAACGTCTCTCCACTCCTGACGAAATTCACGAATCCCATCATCGTCTCCATCAGGCGCTTAACTACTTGCTCCCCGTGAGGTCCATGCCCCTGCTATGACTTATCATTCTTCACAGAAATGTTGCTATCATCCAACGGCCTGGTAATCTTATTTGATAAATCTTCACCCTTCAATGCTTTTCACACCCATCCAAAAACTCTAGGAATTCTACATTCCAATTATCCATTAAATCCTTAATTTCTCGCTTGTACGGATGCCAATTCAACTCCTCTATCAAAAATAAAAATAAAGCAAACATCTCAATAAAGTAACCAAAAATTGCGTAAACACACTGTTGTATATATATGTATTTACATAATATAATAGAGTCGAGAGAGCTCTTCACGAAAGAGCATAATTTCAGTGAAGTTGCAATCCTTCAAGTTCGACGTGATTATTCGGTGAAGTTGCACCTTTTATTGAGTGAAAGTCGCAACCTTTCGGTGGTCAATATGACTCTTCGATAAGTTGCGACCTTTCGGTGCGACCCTTGAGTATCTATAAATACTCGAGAAGTGTGGAAAATTGAGGATATCGAGAATTAGACTTTCTCGAGACATGGAGAAATCAACTTTCTATATACACTGAAAAGCCAAGTCTCTCTATATATTCTTCTATTTTAAATTTGGGTTAATTCTAAATAAATACACGATCTTTTGGCCAAATATCAATTTAATCACGATCTTCAAGATTTTTGTATTAAAGTCTAACTTTTGATATTGTTGCAAATTGATACACGTTTCTCTTTTCAACGGCCGCAAGAGGTGACGTGGCTCACCGAAGCATATGTATACTTGTCAGTTAGAATGATACATATTAAATAATATTTTTTAAATTATTCCACATAATATTACACATTTTTTAAATAAATTAAAATAAAAAATAATAATTAAAAGAAGTTAAAATCTAAAAAAAGCAATTAAAATATAAATAAAAAATAAAATTTATATCCATTTCATAAAATTGATCGAATCTCAATAAATGATCACAAATTTAGTTTAAGGAGGTCGACTGCAATAAGAACAACAAGTGATGAGTTGAGGGAGTGACAATAGACTATGGATGGACTGAATCGGGGAAGAGAAATTAAGGGATTATATTTAATTTTGGAACATGAAAATATATTTAATTTTGAAATATTGACGACGAGAATTAGTTTTTAAGGTTTGGAATTTAGATTTAAATAATTTATTTTATTATTTTAGATTTTATTTTTTATTTTTATTTTTTTTAATTCACTTTTTAAATATTTTTTATATTTATGATTTAGTTATTTTATCCTAAGTGTAGTCTGACATAACAAAAATAATAATTTCGGCGAACCACATCGTCTCTCCACGGTCAATGGAAAAAAAAACGTATATTAATTTGCAACAACATCAAAGGTTGGACTTTTATACAATAATTTTGAAGATCGTGATTAAATTGATATTTGGTCTAAATGTCGTGTATTTATTTAGAATTAATCCTTTAAATTTTATATACACGCTTAGCGTGGAATAGATTTTGTATGCTGAAAAGTTAATTCCTTGTAAATCATTTACACCTGTGTGGGAATTAATACCTTTAAAGATAGCATCATTTTTCAATGTGTCTAACCTATCATTAACTCCATTATCCACCCAAATATGCAACACACACGACAGAGTTTTCAATCATACCGTTGGAGGTTGATTCTGTTTCTTGGCGTTTGAGGTGCTTGTACGAGTTATCTGCCAGCACTAGCTCAAATGCGTGCTGTGGTTTGTAATCTGATTCTGAACACAAATAACACATTTTTTTCTCGGCGACAGTAGGAGCTTGAAGCTTATTTTGGTCCTCCGCCATTGCAGCAGCTTCCGAAGTTGAACCGTGGAGATTCTGGATCTAGGTCAGAGAAAAGAAGCCCGTCATTGATGAAACCTTACTTGCTGCCAAAGAAAGTTTCAAATTGATATTTGTTGGGGTTCAAACAATATCCCACGTCGTAAAAATATGGGAGGATCATGGGGTTTATTAGGATGGACACTATCTCAATGAGTATGAGGCCTTTTGGGAGGTGCCCAAAAACAAATCCGTGCGGGCTTGGCCCAAAGCGGACAATATCATACAAATGCGGGGATTTGAGTCCATCCAGGGTCCATGAACTAGGCGGTGTTGACCTAGATAGAGCGGGTCGTTTGAGGGGAGACTCGGTGGTCTTTGTTTGAAGGGCCAAAGCGAACAATATCATACCAATGCGGGGATTTGGGTCCATCCAGGGACCTAACAATATTGTGTGTTACAAATGGGGAAGAAGCCGCCGGTTCATTACCGTGGGAAGAGTCGTCATTCGCCATTCGGGAGGAAGAAGCGTTAATTTAAGCTTCAATAATGTGTATTCATCCAATAAAATGGTTATATTGGCTTTAGTGACGACAAGTATACTCAACTACAATATACCCTATTAAATTGACATCATTTGACTTATTTAGTGCCTGTTTTCAAACAATGTTGTAACAGTGAAAATCACTTTTATATTAAGTTGGTAAGATCCAAACTTATTCAAAAAATAAGTGCTTCTAGTGTTCCAATAGAGTTTCAAAACACCACTTTAATATATGATGATGCTGCAATTTTAACATATAAATTTGTACTTAGTATGTTAACAATGACATTAAGGGATTATTAAGTTTTTTCCCCTAACTATAGCCATTATTAAATTTAGTAACTTTGACTTTTATGGTCTGGATTAATACTCCCGTGAATCTGGTTTATACATAAACTCTATCACTGTTATGTGTAAAAATTATTGCTATTATGCATAAAAACTATCATTGTTTAAAAATATAAAATATTTTTAAACAGTAATAGTTTTTTTACATAACAATTATAATTTTTATGCATAACAATGATAGTTTTTATATAAAACAGTGATACTAAACAAATCGAGTTCTCAGTGAATTCGAATTCAAACAAGTTTTTGTCTAAGGTTTGATTGTAGTCCCTACCGGCTATAACATGTAACTCAACCGGTTAAGGGACGAAAAATGAAAAATATAAATTTAAAGGACTAAAGTTAAATGAAAAAAAATAATGTACGTGTTACCCGCACCAGCCGCTTAAAAAATGAAAACTAAAGGATTAAAATTAAAATGCATAAGGTATGTTCGTTTCGGGCTTATGTGGGCGTGAGAAATCCCGGACTTGAAGTTTAAGGATTTTAAAATCTTGATGAATAGTTAAGATGTATGTTTGTTGTGAGATTTTATAAAGTAGGATGGTGGAAAAGATGATTGATGTGATATTATTATATTATTTTGAGTGTATTGAGAGAATAAAAAAATAGATAATATAAGTGTATTGAGAGAATAAAAGGTAGAGTAGTAGTAGTTGATGAGGTAGAATATGATTAATAGGATTTCAAAATTCTTAATTTAAGTCTCAAAATAAATGAGGGTTAATTTGAGACTGTAAAGTTCAAAGTTCGCCGAAATAATCGCGAAACGAGCATACCCTAAGTTATGTTGACTAGAATCGAAATAGACTATAATTAAGGGGAAATTAATAATGCCTAAACATCAATAACAATGTGTATAGACAATCTTGACCGACATATGCTAGAAGTCAAAAGGACGAGTGTGTCCGAGACTTGTTCTCAGTTGATGGAGAGTCTTGGTTGTTTAAGTGGGATAGGTTTTTCACATGGTTTGAAATTCTTGACTTCTTCGAAATGTGGAATTGTATTTGCAGGTATAACACCAATAAATTGGAGGAGGACTCGTGGTGGTGGATGGGCAACAAGAGTGGCACGTTTGCCACTAAGGAGATGTACGAGCTCCTTGCTGAAGATGCGTTGACGGTGGATTTCGAGTTGTTCCCGTGGAAGAAACTTTGGTGGAAGGCGGTACCCTCTAAAGTGAGTGCATTCTCTTGGAAAGCTATTCGTGAGCGGATCCCATCTAAGGAAAACCTCTTGAGGCGTGGTTTGCGTGATGGCATAGGCTCGAGTACGTGTTCATTATGTCTTAGCACCATGGAAACTTCAAATCACCTCCTTTTTACTTGTTCATCGGTCATTTTGGTGTGGAGTGAGATTATGCATTTGATCGGTAAATCAGTTTTATACGCATCTCGTGCTTCGAATCATTACTTGGAATTTGTGGTTTTGGAACAAAATGTGTTGAGAAGGAAGATATTAGGCCTTATTTGGCAAAGTACGGTTTGGAAGATTTGGAAGACTAGGAACGAGCTCATTTTCAAGGAAAGTAGGTATTCACTTGAAGAATTGATAGATGAAATTAAATTTTGCTCTTGGAAGTGGATTCGGGTGCATTACTCGATAACTTTCTCCATCCCGTTTCACATCTGGACTTCCCAACCTTTTGAGTGTCTGCCGGAAAAACTGTAATAGAATCATTTGGATAGAAAATTTGTAATTGTTGGGTTTTGAGTACCCATTATACTCAAATATATATCATTTTTATCTTTAAAAAAATGCTAGAAGCGTCTTACATTTATAGAGTTCATATATATACCACTTTGACGGTTTGGAACTAGCAATGAGGATGTTCAATTTATTAAAACTTTTCTATTTTATACACCATTGAAGTATTACGGTTAACCACTTCTAAATATGTTAACATGAAAAATAAGTATAGAAGGCAAATTCTTGTGAAAAACAGGTAGTGAAATAGATTTTTCGAACCATTGATTGACTTGATTTGATTAATTTTGAACTTCTTACGTATGTACTGATTTGTTAAAAAGAAATTTTACTTTTTTAAGATTCAGTGATGTGTACTAATGAAATAAAATATAAAATGACACTTTTATTTTGATTGTAGCGATAAGAAATATTCTCAACTGCGTTATTTTAAATTGACATGATCATTTGACATATTTAATATATCAACTACAGTATCTTAAATTGACATCATTTGACATATTTAGTATACGATGATGCATTTAATATACATATGCACTTAGTATGTTAACATTAATAATTAGTAATTTGAAAAAAAAAAAATGTATGAAATAGTTTCATAAATGAGACGCATCCTATTTACTTATATTATTTGATTCATGAACTTCTGGAGTTTCAATTTGATAATAAATTAAAGGAATTATAACTCAAATACTTAAACGAAACACTTGAGTGTGTCTTATATTAGAGTATAGACAATATTGTTGACTCATGCAAGAATCCAAGAAATAGTGTCTTACATCTATAGAGTTCATACTTCATATCATCATATGCGCCACTTGGGAACTAGAATAATGAGAATGCTCCATTCACTAATACATATTTGGGTTTGGAGAGCTGTTAAAAATGACTTTGGAGAGCGGTTATAATAGCTCTCCAAATAACAGCTGTCCCAGCTTGGACAGCTGATAAAAACCACATTCCAAGCGATCCAATAAGAAAGCGGTTTTTAACTGCATTCCAAGTGATTCCACTAAGACAGCGGTTTGTAACCGCTGTCCAACTATATTCACTTGACACAATGTTCACAAATCATTTCCTAACCCCCTTTTTTAATTTATATATATATATAAATACACTTGGACAGCGGTTTTTAACCGCTATCCAATATATATATATATATATATATATATATATATATATATTTTTTAATTTTAATTTATATTTTCAAAATTCTGTTTATATAAAATCAAAACCAAAACTAAAAACCAAATTTTATATCACACGATAATTAATTGTCCAATACCAAAACATCAAATAAATTAATAAATTAATGCATACACATCATGAAATAAATATTAGTCGTCCAATACAACAAATTAAAACATGCATATCAATACACACACACACACACACACACACACACACATATATATATATATATATAAGTAATATGATATCAAAAGTTATCCCAATCTATCTATAATTATACAAGAATCGATTGTAAAGGTACCCTGTCCAATCCATTTTCCATTTGTTCATTCTTTGTTTGGAGTAAGACTTGACCGGACGATCATAGACAAACTGCAAACAACGATCAATTAATCAACATAGTTAGATATATAGTATGAATTTTTATTCAATTAATAATAATTTAAATAAATCGATAAATTGACTTACGTTGATACGAACCGCGGTTTGAGAAGCGCATATTATATCTTCAATATAACAACACACAAAATGTCCACAGTGATCACTATCTCGTTGTCTCGGTACCTGTTGATTAGCAATATAATCACGTATTAGAATTATAATTATTTTATATTAATTTGATAACTTAATAAATTATATTTACCTTAACATTATTCCAGCTCACTTTATTGAATTTAGTTCTTGAGCCTTGATTAGGAAGTTGACTCCGATACATCGTCGTCACACTATTATTATTAGAATTAAAAAATAAAGTTAGATTAAATATGCATAATTTTAATAAGTAAAACAAATCATTATATTATAATATTAAAGATGAACTTACGCTTCCATGTACGAAGTAAGATCAGGTCGATTTGAAGCCAACCCATTCGCAGCTGGATCCATAAAATACACACTTAATGTGATCATATTTATGGCGACCAGCACCCAATGATTCCTATATTATATTAAGAATATTAAAATTAACTGTAAATTTAGCATATGTGCAAATATCATATATATTATGAATATAAATTTTAACGAAATGTTTATTGTACTCACCCCACATTTGTTGGCCAAAAAATGAGATGATCTCTGTCAGTATAACTCAGCATATGAGAAACTAACCACTCCATGGTCTGTGCCCTATCAGCCATTAAGCAAGACACTTGGGGGGAGACGAAGGAATACATTCCACATGCTCGAGGATCTCTGGAGAGATATACCTCACCCAAATATCTTTAACCAACATATATACGCTAATTAATATTTAATTTGAAAATTAAACTATATAGAAAGTAAATACTGAGAATTAATTAGTAAACACGTACCTGAGGTATAAGGCTATGCTCGTTGCACTCAACCACTGGTCGTTCACGACTTCAATCACATGCTCCCGAGTGATGTATTCTTCAATAGAATTCCGATGAAAGTAAGCATTCATAGGAACTGTGATCAAATCGAAATCAGAGGACTCCACTATCACTTGCACCGTATTCTGTACGGTGTAGTCGTGATCTAAGTCTCCAGGCAAGGGATAACCAAGTCTGCGATCACCAATAGTGGAGTCTCTGGTCGTTGTCTCCCTCTAACTGGCTGCGACACCCTTTGATTTATGTTTAGGCTTTTGTGGTGTCGACAGTTTCTACAATCAATTTGCAACATTATTTAGAACGACAAATAAGATAATGAACTTTAATAACATATATTAAATTTACCTTTATGGTGAGAGAGACCAAGTTGGTCGGCCATTCGATGAAGTGCCCGACCCATTTGTTCGAAAACGTGGCAACTTCATTAATTGATTTAGGCACCGGTGAATCCTCTTCTCCGATTATGGGTACATCGAGTGTGACCCTCACGAAACCAGGAGTGATGGGACTACCATGAATAACTCCATCGGAGTTATTGAGCAACGTTCATGTAGCCACCAACCTAGTAGGATTCTCCAAATAAAGGTAGCATGAGGTTAGGTGGATTGTTTAGAATAAGATATTTAGTTAGAAAATTTTAATATATATACTAGTCTTTAATTAAAATAAATGTGATACACATCTGATACCTGCTGGACGTCGTTTCGAAGTGCCTCAATAAAATCGTCCCTAACATTAGCCGAAAACATAGCATCAGTGACACTATTTTCACAGCTTGCTCCACTCTAGGACATTCCGTGATGTGAGCGTCTCTCGGACCTCATCTGTTCCAACACTTTAGCCATCTGGGAAACCTATTCCGAAAGTATACCCACCATATTCATAGCTTGAAGACCAGGTAACATGATCAATGATGACTTCGTGACGCCATATCCAACTCTCCGTAAGCGGCCGGGATGCTCCTGACGACCTAAAGCCCGTCCAAGTAGATCATCGGTGCCGACAAAGCGGATGTCTTCGGGCGTCATGGCCTGAGATAAACGCTCCTGAATTACAAAAGATTATTATTTAATCATTTGTTTAGAAATAATAGTTTATAATTCAAAGACAAATTAATGGATAGCTTACCCTTCTTCGATGATCGTTGTGCCTTTGGAATCGGGAATATTCCCGTCTCTCGAGCCTTTACGGTAGTTTGAAATAACTTTCGAAAACGGGTAACAACAGGGATGACTCTCTCCGAACTTTTTTTTTTTTCTTCTTTCTCGATATAGTCATTAACGTGTCTCCTTATTAGATATATTAAAAGTAAATATATAAACAAAATAAAATGTTAGGATTTTGATCTCACCATTTTCTCCTATCGTGCATAACCTTTGTTAGAACCCGCGATATCGCTCCTCCATCGATTTGGCTTGTTTGCGATTTTTCTCACTAAGTAACTACATTATAATAGAAATAGGATAAACACTGAAAAGCATAGGGCATTAAATGATATTTATCAATTTTACCTGGAACTCATCATCCATAGATCGTCGCACAAACTCTTCCCAAATGTGGGGTCACCACCGAACAATTCCAAATCGGACTAGCGGACTAGTAAAGACCGATGTCCGGATCTCGTGCTTGAGTTCTCGACCAAAAATTCTTGGCCAATACTCGACTTGGCGACAAGATTTTGCTTCTTCTTTGAATGATCAAGGCCGAGAAATGTACCCTGTACGCATATAACATAACAATGTAGTAAATTTAGTAATCATACAACAACTTTCAATAAGCATATATATAATTAACATACCGAAAGTTCATCCCATAATCTTTCTTTCAAAGAAGTGAGTTTGTCGCTACCCCAGTCCTTGGATGGCAGCACGATAGGGATTATCGCCTAATTCTACTGACTCTAAGGTAGAAAGACAACGTCTCACTCTGTTTACCGATTGCCTGCCCATATTCATTGAATGATAACTGCAATAACATATTATTTAATTAGATTCAACGATCAATCATATAATTACAATTTCAACTGTTCAATTGTAATAAAATTACCTGCACTTGTTTCCCCTTGCTACGAGCCCTCTTAACAGAAGACATTGTGACTATACCTCTACTGCGCTTATCCCCAGAGCTGCTAGTGGTGGGAGCAGAAGTGTCACCCTGATCCAAGTCATTAGTATGATGTCGATCATCATCACCATGATCTCCATCATAATATCCACCATGATCTCCTAATATATACTCCATCATCATCTCCATCATCTCCGGGATGTGGCAGATAAGACATGATCCTGTAAAACAAAGAAACAATATTTAATGAACAAAAAACAAACAATATTTAAGGAAGCAGAAGAAATAACATTCAATAAAACAAAAGAAACAACATTTAATAAAGCAGAAGCAAAAACAATCAATAAAGTCGTACATTTCTTTTTAGCACTTGTTTTTCTTTTTCGCTTTTTGGTTGACTTTTCTCGTTCATGACCATGAATGTTAACAAGATTCGGATTGTCATATTCATCCACATCGACAATTATTCTTTGGTACGGGCGTGAATTTGCAAGATCATCGAAAAAGGGTACAGAATGCGTGAAGTTCTGAAAAGGATCATCGATAGTGTCAACATCTTCATCGACGTGGTCGCTAATCTGGTAACTAGTGTTAAATTTGTTTGACAGAACCACGATGGACCATTTCTTATTAACTGGGTCGGGGACATAGAAAATTTGTGGAGCTTGACTGACCATTATGTAAGGGTCATTTCTGTATCCCACATTGTTCAAATCAATGCGTACGAACCCAAATCTTTCAACTTTGACCCCGTTATGGATCCTCACCCAACTGCACTCGAAGATTGGTTGTTGGTGAACAACATAGTCGAGTTCCCAAATGTTGACAATCTGTCCAAAGTAAGTAGTATTCGATTGATCCCCTGCAGTTGCAGTAATGGACACCCCACTATTCTGCATTGTACTTGTGGTATCATGATCTCTGGTATAAAATGTGTATCCGTTAATAAGATAACACTTGTACGAATACACATGTCTATCAGGCATTCTAGATAACCACTTAACTCTTTCATTCACTGATTCTTTATCCCGTGACAACATATTTGCTACATAACCATTGAACCAGTCAACAAACGTTCGATTGTGCTCAACTTCAATCCATGATCTATCTCTGGTGGGAAATGTCTCAACAAGTGCTTGGATGTGCAGGTCAATAAAAGGAAGCACGTCAACTGTGTTGTGAAGTACGCACAAGTGCATCCGTGTTAGTTCCTCCATACTAACACTTACAGATTGACCACCGGTAATGCCTTCACCATCCATCCTATTGGTGTACCGAGTAATTGGAAGTCCAATTGCATCAACATTCGGAATGAATTCAGACCAGTAGTCGACTGCTTCTTCTACTAAATAGCGTTCTGCAATGCATCCCTCCGGCCTTGACATATTCATCAAATATCCTTTGAGCACTATCATATATCTCTCTACACCATACATCCATCGCATACGAGAAGGGCCACACATCCTTGTCTTGTGTACCAAATGAACGGTTAGGTGAACCATTATATCAAAAAAATGATGGAGGGAAATACATCTCAAGCTCACAGAGCGTCCCCACAATCTGTCATTGAAAATCAAGCAATTTTCTAGGATCTATGACCTTGCTACTCATTGCCTTGAAGAACCAACATAACTTTGTTATGGTTATGCGCACATTTTCAGGCAAGATAGAACGTATTACAATGGGCAAGAAAGTTTCCATGATGACATGATAGTCATGCGATTTCAGATTCATCAGTCTCACGCCATCATCTGATACAAGTCTCTGTAGGTTGGACGAATAACCCTCTGGAACTTTCACACCCTTTAGCGTCTGAAGTAACTCTTTTCTCTCATTCTTGGACAAGGTGTGTGCAGCAGGAGGTAAGAACGGTTAACCCATTTCTCTAGGTACAGGTTTTAATTTTGCTCTTATTCCCATATTAATCATATTCATTCTTGCATTGTAACCATCCTTGGACTTCTTATCAGCTAGGAGAGTGTTATGCAAGCTGGCACAAACGTTCTTCTCAACGTGCATTAGATCAATGAAGTGTCTAACATACAACTCTTTCCAATAGGGCAATTGAAAGAAAATTGATTCCTTCTTCCAACCGCCAGTGGGGACACTCTTTGCGAAGATCTTTCTGTACTGTGTGTCGATATTCTTCATCTCATTCAATACATCAGAACCTGACAATAAACGTGGTGCTTCACCTGTCTCGATTGTGCCATTGAATGCATCGACCATTGTTCTGTACTTATGGGTTGGGTCCAACCACCTCCTATGTCCCATCTAAACGGTCTTCCTACAATGACTCAATCGAATGTGATGTGTCTTCTTGGTACAACAAGGACATGCATCAGCCCCCTTCACACTATATCCAGATAGATTCCCATAAGCGGGAAAGTCATTGATAGTTCCAAACAACATGGCCTTCAACTTGAAATTCTCCTTTCTACAAGCATCATACACATCGACACCCTCATCCCACAGGAGCTTCAAGTCCTCTATCAAATGAGCCAAATATACATCTATGTCGTTACCAGGTTGTTTGGGTCCTGATATCAACATAGACAACATCATGTAAGTGCGCTTCATGCACAACTCGGGTGAAAGATTATAAACTAACAGAATCACTGGCCATGTACTGTGGTTGGTACTTTGGATACCGAACTGATTCATTCCGTCAGTTGAGAGTGCAAGACGCAAGTGTCGTGGCTCGGTGCCAAATTCTGGATGCCTGACATCGAATGTCTTCCATTGAGGTGAATCAGCAGGGTGTCTTAGCATTCCATCTTTGATCCTATCATCATGATGTCAAGTCAAATTTCTAGCATCCACAACGCTACTATACATTCTCCTGAATCTTGGTATTATTGGAAAGTACCACAACACCTTCGCGGGAGATTTAGTTTTCTTATATCGCTTTAGCCCACACTTGGGACATTCATCGAGGTCTGCATACTCCTTCCGAAATAAGATACAATCACCCGGACAAGCATGAATTTTATGATGTGTTAACCCGATGGACTTGAGCATTTGTTTAGCATCATATGCTCTCTTAGGCGGTACATTTCCATCAGGTAGTAGACAACTAAGTGTTTCCAGCATACTTGTAAAGCACTCATCGGACAACTGGTGAGCTGCTTTTAGGTTGAACAATATCAACACAGCTGACAGTTTTGTTGCCTTCTTACACCCGGACCACAGTGGTAATCCAGCAGAATCCCTTAACATCTCTGACATATAAGGGTGATCTCGCAGATCATCGTCATCCCCACTCGATGTATCAACAGTCGGTACATCATCGAAAATATCCGCATCCACTGTATCTTCAAACCTAAAGTCAGTTTCTAGGTTGCTTGAGCTACATCCATCTCTTCTCTCACCATGATATGTCCAAACGGTATATGTTTTATCAATACTGTGAATCATCAAGTGGTCAAACAGACTTTCTCGACCACTAACGGTTTTTCCATTCATACATTTCTAACACGGACATGGAATGTACCGAGGGTCGGTGCAGTGTCTAATTGCATGATTACAAAATTCTTCCACCCCATTCCTATACTCATCTGATAATCTATCTGCTCGAACTCACTTTCGATCCATATAGAACTAGCTACAAATGCCTATAAGAAATACAATATGAAGACTGTTTCTCAAGACAATGTATCTAAAAATATTAAACCTAAAAGCATACCTAGCTATACTTAATCTACATTCATTTTAATTTTCTAATGTATTCTAATGTACCATATATCATTAATCATCTTATTCATTTGAAACACACAAAAATTAATACAAGCCATGTACTAACAACAATTAATCCAAGCTACTAACAACAATATAATTAAACCAACATTAATCACACATTAACAACAATACTTTTGAATGAAACAACTAATACCTTTGAATGAAACGTCTAATACTTTTTAAAGAAACAACTAATACCTTTGAATGGAACACCCAATATCTTATTATGAAACAACTAATACCTTTTAATGAAATAACTAATACCTTTGAATGAAACACCTAATACTTTTTTATTCATGAAACAACTAATACCTTTGAATAAAAACCCAATACCTTATTATGAAACAACTAATACCTTTGAATGAAATAACTAATACCTATCAATGAAACACCTAATACTTTTTTATGAAACAACTAATATTACCTTTTAATGAAACACCTAATACTTTTAAATTAAACAACTAATACCTTTAAATGAAATAACTAATACTTTTGAGTGAAGCAAACAACAATTAATTCTAACATATAACAACAATTAAACTAAATTAAACAATTAACCACAATCCAAACAAACAACAATTAACCACAATATATCCAAACAAATTAAACAAAAATTAAAATAAAGCCAATTAACAAATTAATTATTAATCTAACACTATATATAATATTTAAACATATATAGATATATATATATATATACATATATATATATACACATACATATATATATATACACATACATATATAAATATACACATACGTACCTATATCTAGAGGAAGCTGGCGGAGGCGGCGACAGTAAGGAGGAGGAGGAGGAGGGCGACACACGGCGGTTGGCCGGGGAGCTGGAAGACGTACGTGGACGTGACACCACCAGGTCGTGGGGCGTGGGGATATGGCGGCGTCGTCGTGGCGCAATATCTGTGAATGGGCAATCGGAAAATGGAGAAGGGAGGAGGCCGGAGGCAGACGGAAAAATGGAGAAGAGGGAGGAGGAGAGGATATTGGACGCGAGAGATATATCGATGGATCTATAATGAAAATTAAATACGCGATGGGGGCTGAATTCTGATAAGCTAGGGCACCCTTACAGAGAGGTTCAGAACCACTCTCTCTTGCAGAGCGGTTCTGAACCGCATTCCAAGCTCTCTCACTTGCAGAGCGGTTATAAACCGCATTGTGGCCGAGCTTGCAGAGCGGTTTTGAACCGCTTTCTCTTGGAGAGCGGTTTCGAACCCCTCTTTAATTTTTTTTTAATAAAAAACCGCTCTCCAAGGTCGATTTTGGAGAGCTCTTTCTAAAAGGGCTCTCCAAGTGAAGTTCTCCAAACTCAAATGTGTAATAGTGATTTAAACTATTTATATTTTATACACCAATAAAGAAATAGGATTTACTTGTTAGAGTTGGTTTGCAAGCTCAATCAAATTATATAAAAATACTTTTTTTTAAAGCTGTTAAATTTAGCTTTTAAAAATAATTAAAAAAATTTATCCCTCCATTTGAATTTTGAATTTGCAGACAGACATTTAATTCTCCAACATGAAAAGAAATATAGGTGCCAAATTCTTGCGGGGACCGTGAAACAAATTCTTCGACTCAAATACAAGATCACAAAAATCATTTTAATTGGTTGTGTTGATTTGATTAATTTTAATTTCTCACGCAAGTAAAACGGTCAAATAATATCTCAATATAAAATAGAAAATTGAAAAAGAAATTAACAATAAATAATACTCATAGTAGATAAAGATGTGGCCCATATCCATTATTGAAGTATGGAGTTTATTTTTCTACACACAAATCATTTCCCACATCAATATCACTCGGTTAATATATATTTGGCTTTTTCTGCCGGCATTTCGTCGATGCAAAATAATTCTCTATTTAAAATTCTTGTTTTTTTTTTCTCTATGTTGTATGTCTGAAATAGACTTAGATTATTTATAGATTTGTATCTAAAATTATTTTAATATAGTTCTATTCTATTAACATAAAACATAAACTTAAACACGTTCACACTTCCATGGAATATTTGATCATGTGAAATATTAATATATTTAAGTAAGAGATTAAAAATTCATAGGCTCTAACTATAAACGAATTAAGTTCAAAAGTTGTTTCAAACATGTGAACGCCTAAAATGAAGGCATATAAAACTTTGGCAAATTCTCCTGTGCACCACATGCACCAATAAAATTGGTGCAATTTAATTTTAAAAGCTCTTTTTCTAAATTTTTTTAGTTTTAACTTTTTTTTCTTTTTCCAATTTCGATTTTCTTTTAACTTTAATTTCAGTTTTAAATATTTTTTTTAATTTTTTAATACCCGACCCGAGTGGTTCATGGTTCACTCGATCCAAGTGGTTCATAGTTCACTTTGCCCAAATGGTTCATATATGATTTAGGGTTCATTATTTAGGGGTTAGTGTTTAGAGTGCACCAATTTGGATTGGTACATGGGGTGCACAGGAGAGTGACTCTAAAACTTTAGATGCCAATAATAAAAATGAATCACAAAATAAATTTTTCGAAAAATATGCATTTCACATTCACTGTTCATCCACCGCACTCTTTCAATCTTAAATGGATATTCCATGAAATTCACACAAATTCAAAATAGAAAAACTTACTCCCAAATTTATATTATTATAAGGGTAAACATATGTTGTTGTAAAAACAAGTATATGTTTTTTTTTTATCAAACAAGCAAACATATATATAAATGATTTGAAGTACAAAAGATACTTCAACCCATATACAATGACAATGATAAGAATACAAAATTGAACTAATTGAACAATGACTCCCGAAACTGGCTCATCCTAATAACTTGATAAATAGTCTTGGATCGGAGAACCACACTGAAGATGGGTGGTCAACCGACACTTTACTTTTAACTATGATCCACGACCACACTCTAGCTTTAATCTCATTGGTAATCTTCATCGGATTCGGAGCACTCTCATTAAAGATACAATTGTTTCTCGCGTACCAAATGTGTTACCATAAGAATAAGTAACACCTATTACCCTTTTCAGTACACATATACTTGTACTTTAACAATACATGTAAGATATTAAAAATTGTGTTATTGTATGAAAAAAATGTGTTACTGTGAGAAGATCGGTGTGTTACTGCATAAACAAAATGTCACTCTCTCCTAGTTCATCAGCTTCTTCTTCTGACTAGGTCATATTTCACGGATCCTTGATATGTTCTTTTCACGATTATCTTGTCTGTTTTTTAAATTTACAATTTTAAAAACTCTCATTTGTTATGAAACTTAAAGTAAAGACTTTGAAATCCTATTAATATATCCCACTTTAATTTATCACCTACAACTAATTTTTTTTTATTCTCCCAATACACTCTCATAAAGTGGATATTTCCATTTAAGGAAATGTGTAGTTAAGATTGAGACGCTCAAAACGGAAATAGTATAGTGAAGATTGTGACGGAGGGAGTATCAATTAACTTTTTCACCATCTTACCCTATAAACGTACATTTTAACTATTCATCAGGATTTCGAAATCACAGTAACATTTGGGATTTCTCCGCCCACCATATTCCTAAAACGAACATATGATCCTCGAAATATATATTTCCTTCAAGTGTTTGTGTTATGCAAAAACAAGTTTGAACATTCCTTCAGTTCAGACTCAATTCTACACCTTGGCACATTGTCAACGACAACTGGTTCTTCCCAAAAAAAGGGTTCTTCCAAAACAAAACATGACATTTATGGTCCAAAATTATTGGAAAATAAACAAACATATACTCCATCATTTTCCTTATCTTCATAAGCTATCCAACTGAAGAGTCTGATTAATTAAAAATATATATCTCATTTTCATTATCTTCATAAGCTGTCCAACCGAAGAGTCTGATTCCTAAATATGAACACATGACAACGTAGAAGCAACGACGTTTGAACACTAACATGTAATACTAACAAGTCATAGAATTACATTTTTCACCACCTATAAAATACTTCAAAATTGATCAAATAATTTATCAAGTCTGTAAAAGATAAAAGATTATAGGGTCATAATTAACAAAATGGTGATCAAGATTGTGGCATTCTTAATTTTGTTACTACTTTCATTCACTGTTTTTGCAGCCGGTGGAAGAACAAAGCTTCAGAGAATCTCGAAATCTAGTGCTTCTGCAGATGGTATATGCAAATCAGTGGTGGAAACACAAGGCTATAGCTGCGAAGAACATAAAGTATGTGACTTGATTTATTTCTATTTTAAAAAAAATGTTTGGCTATATAAATATTTGGGGAACTGATTTGCATATTGTGTATAGTATTAGTTGTTTCATTAAAAGGTATTACTTGTTTTGCTATAAAGTATTAGTTGCAAAACAGATGCAAAAAACTGGTTTGTATAAGACCAACTCAAATTTTTAATGAAACTAATGTATACATGATTAGGTTACAACAAAAGATGGATTTATTCTGAGCATGCAGAGGATTCCGACGGGGCGATCGGGCAAGAAGGAGGGAACTAAGATACCAGTTCTTCTACAGCATGGAATCTTGAGTGTTGCTACTTACAACCTTTTTCATATTTCCTCTGTTTTACTCTGAATTCTCCGAAAAAAATCCGTTCTTGAATGCAGTAACTGATTCTTGAATGTCACAGGATGCAAGAACATGGTTGTCAAATTCACCTGAAGAATCTTTAGGATATATTTTAGCAGATAATGGTTTTGATGTTTGGTTGGCGAATGTTCGAGGGACGAGTTACAGCAGTGGCACACGTCGCTTAGTCCGAGTGATCCGGTATAAATGGCAGTATAAATTGATGATTTCTTCTAGGCAAAGTATTATGTGCACTGTACATTTATACTTTTGCTTGTAAGAACTAATACTATTGCTCATAAGAACTAATACTATTTCTCATAAGAACTAATACTATTTCTTGTAAGAACTAATACTATTGCTTTTAGGACATTGATGATATCTGTACTTAAATTCTCTGTTTGGAAACAGGAATACTGGAACTGGTCGTGGGACGAATTAGCAGCTTACGATCTTCCAACGACATTCCAGTATGTATACGGCCAAACAGGGCAGAAATTGCATTATGTTGGACATTCCTTGGAAATTTTAACTGATTTCCAACACATTTGCATTGATATTTCTCTTGTTATAATGTGAATCTGTGAAGATTAAAGTTGAAATAAACAGGGGACTTTGATGGCTTTTGCTGCATTTTCAAGAAACGAGGTGTTAAACATGGCTAGATCAGCAGCTCTTCTTAGCCCCATAGCTCACATGGGCCAGATGCCTTCTCCTCTTGCCAAAGCTGCTGCTTATGCATTCATAGCTGAAGTAATCATCTCGTTTACGCCTCTTTTGCTCGTCTCTCAATTTTAAAACTATGCGTTTTACTAACCGTTGATTTTATTCACCATCTTGTCGCAGAGCGTATACTGGTTGGGAGTCGAGGAATTTTCTCCGGGAGGGTGAGAAACGGAATCCACGACTAGAAATTTAACCTTCTTTCGTTTTCATCGACAATCTTATCTTTTTTATGCATCTGAAATAATTTCTTGAATTTGACAGAGGCCCTGCTTCCAAACTTGTGCAAGATATATGCACCAAAATTGATTGTACTAAATTGGAGGATATCATTACAGGTAACCATATAAATATATATCTTAGCTTATTACATTTTCATCTGACTCTTTTAATAATCTTGATTATCTAACAGGACCTAATTGTTGCATGAACTCTTCAAATGCAAATCTCCGCCACCAACAACCAACCGCGACGAAAAACATGGTCCATTTAGCCCAAAGTAAGTCTAAATTGTACAAAATTTAAGTCGAAAAATTCGTGTACATATACTTATGTTGGGGTATTGTGGTTAAATCAGTGATCAGGCAAGGAACGATAGCAATGTTCGACTATGGAAACGAACAAGATAACAACAAACATTACGGACAATCAACGCCTCCAGCGTACAACATGGCTAGCATTCCGAACAATCTTGCTCTTTTCCTTGGTTACGGTGGGAAAGATTTGCTGTCGGATGTTAACGACGTGCAAAGTTTGATCAATGATCTGTCGGGGCATGATGCCGATAAGCTTGTGTTGCTGTACAGGGATGATTATGCTCACTTAGACTTTGTTTCTGGGGTGAATGCAAACCAAGTTGTGTATGATCCTCTCATGGCCTTTTTCAAGTTGAATTAGAGTTGTAGTAATATTTTGTTACTATTTATGTGATTCATTCCCAATTTTAATCGGATACGATTTGACATTTAAGGTATGATTGGTATGACCGAATGAAATTGCGCTGAATGGAATGAAGGTCTGAATGGAATGATATATAATGAAATATAAGTATTGGTGATATTTTAACATATAATTCTATGACAAAAATTTATATGAAATATGGGACAAATTCAATTTAGACGTTTACTGTACTATATGACGCGTAAACTTATGTCTTAAAAGCGGGAGCGGAGATTGACCCTGTTAGTCTTAACGTTTTCGGTTGAACTCGTCTAACCATTGTTCAAGCGGTTGAGCCGGTATGAGTCATAATTCTACATATATAATTAAATATGTATAAATTATAAATTATTGTTTATATTTTTTAAAATAATAGCCCTGAAATTTTATTTTCAACATAATTTCTCAAAAATTGCAAAATAGCCCCTAAAAATTGCAAGATGGACCCTTCAATTTAGTATTAGAAATCACAAAATAGCTCCTTAGTTTTATTTTATTTTCAAATAATGTCAAAGCGGCTAGTTGATCGGTCCAATCGATTAGCGCTTTATGACCTTTTTTTTCGCTTTTGAGAGATTTATGTACAATTCAAAAGTTATGTTGTCAAATAATTTGAATCAGTTGTATTTACCGAGTAGCGATGGGACGGGTCTGATCGATCGGTCCAACCCATTTTTTAAATCATAGGTGTAAACTTGTGAGGCTCTAATAATATTTTAAAGAAAAATATGCCACAAATACTTAAGTAGGGGCACTCAAGACGTCTCACACATAATTAAGTTCCTCTATACCAAATACTAGATTTTTTTTTTAATATTTACCAAATACTAGATTGATCATACACATACTAGATAAAACTAAGAGATCATTTGAACCATAAGTCATTTGTCACATCATCATCACAAAGTAGTTGATTATTTATTTATTTAAGATTCTTTTAATAATAACTATGAATAGGCATCTTTTAAATTTTAAAATTTTTCTTTCCTTCCATTCTTGTCTGCATCTCTGCTAGTTGTTGATATATTTTGCCGTGTAGTTTTCATTAATAAACGTTACAAATTAACTTGCTTAAGATCTAACGATATGGGTGAAGCCCGTACTCTACAATTAAAAGAAGGTAAAATAGCTAAATCTTGTATGCATCTAGGTGCACCGTGCATTCATAATGCATTTTAAAAATATGCAATTTGCTATACTGAAAGATGCAATTTATTTATAATGAACCGTGCAACGATTAATATGAAAAAAAAATTACACGGTTCAATGTAAATAAATTGCATTTTTCAATATAATAAATTACATGATTTTAAAATGCATTATGAATGCATGGTGCATTCTGAATGCACATGAGAACCACTCCGGTAAAATAAGTATAAGGATCAAAACTATTCAAATAGGATTCCTGTTGAATTCAATACAATTAAATATCAAATATGTTCAATATAATTTGAAATCTTTACTGATAAATACAAGTTTCAAGACTCTTACTATTAGATACTACATTTTAAAAAAGTTATTGATACCTACACAATTATAGTTAAAATGTCAAATGTACCCTTAATTGAAAAGAAATAGGAAGTTGGGTTTCTAAATTTCACACTCTATTTCTTCCCCAATAAATCAATGTCATGTGCAATTATTTTGTGGGTAATGCTCTTTTTTTTTCCTATATTCAACATATGCAATATTTTGTTTTTATGAATAGAACAAGTTGAATAAAAAAAAAAAAATTGCATATACAAAAATACTGCGTGTAAAATTTTTGTGGGTAATGTTCAATGTTTTTTTTTGTATGTTCAACATGTGCAATATTTTGTTCTTATAAATAGAACAAATTTGAATAAAAAAAAAAAACTACATATACAAAAAAATTGCTGCAATAATTTCTTTGTGGGTAATGTTCAATTTTTTTTTCATATGTTCAACATGTGCAATATTTTATTTTTATGAATATAATAAGTTTGCAAAAATATAAATAAATAAAATTGCACATACAAAAAAATTACGGCAATAATATTTTGTGGGTAATGTTCAATTTTTTTTTATATGTTCAACATGTGCAATATTTTGTTCTTTGTTCTTTTGAATAAACAAATTTGCACAACAAAAAAAAAATTATAGCAATAATTTTTGTGTATATGTGCAAAAAAATTAATGTGAAGGATCGTCCTATAAATTAATCTCCAATAAGAGGCTCTGAGACTTTTTTTATTAAAAAAACGATGAAGCACCGTAAATTTTGAAGTAAGAAATGATAGTCAACTATGCTAAAAAGAAATGAAGAGGCAGGAGCTCTTTTAATTTGGAAAATGAGTTTGGAAATTAATTTAGACATGTGAAAGAAAATTACGCAAAATTTTTTATGCAATATTGCATGCAAGTGATATGTGCAATTGTATGTGAATTGAGTTTTTTTTCTTCTAATTTTCGTGTGCAATAGGGTATTTTTTCTTTTGTTCATGTAGTAATACATCAAGTTGTTTTTTAAAGAGATACACTTGCATGAAACCGTCTCATGATGAGACGTGACATAAGTTGGACATTGACGCTTTAACACTTTGGGAGGGGTGAGTGTGATTTGTGCTAGGTTATACCCCGTCTCATGTATGAGACCGTCTCATATGAGTTTTTGTCTTCTTTAGATATGTAATTTTGGATGGGCATTGGCGCTTTAACACTTTGGGAGAGGTGAGTGTGATTTGTGCAAGGTTATACCTCGTCTCATGCATGAGACCGTCTCATATGAGTTTTTGTCTTCTTTAAATAAGTAATTTTGGATTTGAAATATTTTTTTTTTCGTGCTTGTACTGGTTTTGTTCATGAGGTAAAAAAATAAAAAATTATGTGCTCAATAAGAATTTGTCTTCTTTAAATAAGTAATTTTGGATTTGAAATATTTTTTTTTCGTGCTTGTACTGGTTTTGTTCATGTGGTAAAAAAATAAAAAATTATGTGCTCAATAAGAATTGAACCTACAACCAAGTACCTTAACAACAGACATGAATCACTAGACTACAACATATATTTGATAAACATATCATTAAATAAATATATTGGTTAGCCCAGACCCACCCCCGACCTGCAAATTTTTCAAATTTTTGCCTTATTTGTATGGTATTGCACATGGAATAATTTTTTTTAGGACAATAACTTGGGGGGGGGGTTGTGTTTTAAGGACAATAATTTTACAGGCTTGGAAATATGGGACAATATGTTTTAAAATATGTAAATATAGGACAATATGTTTTAATATCTGTAAATATAGGACAATATGTTTTAAAATCTGTAAATCATTTTAAATACTAATAAACAACTCGTTCGCTAAAAACATGAGTCAAACAATGAATGTGCAATTTAAAACAGGACGGAGGGAGTATCATATTTTATGTATAATTTAGATTTAGATAATTTATGTATTATAAATAGGTGTTCTTATTATTGTAAAAGGAAGTTGAATTTGATTAATGAAAAACGTGAATTTTATCTCATATATCTCTTTTACAGTCAACGCAATTTCAGTTTGTCAATTTTCCAGGTATTTTAAAAATCAACGAAATTAGTGTTTTTTGTTCTCGTATTTATTCATCCTTATTATACGCTCCGCCTACATCCAGACTCCGATTTACTTGAACTACATAGAAGTATATATAATGATTTATTGATTGCAAAATAACTAATTTAAACTCATAATTCATGTATATTTCCAAAAACATGCATAATAGTTATTCTCAAATATAGAAGTTGGGCCTCATGGAGAAATGATTTTGAGCTGCCATATGATACCTCAGGATTAAATTATCACTTCCTTGCGTATTTCCATGGTAGATATCTTTGTTCTTCGATGATATGAAAAGATCGTCGCAGTGAACTGCTTGAGGAGACGATTTTGAATTAGTGGGCACGCTTCGTTTTTTTTCGTGTTAAGTATGATCTTCTTGAGCTCTTGATAACATTTCTTAAGAATGTTCATCGCCGTTGCTTTCTCTTTGATCTCTCTGTTTCTAGCTACTCTTGTTTGTGCTTATACTTGCTATATATAGCCAAGAGTTTAACTAAAATTAATGTGACATGATCACATGAAAAATGTGTATTCTTAATTGGAAGGAAGTTTGTGTGATTGTTGTTTTCATATATTTTTGTCTACATGTACGTGTTCATGTGTAAATAGATGATAAATGTTTCATGTGATTAACTTTAATTGGGTGAATCATGGAAATTGCATTTTTTATAATAGGAGGAAGCATGGAATTAGTGATGCAGTACTTCAACTTCTTTATAACAACTAATTTTGTATTCATTCTACTTCAACTTTTAAACAAACTTTGATGTCATTTTAGTTTTAAAGCACGGCAAGGTGTGGAAGAGTCTTTAGGTAAGCAATCTATGGGGATATGGAAATTAAGTAACAACTTCGTTTTAAAAAATGACACAATCAATCAATCAATCTGGATAGTACTTTTTAAGTCATATTCTTGAGAGTTTGGAAATGGTTGAAATTTAGAAGAAGAATGGAACTCGATTGTGCTCTAGGTAATTGGATGGAAAATCAGTTGGTTTGCCAAAAAAACTGTACGGGGTAGTCTTTATCTTGGTGTAATTGTTTTCGATAATTGACTTAGTTGTAAATTAGTGCTCCATTTTTTATTAAAGGCAATAAAATATTTCTAATCAGATACATATAAAGACCTTTAATGGATAATACTACCATAATCTCAATGAAAATTAAGTGATTAAATTTGAAAATAACATTAACTCGAACTGATCATAAATATATATATATATATATTCACTATTCTTTGATAAATTATTTTCTTAATGCCACTGATTTTAAGAAATTCCCTTGAGCTGCAAATCTCCCTCCTCTTCCCTGAAATTAAGCAGGTAAACATTAGGAATTAATATGTAGAAAGTATTAGAAACAAAAATGTAAAGAACACAAATGTATGTGTTGATCCAGCTCATCAAGAATGTGTAGTCTCGGTCACTACCAGGATAGGAGATTTATTATTTAGTTATTTCGTGTGATTCGAAATATAATAAATTAGATGATTATTTATTCTAAAACTGGGTCGTTGCCTAAAAGTCATCGAACTTGAATACTACTTAAAAGACAAAAATAAATAAAAATTAGATTTGAATCGCCGTGATCGTAGGACATATCAGTCGATCAGACTTCATAACTCAATAGTAAGAATAAGACAAAATCACGACAAGAACATTTAATAAGAGATGCACCCGAACCGTCTGCAATGTGAACTTTATCGGTAACACCATCATATTCATAGTGGATTAATGAAAGATTATTCAGATTAGTCTCGAGATTATGAGAAGTGACTGAGTCAGCGTTTTGTTCTTTCTTAGGCCCATTTCTTTCTCTTTCTTTGATTCTTTCTCATCTGTGGCCTTAATTTGACTTTTGGTGGATTGGTTTTCTTTTTATTTTACTTAATGACATCCAATTAGATAAATAGTCATTGATTCAGATGTTAGTGGGCATAGTAATCAAGACTTTTGATCCAGATATGATATGTGGAACTATTTTTGAAATGCAAAGGTTGCTATAGTATTAATTTCTACAAGCAATAGTATGAGTGGTGTACGGTAAACCAGTTTCACATAAAACCTTCTCTTTTTGAAAAATCTTGACGAGAAAACATTTTTGACATACCTGAATAATGGTTATTTTTATGTTACACTGTTGGACACTGTCCAAAAATGCTTTAATATATTGTACCGCATGTATTAACATGTTGTACACAGTACAATACAATACATTAAGCATGTAATACAATATGTTAATGCACTGTTGGGCACTGCCTAGCAGTACATAGAAAAAATCCTGAATAATATATAGATATGAGAAAAAAATTGGGAAAATAATAACTTTTTTATTTTGCATCTTTAAAAGTGACTAAATAATACAATAGGACAAGGAAAAAACCTTTTAATTTACGGTAATTAAAAACCCATAATAGAAATATTGTATATATGAATAAACTCTCTATAGTAAAAAAAAAAAAAAAAGGCAAAACTTTTGACCAGTATAACTTTGACTAATTTTAATGGGTCATGAGACCTACAAAAATACAAAGGAAAGCATTAAATTCATATAAATAAAGGTATTGATTTTCATGCTGAACAATATATTACTAATATTAGACTATATAAATTGCTTCTAAAAAAATTATTTGGTTGAAATTTATGGATCAATTTGCGTCCCTGTTGGAGCTCTTAGTGCATCGAAATGTTAATTAGTACTCTCGACACATATACAAATCTAAATGCTGATAAAGTCTAGTATGAAAATATGCATACATGAAAAAGCTCAATTGAAACTCAATTTTCTCGATTAAAAAAAAACAAAAAAAACTAAAATCGCGACCACTCAAGAGCATGAACTTGTACCGCTTGCCATTATGCTGCAGCCTTCGGGTCGATCTCAATGTAAATTTGGGCCAATATAAGTATTGGGCTGATATGCGCGAAATGAACTGCTGCTTGGTGGATTGTTTTCTTAAAAAATAATGCTGCTATTAACCTTCAAACCCAAGTCAATGAAAATAAAATGTAGGAATTTAACCATTATACTATAACTATATTGAGGCTTTATATATAATATGTCGTGTTTATTTATTTCAATTAAATATGTATATTTGATTATTTATTGATAAATAAAAAATAGAGCTAAGGGGGCTAATTGCAGTCTAATGCACAAAATGGACACCCTCTAGCAATGGGGTACAAACCCCTTTTAAAATAGCAATCTAGTACATTATTTTACCCATATTACCTTTCATACACCAAACAATACATACACCAAGCCGTCTAATCATTCTGGCATTTTACCATCATACACACAAACTCTCTCTCTCTCTCTATTCATTTTACTCTCTCTCCCTCTCCCTCTCCCTCTCACTCTCTCTATCTCTCATCCTCTCTCTCACCAACGCTCACCCTCTCTATCTCTCTCACCAACAATCTCTTCTCTCTACCTCTCTCTACGACGGTGGTGGTGGGAGGTTTTACAATGGCGACGGTGGAGGGGGACGGGGGGTTCGGTGATGGGGGAATAGAAATAGGTTTTCGATTTTAGGGGTTTTATGGTGGTGGTGGTGTTTTGGTTTTTAACAGTGGTGGAGGGGGGTTTCACGTTTTTTGCGGTGGTGGAGGGGGGTTTCACTTTTTGCGGCGGTGAAAAATAGATCTAGGTTTCTGGTGTGGGATGGAGATGGAAGATGCCGCGGGAATGGCGACGACGGAGGTGGGGGAGGGGGTTGCGACGGTGGGCTTGGTCTGTTTTGTCGGTGATGGAGGAGGGGGACGGCGGGCTTGGGCTGTTCTCCAGAGCGGCGGCGAGCAAACCCCTGGTTCAGATCCGACACTCACTGAGTTCGCGCTCCGAGTTGGGACTGAGTTCGCCGAGTCTTCCGAGTTCTAGGCCGAGTCAGTTGATTTTTTGGTGAGTTTGGTTATTCTGCTTAGTCGTGTATAGCAATTGACGTGGAGATGGATTTTTTGGCCGAGTTTGGAACTACGAGTTTGATTAATTTTTGGGAGTTCTTAATTGGGAGTTCTTATTTTTGGGAGTTCTTTATTGTTGGGAGTTCTTTATTATTGATTTTAATTGGGAGTTCTTATTTTAGAATGATTTGATTTGTATAGTGAGTTTGATTGTTTGAACTTTGAAGAATGAAGGGAGGATTGTCAACATTTTTTGCGATTCTCAACATTTACAAAACCATTTTGTGTTTTGGGAAGAATGATTGGAATTTTTCTGGGCACATACAATGGGAAAATGCAATTGCTTAAGTGTATACACAATATTTACGTGTGTATGTAATATTTTTACGCGTGTAGCAATGCAATTTACGTGTGTAAAAATACGTTTTATATGCAATATATTATGTTTGTATGTAATTTTTTTAGTGTATAATAATACGTTTTATATATAATGTATTATGTTTGTCTGCAATTTTTTTGGGTATATGCAATATTTTTTTAACAATACATTTTTTGGGCATATATGCAACAATGCAACTTTTTTTTTCTGAACAATCCAATTTTTCATTCACCTACATTTTTTTAAAATTAATTTTGATTTGTTATTTAAATAAAAATATAAAATATATATTCCAAAAAAACTGTGACACATAAAGATAGACAAATATTTAATAAAATTATTTTATTGATTATTAAAATAATAAGAAGCATTTTTTGTTCAATTAAAAATAAAGATGATATATAAAATGAGAAAAAAATTAAAAAGATAAGAGATGGAAAACATATTATATCTAAGATTTTTATATTTTTATTTTATGTTAAAAATGAAATGTTAAAATATTATTAGAAATTAAAACTTATAAAATACTCATAAATAAAGTATAAGAAAAGATAAATTTATAAATAAAATAAGAAAATAATATTTGGGGGCTTATGGGGGAAAGTGGTGATGGGACAGGTCGACATGACAAAAGAAAAAGTAGGAAAAGGTGTAATAAATTGGGGGGACGTGTGAAATGAAATATTGATTGGAATGTGTGAAGGAGTTGTCTAATCAGGATATTTTTTTATTCATCAAATTTCAATAGATTGAAATCGGGGTATATTAGACTTTCTATGTGCATAAAAAAGGAAAAATGTACTAGATTGCTATTTTTGATTTAAGAGTGTACCTTATAGTTCTTTCCCCCTAGAGCTAACTCTGGTTATCTAGTGGATTCAAATTGTTGGAAAATTTATATTTTTGATGAAAGTTCCAAAAACATATGTAATAGGACCAGTCAGACCTGTTAGCTGACTGATGTTTATATTACCTGCAATAGGAGACCAGTTGATAATGACTGTATAGAACAACTGATGTAATAGATAGGTCACATATTGAGGGGGAACTCAATATGTATAGGTCAGATCTGAAGATTCAAAGAACAACTGATATCCGACAGGCCAGAATGCTAGAGAAGAACGGAAGATCAGATCGATCTGATCTAGTCAGATAACTCAGCTGAAGTCATGAAGCTCAAACTTAGAATACTCGAAGATCAGATGACTTCGAGATGATCAGACCAGGACCTACATCGGTAAGATCTGCTAGTTGAAGCTAAGTCAACCGCAGACCAAGACTCTATCGGTGACCGATCGATTCGGTCGATCGGGTCGACTCACCAGTGAAATCTGATGTTTCACCTAATCATACGTCGATGATCTGAACAAGAAGAATGTCAAGCTTAGTTGGAAGAACATCACTGAAAAGTGAGTCTGCTATCCAATAAGAACAAGACACGTATGATCGGAGCCCGAAATAAGTAAAGGGATTCGATCTTTGCCTTCTCTCTAACGGCTATAAATTACAAGATCACGCTTTTTCGGCCATGCCGTTCCTGAAGCACGTCACATCAATCCTGCAAGTCTACCAAATATAGCCTGAAATTCAAATTGCTCTCCAACGGCTCTTTGATTTCAAGGTCTATAAATATGGGATCACACTTTAGAGTGAAGAGACGGAAAAAGCGCGAGAAAAAGAGAAAACCGCTGAACATTCAAGAAGCTAAAGCTAATTTCCGCACAAAGAACACGATCAAGAAGATTATTTTTATTAAGTGTTCATCCCATAAGTTCTTAGCATAGAAATCTTTTCATCTAGTCATTAGTCGCTTATACTGCTAAGAAAAGATTTCATAGTTAGAACCAAACAATCTTACCCAAACCCCCAAGTTAGGTTAAGTTGTTTAGCAAGATTTCAGACTAGTGCTTCTAGTTTTGATCTCTGGGATCGGTTGAGTGTGAACTCTTTAAACATCTAGTCGGTGTACTGTGTTGGACTAACACATAAAACTAAGTCCGGTTGGTTAAGTCGGTGCCCTTGTGATAGGGAAGAGTGGGCGTAGGATCGGTTTGTTACGAACCACTATAAATCTTGTGTGCCTTTACCGCTTTGTTTAACGATTACAAATCGCACACAACCTTTAAAGCGCATACATATTCCAAGTTGAGATCATTTAGCACCAAGCTTCGATCCGATCAAACCTCGACACTTGATCAACCGATTAAAAGATTAACCTTGGAATCTGATTTATCAAAACCCGGTTTTTCATCTGCGGGTAAAACTTAAGCTTCCGCACACATCGCTTAAACTGATAGTTACGAATCGATCTGCCTTGAGCGATCAAGAAGTTGAATATCGACCCAAACCGATTCACTCGCACTCGATCGAATAAGCGCCTCACACCCGATCTGCAAAAAAGTTTTTAAGTCTATTCACCCACCCCCTCTAGACTTACGCCTCACTAAACCCGTTAAGGACCTACTAAGTGGTATCGAGAAGCGGTTGGTTCTCTGACCACTTCGACTCACGTGTATCATCGATTCTTGAGGAAGAATCTTTGTGGTCAATCGAATCGATCTGAAAAACCGTTTTTAAAACTCATTCATTTTCAAAAATCACTTTCGGCATGGATAACACCTCGGGAATGTATCATGATCTGCGAAGTTCTCAATCGATGAGTATCGCAGATTGGGCCATATATATGTCCAACCATCTAGGCTCGTCGATTAAGGCGAAATGATGGAAGTCATCGAAAGAGGACCCATCATCATTTATTACGACAACCCCGCGAATGAGGAGATCCGGACTTTGCCCCGGAAGTCTTATGCGAAAAAAGCTCAACCTTGATGGATGCAGAGGAAAGGAAATCGCATACTCTAGATACTATCGCAAGGCATATTATCATGAAAACAATGGATAAGGTCACCAAGGAAAAGATTAAGTATCTCAAATCTGCCAAAAGCAATGTGGGATACTCGGGCCGAGATATCACGAGGGAAATGAATGATAAAAGACAAATGCCTACAAGTTTAACCGGTGAAGTTCGAGAAACTGAAGATGCTGCCCAACGAAACCATCAACGAACTCGATGGAAGAATTACAATGTCTATAAACAAGCTTCGAGAACTTGGTAGAGAGATGTCTGATAAAGATATCAACTACAAAATCCTAAGGTCTCTCACCAAGAAGTGGGATATGAAGGTCACGGTAATCAAGGATTGCCAAGACATTTCAAAAATGAAGCCAAGTAGCTTGTTCTTGAGCCTTAAAGCTCACGAGTTCGATTTGATTGAGAGAGGACATGCTGATGAAGATGAGGTGCCCGCTGAAGCCTCAACTTCAAAATCAGTTGCTTTTAAGGCAACCAGCAGCAGAACGAAGGCCAACGAACCTATTGGGAATATAATGAGTCAGGCAGAACAGATCGCTCTGCTTACCAGGAAGCTTGAGAAGTCAGACGTCCAACTTGGTAAGTATCGAAGATTTTATAAGGACTATCAACATAGCCGAGGACGAGATAGGAGATCAGACAACAGATCTCCAGAAAGAACCAGATCTGATGATCGGAGGGATCACAGAGATGAAAGGAAGAGAGATAGTCAGACGGAGGAAAGAAGAGATAATCAATCAGACAGAAGAAACTCGGACTACTATCGAAAAGGAAAAGTCACCGATAGGTCATACAGATTTTGAGATTCACCCGAAGGAAAGATTCGGTGGATCAAGGAGCGTGCTTCAACCGCGGAGAAGCCAGTCACTATAGCGCAGATCGCCTGCACTGACGCCAAGAGAAAGGGAAGAAAAGAGGAAATGTAAGAGAGCAACGTTATAGGACAAAGAGCCATGGTTGCCGATACGTCGAAATTGACGATTCCTATCTCCCCTCGATGACTCGATACTCCTCTCAGAAGACTTCCTTCGATCAAGAAGGTTGTTGACTTCTATGAAAATGAAGAACTGATATTCTCTTCAGACGATGATGAGATCTGCCTGATGGCCAGGGAGGACCAATCTGAGGTAACCTCCAAACCTACTTCGTTCGCTTCTACACCTGCTATCATTAGCACACTCTTTGGGAGATTGACCTGCAAATCTACTCGTGATCAATTGCTTGAGGATCTCTCCAATGCAAAGAGACACTTATGCTATAGTGGAAGTTTGAAAATGATAAGTCGAGGACCGTAAATAATCACTTGCTAAAGAAAATGATCTCGAAAAAGCCTCGAACTTAGATCAATTTGAAACCTTTCGGAAGGCAACCGAGGAATTTAAAATTCTCGAAGTTAAAGCTTCGATCGGGAGAAGCGGATCAAAGATCACCGGCATTAACAAACAAAGAAGTGATGACTTCAAAATCCTGCGAAGCAAAATTCGATGAGTGCTCCAAAAGCATGAAAGTCTAAAATCATCGAGGATAATCTGCATCGAAAAATAGAGGTTTTTTTCAAAATCATCTAAAATCGTTCAAGACATGAACGCCTATTTTTTGAACAACGATTAATAAGAAGGACTTGGCTATTAGAATCCTTCCACATCCTCAAAAGCCCCTACCGATTCATCTCAAAAGGTGTAATCGACGAGTTTTACACAAAGATACACCAAAAGCCAAACATGTATCTAATAAGGGAAAAAAGATCGGTTGAAGCGGAGTAAAGGCGGTGCCTAACCGAAGAAGGAAACGAAAATGGACCCCCAACCGGTAAAGCATCACCCGAGAATCAATGAAAGAACCCGGTTCTTACGAAGAAACCTCAACCTAATCAACGGATCGAATCGAAAAAGACAACACAGAAAAGGGAAGTACAATCTGAGACCCAATCAAGGTCACCGCCTAATAAGCATGCTTCGTAAACCTACAAAAAAACCACCTTATCACGAAAAAAAGATATGAATCTTTTGATGGTAGCGATCGTACCTACCCCTATAATCGAAAATCTAGGTCGATGCACCAACCACAATTGGATAAAAAAGAAGACAAACGAAAAAGTTAAATCCCAAGTCTTCTAAGTCATCCAAGGTTCACACTAATAATCATACAAATCAAAAAGCATATAAAGAGACGTATGATTATGTTGACAGTATGTGAGACAAATCGGGCCCTTCGATCTAACCGATCACAATAGAAATGCTCTATTTGTATGGATCCCCAAAACTAATCCTAACCCTCGGGACCCAATCCAAAAAGGGTACCTAAAGCTGATCCGATTGCGGTTCGCGTGGTCCGCCAACAAAGAAGAGGTGTGCAAGCAACTATCCGGGTACATCGATAGTGGATGCTCAAGGCACATGATTTGGAAGCAAACATCTCCTCGGCTCTTACATAGAAACGAAAGGCCAGCGTGTACTCTTTCGGTGATGATAACTTTGGTTATACCAAAGGGTTCTAACCTGTAGAGAATGATGATGTACAAATAACTGGAGTCTCGTATGTCGAAGGTCCAAGCACAACCTATTATCGGTTTCAATGCACTATCAAGAATCGAGTTGAGTTCTCTCAATCAATTTTGCTAATCGGTTCAAGGAAAGGGACGATTTTCATACCGATTAAACGGTGATTAAAACATTGCCCAGAAATGCATGCTGATTGTCAAGAGTTCCAAAAGTAGCGGTGGCTCGACATAAAAGAATGAGCCATCCCGAACTTTAAAACTCTTAATAAGATAGCAAGGATGTCTCTAGTGGAAGGACTTCGAATGAAGTATTTCAAAGGATTAGACATGTCTTGCATGTCGGAAGGAAAAAACAGTCAAAGCTTCATTCAAAGGAATTCCGGACCGGCATCCAAAGAGAGAGTTCTTGCACTCCATATGGATCTATTTGGACCCGATTACACGTCGGTCTCAACGGACGAAATATACTCGGTAATCGTGGATGACTATTCCAAGTTTACGGGTTATATTCTTACATAAGAAGAATGAGACGACAAACGGGAAGATACAGAAAGCCGCTAAAAAGATTACAAAATGAGAAGGGTGTCGGCAGTAAAAAATCGATCGAGATAAAGGTATGCAAATTTACGAACTCTTTTATTCTTGATTTTTGCTCTAAGTTTGGTATACAACATGAAACATCACCGCAAGGGCGCCACAACAAAATGGAGTAGGCCGAACGGAGAACATAACTCTCAAATAAAAGCTCTTTCGCCGCGATGTTAGGCCAACATGCAATACCAAGCCGTTTTTTAAGCGTAAATCAATCAATCTTGCATGCCACACTCGAATGTATGTCTTGACTAAGGCTCACTACAAAACACCCTATGAACTGTGGAAGGACGTAAAAAACCTCGTGTCTCTTACTTCCATGTTTTTTGGGTGTAAGTGTTTATACACAACAATGGGAAGAGTCAGTTGAAGACTTTTGAGGCCAAGTCAGATGAGGGTATATTTCTAGGGTATTCCTCATCTAGCAAGGCTTTCAGGGTCTACAACAAACGAACCCTAGTTGTGGAAGAAACACCCCATGTAGTCTTTGATGAAGCATCTTCTGATCAAGAGAAATTTGCCTCAGAACAAGAAGTACCTGATCAACCAGAACCTGATGTTTAGAAAATGGATCAGCTAACGATCAAGGAAAAAGAATCAGAAACTGTAACTATATACATTCCAGATCTAGCTGATTCACCAGATCAATCAGATCCTAAGGTACGAACAATTGTCGATGAAGAAGTTCGTCAAATGAGATAAGATCAACTGAACCATCCGGTTCAGGGGGAACATCTGAAGTTTCCACGAACAGACTTCAGCACATGATGAGTTCAACATCAGCTGAGACTTGTTCTTATCAAGTGGATCATAACTCTGCACCACTCCCAATCGCTAGTAATAAAATTTTATCAGAAACGGACGATGTTCTCCAAACCGACGCCAAATCGAATCGTAGAAGGACACGGATAACCCGGTCATCCAACTGATCTGATAATCGGAGACCCGTCTGATAAAGTTAAAACTAGACATCAGATTGGTGAAAGTGCCATGTATTGCTGTTATCTGTCTATGAAGGAACCAACAACAATAGAGGAAGCTCTACAAGACGCAAGCTGGATTCTAGCCATGCAGGAGGAACTGGAACAGTTCGAGAGAAATCAAGTTTGGGAACTGGTAGACAGACCAAATCATCAAGACGTTATTGGCACAAAGTGGGTCTTCAAGAACAAGAGAGATGAGAAAAATGTCATCACCAGAAATAAGGCAAGACTTGTTGCTAAGGGGTATTCACAATCAGAAGGAATTGATTATGATGAGACCTTTGCACCAGTCGCTCGCCTAGAAGCCATTCGGCTGTTTCTGGCATATGCTTCCCACAGAGGGTTCACTGTGTATCAGATGGACGTAAAGAGTGCATTTTAAACGGGGTACTAGCAGAGGAAGTTTATGTCGAACAACCTCCAGGCTTCGAAAAGAACAACCAAGTGTACCGTTTAAGAAAAACTCTTTATGGCCTGAAACAAGCTCCTCGAGCTTGGTATGATACACTCTCTCAGTTCTTGATCGAAAGTGGGTTCACTAAAGGAACGAAGTGGCGAACCTTTATTGAATAATAGAAGATGGAGAAGATATTCTGATGGTTCAGATCTACGTGGACGACATCATCTTCGGATCTCCTAACAAGAGTCTATGTGAAAGATTCAGCAAACTGATGCAAGGGAAATTCGAGATGTCCATGATGGGTCAGATGAATTACTTTACGGGTCTCGGTGTGAAGCAAAGTCGTATGGATATTCATCTCGCCAAGCAAAAGTACACTAGAATTTATTGGCTAAGTTTGGAGTTCAAAATTGCAAGGAAGCCAAAATTCCTATGATGACTGGATTCAAGATGGATCCAGATGAGGATGGTCAGAAAACAAATCAGAAGGAATATAGGGCTCTCATTGGATCTCTACTATACCGATTGCCAAAGACAACCGGATATAACCTTCGCGATTAGGTGTATGTGCGATTTCAGGCAAATCCAATGATAAGCCACCTAAAAGCAGCTAAGCGGATTCTTAAGTATCTGAAGGGGACAGTAAACATTATTTTATTTTACCCATCAGATGATAATCTAGTGCTTAGTGGGTATTCTGATTATGGAGGTTGCAAGATTGATAGAAAATCTACCTCAGGAACTTGTCAGTTCTTAGGAAGTAAACTGATCTCGTGGTTTTCAAAGAAGCAGACATCAGTTGCAACATCCACTATCAAGCGAATATATGGGCTGCGAAAGTTTGTTCCCAACTGCTCTGGCTTAGTCAGCAGCTGAGGGATTATAACATTGAAGCTAAGAATGTACCTATTTTCTGTGACAGTAATAGTGCTATTGCAATCACTCAGAATCCCGTTCTACATACAAGATGCAAGCATGTGGATGTCAGACACCATTTTATAAGAGATCATGTTGAAAAGAAGAATATCAGAATGGAAAAGATTCATACTGATATACAGAAAGCTGATATTCTAACCAAGCCACTAGCTGAGATCAGATTCAGAGAATTGTGCATTGAGCTAGGGCTTCTGGATCTTGGAGAAAATGCACCTAAAATGTTTGATGGAAAAGATCAACAAGTGAAATCAACATGAACAAGTGGTATTGACTGATTACAATATCAGTCAACCAGATACGCTTTTCTTTTCTCTTGTTCTTTGCTTATTTATCGGATCTTATCTGATATTATTTGCCTTACTGTACCCATTATCCTTGTGACGTATTCCCTGCAAATCATTTAATGCGGACGTGGGGAACATGTATTAACTGCTATTAAACGTGCTTTTAAATCCAAAAGGTTTTCGTACGTGCTGTTTCCTGACCATACGATCAAAACCGCTTAATCTGGAGCGTTTAATCTTTTCAAACGGTTGATCTTCCAAATCTTGTCTTCTCTTTCCCTCCTCGTCTTTATAAAGATCATCAAAAACCATACCAGAGTTTTCCATTTCACAAACTTGCGATTTATTCTCTGAAAACTCCAGATTACTTCTCTCAGATTCAAAGTGTTTTCCTAAGTTTCAAAATCATCTTTCCGAAAAACAGAATCTGGTAATTTATGTTTATTTGATGTATTCTTTGATCTTAAATGCTTTTATTCTGTGTTATGCTTTGTTGTTTCTTGGTTTCCGCATATATGATGTTCTTTGTATTAATGCACAATTTTTAACCGAATATATCTTATCTGTAGATGATCACTCACGGTATGGGCAAAATAATGTGCAACTATACGGAACTGGCAACAAAGATTGTGGATGATAAGTTCGTACAGTTCAATATCACTCGGGATTCGGAATCCATGGAGGTCGAGCAAATTCTTCGAAAAGCAGGCCTTGAGAAATTTTGCGTTGCTCAACGCAATCCAAAGATGCGAAGATGAAACACTAAATTCTAAGGAATTTAAGAGTGGATACGGATGCTCCAGAGACGAACTACTTTTCGGCGATCCACCGCGAAGAAATCGGTTGACGAATGATGATATAACCCGTCTGTTCACCTACCAAAAGGACGGATCTCGCCGCTTCATTCTGAGGAGAAACGGAAGATGAGCCGATCGAAAAGAGCTCTTCGAGAGGTCGACAAACATCATACGTCGTTTTGTCGAACCCAATGCTCAAGAGGAAATACCGATTGTTGTTTGACATATTGTCAAAAACAATTATGGGTATTGCATTCAAACCGAATGCTATTACATCCGGCTAAATCAGATATAGCATGGTTGCAATAATTGATGAAGCCAAGAACATCAATTGCACGGGTTCTGAAGGCCATTACGCTCCAAGAACATGAGAAATTTGGAGTTGATGAGTGGAGGCGGTATTTACGAAGAAGAAGATCGCAATCTCAACAAGGTTGCGGTTATCCTTCAAGATAAAATGCCAAAGGCCAAATGGGAACAGAATGGATTTGAAGTCCTATAAGGCTTTTCTCCTGACCACTTGATCATCTTTGGGCCACCAGACGATGATATCGCCAACCCCCCAAAGTCAAAAGAAGGAAAAAAGGCAAGAAGGCAACTTTTTCTCGCACTGATCATTGAATCACTGTTGGTGAAGGACCCCCCACCAGATGCCCCCAAGAAGAAGAAAAGAAACCGTGAAGGCCCAGAGAAGAGGCCGAAGAAGGCGCCAAGCAAGCCCCCATGACTCGATGCTGTAGGATGAGTCGATGAAGAAGGAGCCCCCAAAAAGTCTGTTCGCACCACAAAATCAGGTGAAGCATCGACAGGCGGGCTTCTTTTTTGCCGAGAGCTTCGCCAGATCATTCCGAGGAAGAAGCACAAGCCGATCGATCTCCTTCTCCTCAAGCTCCAGCTGATTCACCACTCAGACTAACGGCTGTTGAGCATGTCTCTCCTATTCTTCCAACTGCCTACGCCCTTGAACCAAATCAGTCGGTTCACGAACCGTAAAGCTTACGATGTGGAACCCGAAGCACTGCTTCCCGCACAAATAGTAAACCACCGCAGTCGAATCCGATCAGCCAACTTCCGCCTACTCAAGCACAACCAGAACCTTCCACATCTCATCAAATTGAATCTGGACAGAAAATTCCTGAGTCCAGATCAACAAAGATCATAACTGGAAAATTGATCAGAATTCGAATCGAAAGAGAAATTGATGAGTTGTATCCAGAACTGGTCGCCCAACCTGCCATAAGAGAGGAAGTTTTGGAGATCCTCACCTGGAGAGATCTTCGGAACAGGACGAACTGGAGACTGCTGACAAGGCTCCTGAAGCAGATGCCATCATGAAGGATGCAAGAGCTGTCGATGATAGTGGAGCTGGTGCTGCAGTTCACGACCAACCACTGGAGGCACAAACAACTGAACCAGATCATGTGACACTCAACATTCCAACATCACATGTCACCACTGATCAACTTCAGGAGATCAAATCTTGTCTCAAAGATCTCCTGAAAGAAGAAGTTGAGGGACTGATAGCTGATCAAAGGAAGATTGCCATCAAGGAAATAAAAGATGAAAGGGAAATGGCTATTTCCCAGTTAGGGCAATAAAAGATCAGTTCTCCCCAAATCAGGTCCATCAAGTCACACCGAATCGATAAAGACCGTTGATGCCAAATCGACTCGTGGGAACAATAACAAGTTTTTTTTTCGATGCTCAATCGACAAGCTAGAATTGACGTAAGAGAAACTTGATAAACCGATTAAAACACTTCTCTCGCCATGGAATCTGTCAAGACCGAATCGATATCAAGATTCAAGAGCTAACTACTCAAACTTCAGCGATTCATTGCAGACCTCAACAAAGCGATCGCGATCAACTTTGGTTCTCGACCTCCCACCTCACTACTCTTTTTTGATCAAACCAAAAAGGGGGAAGGATCGAATGAGAAACCAATCGACACAACAAAAGCAAGGGACATCACAAACTCGGACCGAGAGAGTCACAAGAAAAACAAATGACCAGATCTACATATAAGATAATTGGGTCAAAAGATGTCCAAAGAGCGATAGTCAAGAAGCCCGAAAAAGCCAAGAAGAAAAAAAAGGGCGTAAAAAATGGCAGAGGCGTAAAAATCAACAAGAAATTCGGATCGAGAGTGAAGAAAGGAAGGCCGGAAAATCCGTGCGTAACCAAAATTTGCGCCACCAGAGTTGATGAGATCATCCCAAAAACTGCTGCAAGATGCTAAGAAATTTGAGGAATGGAATAAGATCGAGGAGTGAATGGCTTCGGATGCCTTTGTTCTTAATCTTGTTCCACAAGAAGAATCTCCGATGAAGAATTCCTCAACCGTTAGAGAATAAATACCCGGATTTTTACAAGTATCCGGAAAATGAGGCCAAGCTTATCAATGTAAAAATAACTCGCCAAGAGTATGATCTGCTGGAGTACTCGAAGAAGGCAGATGGCTCATTTGACAGACTGGCATTTCAAAGATTCTATTTTGACATCCCGCATGTAACATAAATAACGATCCTCGTGATGATGATGTCAAATGGAAACTTTATCGATTTTCAACGCGTACCTCAAGATCAAAGAGAGATGCGGGAAGGATACAAGCCCAAAGAGTGAAGAATCGGAAGACTACTCAGGATCAGCTGCTCTTATTTTCAAACTTTTCTGATGTAACTTGTAATCATCATTCTTTAATGAGAAAAGTTTATTTTTTTTCGATCCTAAGACAAAGTCTCATTGTCTTCCGATTATATGCTCTTAATCGCTTATTTTTTTTATCAACTGTGTTTGGTTTCTCAAAGTGTTTTGGTTTCATCAAAAGGGGGAAATTGTTGGGAAATTTATAGTTTTGATGAAAGTTCCAAAACACATGTAATAGGACCAAATCGGACATGTTAGGTGATCGATGTTTATATTACTCGCAATAGGAGACCCGATTGATAATGACCAGATAGAACAACCGATGTAATAGATAGGTCACATATTGAGGGGAACTCAATATGTATAGGTCGAATCTGAAGATTCAAAGAACAAATATCATATCCGACGGCGGAATCTTTAGAGAAGAACGGAAGATCGGATCGATCCCATCTAGTCGATAACTTCACCAAGTCATGGCTCAAACTTAGAATACTTTCGAAGATCGGATGACTTCCAGATGATCGGACGGAGGACCTACATCGGTACCGGGTCTGCTGGTTGAAGCTAAGTCAACCGCACCGAAGACTCTATCGGAGTAGATCGATTCGGATCGATCGAAGTCACCACCAGTGAAATCTGATGTTCACCTAATCATACGTCGATGATCTGAACAAGAAGAATGTCAAGCTTAGTTGGAAGAACATCACTGAAAAGTGAGTCTGCTATCCAATAAGAACAAGACACGTATGATCGGAGCCGACAAGTAAGGGATTCGATGCTGCCTTCTCTCTAACGGCTATAAATTACAAGATCACGCTTTCGGCCATGCCGTTCCTGAAGCACGTCACATCAATCCTGCAAGTCTACCAAATATAGCCTGGAATTCAAATTGCTCTCCAACGGCTCTTTGATTTCAAGGTCTATAAATATGGGATCACACTTTAGAGTGAAGAGACGGAAAAAGCGCGAGAAAAAGAGAAAACCGCTGAACATTCAAGAAGCTAAAGCTAATTTCCGCACAAAGAACACGATCAAGAAGATTATTTTTATTAAGTGTTCATCCCATAAGTTCTTAGCATAGAAATCTTTTCATCTAGCTGTTAGGCTGCTTATACGCAAGAAAAGATTTCATAGTTGGAACCAAACAATCTTACCCAAACCCCCAAGTTAGGTTAAGTTGTTTAGCAAGATTTCAGACTATGGCTTCTAGTTTTGATCTCTGGGATCGGTTGAGTGTGAACTCTTTAAACATCTAGTCGGTGTACTATGTTGGACTAACACATAAAACTAAGTCCAGTTGGTTAAGTCGGTGCCCCTTGTGATAGGGAAGAGTGGACGTAGGACTGGTTTGTCCGAACCACTATAAATCTTGTGTGCCTTTACCGCTTTGTTTAACTGATTACACAATCGCACACAACCTTTAAAGCGCATACATATTCCAAGTTGAGATCAGCTAGCACCAAGCTTCTGATCTGATCAAACCTGACACTTCAGTCAACTGATTAAAAGATTAACCTTGGAATCTGATTTATCAAAACTGGTTTTTCACACGGGTAAAACTTAAGCTTCCGCACACATCAGTTAAACTGATAGTTACCGAACTGATCTGCCTTCAGGCGATCAGTAAGTTGGTTATCAGCCCAAACTGATTCACTCGCACTCTGATCAGGCTAACTGCCCTCACACCTGATCTGCACAAAAAGTTTTCAGAAGTCTATTCACCCCTCCCCTCTAGACTTCTGCCCTCACTAAACCCGTTCGGGACCTACACAAATATATGAAGATTTTTTTTTATTATTCCTTTTGTTTTTTAATTGTACGTATAATACATGCTAAATTATTTTTTTATTGTAATTTTGCTATGTTTTGGATCTAATACTGTTATTAGATAGCCTTCATAACTTACCTTAATTTTCCTTATGCTTAGATTGTAATATCGATATATTTTCTGTTGTAATACTGTTATGTTTTTACATGTAATACTGTTATATTTTATTAGTAATATTATTTTCTTTTTAATTTAATAATCTTCAGAAATACTTTTTAATGTTTTCAATGTAATACTATGATATTTTGCTTGAAACACTGTTTCAGTTTTGCATTTAATACCTTTTAGAAATTACATTTTTCTTATATTATGAGTGTATTACTGTTATATATTTTCATGTAATACTGTTATGTTTTGCCTATAATACTGTTAATGTTTTGCGTGTAATATTATTTTTATTTAAATTTAAAACCCTTCAAAACATATCTTTATCTATGTTTCGAATTTATGAAACAAGAAATGCTTCCCAAATTACTAGAAGGGAATTGGTATTCATTGTTCGAGACATTGAGAAAACTCTCAAAACTGCTTTTAAAGATGAAAAAGTTGCACACTCGTATTTATGTGTTAATTATTTGGTATTTTGTAAAAATATTAATAATAAAAAAATATATTTGAGCAAACTATTTGACAATAATTACTTTATATTTTGCTGAGTGTGTATAAATTTTGTAGTGAGATAAATATTCAAAATGTGTACACCAACTCTTTCAATTAGTGTGTCATGACACTAATTATATACGTTAATTACACTAATTATATACAGTTAATTAATTTTTCTTTAGTATGCTAAATAAATTAATGAAAAATATGGGTAATAAATTTCAATGTGGTGTAGTGGTATGCTTGTTTCTATATTACTCTTGTGTCCCAGGTTTCTACGCTGGACTGGAACGAATTTCTTAATTTTTGGATTGAACCCCTGTCTTGGGGTTAGAAAAAGCAGATACCTACCATCACGCTACAACAGGTTATGCCAATTCAACTCGTGGGCTCACCTATATATACTGTAAATTTGTCGAAATAATCAATATTTTAACATGCGAAAATTTTTACACTACACTTGCTCATCTAAAAAAATATCACTATATAATTTCAAACATTTTTTTATTTCTTTTTAGCATTGAAGTCAAACAAGAAAATTATTATTTATTCATCTCTATCAAAGTGAGCAAGTTAGCTAATAAAACCAATTTGTTGAAGGAAAATACATTTATGTGTCTTCATCAAGAAGTAACTGATGGAGAGGTAGTTTAGGTAATTCCTAATATTATGTGTAACCCTAGATTATAGCTTATATAAAGGGATATCTGGTTTCACACTAGACCTACTCATCTAAAAAAAATATCACTATATAATTTCAAACATTTTTTTTATTTCTTTTTAGCATTGAAGTCAAACAAGAAAATTATTATTTATTCGTCTCTATCAAAGTGAGCAAGTTAGCTAATAAAACCAATTTGTTGAAGGAAAATCCATTTACGTGCCTTCATCAAGAAGTAACTGATGGAGGGATAATTTAGGTAATTCTTGATATTATGTGTAACCTTATATTATAACTTATATAAATGGATCTCTGATGTATTAACCGTACGAAAAATAATAGGGGTGGATCTCATGTGCACCCGGGTGCACTGTGCATTTTAAAAGCGTACAACTATACTCAATAGAAACATGCAACTATTCCAAACAGAAGCATGCAACTATGTTCCCATATTAACAGTTGCATTTTTCTGTGTAAATAAGTCGCACTTTTCATCATAACAAGTTGCACGCTTCTAAAATACACTATGAGTGCACGGTGCACCCGGGTGCATACAAGACATAGCCAATGAAAACCTCCTAGCTTGGTATGCTCCCAAATGTAATCATTCTTGACGAATTGAGTCACCAAATCGGTGTCATTTATTTCTGCATATCCTACAACACGTTATCAGCACGAATGTTTTACCCAATTAAATTTTAGTTACAGATCGTATTAAGGTACGCTTCGTATTCAAACACAATTTAAATCATGCTAATAATATTGCGTATATTATTTTGCGGGTTTTCTTTGCCGGAGCAATATCCGTGCTACTCACGAATCTTGTGCATTCGGTGTTTGTGGGTTTAGTTTTGTGGATTATGTTCTTGAATTCAGCAGAGCCGTAATCAATGAAATAGGTTATTAAATTACGAATTGGGAATTCACAAATTACTTGGAATTTTATTCTTTTATTATTATTTAATTAATTGAACTTATGGTTCTGCGCAATTAATATAGTGCCCTTTTATCAAATTTATCGAAATCAGTTTATTAGTTGATTGTTGATGTCATTATTTTTGGATTAATCTCTTTATGGGTTGAGTGTTCTTTTGGACCCGATATTGGTTATTGCACGAACTCAAGGCTGACGAAACTGTTCACGTATATGAGACGAGGAAGCAAATAAATGAACCTCCCCTTGAGTTTGCATTCAATGCTAGAAGTTTAGGAACCCTTACCGTAGGGTTCCGCTATAGTAAAGATGCTTAATCATTTTTTAAATTTTAGAAATTAGAACTGCTTGCCACAGTATAGGCTTGAAAATTATTTGCTGTAGAAATTAGGAATTCTGTGGAATCCTTGGCTTGCTTGTTATTACTTATTTTTGTGGCTGATTTGATTAATTGGAATTTGTTAATACATCTAATGAAATGGATAACATCGAATATATTCTTGCAAGCAAAGCCATACTAAGATATTATATTGATGACACTGCTTTCTAATACTCGAAACTCCCATGATGTATTTGGGTATATGATGTTATGATTATTATTTTGAACTGAAATTTTTTATTTATTTAAATTGTCATCTATATGATACACTTTGTTTGAGTATAATATACATGTTCACTATTATACAACTCCATGGTAAAGAAAATTCATGGATGAAACATATGAGTATAAATTAATGTGATAAAGTACTTTCACAAAGCATCGAAAAATATGTGACTCATACTCTAAAAGAAAATATAATTCGTATGTACATTCTTGAAAAGTAAACATCTTATATTATTACGCTTACGTAATTAATATATTTTCTTCTTTGCTTGCAATAAATGATTTAACCAACTTGATTTAACTAACTTTTTAGGGAAGGATTATCTTTTCACAATCAAACAATCCACTAATCCCCAAGGACGAAGAACCCTCTGACAAGGTCAAAGTCAATTGTCCGAATTATATTTCTAAGACAACATATCAATCCTAGTTGACGCTGGGATTACCTTCAATTGAAAACACCCGAAGAACTGTGGGAGATTATGACGATGTGGAAACATGAATGATATTTTGCTTGCAGAACTAACTGTCTAGTGGAATGAAATTTGCTCACTTTCCTATTAAAGGATCAACAATTTTGATAAATATATGTTGCGCCTTAAAACACGTCGTACTTTCTGTGGAAAGCAAATCACAGAAGATGATATGATACAATAAAACTCTCTCCACCTTCCTTACTTCAATGCTTATATTGGTTGGCAAATCAGTTGGCAAATCAGTATAGGCTTGATACATCTAAGGAATAAAGGAAAATATTGAATGAAAAGTAAATAATTCTATGCAATTTAAAAAATAAATCATTTTACTCAAAATTGAAAAGTAACTCATTCTACTCAGTTGAAACTCAACAGGATATGAGATTATTTTTCCTAAACTTATTCCTTACAATTTCATCTGTAACTACAAAGGCCGGATCATTCCAATTTATAAAAGGGCGAAGAACTGCCGAATTCTTGATAAAGGGCCAATTTTTTTTAATACCTATATGTTATACCCTCTTTGAAAAGCAAATCACAGAAAATGATCATACTTTCCTTTTATTATTCATGCATAGCGTTTTGATTTTATTGATAGGCTTTAGCTTCTTAACTATTTCATATTTTCAAATCTCTAGCGCATACTTCTTTAACTATTTTTTAAAGGATGATTTTATTAATCAAGTTCTTATTTTTATGAACTATCACTTTTTATAAAATTCAATAAGAAAATAAGGAAAGTGTTTTTCATTCCAGTGTGTGGCCATTATTATTGTATCATCCTGGTGAATTGCCCAAATTTATATTGGGCTTGTACATTTTTTATAATTCTACTTTTGTCCTAATACAAGTTATAGTGAGCAGCCAACAAGTTCCTTGATGATGTGGGTCATATTACAAGTAATTAAAAAGTATGACCAAATTCTTTTAAATAATAATGTCGAACCTGATGGGACAAAGGAAATTCCCGACGCTAACTTTATTAAGGGAACAATGGAAAGAGTCCAAAAGAAAAGTGGACATGACGTGTTAATCCCTACCAACGTGAAAATAATGAATGCACCACGTTGTACGGGCTGTGGGACCCATGGTAATGGTCACCATTACCATGCAAGCACAAAGTATCAATTAATTATAAGATGCATGGGGAATCTAAAGAACGTGAAACCCATTATATGGAAGACAAACCATCGTAAAGATGTTAACCTCGCGATTGTAGATTTCAATGGCAACAAGGACTTTGCCCAACCAATAGGTATTCGTGATTTTAACTACCTTAATTTATCATTTTCTCATTTTTCAAGAATGTTGTTAAGGCATAGTGCCTCATTTTATTTGAACAATTTTACTTTGGGTCTTAAAGTTATTTAGACCGATGATTTCTTAATCGGATTAAGACTTTTTTGTGACGTTGGCTTATTAATTTGAATTTTATTCTAAAAGTGATAAATTTATTTCAATATATTGTGCAACAATATTCCTTTTTAATTTTTAACTATATTTGTGCCAACATTATCATTTGAAAGATCATAATGAGAATGAAATTTAATTACCTCTAGTGAATGTGGAAGAAACACATCTTAGAGAAATTAATGAGTCAATCTAGTGAATTGTATCTCACTATTATTTGGATTGTCGAATCATATATTGTCGCCAATGATGAACTATGAGACACTGATTAATATAGGCTTTGTCATGACAATCTTGGACATTCAAGTTGTGACATGATGATCCATATTTTGAAGAACTAATACGAACATCTATTTTCTGAGTGAAGCATAAAATGAGATAAAAAATAGATATAATGCACAATATCGGTCATGTTGTTGTTTTTCTGCAACCTCTGTTTTCTGAAGTACCAAAAATACTATTTACATTGCACTCTACCTCATTATAAATCTCAAAGGAACATCACTCATTTTACAAAGCCTGCTCTTTAGCAAAAGTAACAATGAGACCTACTTATGCTAAAGATTCAACACAAAATATTTCATTCACACGAAGAATACAAGATGATATTTGTGGAAAAATTCATCTAGAATGCGGACCATGCAAGTATTTTATGATTTTGGTTGATTTTTCGATATATGGTCACATTTCGTTCTACTGTCCACAATTAATTCTGCATTGCAAACTCTTAGCACATATTATATGCTTAAGGGCTCACCACTCTTATCATCATCAAAAACATTTGATGATTATTGCATATCTATTGGGATCAATGTGAAACATCCTGCACCCCTTGTGCTACACAAATGGTCTCGCAGAGGCCACCATCAAAAGAAAATAAATGGTGGCTAGGGCACTGTTTATGCGCATCAACATGCCTATCTATGTATGGGGTTATGCAATATTACACACAACTTTACATATTCGTTTCAAACCCACTATTGACCAATCATTGTGCGTACCAGTTGGTAACTAGATTTAAGCCCGATATTTCATATTTATGCATATTTGATTGTGCAATATACGTGCCTATTGTGCCCCACAGCGTACTAAGATGGGTTCTCAGAGACGATCAAGTATATTTGTTGGATATGAATCCCTAATAATTATCCGCTATTCATAACTCTTGACAGACGACCTAATTACTGCTAAATTTGTGGATTGTCACTTTAATGAGATAGTCTTCCCGTCGTTAGTGGAAGATAAGAAAAATAATTTTCTATGGGAACGACTGGAAGTATAATGGTATATTCCCACTTTGTCTCATTTTGATCCCCAAACTTCACAATGTGAAAGTTTAGTAAAAGAATAGTTGATATTCATACCGTAGCAAATTTGATGTCGGATACGTTTACTGATATTGTTAAAGTGACTAGGTCTCATATATCAGCTGCAAATGTCTGCAAAGTTATAAGTCCCCAATAAGGGGAACAACGCCACAGAAAAGGTGTTGCTACCACACTTGGTGGAAGTAGGGTTGAGGCCTTGACTCTCAAAAGAAAATGGGGGAAGCCACCTGGTTCGATTGACACCTCCCAAAGGAAGAAAATGTAGATGTGACACAATTCAATTTATTGATCATCAATGTCGAGAATACATCTGATGAGATTATCTCTGATTATAGTTATGTCCATGAATCATTATTGGAGGACGCTCCGAAGTTTGATATGATTTCAGAGATAAAGAAACCTCAATATATTATTAGAGTGCATATGAGTCGATGGCTATACATTGCACATAGACGATGATGTATTTTATTATACTGTTGCTCAAGGAATTATAGAGCACGATGATATCGAACCATGCTCAATTGTATAATGTCAACAAAGAGCATATCGGCCTAAACTGAAATAAACAATCCAGGAAGAACTTGATTATATAACAAAGACACATGTATTTGGTTTGGTAGTGCTAGTTTGGCCAAGTGTAAAACCTGTAGGACATAAACGAGTCTTTGTCAGAAAGCGTAATGAGAAATATAAAGTCCTGATATGTTTCTCACTACGCCCTGGGTTGACAAAATTGACGTTATAATGTTTCGCTACTTAGTTAGCCTAATAGTTTCCAAAGAACTGGAAATGCAGCAAATGAAAGTGGTTACTGCATATCTCTATGGGGATCTTAATTTAGAGATATATATGGAAATGCTTTATGGTCTTTCCATTACCCTAATCACGTGAATCTAAACCACGTACTGTGTTTTCAATAAACTTGAAATGCTCACTTTAGATGGAAACAATATGGACGGATGTGGTATACCCGTCTAAGTGACTACTTGATTGAGAAATATTTCAAAAATGACAAAAAGTGCCCCTGCGTTTTATAAAGAAGCAAATTTTGGATTTACAGTTTATGTTGATGGATAAACATAATAGGTACTCTTAATGAAATAAGAGAAACCACAAAAAATAGGCACTCTTGACGAAATAAGAGAACCATGAGCTATTTGCAATCCGAAATTGAGATATAGAATTTTGGGAAAACTCAGTTTGTCTAGGCTTTGTACTAGAACTTGAGCTTGTGGAATAATTATCCACCAATCTGCATATGTCCAAAATATGTTCAGACGATTTAACATGGACAAGATGTATTTGGTTAACACTTCCATTATCGATCGAAATATGGATTTAAAGAAAGATTCATTTCGTCTAATGAAAGATGACGAAGAGCTATTGAGATCTGAAATTCCCTATAAAAGTTCAGTATGCGCATCATTGTACTAAGCTCAATGCACTCGATTGATTATTACTTTCTCAATGAACTTGTTATCTAGATTTTGTTCAGGACCAAACGCAGTATCATCGGGATGGTGTCATTGATACACTCTGATACCTAAAAAGAAACATTTGAATGAGCTTGCTATGTCATTATTGAAAATTCTAAAGGAACCATTGATGCAATTGTGACCCCTAAAGAAATCTTAAAAGGGACAACATATGAAGTTGTAACATTTAAGAAATGTTGAAGCTACCCCTTACACCTATAGACTAAATAATGTGTTAGTTGGTTTTGTTTATGTTGGTTATATTTGAAATCCACATAAAGGTCATTCCCAAAATGGTTTAGGTATTTACCATGGGAACCAACAAGTTTTACTCAAGTACAAGTAACTTAAGTAAGCTTTAAAAAATTATGTTTGATTTGTTTACATAATTATTGTCAAGAACAATTCTTGAGAAGTCAGTGACAAGAATTGAGATTTGTAACTCACTTGATAAACATACTTATCAAGTGAGAGGTGTACACTTCAGGGGGAGTCTCGACATAGGTGCGTTTTAATTCTTTTCCCTTCGACCAAGATTTATTTTCCCACTTAGCTTTTGTTATTTGGCAAGGGCATTAGCGAGACAACATTCATGCACCATCTACCATCTTGATTTGGCACAAGGGGGAGTGTTGAAGGAAAATACATTTATGTGTCTTTATTAAGAAGTAACTGATGAAGGGGTAGTTTAGGTAATTCCTGATATTATGTGTAACCCTAGATTATATCCTATATAAAAGGATCTCTGATGTATTAACCGTACGAAAAGAATAGTGAAAACCTTCTGGCTTGGTATGCCCCCAGATGTAGTCATTCCTTACGAACTGGATCACCAAATCTGCGTCCTTTATTTCTGCATATCCTACAACACAATCTTAATTATTTAAACAAAAATCAATAAAATGTATTCCATTTTCAAATCCATTCTATCTTAGTGAACAAGTTTAGCATCTCTATAAAAAGCACCCACAATCAAACCAAATACATATCACATAAAAATAATTAATTAGAAAATCAACAATGGCAGATGTAGTGAAGCTACTGTTGGGGAATTAATTGCCCGGATCTATTCGGCATGAATATTTAAATACAAATTTAATTCTTGATAATTATTAATAACATGAATTAACCCATATTAATTCAAATAATAATTCAACAACAAATCATGCATATAAACAGCTCACGTAAATCCTACGCATGCGGAATTACTACGAGTTTACGTGAACTTACCTCTTGGAATGTCAATGGTCTTGTATATGAAAACACACTAAAAGTCCTTCCCAAGTATTCCCTAGTCCTTGCTCGACAATCCGGTGGAAGGATACTCGCGAACAATTAACAAAAGGAAAAATAAACTTTGTTGCACCACTTTTGTGGATTTACTAATTTTCCAGCACATGGAATTGTACTTGAGAATGAAATAATCATCCCCTATTTATAGATGGGGTGGTGGGCGATTTTTAGGGAAGAAAAACAATGTGGGAAAATCTTTTCTTGATCTCCAAGAAATCTTGAATATATCTCCTATATTTTTTTCCCCATAATTAAAATATTCCACAAAAATCTCACCTCATCATATTATGGAATTTTTGAAATTTAGGGATCAAGATTCCAAGATTTGGATCTTCTTGAATTTATGAGATATTCTTGTATTTCAAGAAATACATATCCTCCATAATATATTTTCAAGAAAATCAAGAAAATCTTTCTTGCCCTTTATATTTCAAAATTTTTGAAACACCCATTATGAATAACCAAGTGGGAGATTTCTTGAATTTAATGAGATAATCTTGTATTCCAATAATACATATCTTCATTCCATAACAAAATTCAAAGAAAATCTTTCTCCCCTTTTATCCATAAATTTCGAAAAAAAACAAGGAAAAATAGGCAATAAATTTATTTTGTTTTTAAACACCTTTTTCAGTTATTGGACTTTATCTTGGGCAACTTGGGGGGCCTTTAGGAGAATTTAGATTGGACCTTCCAATGGACCTTGAATTATCAATATTGAGCCACAATATTATTCAAGCCCATAAATATTAATTAATCCCACTACATAATTAATATTGCACTATCCATCTTAACCCATATTATAGTTAATATGGCTCCCGGTTATTATTTCCCGTGTTTAAGATTATCTAGTCCATTAATTAATTCAAGCCACTGAAATAGCTTTCCATTAATTAATATCTTTTATCCTTGGTAAAGGAACGATTCAACATTATTATCCATACCGGAAACTAGTTCCACTTGCAAGATTTGGTATGATAAAACTTATGAACCTCCCAAGGGAGCAAATCGAACAAGCGTACTTGCACACGATTCTCCGTATTAAATCTTAGCAATCACATATGACCAATAATACTGCCCAAGATATAGGGTATTGAATATCACTGATTCTCTTCCCATAATAAGTCAAAGCAACATTTACTAACCACACGCAATCCTATTTAAGGGACGAAGATTAAGAAATAACTAACCACTGAGGTCTAATTCTTCCTAGTTCAGTTCTGAAGAATTTATCCTCCTGTAGGTCATCTTCAATGCATCAGTCATGCACCAGTGTAATCTCTTGGTCAAGACAAACCAATCTGAGCCTTACACTACAACTCTATATCTCCTCTCTTAACGATGTATCGTATAAGATGGTATTTCCTTTCAATGTGTTTGCTGGCCTTGTGGGCTCTTGGTTCCCTTGAATTTGCAACTGCTCCGGCATTGTCACAATAAACAGTGATTTTGCTGGGCAAATTCGGAACCACATCCAAGTCCACTAGGAAGTTCTTGAGCCAAACCGCTTCTTTCGCTGCCTCGCAAGCAGCTACATATTCGGCTTCCATGGTAGAATCTGCGACGCATTTCTGCTTAACGCTTCTCCACTTCATGGCTACTCCCCCCATGCAAAACACACTACCGGAGGTAGATTTTCTGGAATCTAAGTCTGATTGGAAATCCGAGTCCGTGTAGTCGATGGGGATTAGACTATCTGACTGATAAACCAACATTCTATCTCGAGTTCTTTTCAGATACTTCAGAATATTTTTAACTGCCGTCCAATGTTCCTTCCCCGGGTTACTCTGATATCTTGCCACCATGCTAACGGCAAAGTAGATATCCGGTCTTGTACACAACATTACATACATAAGGCTTCCGACAGCCGAAGCATAAGGAATGCCTCTCATGTCATCTATCTCATTTTGTGTCTTAGGGCACATTTTCTTGGATAGATGGATTCCATGCCTGAAAGGTACGAAGCCTTTCTTGGAATCCTACATGCTGAAACGTTTCAAGACAGTGTCTATGTATGAAGCTTGCGATAAGCCTATCATCCTTTTCTTTCGATCTCGAGTGATCTTGATCCCAAGGATGTGCCCGACTTCCCCTAAGTCCTTCATATCAAACTGTTTTGAAAGCCATGCCTTTACGTCTGATAACACCTTTACATCATTCCCGATGAGCAGAATGTCATATATGTATAGTACTAAGAATACCAATGCAGTTCCGACACGCTTTTTATACACACAACTCTCGAACTCGTTTTGATCAAACCCGTAAGACTTTATAACATGATCAAAACATTGGTTCCAAGTTCTGGATGCCTGTTTGAGTCCATAATTGGACTTCATGAGCTTACAAACTAGGTGTTCTTGGCCCTTTTCAATGAAGCCTTGAGGTTGTTGCATATAGATTTCCTCATCAAGACTTCCGTTAAGGAAAGCTGTCTTGACATCCATTTGCCAGATTTCAAAATCGAGATGCGCAGCAATCGACAAGAGAATCCGGATGGACTTGAGCATTGCTACAGGTGAGAAGGTTTCCTCATAATCGATCCCTTCTTTCTGAGTATAACCTTTCGCCACAAGCCTTGCCTTGAAGGTTTCCACCTTCCCGTCCGGTCCCCTCTTTCTCTTGTATACCCACTTGCAACCACTTGCAACCAATGAGTTTGACCCCATTAAGTGGTTCGACTAGCTCCCACACTCTGTTATGATCCATAGACCCCATTTCTGCTTTCATTGCCTTTTGCCAAGAAATCACATCCTTATCTTGGATTGCCTCATCGTATGTCCATGGGTCTGATTCATCTTGTCCGGGAATCAAGTCCGAGAACTCTCCTATCCCCATGAATCTCTCGAGCTATCTCACAACTCTCCCACTACGACGAGGCTCCGGTTGTGAAAGTGTGTCTTTTGGTATATCATCTTGTACAGTTGGCAATGAAGTTAGCCCCTTAGCTCACTTAAGGTAATCTCACTTCTGGGTCTTCTTTCGTTCATATAGTCTTCCTCCAAAAATCTAAAGTGGGTGCTTATGACCACCTTTTGATCTTTGGGACCATAAAACATACACCCTTTTGTTCCCTCGGGGTATCCTATAAACAACCTTAATTCTGATCGAGGATCCAATTCTCATGTGTCTCATACTAGGCTTGCGCCCGGTCCACAATTCTTTGGGAGTTTTGGGAACCGACTTGGATGGCACCAAGTTCAGAATGTAAGCCGCTATTTCCAAGGCATAACCCCAGAACGACTTGGGAAGATCCGCATAACACATCATTGATCTAACCATTTCCAAAAGAGTTCTGTTTCTTCGCTCTGCAACCCCGTTTTGTTGAGGGGTTCCGGGTGCAGTCAGCTGGGATGTAATCCCTTCATCCGACAAGTAGTTCAAAAACTCATCGCTGAGGTACTCGCCTCCAAGATCGGATCGTAGAGACTTGATACGTTTTTCCCTATGATTCTCTGGTTGAGCCTTAAATTCTTTGAATTTCTCAAAGGTCTCAGATTTATGCTTCATAAGGAAAATATAACCGTACCTCGAGTAGTCATCAATAAAAGTGATGAAATACTCGTAACCTCCTCTTGCCATGGTTGACATTGGACCACATACGTCTGTGTGAACGATTTCTAACACTTCTTTGGCTCTATTCCCCTTGGCTCCGAATGCCCTCTTGGTCATTTTACCCTCCAAACATGATTCGCAGGTTGGAATCGGTTCAACTTGGAGAGACTCTAGTGAACCGTCTTTCACCAACCTTTGGATCCTCTTTGGATTAATATGTCCCAATCTTAGATGCCATAGAAGTGTTTCGTTCACGTCTGATGAATGTTTTCTTTTACCGGAAACAGTTGATGTGTTATAGGATGCATTTCGTGAGTGGTGTGCATAGTTAATTGTATAGAGATTACTTGACAGTGTTCCATGACAGATAAATTTATCATAAAGAGAAATGGTAACAACTTTATCAAAAGTAACCGAATATCCATCAAGATAAAGTTTAGAAACTGAAATCAAGTTCTTTCTAAAATTCGAAACGTAAAGTACATCTCTTAAAATTAAAACTCTGTCTTCAAAAGACAGGTGCACTTCTTCCACTGCTTCAGCTGCCACTCTCGTGGCATCGCCCAATGTGATGAGGATCTCACTCCCACTAAGTTGTCGAGTCCGCTTGAACCCCTATAAAGTGAAACATACATGATCAGTGGATCCCGTATCCACCACCCATAAATGGGAGGCATACGCCGCTAAGCAAGTTTCAACAACTAGTGCGTGAGAATTACCTTTCTTTCCATTCCTTTTGGGATTGGAACAGGCTGACCTCCAATGTCATCTCTCACCGCACTTGAAGCACCTCCCCTAGTCGGGGCTTGCTCACCCTCCACCTCCCTTGACCTTTTTTCTTTGCCTTTTGGCAACACTTGAGTTCACTTGCTTGTGGCTCTTGTCCTTTTTCTTGTTCTTACCACCCCTGGTCTAGAAGAAGAAGGTCCATTTGCCACCAAGACTTGGCTCTTCGCCTCTAATATCGCCTCTGCCGAGACCAAAGCTTGCAATAGATCAGGCATCGAGAACTTCTGATTATTCATCTGATAGTTCAACCTGAACTGTTCAAAACTTTTCGGCAGAGAATGAAGCACAAAATCGATTTGGGTCTCGATGTCGTATTCGGCGCCAAGTACCTCAAGTTTGTTAAGGTGAGCCATCATCCGGAGAACGTGCTTTCCTTACGGGCGTTCCTCCACCATTTTCATAGAGAGCAAGTCCCCTCATGGTGATCCGATGAGCCACTTCGGTTCGATGTTGAAACATCGCTTTAAGACTAGTCATGATGTCTCCGCAATGGTCTCAACGCTCGTGTTGGTGTTGCAACACATCCGACATTGAAGCCAAGATGGTACACTTTGCCATTTCGTTGAACGCCTCCCAACAAGATACTCTTTTCTTAATCGATTTACTTGACTCGTCATTTGGCTTTTCTGGTTTAGGTGTAGTGAGAACCCAGTTATGACTTTGTTCAGTGAGGACAATAGTAAGTTTACGACTCCAATCAATAAAGTTTTCACCAGTAAGCAAATTGTCTTTAAGTATATTGAACAGTGGATTAAAAGGTTGCGACATGATGAACCGAAATAAATAATAATATGCATAAGCATAAGTATATCACAAGATTCGATCACATGCTTCATATTAAAATCTCCAAAAATATGAACATGCATCAGCCAACATCTCGAAACAGTTTAAATAAGCCACGTGGGGTGGGTCATTATTTAAACACATTCAAGCAGGTTACAAACAAGAACGATTTATAAACCTTTAATATCCAGATTAATAGTTGGCTCCCCTTGACCAATATAAAATTGACAGGACTTCGGGAAGTATATGCATATCAATTTTATACCTAAGTAATAACCATGATTAAATACTGAAATTATTATTTCGCTTTGAACGAGCCTCGTGGGGGTCATCGCCGCCACTAGTAATAATCCACAATCATCCGTTAGGAATTTATTCATGTGAAAGCTATCTTTTGACCGTCCCGTGGGGGGAATTTCTCCAAAAGAATTCACAAATAAATAAATCATGGAGGTCAATAATTAATCCAATTTAATTATCCGGAATAAAATTGTCAATTAATTGTTTAAAAACACTTAGTAATTTTCGAAAGTGAGATTTTTCAAAACATTTTCTCATGCATCTCAAATTTAAACACAATTTAAATAAGCATAAACAATGCATAAACATCAAGACAAGAATTAAACATATTGGGAACATTTATCCAATTGTCATGGTTAATTTTGTCATGTCTTGATCTTGAGAAATCGTCTTCATAGCCTTCATCGTTCGTCTCGAAAAGCTCCCACTTGACCGTTTCAAAAAATGCCTTGTCAAGCCACGTCATCGACCAGCTCGCGGGTTGGAGTGCCCGTCTAGCACTCCCCGGCCGTGTCGAATGGCGCCCAGATCGCTCATGACGACTTCGCTTGCATCTACGCCTTTCGGCAACAGAAGTTCTCATCGCCTTTGTCCAGGCACCATGCCGCCCATCCGTGTCACCCGCCGCGCCACAAGACGACCACCGATTGTTGGGATTATAATGAAAAAGTATGCTTTTACTTTGTATAATCGAAACCTAATTTTCGTTTACTTATTTATGAAATAAATTGTTTATCAATGATGCTTTAAATATGATTAAATGTTATATATATTTAATGCATAATTGTTCAATAATTAAATGACGTGTTACATCAGAGTTAATTTAGTGATACCGATCACGTAAGATTAAATTAACAAATCCCTTGTAACTAAAAAGTATGCCATTCACGACCTAGATGGAAATGAACAACCATCGCGAAAGGTTGAGGTGTAAGGCTCGATTGGTTTGTCTTGACCAAGAGATTACACTAGTGCATGACCGATCTTATTGAATAGGACCTCTGGGAGGATAAATTCTTCGAATCAAACAAGGAAGAATTAGACCTCGGTGGTTCGTTGTTTCTTAACCTTCGTCCCCTTAAATAGGATCACGGGGATCGGAACTATTGCTTTGACTTATCATGGGTAGCGAATCGAGAGAGATTCAATACTTTTTATCTTGGGCAATATTATTGGTCACATGTGATTGCTAAGATTTAATACTTAAGAATCGTGTGCAAGCACGCTTGCTTGATTTGCCCCCCGAGGAGGTTCATAAATTTTATCATACCAAATCTTGCAAGTGGAATTAGTTTCCCAGATGGATAATAATGTTGAACCGTTCTCGACCAAGGACAAAAAGATATTAATTAACGGAAAGCTATTTCAATGGCTTGAATTAATTAATGGGCTAGATAATCTTAAACACGGAAATAATGACCGGAGCCATATTGACCGTAATATGGGTTAAGATGGATAGTGCAATATTAATTATGTAGTGGGATTAATTAATATTTATGGGCTTGAATTATATTGTGGCTCAATATTAGATATTCAAGATCCATTAGAAGGTCCAATCTTAATTCTCCTAAAGGCCCCCTGAGTAGCCCAACAAATAGTCCAATAACTGAAAAGGTGATTAAAATAAAATAAATATTGTTGCTTAATATTCCTCTAAATTTTAGAAAATTATGGATAAAAGAGGGAGAAAGATTTTCTTTGAATTTTGTTATGGAATGAAGATATGTATTCTTGGAATACAAGATTATCTCATTAAATTCAAGAAATCTCCCACTTGGTTATTCATAGTGAGATTTTTCGAAATTTTGGAAAATAGAGGGCAAGAAAGATTTTCTTGATTTTCTTGAAAAGATATTATGGAAGATATGTATTTCTTGAAATACAAGAATATCTCATAAATTCAAGAAGATCCAAATCTTGGATTCTTGCACTATATTTTCGAAAATAATCCATATATGAGAAGGTGGGATTTTTGTGAAATATTTTAATTATGGGAAAGAGAATATATGAGATATATTCAAGATTTCTTGGTGACCAAGAAAAGTCTTATCCCACATTGAAAAATAACACAAATTTCGTCCACCCTCTCTCCTATAAATAGGGGATGATTAGTTCATTCCCAAGTACAATTCCATGTGCTGGAAATATTAGCAAATCCACATAAGTGGTGCAACAAAGTTTATTTTTTCCTTTTGTTAATTGTTCGTGAGTATCCTTCCACTGGATTGTCGTGCAAGGGCTAAGGGAATACTTGGGAAGTCCTTTTGGTTAGTCCGTCCGACCAAAGCCACTGCCATCCCGAGAGGTACGTTCACGTAAACCCGTAGATTCCGCATGCGTAGGTTTTACGTGGTTTTTATATGCATGATATGTTGTTGCAATTATTATTTGAATTAATATAGGATTAATTCATGCTAGTAATAATTAATGAATTAAATTTGTATTTAAATATTCACCCCGAATAGATCAGTGCAACTCATTCCCCAACAATCGTATCGAGCCAACGCTTTTGCTCAATTTTTTAAATTGTAATTTAATTCGTGGACATTAAATTTGAAATTAGATAGTAGAACTGTTAGATCTATTTTGCAGGTATCCAATTGTCATGGATTTTAATGTTTTATTTTGCATGCATATAAACTGTGTTTTTTTTTAATTCGATTCGTTCGGTTTGTTTTTACCTCGTGAGAAAATCCACGAGTAGACTAGGATTTGTTTGATTTGATCAATGTAATAGACTAGTCTAGATCTAGGTTTATTTATTTTTGTAAATAAATTGTAACCGGATCGGAAACGAAAAAACGAAGAATTAAAGGACGAAAATCCGTAACCAGGCGTGGCGGCGCGGGCGCGCTAAGCCGCACGTTGGGCGTAGGGCGGCCGGGCGGCCGAAGCAGCGGCGCGAGATAAAAGGCAAGACGGGCGGTCGCGATCTAGGCCGAACGGACGGGCAGACCCGCGGGCGCGAAGCGAGACGCGAGACGCGGCGCTGGCGAAAGCGAAGGCGTCTTGTGATCTTGAAAGTCGCCGCCGAGATCTCTGGCGCTTTGTCGACAAATGAGGCGTCTTGAGGCATCAAGGGCAACAGGCTTCGCCGCGGTGCCGAGCGTCTAGGTCTTTAGGCCAAGCGGCGGCAGGATCTTGATCCCGTCCCGTCATTGCCGCTTGGCGGAGAGGTTCGAGACGAAGTATTTTTTCGAGACGAACGAGTGGGAGAAATTCGAGACGTGTTTCTTCAAGATCAAGCCAAGAAAAATCAAACCATGACAATTGGATAATTTGTGCCCAATATGTTTATTTTTCTGTTTTACTTGATTTATTTGTGATATCTTATGCTTTATTTAATTTGTTTAAATGTGTTTGCATGAGGGTTGCCAAATGGAAAAATCTCAACTTCAAAATTACTAAGTATGTTTAAATAATTAATTGACAATTTTATTCCGGATAATAAAATTGAATTAATTTTGACCTCCATGATTTATTTATTTGTGAATTCTTTTGGAGAAATTTCCCTAACGGGACGGTCAAAAGATAGGTTTCACATGAATGAATTCCTAATGGATGATTGTGGGTTATTACTAGTGGCGACGATGACCTTCCCAACGAGGCTCGATCAAAGCGAAATAGTAATCTTGTATTTAATCATGGTTATTACTTAGGTATAAAATTGATATGCATATACTTCTCCGAAGTCCCTGTCAATTTTATATTGGTCAAGTGGGAGCCAACTATTAATCTGGATATTAAGGGTTTGTAACTGTTCTTGTTTGTAACCCGCTTGAATGTGTTTAAATAATGACCCACCCAACGTGGCTTATTTAAACTGTTTTGAGATGTTGGCTGATGCATGTTCATAATTTTTTTGAGATTTTAAATATGATGGCATGTGATCAAACCTTGTGATATATTTATGCTTATGCATATTATTGTTTATTTCAGTTCATCATGTCACAACCTTTTAATCCACTGTTCAATATACTGAAAGACAATTTGCTCACTGGAAAAAATTTTGTTGATTGGAATCGAAAACTCACTATTGTCCTCATCGCACAAAGCCATAACTGGGTTCTCGACCACACCTAAACCGGATAAACCATCGATGAGTCCACTAAAACGGTTAAGAAAAAGAATATCTTTGATCGAGCGGTCTAACTAAATGGCTAAGTGTACCATCTTGGCTTTATGTCGATGTGTTGCAACACCAACACCGAGCGTTGAGACCGCCGCGAAAATCATGACTAGTCTTAAAGCGATGTTTCAACATCAGAACCGTGTGGCTCGTCAGATCACCATGAGAGACTTGCTCTCTATGAAAATGGTGGAGGAACGCCCGTAAGGGAGCACGTTCTCCGGATGATGGCTCACCTTAATAAACTTGAGGTACTTGGCGCCAATACGATATCGAGACCCAAATCGATTTTGTGCTCCATTCTTCTGCCGAAAAGCTTTGAACAATTCAGGTTGAACTACCGGATGAATAATCAAAAGTTCTCGATGCCCCGATCAAGGCAAGCTTTAGTCTCGGAGAGGCGATATTAAGGCGAAAAAGCCAAGCCTTGGTGGCAAATCGGACCTTCTTCTTCTTCTAGACCAAGGGTGGTAAGAACAAGAAAAGGAACAAAGGCCACAAGCAAGTGAACTCAAGTGTTGCCAATGGCAAAGATAAGGTGAAGAAGGGTGGTGCGATGAACAAGCCACTAAGGGAAGTGCTTCAACCTGCGGTGAGAAAGGACATTGGAGGTCACTGCTCCGCACCTAAGAGGGATGGAAAGAAAGGTAATTCTCACGCACTAGTTGTTGAAACTTGTTTAGCGGCGTATGCCTCCCATTTTGTGGGTGGTGGATACGAGATCCACTAATCATGTTTGTTTCACATTACAAGGGTTAAAACGGACCCGGCAACTTAGTGGGAGTGAGGTCCTCATCACACTGGGCGATGCTACGAGAGTGGCAGCTGAAGCAGTGGGAGAAGTGCGCCTGTCTTTTGAAGACAGTGCTTTAATTTTTGAGATATTCTTTACGTTCCGGATTTTTAGAAAGAATTCATTTTCAGTTTCTAAACTTTTATGATGGATATTTTGGTTACTTTTTAATAAAGTTGTTACCAATTTTATTTTTGATAAATTTATCTGTCATGGAAGGTTGTTGAATGATCTCTATACAATTAACTGTGCACACCACTCACGAAATGTATCCTATAACACATCAACTGTTTCCGAGAAAAGAAAACGTTCATCAGACGTGAACGAGACACTTCTTTGGCATCCAAGATTAGGTCATATAAATCCAAAGAGGATCCAAAGGTTGGTGAAAGATGGTTCATTGGAGCGTCTCCAAGTTGAATCGATTCCAACCTGCGAATCATGTTTGGAGGGTAATATGACCAAGATGGCATTTGGAGCCAAGGGGAATGGGGCTAAAGAAGTGTTAGAGATCGTTCACATAGATGTACGTAGTTCAATGTTAACCAAAGCAAGAGGAGGTTATGAGTAATTTTATTGATGATTACTCAAGGTACATTTTCCTTATGAAGCATGAATCTGAGACTTTTGAGAAATTCTAAAGAATTTAAGGATCAAGCAGAGAATCATATGGAAAAACGTATCAAGTCTCTACGATCTGATCGTGGAGGCGAATACCTCAGCGATGAGTTTTTGAACTGCTTATCTGATGAAGGGATTGTATCCCAGCTCAATGTACCTGGAACCCCTCACCAAAACGGGGTTGCAGAGCAAAGAAACATAATTCTTTTGGAAATGGTTAGATCAATGATGAGTTATGCGGATCTTCCCGAGTCGTTCTGGGGTCATGCCTTGGAAAACAGCGACTTACATTCTGAACTTGGTGCTATCCAAATCAGTTCCCAGAACCCCAAAGAATTGTGGACCGGGCGCAAGTCTAGTATGAGACACATGAGAACTTTGGGGTGTCCGGCCTACGTGTTGGACAAGAAAACCGGTAAATTGGATCCTCAATCGGAATTAAGGTTGTTTTGTAGGATACCCCGAGGGAACAAAAGGGTGAATGTTCTATAGTTCCGAAGATCAAAAGGTGGACATCCGCACCCACTTTAGATTTTGGAAGAAAACTATAGAACCAAAGAAAACCCAGAAGTGAGATTACCTTAAATGAGCATAGAGGGCAAACCTCAGTGCCGACTGTACTAGATGATATACCAAACGATACGTTTTCACAACCGGAGCCTCGTTATAGTGGGAGGGTTGTTAGACAGCCCGAGAGATTCATGGGAATAGGAGAGTCCTCGGACTTGATTCCCGGAATCAGACCCATGGACATATGACGAGGCACTCCAAGATATGGATGCAGATTCTTGGCAAACAGCAATGAAAGACGATATGGGTTCTATGTTCATAATAGAGTGTGGGAGCTAGTCGAACCACTTAATGGGGTCAAACCCATTGGATGCAAGTGGGTATATAAGAGGAAAAGAGGACCGGACGGGAAGGTTGAAACCTTTAAAGCAAGACTAATGGCGAAAGGTTATACTCAGAAAGAAAGGGATCGATTATGAGGAAACTTTTTCGCCCGTTGCCATGCTTAAGTCCATCTGTATTCTCTTATCGATTGCTGCGCATTTCAACTTTGAAGTCTGGCAAATAGATGTCAAGACAGCTTTCCTTAACGGAAGTCTTGATAAAGAGATCTATATGCAACAACCCCATGTTTTCATTGAAACAGGCCAAGAACACCTAGTTTGTAAAGCTCAAGAGGTCCATTTAAGGACTCAAACAGGCATCCAGAGCTTGGAACCAAAGTTTTGATCATGTAATAAAGTCTTATGGGTTTGATCAAAACAAGTTTGAAAGTTGTGTGTATAAAAAGCGTTTTGGAACTACATTGGTATTCTTAGTGCTATACGTAGATGACATTGTGATCATCGGAAACGATGTGAAGGTGTGGTCAGACGTAAGGGCATGGCGTTTCAAAACAGTTTGATATGAAAGACTTAGGGAAAGCCGGACACATCCTTGGGATCAAGATTACTCGAGATCGCAAGAAAAGGATGATCGGGTTATCGCAAGTATTCATACATTGACACTGGTTTTAAAACGATTCAGCATGCAAGATTCCAAGAAAGGATTCGTACCTTTCAGACTTGGAATCCATCTATCCAAGAAAATGTCCCCTAAGACGCAAAAGGAGATAGATGACATGAAAGGCATTCCTTGTGCTTCGGCTGTAGGAAACCTTATGTATGCAATGCTGTGTACGAGACCGGATATATGCTTTGTCGTAGGCATGATAGCAAGATATCAGAGTAACCCAGGGAAAGCGAATTGGACAACAGTTAAAAACATTCTGAAGTATCTGAAAAGAACTCGGGATAGAATGTTGATTTATCAGTCAGATACTCCAATCCCCATCGGCTACATGGACTCAATTTCCAATCGGATTTAGATTCCAGAAATTATCTGCCTCAGTTAGTGTGTTTCCATTTGGGAAGTGTAGCCATCAAATGGACGAGTGTGAAGCAAAAATGCATCACTGACTCAACCATGGAAGTCGGGTAAGTAGCTGCTTGTGAAGCAGTGAAAGAACCGATTGGGCTCTAGATCTTCTTAGTGGACTTGGATGGTGTTTTGAATTTGTCTAGCAATATCTGCTAGGGGCAGTTGCAAATTCAAGAGAACCAAGAGTCCACGAGTCAAACAAACACATTAAAGGAAAGACATCTTATACGAGAAATCGTTAAGAGGGGAGATATAGATGTGGCAAAGATATGGCGTCGAGGACAACCCTATGATCCATTCACAAAGCGCCTCCTCTCAAATACATTCGAGAGACATGTGAGTGGAATGGGTGTCAAGATCGTTGCTAATCTGCTTTGAGTATAAGTGGGAGAAATTATTAGGTTCGTGTAGGTGACATTATATGTCACACATTACTCGAGACGTGTTGTAGTATACTTAAAAATGACTTTGAGTATAAGTGGGAGATTGTTGGGATTATCTTTGAAAAGTATGCTTTTACTTTGTATAATTGAAACCTGAATTTTCGGACTTTATTTATGAAATAAATTGTTTATCATCGATGCTTTAAATATGATTGAATGTTATATATATTTACCTTGCATAATTGTTCAATAATTAAATGCGTGTTACATCAGAGTTAATTTAGTGATACCGATCACGTAAGATTAAATTAACGGTCCCTTGTAACTAAAAGTACGCCATTCACGACCTAGATGGAAATGAACAACCATCGCGAAAGGTTGAGGTGTAAGGCTCGGGATTGGTTTGTCTTGACCAAGAGATTACACTAGTGCATGATCGATGCACCGAATAGGACCTACTGGGAGGATAAATTCTTGAGAATCGAACAAGGAAGAATTAGACCTCGGTGGTTCGTTGTTTCTTAACCTTCGTCCCTTAAATAGGATCACGGATCGGGTAATTATTGCTTTGACTTATAATGGGTAGCGGATCGGAGAGAGATTCAATACTTTTTATCTTGGGCAATATTATTGGTCACATGTGATTGCTAAGATTTAATCTGAAGAATCGTGGTACAAGCACGCTTGCTTGATTTGCCCCCTTGGGAGGTTCATAAGTTTTATCATACCAAATCTTGCAAGTGGAATTAGTTTCCTGTATGGATAATAATGTTGAACCGCTCTCGACCAAGGACAAAAGATATTAATTAACGGAAAAGCTATTTCAAAGGCTTGAATTAATTAATGGGCTAGATAATCTTAAACACGGAAATAATGACCGGGAGCCATATTGATTTGTAATATGGGTTAAGATGGATAGTCAATATTAATTATGTAGTGGGATTAATTAATATTTATGTATTATATTGTGCTCAATATTAGATATTCAAGATCCATTAGAAGGTCCAATCTTAATTCTCCTAAAGGCCCCCCCCGAGTAGCCCAACAAATAGTCCAATAACCAAAGGTGATTAAAATAAAATAAATATTGTTGCTTAATATTCCTCTAAATTTTTAAAAAATTATGGATAAAAAGAGGAGAAAGATTTTCTTTGAATTTTTTTATGGAATGAAGATATGTATTCTTGGAATACAAGATTATCTCATTAAATTCAAGAAATCTCCCACTTGGTTATTCATAGTGAGATTTTCGAAATTTTAGGAAAATAGAGGGCAAGAAAGATTTTCTTGATTTTCTTGAAAAGATATTATGGAAGATATGTATTTCTTGAAATACAAGAATATCTCATAAATTCAAGAAGATCCAAATCTTGGATTCTTGCACTATATTTTCGAAAATAATCCATATATGAGAAGGTGGGATTTTTGTGAAATATTTTAATTATAGGAAAGAGAATATATGGGATATATTCAAGATTTCTTGGTGACCAAGAAAAGTCTTATCCCACATTGAAAAATAACACAAATTTCGTCCACCCTCTCTCCTATAAATAGGGATGATTAGTTCATTCCCAAGTACAATTCCATGTCTTTGGAAATATTAGCAAATCCACATAAGTGGTGCAACAAAGTTTATTTTTTCCTTTTGTTAATTGTTCGCGAGTATCCTTCCACCTGATTGTCGAGCAAGGGCTAAGGAATACTTGGGAAGTCCTTTTGGTTAGTCCGTCCGACCAAAGCCAACGCCATCCCGAGAGGTGCGCTCACGTAAACCCGTAGATTCCGCATCGTAGGTTTTACGTGGTTTTTTATATGCATGATATGTTGTTGCAATTATTATTTGAATTAATATAGGATTAATTCATGCTAGTAATAATTAATGAATTAAATTTGTATTTAAATATTCACCCGAATAGATCTGTGGTAACTCATTCCCCAACACCGGCGCATTGCCCCCCAGCGGCCAGCCTGCCGCCTCCGGATCCCAAGGCGCCCCGCCCCTCCTCTCGCCCCTTCACGCCCGCGGCGAGCCAAGAATTGCCCCACAAGATGCCTCCTTTGGCACGTTTAAGGACGACGCCGCTTACGCCCGATTTTTGATCCGTTTTTAATTCTTCGTCTCCGCCTCCGTTTCCGATCCGGTTACAATTTATTTACAAAAATAAATAAACCTAGATCTAGACTAGTCTATTACATTGATCAAATCAAACAAATACTAATCTACTCGTGCATTTTCTCACGAGGCAAAACGAATCCGAACGAATCGAATTAAAAAACCACAATTTATATGCATGCATAAATTAAACACATTAAATTCCATGACAATTGGATATCTGCAAAAAAGATCTAGCAATTCTACTATCCAATTTCAAATTTAATGACAGCGAATTAAATTACAATTTAAAATTCAGAGCCCGAAACCGAGGCTCTGATACCAGTTGTTGGGGAATTAATTGCTCGGATCTATTCGGGATGAATATTTAAATACAAATTTAATCCTTGACAATTATTAATAACATGAATTAACCCCTATTAATTCAAATAATAATTCAACAACAAATCATGCATATAAACAGCTCACGTAAATCCTACGCATGCGGAATTACTACGAGCTTACCTCTTGGAATGACAATGGTCTTGTATATGAAAACACACCAAAAGTCCTTCCCAAGTATTCCCTAGTCCTTGCTCGACAATCCGGTGGAAGGATACTCGCGAACAATTAACAAAAGGAAAAATAAACTTTGTTGCACCACTTTTGTGGATTTACTAATTTTTCCAGCACATGGAATTGTACTTGGGAATGAAAGAATCATCCCCTATTTATAGATGGGGTGGTGGGCGATTTTTAGGGAAGAAAAACAATGTGGAAAAATCTTTTCTTGATCTCCAGAAATCTTGAATATATCTCCTATATTCTTTTTTCCATAATTAAAATATTCCACAAAAATCCCACCTCATCATATTATGGAATTTTTGAAATTTAGGGATCAAGATTCCAAGATTTGGATCTTCTTGAATTTATGAGATATTCTTGTATTTCAAGAAATACATATCCTCCATAATATCTTTTCAAGAAAATCAAGAAAATCTTTCTTGCCCTTTATATTTCAAAATTTTCGAAACACCCATTATGAATAACCAAGTGGGAGATTTCTTGAATTTAATGAGATAATCTTGTATTCCAAGAATACATATCTTCATTCTATAACAAAATTCAAAGAAAATCTTTCTCCCCTTTTATCCATAAATTTTGAAAAAAACAAGGAAAAATAGGCAACAAATTTATTTTATTTTTAAACACATTTTTCAGTTATTGGACTTTATCTTGGGCTACTTGGGGGCCTTTAGGAGAATTAAGATTGGACCTTTCAATGGACCTTGAATTATCAATATTGAGCCACAATATTATTCAAGCCCATAAATATTAATTAATCCCACTACATAATTAATATTGCACTATCCATCTTAACCCATATTATAGTTAATATGGCTCCCGGTTATTATTTCCCGTGTTTAAGATTATCTAGCCCATTAATTAATTCAAGCCACGGAAATAGTTTTCCATTAATTAATATCTTTTATCCTTGGTAAAGGAACGGTTCAACATTATTATCCATACCGGAAACTAGTTCCAGTTGCAAGATTTGGTATGATAAAACTTATGAACCTCCCAAGGGGGCAAATCGAACAAGCGTACTTGCACACGATTCTCCGTATTAAATCTTAGCAATCACATGTGACCAATAATACTGCCCAAGATATAGGGTATTGAATCTCACTGATTCTCTTCCCATAATAAGTCAAAGCAATAGTTATTAATCACACGCAATCCTATTTAAGGGACGAAGATTAAGAAATAACTAACCACTGAGGTCTAATTCTTCCTAGTTCAGTTCTGAAGAATTTATCCTCTTGTAGGTCCTCTTCAATGCATCAGTCATGCACCAGTGTAATCTCTTGGTCAAGACAAATCAATCTGAGTCTTACACTACAACCTTTCACGATGGATTGTTCATTTCCATCTAGGTCGTGAATGGTGTACTTTTAGTTACAAGGAACTGTTAATTTAATCTTCTGTGATCTTGGTATCACTAAATTAACTACAATGTAACACGTACTATTTAATGAACAGTTATGCAGTAAATATATGTAACACTCGATCATATTTAGAGCATCGGTGATAAGCAATTTATTTCAGTAAATAAGTCTGAAATTCAGTTAGTCTGATTATACAAAGTAAAAGCATACTTTCCAGTATAATCCCAACAGCTACATGGGGCTTGGTTTAGCCCTATTGTAATTAGGGTTCAAATGGTTTTGAAATTGAAAGGAGTTGAATATGAATACGTGGAAGAAGATCTGAGAAACAAATCCTCTCTTCTTCTGAAAATCAACCAAATTTACAAAAAGGTCCTTGTGCTCGTACACAATGGAAACCCCATTGCTGAGTCCTTAATCGTCATTGAATACATTGATGAAGCATTTTCAGGCCCATCAATTCTTCTGAAAGATCCTTATGAGATATTCAGGACTCGTTTCTGGACAAAATTCCTTGATGACAAGGTCACTCTTTTCTTCCTATTCTTGATTTTCATTTTTCTTCTTATTCTTGGTTTTTTTATATATCTTGTTTGTTTTCATTTTTTTGATTATAACCCTATATAGGGGTACCCATTTTTTGGATTTCACTTTTAGAATGCCAAAACTCATTTTATTATTATATGCGACATATATTGTTGAAAGAATTTTATCTCATTTAAAAAATATGAACTTGTAGAGAGGTAGCGGGAATCGAACATGAATTTGGGCGCGAGCCAAATACTCTAATACCATACAAAAAATTAATCTCATCTAAAAGTTCGAACTTGTAAAGAGGAGTGTAATTAATTATTTTATATTATTCCCTTAACAATAGTTAGTTTCAAATGACATACCCTTATAAATTAAAAATCTAAATAAAAAAATTATTACAAGAGAGAGAAGGCCAAAGAAGAAGCAATTGATCTCTCAAAATTCTGGAAAATGAAATTAATGGCAAGAATTTTTTTGGGGGTGACTGTTGGGATTGTTGGAGCCTGAGTGAGACGGGGATGCAGAGCACGGGAGGCGCTCGACCAAGCATTGAGGTCGAGCACATATGCTCGATCGAGCACCCCCCTTTCCAGCGCCATCAAGGCGCTCGAGCAAGCAGTCTGATCGAGCAGAACCGCTCGACCAAAGCCCCTGGTCGAGCGGTTCTGGAAGCCTGGACGCGGAATTAGGGTTTCGGCCCAACCTCTTGTTTAAATACTTTTGACTCATTGTATTTGCATCTTGTACGAAAATAACACACGAAATAGTAGATCTCCTGGCTTGGTAGTGCCCCCAGACGTAGTCATTCCTGACGAACTGGGTAACCAAATTTGTTGTTCCTTAATGCTTGTTTACATTATTTTCTCCATAATTGCTGCTTAAATCCTAACAACTGGTATCAGAGCATCGGGTTAAAGGGATCTGTTGGGAGCAATTATGATGGCTGAAGGGAAATAGCCTGTTGAGAAGTTTGATGGAACGGATTTTGGATTCTGGAAATTGCAGTTCTAGGATTACCTGTACGGTAAAGATCTATATCAACCGTTGGGTTCACAGCCTGAAGATATGAAGGACGACGAGTGGAAGTTGCTGGATAGGAAGGCGATGAGTGTGGTTCGTCTGTCGTTATCCAGGAACGTCGCCCTACATACTATGAAAGCAAAAACCACAAAGGAGATGCTGAAGATTTTGACTGAGATGTATGAAAAATCGTCTGCAGCAAACAAGGTGCATCTGATGCGGAGGTTATTCAACCTGAGGATGGCAGAGGATACTGTGGTAGTCAATCATCTAAACGAGTTCAATATGAGCATAGCCCAATTGAGCTCGGTTGAGATTGATTTTGATGTTGAGGTTCAAGCCCTAATTTTGTTGTCTTCTTTACCAGAAAGTTGGAGTGGGACGGTAACGACTGTTAGTGCTTCAGCAGGTATAGTAAAACTAAATTTTGATGAGGTTAGAGATTTGATCATGAGCGAAGAAATTTTCGCAGGAAAGAGTTGGTTGTGGCCACAGGATCAGCCTTGAGTGCGGGAAACAAGGGCAGATTTGAATCCAAGGGGAAGCCAAATCGGGGTAGATCGAAGTCAAGGGGCAAAGATAAGCCCAAGAAGGATAAGAGTCAAATTGAGTGTTACAATTGTCATGAACTTGGTCATTACAAGAGGGAGTGCAAGGCACAAGCTAAGGCACAAGGGAATGCACCAAAGAAGAATGACAACTCAGCCAACGTTGCCACTGATGAGGACTCAGATGCATTGATTCTGAGTGTAAGCAGTCCATTGGAGTCGTGGGTGTTAAATTCTGGAGCATCGTTTTATTCGTGCAGCAGTGCTGACGTAATGGAGAAGTACACTTTCGGGAACTTTGGGAAGGTTTATCTAGCTGATGATGAGCCTCTGGAAATCAAAGGGAAGGGGAATGTTCGGATTAAGACACCAAATGGGACTGTGTTACAATTGAAAGATGTGAGACATATTCCTGGTTTGAAGATGAATTTGATCTCAGTTGGGCAGCTTGATGATGAGGGCTGCAAGGTGACTTTTGGGTGTAACATGTGGAAGATATCCAAAGGTGTCATGGTAGTGGCTCGAGGAAATAAAGAGGGAACGTTGTAAATGACAGGCAACACCCGGGATAGCATTGCTCTTGCAAGTGAAAAGGGGAATGCAAATTTGTGGCATTGTTGTCTAGGCCACATGAGTGAAAAGGGGATGAAAGTTATGTGCTCGAAGGGTAAACTGCCAGACCTCAAGACAGTTGACATCAGTTTGTGTGAGGACTGTGTATTCAAAAAATAGAAAATGGTTAGTTTTTCGAAGGGAGGCAGAACTTTGAAGAAGCAGAAGCTGGAGTTAGTCCACAGTGACTTGTGGGGTCCAGCACCAGTGACATCCCTTGGCGGAGCATCATATTACATGACTTTCATTGACTACTCTACGAGGAAGGTATGGGTTTATTTTTTGAAAAATAAGTCTGATGCCTTTAATGCTTTCAGGAAGTGGAAGGCTCTTGTAGAAACTGAGACGGGTCTCAAGCTGAAGTGCTGAGATCTGATAATGGTGGAGAGTACGAGCTCCGAGAGTTCAAAGGATTCTGTGAGGCGAATGGAATCCGAATGGAGAAAACCGTGAGAGGAACCCCACAGCAGAATGGCGTGGCAGAACGTATGAACAGGACCTTATGTGAATGTGCTAGAAGCATGAGATTGAAGTGTGGGCTGCCAAAGATATTTTGGGCAGAGGCAGTTAACACAGCAACGTACTTGATAAACAGAGGACCCTCAACTCCTTTGGAAAATGGCATACCAGAGGAGGCCTGGTCGGGTAAGAGGTAAATCTGTCGTTTCTTCGAGTATTTGGGTGTGTTTCATATGTTCATGTTGATGCTATGAGTAGAAGTAAGTTAGATGCTAAATCTATTAAGTGTACGTTTGTTGGATATGGCGGTGATGAGTTTGGCTATCGATTTTGGGATGAGGAAAACCGAAAGATAATTCGTAGTCGAGATGTCATATTTAATGAGCAGATGTTGTACAAAGACAGATTGAGGATATCCAAAGAAGGTGGTTCTGAGACTCAGGTTGTGGAGTTAGACATTTCAAACTCAGGTGGGAGCAAGGGAGTTCTAGATGATCAGGTGATTGTTGAGGAAGAACCGAGTACACCACCACCAACAATTCTGCTGCAGAGATCCACGAGAGATCGGAGATCACCTGATAGGTATTCACCTTCTCTTCATTATTTATTGTTGACTGATGGTGGTGAACCTGAATGTTATGCAGAGGCCACACATAGTGAACAGGTTGACAAGTGGAAACTTGCAATGGATGATGAGATGAATTCATTGAAGACCAACGGAACTTGGGAACTAGTTGAACTTCCTAAGGTCAAGAAAGCACTGCATAATAAGTGGGTTTACAGAATAAAAGAGGAGGCTGATGGAAGAAAACGATACAAGGCAAGATTGGTTGTGAAGGGGTTTCAACAGAAACATGGTATTGACTATACTGATGTTTTTACTCCAGTAGTGAAGCTAACTACCATTCGGTTAGTTCTGAGTCTGGTGGCTGCAGAAAATTTGGTGTTAGAACAGATGGACGTGAAAACAGTCTTTCTTCATGGTGATTTAGATGAGGACATCTACATGAAGCAACCGGAAGGATACTTGTCTAAGGGGAATAGTGAGCTTGTTTGCAAATTGAAGAAGAGCTTGTATGGTTTGAAACAAGCTTCATTGCAGTGGTACAAGAAGTTTGATGGGTTCATGCACGAGATTGAGATCAAGAGGTGTGAGGCTGACCATTGTTGTTACTTCAAGAGGTATGATGATGGTTATATCATTTTGCTATTATATGTTGATGACATGTTGATAGCAGGCTCTAGTGCTCGGGAGGTGAGCAAATTGAAGGAAAAATTGTCTGAAAGGTTTGCTATGAAGGATCTTGGAGAGGCCAAGCAAATCTTAGGAATGCGAATCGATCGTGATAAGGTGGCAGGAAAGTTGTATCTTTCACAGGCTGAATACATAAAGAAAGTCTTGGAGAGATTTAGTATGGAAGATGCAAACCCAGTTCGGGTCCTGTTGGGAAGTCAGTTCAAGCTATCCAACAAGGACTCACCTAGTAGCGAAGAGGAGCGGACCTACATGCAAAACACTTCGTATGCTTCAGCAATTGGAAGTTTGATGTATGCCATGGTGTGTACAAGACCAGATATTGCACAGGCGGTGGGAGTTGTTAGCTGGTTTATGGACAATCCGGGTAAGCAGCATTGGGAGGCAGTGAAGTGGATCCTAAGGTACTTGAGAGGTACTACTGAACAAGCTTTGTGCTTTGAGGGCAAAAGCGTTGAGTTGGCAGGATATGTTGTTACAGACTTGGCATCAAATGATCTCGACAAAAGGAGGAGTACTACAGGGTATGTGTTTACTTTTGGTGGTACAGCAATCTCTTGGGCTTCTAAGTTGCAAAAGATCGTAGCTCAGTCCACTGCAGAAGCAGAGTACGTTGCAGTCACTGAGGCTAGTAAAGAAATGGTTTGGTTGCAGAATCTGTCATGTGAGTTGGGGAATGAGCAAAAGGATAGTATTATGTATAGTGACAGTCAGAGTGCTATTCACTTGGCAAAGAATTCGGCCTTTCACTCGAGGACGAAGCACATCGAGTTGAGTTATCATTATATTCGTTACCTCATTGAGAACAAGATCTTACAGCTGATGAAGATCCGGGGAAGTGAGAATCCTGCTGACATGTTGACTAAGGTTGTGACCTTAGAGAAGTAGAAGTTATGCATGACTTCAACTGGCCTTGGAAACTGAGCATAAGGCCCGGCACTACTATCAGTGAGAGAGACCATTGAAACGGAGGAGACAAGTTAAAGTTGGAGTCAGTCTCCAGGTGGGAGATTGTTGGGATTGTTGGAGCCTGAGTGAGACGGGGATGCAGAGCACGGGAGGCGCTCGACCAAGCATTGAGGTCGAGCACATATGCTCGATCGAGCACCCCCCTTTCCAGCGCCATCAAGGAGCTCGAGCAAGCAGTCTGATCGAGCAGAACCGCTCGACCAAAGCCCTTGGTCGAGCGGTTCCGGAAGCCTGGACGCGGAATTAGGGCTTCGGCCCAGCCTCTTGTTTAAATACTTTTGACTCATTGTATTTGCCTCTTGTACGAAAATAACACACGAAATAGTAGATCTCCTGGCTTGGTAGTGCCCCTAGACGTAGTCATTCATGACGAACTTGGTAATCAAATTTGTTGTTCCTTAATGCTTGTTTACATTATTTTCTCCCTAATTGATGCTTAAATTGGAGTAGTTGATATAACTACCAGTTTCCTTGCTCATTGGTTCCCAATTCTTGAAGGGTTGAGTGGAATTAAACTGTTGACTGAAGATAAGTTCCCTAATTTATGCAAATGGGTTGACAATTACTCTAATGATGCATTTGTTAAGGAAAATCTGCCTCCTAGAGAGCGTTTGGTCGCCATGTTCAAAGCTGCCTTTGAAACTGGTAGTCTGTATTAGGTCCAAATAGAGTATGGTATTTGGAAAAGTTTTTATTGTGTATCTGCATGAAATTATAGAGATGTATGTGAAATAACGATGATTTAGTATCAAGAATCGTCTTATAATTAATTTTGATCGTGTCTAATTTTAGTCATGTATATTTTTACTTTGATCATTTTGGTGACAATGATGGTCCTTTTGATGTCAATTTTGGTCCTATATGTTTTGTGTTTTTCATTTTCGATTCTTCTAACGTTAATTTTCGTTCAAAAAAGACCAAATTGAAAAAAGTAAAACATAACTTTAAGGGTATGTTTGTTTTGGGATTTAGGTGTGACGGAAGTTATGACTTCGAAATCCTGTGGATTTTAAAGTCTTGGTGAATAGTAAAAAATATGTGTTTGTTTTGAGATTTTGATAGGGTGAAATTTTACTTTTACGACAAATCAATATTTAATAATGATTGATATGATATTATTATATTGTGATGAGAGTGAGGAAAAATAATGATGTAATCAGATTGAATTTTGTGAAAAAATAAAAAAGATATATGTTTTATAGGGGAGGATTTTGAAGTTTAATTTTAAATCTCAAACTATAATGAGACATGGTTTTCAAACTCCTAAGTTCTAAGTCCATCCGGGTGAGTCCCAAAACAAACATACCCTAATATATTAAAAAGAGGCTTGCATATGGAAAATATTTTTGGACGATTCTACCCATTCCTTTTTTTCACTTGTGCAGTTTAGCCCGTCTATAAATAATTAATTAATTATTTTTTCCTTCATTTATTATTATTATTATTATTAACACGTCTTATTAAATCTTCTAATTAAATTTCTTTACTCCTTCAAGTTCCTACGTCTACTCACCTTTTAATTTTAAAGATTTTTATTTTATCTTTAATCTATAATTTGTAATCAATCTATTTTATATTGAAGAGTGGCTCGGTTATTATTTTACTATTTTACCCTTGTCATCTTTTTATTTAGTTCACTGTGGTCCCATTTTGTATATATATATATATATATATATAATATATATATATATTAACAATTGCCTAACTTCTCATCTCCGCAATCATAATTAACCTAATCAATCACTCATCAGTCATCATCAATGTTAAAGAGAACCTTCACCGGCCTTCCATGATACCATCCGTTTCCTTCGCTCTCATGTGCACTCGGGTGTATCGTACACTCATAGTATAATTTAGTCAAAGAAACTATATAAAATAAACGCAGAATTATTTCAAAATGTAAACACGCAAATATATTTCTATACTAATAATTCTTGACTTTTCTCGTATAAATAAATCGCGTTTTTTCAACATAAAAATTTCACACTTTTAAAATCTTACTATGAAAACAAGACTTTGCTGCATCTGGACAGATATAATACCTAATTCCTAGCCTTGGCTTCTCCACTTCCCAAAAAAAGTTGGCTTTTTTATTTTTTTTAACTTTTTTATTCTAATTTTTTTTCTGCGTATTTGTTTTACAGATGATTGCAATAGCAGGAATGATGACAACGACTGATCACAAATCTAATTCTTCTGACTCTGCTTTTGTTCCTGTATTCAGAAATTGTATCATTTCCAAGGCAAGACCATTTGGTTCAATTATTCTGTCGAAAAGTTCGCTTCACTTTGATTAATTTTATTGTAGATGTTAATTTGTCAGTCAGCTTCACTTTGATTTATTTCATTTTAAATGTTAATTTGTTATATTCTCTGTTTTGACAGGATGCATCGATACGTCTGGTTTTAAGTGCAGCCAACGAGAGGGGATGGACGTCCACCGGGACTGGACGAAAAGAAAAGAAAGCAACTCAGACCCTTAGATTCATAATTGCGTTTATTTCCGCAATCATTACAGGTTTGCAGTCATCATCCTTTAAATTCCAATATTTTACAGATGTGGATTTGAATAAATTAAAATATAGCTTACCCAATTATCTCCAAATTCAAATGATTTGTAATGGAGAGAAAATATGGAGGACCGTAATTACTTTTGCTTCTAGGGGACGACTTGACAAGATGCCAATCATTAGACTCTGAGGTATATATATGCTACTCCATTTTACGGTTTCTTTTGTTTATTCAATTGCTTAATATTCTTAATTTTTGGCAATTTGTTTTGTTTTGATTATGAAAAAGTTGAGTCAATCATCATTACGTTAATTGGAATTCTTAATCTGATGTGTGTGTTACAGGTGTGATCACTGCAAGAAACCTTCTCCAGAGGTATTATCTATCTCCGTTTAAGATGAGTTGAACAGTTGACTTTTAAATACGTTTTTTTTACTAAGATTAATGAAAATTTTATTTTTGAAATGATAAATGATGATAAAGGAGGGTATGATCTATCACATCCTCCTTAAAAGTCATCATTTTATCATTTCAAGATAAATACAAAACTCGCCGCAAAAAAACGCAAAGTAAAAAGTTTAACTGCTCAAATCATCTTTATTTTAGGAGTATTTAATTTAAATGTGTTGAGAAGTGTTCTTTAAACTACAAAGCAATGCTTTGGCGTCTAAATATTGGTCTTATGTATGTTTTTTTTTGTATTTGCATATGAGAAAGTTGTTTATGCTCTAACTAGGCCGTCACTTATTTCTTCACTCTTAATTTTTTTTTTCTACTTTTGTGTATTTAATTGGGATAACAGCTGGAAAAAAATAATGTTAGGGTTGAGCTGAAATTTTGAAGTTGGGAAGAAGTCTGCATTTTGGCTGGGAAGACAAGAAGTCGTAATGATGGTACAAAATTCTGCAAAGCTAATTGTTGATGCGATGCTACATCAGAACTTCCCCTTGCGTGGCCACACATTATCATGTTATCATTTGGAATTGCAATTACAGTTGATAGGCTTAATTCCATTATTACGTTATCATGATATTATATTTAATTATCAATTATTCTGCACGGAGAAATGTCCCTGTTGTGGAAGAGAGGAAGGGAGTGTGAAGATAAAGAATACTATTGTCATGAGAAAAGAGATGATTATTAAACAATACAATAACTGTCATAGACTCATGTAGATTTCTCCTATCTTGCTTTTCCTCTTGTTGGTGGGTCATGACTCATGTAGATTTCTCCTATCTTGCTTTTCCTCTTGCTTCTAGCAAACATCATGATTCAGAAAGTATACACTTGTGATCTCTCTCTCGTATTAATTTTTTCATTATTGTTGAAGAAAAAGAATACCCCGGGTGCTTCCAACATTGAAAATTTGACTCAACTACTGTTCTTTGTGTATGAGAGTCAGCTCAGGTCCTCTATCATGTGGACTCCCACATGTAACTATTTTTCATTTTTAGTATATTACTATATTTCACAGTTTTCAATTGTTGTTTGAATATCTATTTGGTTATATAATTATGAAGAGTTTCAACAAGTGAACAATCATCTATGAATTCACCCATCTCGCATTCTCGCTCTAGGGGTAGCAAATGACTTTTTTTTTTCTTATTTTGGTCAGGTTCAGAGTAGGAACTAAAAACTGGTTAATTCAGCTTGAGGTTCATTGATTTTATTTCATTCCTATATAGCATATCTAAACTCCTCTATCCAAACACACCTCAAAATTATATATTTAGTAAGAATTTAAGGGAGGAGGTTATAGTTGGAAACAAATGTTTATTTTCTTCTTTTCAGATTGGGAATTTACATCTTGATACTAATCACATATTCCAAAGCTATTGGAACTTCAGAGACTCAGACGGTCTGGATCAGATTGGAGGATTCAAAGTTGGATGTCCTTAGATTTTAAGCTTTACCAACAAATTTCAAGAATATTATGCACTTTGAGGTTTGCAATTCATTTTGGTGAAAATTTATAATTAATTTAACGATTGACTTTTACGACATTTAGATTTTTTGCCTCAAGGCAGAAGTTGATCCTGGAAATTGGAGTTTACATTTGCATTCCTCGAGAGTTTTTCTTTTCATTCGTTCTTGACATCTTGTTAAAGCTCTAGTTCGAGCCGTCGTTGTTTTCTTTTAACATCATTTGAAATCTATTTTTATAAATTTTGGTTCGTGTAAGGTTCATAGGTGAATCATCATGCACATCTTCTCTGGTATTAGATTTTCTTATTTTATTTAAAATTCGCATTTTAGTAGTTAATTGGGGCTTCTTTTTGCATTTCTTTTTGTGATCATTGTTTAATCAAATGTCTTTTGTTGATTGGAGGTGTGACTCATTACAAGAACGATATAGCATAAGATATCTATCAATATGTAACAATATTGACTTCTGTGTAACGTGTAACGCACGTAGTAAACAACTAGTCAAATTAAAATTTGACAAGACTTGACAATTCTTGATATTAATACAATAAACGATATATATTGTGTTTATCATGTCGAATTGTACACATAGAGTATATACTGTTTTTTTTTTGACAGACACATGGAGTATATACTTTTGATTTGAGGTCATTTAGTACAAAATGATATATTCTAATTAGAGTAGGTGTATTAGTATTAATGTTTAAGGTGGTGTTCTAATTCAAGGGTGCATTTCCTTAAAGATGGGAGTGCTAATAACCTGGGCCTTGGTCTTTTCTTTTTGCAAGATTGGGCTTTTATATTTCTTAGTGGTTAAGCCCGCTATATTTGAGCTTGATTAGTAGCCATTCTGTATTTTATTTTGGCACCCTTTCAGCCCTGTTCACTTTTTCATTTCTTCTTTGATGATATCATCTTAGGGCCCATTTACTTTGGATGATAATATTGAATAATAATTAATTATTTAAGTTTGTCATTCATTTACTTTGTTTGATAAAAAAATAATTAAATTTCGGAGCCTCCAGATATGGCCCAAAAATTGAAATTATATTTGATATTAAATCCCATTAAAAGATGTGTGAAAAGTTATTTTCAATGGGATATGGTTTCAATGTCAATATTAGCCCTAAAACAATTTATAAAACACGACCTTAATTGCCAGATTTGTCGCCGCTGCTATTGAAATCGAAAAAGCAAGCAAAGATGCAAAAGTACGAGTCCATAGAACTGCCTCATCGTCCTCGTCGAATACACCGCTAGTGACAGAAATTGAACTAGGTGTGGTTGTCTGGGTTTGCGCGGAGTTCAAAAGTTTTATTCGGATTTGTTTTACAGAAACTTTGAATTGCTGGTTTTGGTCTCTGATTTCTGGTTATAGATGTCGAGTGACGAAAATGGGTGCAGATTCGACGGTATTTAGTTTAAGCAGCGACGAGTTTGGGTATCCTTTCACAATTTCCCGGTCTATTAAAAATGGAATCAATTCACCGCCGTTTAACTTCAATTCAGATAATGGGATTTTTTGGAGTCGCATTGAATTGGGTTGTTCCCAATTTGTTCAGATGATTCAGTTTAATTTATTAGTGTCTGGTTATGGATTTGCCGGCCATGGATTTTCCGTTCTACAGATTGTTGCCGTCAGAGATGGATTCCAATTTCAAAGATTTATTACTTCCTGCGAGTTTTTTGCTTCATCAACCAGAGAGAAGACGTCATTAGTTTTTTGTTTTTATTGCATTGGTTTTGTTTTCCAAATTCCAAGTCACACTATTGATATTTTTTTTTATATTCATTGAACTATGAGCCTACATTTTCTTTTCAATCAAGCTATCTTCTGCTATTTTGAGGGTAATTGCTTCAGAATTTTCAATTTTGAATGACAAACTTGCAGTTTTGTGGAGAATCGATTACAGTGAATAGAGGGTATTTCAGTAAATTGGTGGATTGAGTATCATCGGTTTCATTCTATCAAGTATATAATTAATAAGATAGAAAAATTCAATCTTCATCCCACCTTATCGTATCAAATGTAATTCTTATTTTGAAGTAAATAGAGCCTTATATATCTTATTGTCACGTTGTACCCCCTTTTGTTTTTTTTCATGATTAGAGCTGCACAAAAAAAATCGTGATCAGCGGTTTGCTTCTTGGCCTATTTCTGTAGAAACCAATTTCAAATTGAATATTGTGATTAAATTTTAAATATGAGAGTAAAATTGCCGTCGGAATCCATTACCAAACTTTGCAATTGTATACTGTGCACATAGTGATATTGAATTTCCACCATTGGATTTGAACTCTGTATTTTGGGGATGACCATGATTACGAATGTCACACTATGTGATCAACTTTATTATAAATTTATGACAGTGGTTACTACCTCCGTTTTGTTTTTGTTTAATTATTTTACGTTTATTGATAAAAGTTTTTAGTGAGCGAGTTATTTATTAAGATATGAAATGATAAAATTCTTTTAAAAAGATAGGATAGATGATGGGTAGAATAATAATCACACACCTTAAAAAATCTTTTTATCATTTCAAATACTAATAAACAACTCGCTCACTAAAATACGGTAAAATAAAATAGACAATATAAAGCCGGACGAACGGAGTATTATTTTATACTCCCTCCGTCCTATTTTTTATTATTCAGTTACTGTAGACACGAAAATTAAGAAAAAATAGGAGATAATAGTATTAAATGGTGTAAAATTAATTTAATTAATTGAGGAAAATAATATTATTAAATGATGTAAAGTGAGTTTGGTGGAGAGAAATAATAGTATTAAATAGTATAGAAAATTGCTTTATTTACTTTTTAAAAAATGACCAAATAAAATTAAGATATTTATTTATAAAAAATGAATAATCAAAATTAGAATAGTGGTAAACGAAGCTCAGCTTACAATGAACACATTATATTTCAAAGGTGAAACACATGCCAAAGAACGTGGGGAGACAGGATAATATATTGAAAGACATTTTCATGTGAAACTGCCGGCCACATTAATAGAGAGTGATGGAACGTGTGTATTATTTATCGAGAGTGATATAACGCTTTTAATAATAAAGCGGCATACGTGTGTAGGATTGATATCTTTGAAGATATTTTTATAAGTGTGTAGGATTGATATCTTTGATGATATTTTTTTTAATCAAATCTTTGATGATTTTTTAGATTATCGTGGATGTCATAATTTTCTATTATTATAATTAATATTTTTTAATAATATAAATCATACATTTTAATTAATTTTAAAAAAAATTCATGTAAAACTTATTCACCCAATACTAATTAACGTTTTCTATTTCAATTCGGTTAGTATTGAAGTCAAACGAGTAAAATATAATGGGTAAATTGTGTCAAATTTCCCTATGATTTGCAAAATTGATTAAGACATGAAACCCCTTGTGGTTTTTTAATATGGGATTATGTCATTTTTCAACAAAAATGGTGGAAAAAACACAAAAAAACGAGTGTGTAATACACTTTTCATTATATCAACAAAAATTGGGGTTTTACACCATATTTATAAAATTACAAAGGGGTTTCACATAATTTTTAAAACACGGGGGGTTTGACGTCGATTTTTCACACCGTGAGGGGGTTTGTCACAATTTACCCAAAATATAATACTAATCCACTCTATCACACGCATTGATCAAGTAACAGGTTAAACAAAAGCAAAATTAAGAAAGAAAATTCAGTTAGAAAACAAGTTAGCCATCACTATAAATTGAGAGCCCTCCAACCAAAACAAAAAAATCATAATTCTTGCATCTATAAAATTTTACTAGTTAAGAATATGTCGGCAACGATGAGGCTACTTGGGGCTTGGCACAGCCCTTTTGTTAAGACAGCCCAAATGGTTCTGAAAATGAACGGAGTTAATAAATATGAATACTTTGAAGAAAATCTGTTCAAGGATGAAAAGTCCCAGCGATAAAGCGACGGTCCCCGTGCTCATACACCACGCCCAAACCATTGTTGGTCATTAAACACTTCGACGATAAAAAACAAGAAAAAGAAAACATTGATGATCAAATTTCTTGGATCAACATTGATGCTATAAAATGTATTTGTTTTAATTTGTTCTTCTTTAATTCATTCTTTTTTCTTTTATATATATAATAGCTAGCCACTAATGTCATAACTGATGATTTAGGGGAAAATGTTTTGAGTCCCTAACTTTTTAGTCATCAACTTTTTGTTTTGGTGCTTTTGAATTTTACATTTTGATTTTTATCTGTAATTTTACACACTTTTGAGATTTTTGTCATTTTAACTTTTGAAATTTTAATTTTCATTCAATAACTTACATTTTTTTACTAATTTTTTATTTTGATTTATTAAGAAAATTAAAGTTTAAAAGTCGATAGGGCCAAAAAGTTAAACGTGTGTAAGTTAGAGAATAAAAATTAAAATTTAAAACTCAATAGGACTAAAAAGTTGAAAATGTATAAAGTACGTGACAAAAATCAAAATTTCAAAGTTAATAGATTCAAAATTAAAAAGTGATATAATTACTGAATGTAAAATATATGTTTCATTTCATTGTGATACACGCTTCGCTTTAATTTGTGGTTTTAAGGATTAGTTGTACCATATTAGTGGGACACAATTAATATTTATCAATAAAAACAATTAATATTCAATAAAAATAATTGAAGTTTATCAACTAATATATTTTAATAAAATAATTAATATTATTTAATAAAATACTTGGCAGTTGGCACAATGCAACTGGTGTAATTTATCTAGTTATTGATATCCGTGGTATTCCCTTGACAGGGCCGCTGCCTATTGAAATTCGTCTGAAACCATGTTGGAAAATATGGTCCTATTTTGCAACTTGCTATATCTATGTTTTCATGGATAAAATAGATGTCAGTTATAATAACTTTTCAGGCCCTCCATCCCAATAGTCATGTTGTTCAGTTGAACCACAATAGGTTTTTAGGATCAAATATTTGATCATTTATATGTACATTTACAAATAATGATCTCGTTCTCCAACAACCAATTGGAAGGATTGTTGGGAGAAGATATGAAGGTTAGTAGTTGTCAATTTGAATAACAATCATCTTTCTGGTGGAATTCCACATGCTTTGGGCTCGTTACCCGAAGCTTTGAAGAATTGTCGACATTTGCAATAGATATCGGAGGCAATCAATTGACAGGAAATATTCCACCATGGTTCGGTGAAGTCTATTCAAATATGACGTATCTTAGCTTACGTCGAAATAGGCTTTATGGTAGTATTCCTCCACAAATATGCAAACTAACTCTGCTTCAAATGTTGGATCTCTCTGGGAATAATATATCTGGAGAAATTCCCAAGTGCTTCAATAATTTTACTTCATTAGTTGACGAGTATACAACAGCTAACCCCATAATTCGCATTCCCATCAATGGCAACGACTACATTGCCTACGATGGAAAAGGCCGTGATTCAGAGTACAAAAATATTTTTGGGACTTCTTAAGCTTATTGATCTTTCAAGCAATGTTATAGGTGGATGCATCCCGAAACGTTTTTTTCAATTTGAGGGGACTGGTTTCTTTAAACTTATCAAAAAATAGTCTGGCAGGAAACATAAATCCGAATATTGGTGAGATGAAGATGTTAGAATGTCTTGATCTATCGCTAAATCAACTCTCGGGTGCGATACCCATTGGCTTGGCGCAACTGTCTTTTTTGAATGTTCTTGATTTGTCAAACAATAATTTGTCGGGCAAGATTCCAACGAGTACTCAACTACAAAGCTTCAATGAATCATCCTTTGTTGAAAATTTTGAACTATGTGGGAAACCTCTCAAGGTGTGCTCAAAGGACGACCTAAGGCCATCCATCACTGTTGTCGAAGAAGATATGGAGGAAGAAAATGACGGACTTTTTGGCCTATGTTTTATGCAAGAAGTTGGTATATCACTGGCTTTTGGGTTCATTATTGGATTTTGGGGAGCAATTTGTTCTTTGTTGATGAAGAAATCTTGGAGAAGTGCATTCTTTAACTTCTTCGAGTCAATTGGAGATTGGTTGTTTGTTACTACAACTCTGTTTCTTAACAAATTCAGATGGAAGTGAACTCAAGGTAACTCACTACTTTTATGTGTTTATCTTCATATTGTTCAATTTCTTGTAATTAATGTCATATGGATATTTTATGAAAAAAATATTCCCTTTATGCATAGGTTGTAAAGTATGATACTATAACATTTGAAAGATGCAAGCTCTTTGAAATTTGTATTACAGTTCATCTTCCAGGTCACGGTATTGTTCATCTTCTCTTACTCTCAGCTATTTAATCTTCTATGTGTTTCTTACTTACACCCACATTATCATTGTTTTTAACTTTATAAGTATAAACGGCTAGCAAAATTGCTTATATATATTTATTAAATGCACACCTCATATTTTCAGATGTAACTATTCTCTGAAGACATGCAAAGTTCGTGAGGCGTCAAATGGATTGAACAAAACAAATCATAGGCAAGATTCAACAGCTTCTAAAATTATGTATTTACATTCTTAAGGGTTCGCAAACGCCACACTATTTATTAGTTTGTTTGGAAAAGTTGAATATTTCTATTAATTTCCAATTTTGCATTGCCAATTAACGGTAAATGAAGGATATTTATATGTGTATGTGGGAAAAAAATCAATTGTATCTTTTCACACCTATAATTCAATTGCAAACGATATTCAGTTATACAAACTTCTAACAATCTAGCCAACTGTAAACATAAGCAGGTAAGTAGTCTAAGTAAACCATTCATGTTGTATTCACTAAACATATTCATTGCAATGCATACGCAAAAATTCATTCCTTAGAAAAGAAGAAACGATGAGCCCATTACGCAACCACGCCATTATATATCATCTACCCAATAAATTACTGCATAACTTACGCAGTATTAGAGCAGGAAAATGTTTGCAAGGTTATAGTCTCCTCTCCAACGTCACCCCATATTGTAGTCGATGAATCATTTTAATAGTCTGATCTGCATTGCCTACTTTATCTGATTATAAAATGTTAGAATTATCTATAGACAAAAACTCATATGAGACGGTCTCATGCATGAGACAAGATACAACCTAGCACAAATCACACTCACCCCTCCCAAAATGCTAAAGCGTCAATGCCCAACTTATGTCTCGTCTCACCATGAGACGGTCTTATGCAAGTGTCTCTCTTGTCCCAAGGGTACGAATTTTTTATTCAGTAAGGGTGGCGAAATTTTAGAATCCCAACGAAGGTGAAATGATAAAATTTTACGATTTTAAAGTATAAAAATAATTTTTTTGAAATATATAGTACAAAAAAATTTCATCCCATAGGGGGCGATCGCCCCGGTGCCCCCCTAAATCCATCCCTGAATATGACTCTAATAAAATCTTCCACCTGCATGACACAATGTTAATGAATAAGTATTGAATTTCAAAACTTCCAGGGAGATTACTCGATTTCCGGCTTATTCAATTGTTAAAGAATTCATTATTGAATTTCAAAACTTCCTGGGAGATTACTCGATTTCGGGCTTATTCAATTGTTAAAGAATTGATTTGCTCTTTTTTTTCTTGAAATTGTTAAAGTGCAGTGTTACAAAATAATACTAGATCTCTCCTTCCCGAATTTAATAATACTTTTGCTAAAACGGTCTCCAGAATTCGTTGGAACATTTCCTAAAAAAAAAATAAAGCAACTACATTATTTTAAATTTTATCCAAAAACATTTAGGACATGTTTGTTTCGCGACTATCCCTTACGGGATTTTCGGACTTTCTGATCTCAAACCCTTTGTTTTGAAACTTAAAGTAAGGATTTTGAAATCCTATTAACTCTACTCTATTTCATCACCAATTACTAATCTACTTTTTATTCTCTCTATACACTCACATCATCTACTTTTTTATTCTCTCAATACACTCAAAATAATATAATAATATTACATCAATCAATTTTTCTATCATCCTACCCTATAAAATCCCACAATAAATATACATCTTAACTATTTATCAAGATTTTGAAATTCTAGGACTTCAAAGTCCCGAATTTCTCACGCCCACTATAAGTCCAAAACAAACATGCCCTTAAAAAATTACACACAATGTCATTACTTTTCTCATATTAAAGTCAATTTTATTATCTTTTATTTACATCACATGTCATTATTTTACCATTTACACCCTCCACAAAAAGCAACTTATACTAATAAACAAGTCCCCCATTAGAGTGGAATCTAATGTGCACCGGATGCACCGCAAAAACTCATAAATAAGATTTTTTAAAACGATGCAACTATACAAAAATAGAAACGTGCAACTATTTCAAACAAAAGCATGCAACTATGTTCCCATATTAACAATTGCACTTTTCTGTGTAAATAAGTCGCATTTTTCAGCATAACAAGTTGCACGCTTCTAAAATGCACTATGAGTGCACGATGAATCCGAGTGCATACAAGACCTAGCCCCTCATTAAACTCCGCACAAACAGTAAATGTGTCATTAAGTCCAGGACGGAGGGAGTAGCAATTTAACTATGTCGGGTCGACTATATGTAGAATACTTCAAATTAAATAATTTTTATGATGTAAATAATTCTCATACCTCTGATATTTCTTATTGATATAAATAATTATTGAGTTATGTAAATAACCATTTAGGATGAAAAATATAAGGATCGGTTGGTTAAGGTCACCATAAATTTTGGAAGGTACGTACACGGTACAGATGCCACCTGTTCAGATCACTTAAATGGATCCTCAAGTTGAAAAAGTCAGCACGACTATGGAGGGAAATATCTGACACTGTCTTAAAGGTTGACTTGCACCGGGTCTTTGAAGCAAAGCATCTTCAAGTCTTTAAATAGTTAATTGGTTAAGCACATAATTCGTATATAGTATTCTACACTTTGTAACATTGATCCTTAAAAAAAAAAAAATAAAATGGTCCATCACAAAAAAATATACCACTATTTTATTTCTTAGCCTGTTAATGGTTATGATAGTTTTCATGGAATCTGATTTTCAATTTGCTTTGGGAGAAACATTAACAAGGTGTGCAGACAGTGAGAGGCAAGCTCTTCTGGTGTTCAAACAAGGCCTAGTAGACGAAAACGACGTTCTGTCGTCACAAAAAAGAATGCTGCAAATGGCGTGGCATCCGAAGCAGCAACGCCTCTGGCCACGTGGTTTCTCTCCGACTTCAAGATTTATCTTTGGGAGGTAAGATTAGTTCTTCGTTAAATCATTTGATTGAATTGGACCTAAGTGACAACGATTTATCGGGGAGAATTCCTCCTCAGTTAGGAAACCTTACAAACTTGAAAAGACTTGAGCTCGCGGGCTCCCGCCACCTCTGGTCAGAGAATCTGTATTGGCTTTCTAGCCTCTCGTTGTTATCGCATGTTGATTTGCTTTGGCACAAACATAAGTGATACCAATTTGCTACGACACGTAGTGCAGGAACTGTACTTGACGGACTGTAAGCCTACTGATCATCATGTTCCAATCTCTACTGCCCTCTCTTTTTTAACTCCTCCGCCTCGATTTGTCTCGTAACCAACTCACTTCATCCACGTTGCGCTTTCTGTTAAGCAACTTAAGAGCGAAGTTTTGTTGTTTTAGACATGTCGGAAAAATAAACTTAATGGTCCAATTCCGGATGCCTTAGGAAGACTGACTTCTCTCCAATTTCTTTCTCTTCATGATAACATGCTTGAAGGTGGGATTCTGATATCTTTCGGTAATTTCAGTCATTTGCAAACTCTGTTAATCTCGGATAATAACTTGGGGGTTCCGTTTGAGGAATTACTCGGGAACCTATCTTCTTCCGCGCAATTGATGGTTCTACTGCTATCGAATTCTCAACTTACGGGGACAATCCCTGCATCAAGTCTTGCAAGACTTTCCAAGCTTGAAATTTTGTATCTGTCTTCTAATTCTTTGCCAAGGCACAATATCTGAGGCTCATTTTATCACACTTCACAATTTGAAGGGATTGGATCTATCCTCAAATTCATTGACCCTCGACTTGAGCCCTGATTGGATTCCTCCCTTTCGTTTACAAGCTTTACTTTTATCAGGGTGCAACGTCGGCCCATCTTTCCCAACATGGCTTCAGACTCAGATAGATTATATTAGGCTTGATCTTTCCAATAATGGTATTTCGTATGAAGTACCAAAATGGTTTTGGAACTTGACTACTCATATATCGTACTTAAATCTCTCCCATAATCAGATGAGTGGCACAATTCCTGATTTGTCGTCATCCAATTACATTAGCAGAATAGATGTTAGTGATAATAAGTTTTCAGGCCCTCTGCCTTTTCTCTATCCTAGTACTCTAGTTGTTCAACTGAGCCAAAACAGGTTTTCGGGATCAAATATTTCACCTTTTGTCTGCACATTTACCAATAGGGATTTTATGTTTCTTGATCTCTCCGATTACCAGTTAGAAGGGATGCTTCCCGACTGATGGGAGAACGTAACAGGGTTAGTGGTTCTGAATTTGAATAGCAATAATCTTTCTGGTAGAATTCCACGTTCTTTGGGCTCTTTATCCAAACTCAAAACGCTGCACTTGCGAGGTAATAATGTGTCTGGGGAGTTACCCCCAAGTTTGAAGAATTGTCAACTTCTGCAGCTAATAGATATTGGAGGCAATCAATTAGCCGGGACTATCCCGCCAAGGTTAGGTGAACTCTATGCAAATATGAAGTATCTTAGCTTGCGTCGAAATAGATTTTATGGTGGCATTCCTCTAGAAATATGCAAATTAGCTATGATTCAAATGTTGGATCTCTCTGAAAATAACATATCTGGAAAAATTCCCCAGTGCTTTGACAATTTTACATCATTGATTAGCACTAACAGAACAACTATCACCACGATTCAAACCCTTTGATAATAACGACTATGTTGACTATCGTTAGTTAACTGGAAAAATCGGGAATCAAGCTACAAAAGTACTTTGGGACTTCTTACGCTTATTGATCTTTCAAGCAACAAATTAGTTGGAAGCATTCCCAGAGCGTTTTCCAATATGAAGGGGCTGGTTTCTTTGAACCTGTCGAGGAATGGTCTAACGGGAAACATGGATTCGAATATTGGTGAAATGCAGATGTTAGAATGTCTTGATCTGTCACGAAACCAACTCACGGGTGAGATACCCGTTGGGTTGCCACGATTACATTTTCTGGCCGTTCTTGATTTGGCTAACAATTTATCTCAAAAATCCCAACAAGTACTCAACTACAGAGCTTCAACGAATCGGCTTTTGCTGGGAATTCTGAACTGTGTGGGAAACCTCTCAAGTTGTGCCCAGAAAACGACAACACTACTGTTGGAGAAGATATGAAAGAAGAAAATGATGGACTTTTTGGCCTATCTTTTATGCAAGAAGTTGGTATAACACTTGTGTTTGGGTTCATTGTTGGATTTTGGGGAGCAGTTGGCTCTTTGTTGATGAAGAAATCTTGGAGAAGTGCATTCTTTAACTTCTTTGATGCCATTGGAGATTGGTTGTGTGAAACTACAACTCCGTTTCTGAACAAGTTCAGACAGAAGTGAACTGATCAAGGTAACTCACTACTTTTATGTGTTTTATCTTCATATTGTGCTTTATAAAATCAAAATTTAGATGATTCGGATTCTAATTCTTAGTCCTTTCATACTTAAATGCACGCCTCATATTTTCAGATGTAACTACTCTCACGACATGCATGTTGGGTTATAGAGCCCGAGTGAACGGGGATCTCAGGCGCGGGAGGCGCCGACCGAAGCTCGAGGTCGACGGTGTGTGCTCGGGCGAAATTTTTTTGCAACGGTGAGAAGGCGCCGAGCAAGGTTGTCGATCGAAGTAACCGCCGCTCGACTAAGAGGTCGAGCGGTTCCGAGGCCCCCAGACTGAGGCCCGGCCATTTTTAGGGTTTCGCCAAAGATGGGCCAAACCTGGTTTCTATTATAAATATCCCCGACCCCATTGTATCTTGCAGACTACTTGCACTATCTTATACGATATAGTAGATCTCCAGTTTGGTAGTGCCCCCTGGATGTAGTCGTAAGATGACTAACCGGGTAACCAAATTGTTTGTTCGTGATTCGTTGTTTTCATTATTTTTCTCCTATAATTGCTTGTTTAAAATTCTAAAATAACCTATCGTAGCATCGCTCAAGGAATCTGGGGAGCAATAATGGTGGGCGAAGGAAATTGTCCGCTGAGAAGGTTGATGGAACGGATTTCGGATTTGTCGCTCGGTATGTAGCGGGCACAACCACCGAACGCCCGAGAACGCATAAGGCGCCATCGAGCAAAATTTGGTTGGTCGGCGGAACCGGCTTCGACCCCGTGTCGGCGGGTTGCAAGGGGTCATGAGTATGGGCGTTGTTTGAGTAGGTGGTCGATGCAAGATCAAGATGGCGCTGACACGGGTCGAGATCGTTATGTCGCGGTTGGATGCAAGATCAAGATAGGGCGCCGACACGGATTTGTGATCGCCAGATCGGGTTGGATGAGAGATTGGGAAGACGAGTTTCGGGTTAGATGGAGTCTCCGGTGGGAGATTGTTGGGATTGTTGGAGTCTGAGTTGGCGGAAATGAGTCGAGGGAGGACAAGACGTTCGACCTAGTTGAGGTCGTGCGCACTTCCGCTCGATGTCGATCTCGGTGGGAGATTGTTGGGTTATGGAGCCTCCGGGAAGCGAACGGGATGCGGCGCGTGAGGCGCCGACCCGATTCTCGAGGTCGAGCAGGTGCTCTGGCCCCCCTGTTACCCAGCCCCGGTGAGAAGGCGCCGAGCAAAGGGTGTTGATCGAGGAACCGCTCGACCAAGGGCTGAGGTCGAGCCGGTTACGAATAGCCCGTATTTTTAGGGCCCAGATTCATCTTAGGGTTCGGCGGGATGGGCGAAAACTGGGTTTCTATTATAAAATACCTCGACTCCCCATTGTATCTTTGCACTTCTTGCTTTATCTTGCTCGTATATAGTAGATCTCTCCTGGCATAGTGTCCCCTGCACGTAGTCATTCCTCAAGAACCGAGTAACCAAATTGTTTTGTCTCTAAATTCGTAATTCCATTATTTTCTCTCATAATTGCTTGTTTAAATTCTAACAACGCCAAAAGTTCAAGGCAAGTGGATTGAATATTTATACGCTTCAATTTAATAGCTTTTAGAATCACCTATGTACAATGTTAAGAGTTTGCAAACGCCAGCATCATTGTTAGTTTGTTTGAAATGTATAATATTTCTATTACATTGTTAATTCATGGTAAATGAAGGATATTTATATATGTTGTGTGCCGAAAAAAATAAAATAAGGATTATATCATTTTTACCCATAATTCAATTGCAAACAATATCAGGTTATACAAGCTTCTAACAGTCTATATATTTATATGCAAAAATATCATTCCTTCGAAATAAGAAAAGTTATATATCATCTACCAAATAATTAGAGCAGGACAAATCATCGTCTTAAACTTTTTGATTACTGAAGGAAGTAACAAATGCTCCCATATGATGTGTACGGCCTCTGCTTATTAATGTGTAAAAAAGTATCGAAGGGGGTGTATTGGTTGTAGAATCATATATGATTTTTTAGACTTTTAAAGTTTGGGGATATTCAATATGAATTTTTAAAAAGTCTTTTAAAATCCTGGAGGTATTCAATACTAGATTTTAAAAAGTCTTAAAAATCTTTTATGTATTCAATGTTTCATGAATTTTAATACTCTATAGATTTTATTTGATTCTCTTCCAAAAAATATGAATAAATTTCACTCTCCAAAATCTCTTCCGACAACCAAAGATTTCAACGTATTCTCTCGAAGGACTCTAAAAAGCGAAAGGTCGAAAAGAAAAAAACATTTGTAATATTTTCATTTAAACAAATAATACTTTTCTATTTAAACAATTTATACTTTTCATTTAAACAAGTTATACTTTTCTTTTTTTTTTTTTTAAACAAGTAATACTTTTCTATTTAAACAATTTATATTTTCATCTAAACAAGTTATACTTTTCTTTTTAAACAAGTAATACTTTTCTATTTAAACAAGTAATATTTTTCTATCTAAACAAGTAATATTTTTCTATTTAAACACGTAATATTTTTCATTTAAACAAGTAATACTTTCTATTTAAACAAGTTATACTTTTATCTAAACAAGTAATACTTTTCTTTTAAACAAGTAATACTTTTTTCTTTTAAACAAGTAATATTTTTCTATTTAAACAAGTAATACTTTTCTATTCAATTTTTCTATTTAAACAAGTAATACTTTTCATTTAAAACAATTAATATTTTTCTATTTAAACAAGTTATACTTTTTTTTTTAAACAAGTAATACTTTTTCTATTTAAACAAGTACTCCTCCGTCCCCAAAAGATTACTTGAACACTTTACCTTTTTTTTTGTGTTTTTAGCTTGTTTAATTGTTTATTAGTATTTGAAATAATAAAGTGAATTTTAGGTGGGGTATGATAGTCTTTACCCTCCTCTATCATACTCATTTTTTAAAATTACTTTATCATTTCGTATACTAATAAAAAACTCGCTCGCTAAAACACGAACGAAACAGTAACTGTTCAAGTCATTCCGGGACGGAGGGAGTAATATTTTTCAACTTAAAAAAGTAATATTTTTCATTTAAACAAGTAATATTTTTCTATTTAAACAAGTTATATTTTTCATCTAAACAAGTTATACTTTTCTTTTAAACAAGGAGTAATATTTTTCTTTTAAACAAGTAGTACTTTTCTATTTAAACAAGTAATATTTTTTTATTTAAACAAGTAATACTTTTCATTTAAACAAGTACGGAAGCTAACTACAACAAAGAATGTAATTGCTTTCAAAGTCAACTAAAACAAAAAAAACCTAAGCTAATAAGTGGGAACGAGTATTGCTAATGCTATATGGGAAATGAAGAGGTATAATTGTGATGGAAATGAAGATGAGAATAATAATGTATTTTTTTTTTTTTTGAACTACTATAGTTTTGGTATTTTTCTAAACAATTTGGATAACTTTTTTTTATATACAAGTGTGTTCCATATACATTTGCATCAATAGTTTCAGCGTCGGAGTGTATGAAAATCCATGTAAATCAATAAAAAAAGTGTATTCCACAATCCTGTCAAGTCTATGAAAATCCATGTCAATCAATAAAAAATGTCAATCAAACTCTGCATGGAGTCTATGAATTTTCTAAATTCACAGAGACTTTTAAAGTCCAAAAAATCCAATAGAATTTCAATTGAATACACCTCCTTAGTCGAATTTTGTTGGGATAAATTTAGTTTTGATTATTATGTCAAAAACATCTTGTAATAGTCAAGCCACCCTTGTATAGAAAGCTTGTATTTCTAGACTTAGTTTTATTCTTACGTAACAAGTTGAGGAACTCAACAAGAGAAGATGAGGTCGAGCGAATCTAAACGAGATGAGTTCCATATAAACCATTTGTTTTGAACAAGATGAACTATTAATTTGTGAAGAGAAAGCCGATCGAAGATCTTGATCAGTAAATTGATCTTTACTCTTGTCTTTGATCTTGTCATTGTGTCTGAATAGATCAATTATCTTCCCGAAATCTCGATATCTTGGACGGTCATTTGTCAGGTGACGATCACCGGGTAAGATCAGATCACAGTGATCAGATTACTGCCAAATGGCTGAACAGATCACCAGGCAAGATCGTGATCACCAAGAAGATCGATCAATGGCGATCAGCCTTTACTAAAGGAATGACGCTAAAGATCGATCAAGACGGATAGTCGGCAAGATTGGGCCGATGTACCAGAGGCAAGTATGTAAATCAGAATCAAGAAATGTATATTTTTAACTTGATGAATGTTGATTTTCATGACACCAGAAATCAATAAGATTGATTTTCATGATCAGATCAAAGCACCAATCGGGTTTATGAACAAAGAATCCCATGAAGGATCAGATCTGGCGACACACAAAAGCAAATTAACAATAAGACAACATATATGACGTATTATAAAGTCAACAACAAAGGCAAAAAGCGACAAAGAAAAATCGAAGATGGATTTGAATGGATTTGAATATTTTATTCAAATCCACACTATAAATACATTGCACTATCTTCAAAAAGAAGATAATGGAGGATCTGTAAAAGTGAAATTAAAGCCAAATATTCAAAACAACTCCATTCATAGAACCTGAGCAAGAAATACACACATATATTCAAAAGTGTTCTACACTAGATCTAAAACACAAATGCTTATATCCTAAAAGCTTAGAAAGATTTTCCCATCCTTAGCATTGAGGCTAAACAAATGTAAGGGAAAATCTCAACCTAGTTAAACCAAACAAACCTTACCCAAATCGTTCGGTTAAGTTTGTAGGTGAGTGTGAACTCGGAACATCTAAAGAATCCCAAAGGGAGGGTGGGCGATCCCATGAGGGTGATAAGTCCCGTTTGAGTGAGAACTCCTTAAACATCTAAGCAATCCCGAAGGAGGGCAGCGATCCCTTAGAGGGTGATAAGTCCCGCTTGAGTGAGAACCCTGTGCTTGTCTGTTGGTTAAGTTGGTGCCCCATGAAGGGAAAGAGTGGATGTAGATTTGAGTTGTCCGAACCACTATAAAAATATGTGGTGTTCTTATTTGCTTTCATATTAATCATACATACTTTTGAAGAAATCACTGCAACACTTTCAAAAAAAAAAAAAAAAAATTTAAGTCACCTCCCATTGAAATTTTGAGTTTTAAATTCCAAGGTTTTTCGGACCAACAATTAGTGTCGAGCGGGGGTTCAAAAGTTCACTAGATTTTTAATGTGAACACCGAATTTCTTTTTATTAAAACCCATTTAGTTTAAAATGCATAAATTTTATAAAATTCATGGAGGCTGACAATCATCTTCTCATTTTAAAAATGAAAACAATGTTTTTCATTATTTCACTTGTTTAACTAACTCTTGTTTTCTCGTATATGTTTTTTTGTTTGTTAGTTAGTTTTGGCATCTTGATCAAAAAGGAAATTGTTGATAAATTTGGTTTTGATTATTATGCCAAAACATCTTGTAATAGGACAAGCTTAACTTCAGATAGAAAGTGCTTTGTATTTCTAGACTAGTTTTATTCTTACAGTAACAAAGTTGAGGAACCTCATCAAGAGAAGACGAGGCCGATCGGAACTTAAACGAGACCGATGAGTTCCATATAAACCGATGAAATTTGAACAAGATGAACCATACTAATTTGTGAAGAGATCTGTCGGTGATCAAAGAAATCTGATCAACAGTACCGATATTTTGAAACCAGTCAATTGTCGTCCAACAGTTAATGTGACAGTCCATTTCGGGCGAATCGAATCAGATCACTGCGGCAGAATCGATTAATGCGAGATCCAGATCGGTATCTTTGGTCAACAGGTCTGCCGATATCGAATCGGTATGCGTAATATCAGCAAAGATCGATGAATCGGCAGATCGGTCAATTGACGGCCGGTATCACGATATCCAGATCAATTTGTCACCGAATCAGATCGATCACCAGGCTCGAGACGGGTCTTGATCCGGATCTGATCTTAATCGAACCGATGAATGAAGAGTGTTTGAACTTGATGGACGATGATTTCAAAGATACCGCAATCTACGATCGGTTTCAGAGGACGGTCGATGACGGGAATCGAGAAGCGATGAACAAGAATCCCCGTGGTATTCGAGATCCGTTAGACACACAAAAGTTAGTTGATCGATAAGAAGATAACAACATATATGGATGTGACATAAAAGCCGCAAACAACAAAGCAAAAAGAAAAGAAAAGCTGAAGATTATTAGTATGGATTTGAATATTACTCTCCAATCTGTAAATATTCAAATCCACACTATAAATACATTGCACTATCTTCAAAAAGAAGATAATGGAGGATCTGCAAAGTGAAATTAAAGCCAAATATTCAAAGCAACTCCATTCATAGAACACGAGGCAAGAAATACACACATATATTCAAAAAGTGTTCTACCCTAGATCTAAGCACAAATGCTATCCTAAGAGAGATTTTCCCATCCTTAGCATTGAGGCTAAACAAATGTAAGGAAAAATCTCAACCCTGAATGAAACCAAAATAAACCTTACCCAAATCGAGAGTTAAGAAAGGTAGGTGAGTGTGAACTCGATGAACATCTAGCAATCCCGAAAGGGAGGGTAGGCGATCCCGTGAGGGTGATAAATCCCGTTTGAGTGAGAACCCCGGAAACATCTAAGCAATCCCGAAAGGGAGGGTAGCGATCCCCAGAGGGTGATAAGTCTAGCTTGAGTGAGGCTCTAAACATCTGTTGGTTAAGTTGGTGCCCATGAAGGAAAGATGGATGTAGGACGAGTTGTCCAACCACTATAAAAATATTACGTATTTTATTCGGCTTCGTATTAATCGTCATACATCTTTAGAAATCTGCATAACACTTTTAAAAAAAAAAATTAAGTCATAAAGACAGGAAATTTTCTGAGTTTTTAAATCGGATTTTTAACCAATGGATTTCATAAGAACAATTATCATATAACTAACTCTTGAAATAAAGCAACAATAAGCCTTAATCATTCATATAATCACATAAGAACACTAGCTATTTATTTTTACTTTTCAAAATCAAAAGAAATTTTATAACTTAAGAAAAATAAGAACAAGATGTATCGAGAAGCTCATCCATAATAATTGAATAGTCCACCCAACAATGAGAGCATGACATTCACGAATAATCAAAACATTAGTATTTGTAAAATACATAATCACTAAGTACTTGTAATAATATAGTTTTACAGCCATTGACGAAAAACACTCAACTATTGACTGTCAGCACTCGTTGATCCCTCCCTACACAGCTCAACAACAAAATGTTGACTTCATAAAAAAAATTAAAAGACTTAGTTACAGACAAATTAAAAAATGCTCTCAACGCATGAGAGAGAGTAAAGACTCTCAACTTAGGAAAGGAAATTAGAAGTTCTGACCTAAATCAAATAAATTAAAAGCCCAGATCTTTAGATTAAGTCTTAATTTGGCCCTTCATTTTATAAGTATCAACTCGGGCACTATATTTGCTTCTTTTTTTTTTATGAATAAGGTCTATTATTTTTCCTTCCTCCTTAATCTAAGGCCTAATGAAAAAAAAAATATCTCAATTCATAGCATATAGTCGAACAACCATATAAACTAATATAATGGCTTAGGTCCCCAAATCAATATTTTTTATCTTTTACCTCTGGAATGTTCATATAGAGAATTTATTTTGAGTCTTGATAAAAATAATATATATATAACCAATACCGTGAGCTTTGGGTGATGGAAATTAATATAAAATTTGTTGAAAAGTTTTAGCAACTTTTGACTAAACTTCTAATGAAAAAAAACAGCGAGCCGTCCCATCATTTCATAGTTTATACTTTCTTTTCTGGATGCAATTTTTCTATATTATAAAAATATATAATTGCTTGAGACCGTCACCACAATTGGCATTAATTTGTCTTAATTCTTAAATGTTTACTTGCAGAGACAGCTTGGACTTGATGATGTCTTTCAACAATTTTGAATAGATAAATGATAAGTAAAAAATTGTGCATGTCTTTAGTTGTATAGGATGTAATTTATTGTATTTAATTATGTTTAAATTGCATGTTTTCTACTCATTGGTATTTTTGATGACGGTGGCGGACCCAAAATTTTAAAAATTAGAGTAAGACGTTTAACAAAAATTCGCATTTAAACGATCTCGTATATAAAACATAAGACAAACTAAAGACAAATTAAAAAATTCATTTGTTCCAAAGTATTAAAGTGTTATTCTCGAAGTTATGTTTTTCCTCCTTTGCAGTGAGGATCGACCGTCTCACTTAAGTCGCATCTCATAATTTAAAAATATTTATACATAAACATTGTTATATATAAAATGCATACAATAAAATTAAATATGTATATAAATATGATATTTCACAGAGGTCAAATAAAATTATAACTATAAATTACAACTGGTCAGACGAGTCTCATTTTTTTTTGGAAGAGCTATTAAGAAAAGTGTAACCAAAAAATTAATAAAAAAAAACAAAATTGCAAAACAAAAAGCTTTCCTTGATGGATGATGTGACAAGAAATGAAGAAAGAAGGAGAGTCTTGTGTATCAGTGTATCATAAATGGGACTTAACTGTAATGGCATACCCAACAACGACAATAATAATTTAATAATAATATTATTTTATTAAAAAAATTATTTAATAAAAATAAAAATAATAATCAACTCCAATAATAATAATAATAATAATAATCATATTAAATATAATAATATTTAAATAATTTTTCTTTTAATAATAATACTATATCTTAAAAATGTAAATTAAATCAATTCTTAATAATATTTTTAATCATAAATTCAAGAAATCTCCTACTTGGCCTCCTTAATTGAATTTTTTAAAAATTAGGGGAATAAGATGAAGAAAAGATTTTCTTGATTTTCTTGGAAAGATTTTATGGAAAAAGATATGTATTCTTTTTGGAATACAAGAATATCTCATAAATTCAAGAAAGATCCAATCTTGAAAATCTCCTACTTATTTTTTCGAAAATAAGGGTGTGAAATTTTTGAAAAAATACATGGAAAGAAGAATATATAGGATATATTCAAGATTTAACTGAGGAGATCGAAAAAGATGTTCTTAACCCTAAATTGGCCCAAATTTTTAGTCAACCCCCCCGGTTATAAATAGGGGATGTATTTTTTATCCCAACACAATTCCATATCTTGGAAATATTATAAATCCATGAATGTGGTGCAACAAATTATTTAATTTTCCTTTTGTTTTATAATTGTTCATTGGAACCTTTCCACCAAGGTTGTTGAGCAAGGACTGAGAATACTTGAGAATGACTTTTGGTTGGTTGACACATACCGATCCCGCCTATCTCGGATCGTCTCTCCAACGTATGCGTTCGTAAACTCCTTTGAAATTTCGCATGCTACGATCTTTTACGTGAATTATTGTTTGTATGTTGTTGTTGGATTGATTATTATTTGAATTCCGTGAGGTAAATTCATGCTAGTAATAATCGTTAATTTAAATTTGTGTTTATGAGGTCATCCCGATAGATCCCTGGAATATAGCATCCCAACATATTTATCAAAAATAATGAGTAACAAAAGAGGTTCACAAATCGAATCCTCTCAAACAAGATCAAGCATATGAACTTAAGGCTAAGTGTATCTCTACACGACCAAAGGTGACTATTCTTTGTGTATGAAACGATCTACACCGAGACTAACATTCCACAAAATAAATCCAAAGACCACCGAAGTATTGTAAACCCTACAATTACTTTCTTATGGTTAAACACTCTCACAACAACGAATTCTATCACTCTGGATGCACTAAACTCAACAAATTGATGCTTGAAGTTGTTATCGACCCTAAACAAGATAACGATTTATGCAATTGATCACAGACATCAATGTCTTCTATTTATAGACCGTGCATGCTTTACTAGAGTCTCCTTTGAAGGATCTAGAAACTCTTCCATCCACTATCTCATGATCTTTATAAGCGCCTCAACTTAGTGGGTTCTTCAAGTTCGAAAACAACCTAATGATCTAGTCCTTCTACTTCGATTCTTGAAGCTTGTGGAACCTTAGGATGTTGAGATTATCTTTTGAAAGTATGTTTTTACTTTGTATAACCAAACTTGATTTACTGCCTTATTCTATGAAATTAAATTATATATCCTTTATTGCTTTAAATATGATTGAATGTTATATATTTTATTGCATAACCGTGTTCTATAAATAGATAAATTGTTACATTGTATGTTAATGTGGTGATACCGCATCACGAAGATCACATTAACAATTCCTTGTAAACAAGTACAAATTCAAAAACCTAGATGGAAATGAACAATCTATCGTGAAAGGTTGAAGTGTAAAGGCTCAGGGTGACTTATGTTGACCAAAAGATTACACTAGTGAATTATGATCACTTGAATAGGACCTATAGGAGGATAAATTCTTGATCTTGAATATATAGAAGAATTAGACCTCGGTGGTTCATTATTTCTTAATATCCGCTACATAATAAGGATTGTGTGTGATTAATAATTGTTGCTTTTGAATTATCTTTGGGAAGAATCATTAAACCATACCTTTATATCTTTGGGCAATAATATTAATTACATGACGATTGCTAAATTAATCTGAGAGAATCGTGTGTGCTTCGATTCTTGCGTGATTTGTCCCCTTGGTGGGCTCGAAGTTTTATCATACCAAATCTTGCAAATTGGAATTAGTTTTTAGTGATAGATAATAATGTTGAGTTGTTCATACTCCATGGAAAAAAATATTAATTAATATAAAGATTTTTGGGTGGGTTTAATTAATTGATGGACTAGATAATCTTAAACACGAAAATAATAATTCCGGAGTCATATTAGCATGTATACGGGTTAAGATGGATAGTGCAATATTAATTATGTAGTGGGATTAATTAATATTTATGAGCTGAATAATATTGTGGCTCAATATTGATAATTCCAAGGCCCATTCGAAGGTCGAATCTTAATTCTCCTAAAGGTCTCTTTAGTAGCCCAAATAAAAGTCCAATAACCGAAAAAGGGATTAAAATAAAAAGAAATATTGTTGCCTAATTTATTCCCCTTAAATTTGAAAAATATTAAGGAAGAAAGAGAAAATTTTTTCGATTTTCTTGATTTTCTTGAAAAAGATTTTATGGAATAAAGTATTCTTGGAGTACAAGTTTATCCCATAAATTCTAGAAAAGTGAAAGATCTTATTTCTTCCCTATTAATGCAAATTTTCAAATATATATGTATATATATATATACAAAGTAATGATATAGAATCAACTATCTGGTTTTTTGATGGACCAGGATTAATACATGTGCCAACTCATATCATTCATAATTAATTCTACTCAAATAAATTATAGAATATTTTATAATATACTATACCTAAACCATGAACATTAAACCCTAAATTATAAATCATTCGACGGTAAAACCATGAACCCTCGGGCGGGTTTGGGCCTGGCAGGTAAAAAATTGAATTGAACTAAAAAATAAAATCAACAGGAAAAAAAAAATTAATTTTTTTTACCGGCGGACCAACTTCGGCAGGCCGAACCCGGCTTGGGTGGTTCATGGTTCACCCTAACCTAATGGTTCATGATTTGAGAATAGTATATTATAAGTCATTCTACAATTTATTTAAGTAGAATTAATTATGATGGATGATGAGTTGGCATGACATGTCATTAATCCGTTTCATAGCAAAAAAGTTGGTTACTATATATATATATATATATATATATAGTAATGATATGGAAAAACTATCCGGTTTTTATGGAAAAAAAAGATATTTTGTGAATATTATGGAAATAGAATATATGAGATTCAAGATTGTATCTTGGGAAGATATGTTAAATTTCCTAACCCTAATATACATGAAATTTTAAGCCACTTTTTAAGATAATTTTAGGTGTTGGAAAAAATAAATTCACAAAGGTGGTGCAATATATTTTTTTTTCCTTTTTGTTAATTGTTACGTGAGCATCCTACCACCCGGATTGTTTGGACAACGAGAAGTGGGAATACTAAAGAAGGACTTTGGGTTTGTTCATTGAATCGAATTTTCGTATTCTCCGTTTAATCCGCTAAAAAGATGCCGCATCTAACTCCTAAATTCCGCAGAGGATTTACGGCAAATTTTGTATGCATGATATGTTGTTGTGATTTAATTGTTATTTGAATTAATATAGATTAATTCATGCTAGTGATAATTAAATTAATTTAAATTTGTATTTAAATTGTCATCGAATAGATCCCCACCCTATTTCCCAACCTTTACCGAATCTTCGCGTAACAACCTAGATCGTCAACTCAGAGTCAACAACATCAAAGACAACATTGACAATAAAGTGTTAGTGGTTAAGAAAAGAAATAACCGAATCGATGTTGTAACATCGATGACAACATTAACAATAAGCACTTGTTCACTCTTGCTAAAAAATTATGGAATTCTATCCATGTTGTAATGTGATGAGAATCATTAGATGTGTAGGATTTTGGGAGAACAACGTTCCACTACAAAGTCACCCAAAACATTACAACCCAAGAATAAAGTCTTGAAAAAATTTACATTTTAGTTTAAATTTGAACTATAATCATTTAATGTGCTTTTAGTTCAAATTTCTACCACTTTGTACCCTTATTTGTAATGGTATCCTAAATCTTGTATCTAACTGTAATTTTCTCTAAGATTTTTTACTTTTATGTTCGTAATGTAGTCTATGTCTCGTCTATTTTTACTGGAAAAAATAATTTTCTCAATCAGGCCATTCATTTCAAACAAAAAAGAGGCATTAAACTAGGAGAAAGCTACAAAGCTGATCGTCTCAATAGATCTGTTAACAACATAAGAGTACATCCCAAAAAACATAAAGAAAATAGCACAAATTTACCTACTAGAGACAATTATATATAAGGACATAATACTAGATGATATTTGGTTGATTTAATATTATAGTTCATTTAATATTAATGTATAACAATACTCTTGCTTGAATATTATGTTTGATTGTTTGCATTTATTCATGTAATTGTTCCATGAACCAATATTATCATTGAGGATGTGAGGCCTCGGATGAAACTGACATGATTCTTAATTAATGATCAAGGATCATCAAGAATGAGATATATTGATGATGCATTTGAGATTGGTGTGCGATCTGCATCATACTCTTAGAGAGTGTAGTAGTTCTCGCTTCTACGAGATACTAGGTATCTCATGATGGAAGCATAAAATACCTTAAAGGGTATTGGTATACCCATCAGAAATCATTTTTTGTAATTCAACCCGGTGTCTCGGGTGTCTTGGTTGGTGTGTGATGTGATATTCCTCGACTTGAGGTCAATCATACGACATGTATGAAGTGGTGAACTTTGACCATGGTGGCCTTGCACTCTTCATGGGTAAATTTATACGATTGGGTTTATCATGAAGTGTATATGCGTGGTAGTTGAGCCAAGAATAAGATTTATTCCTCAAAGTAGATTTAGAATGTTCATCTTCTCATACTAATTGGATCGTTAGTCATTGGTCAATGCCGTCATGTTTGGACTTTTGTGTCCAAGTTTTAAAAAACATGATCAATTAGTGTAATGAGAAAATATGATTAAGTTATTTGAATAGACACTTCATCATGTTCTAAACTTAATCGAGTATTAAGTGAATAGGGCGGGAGAAAATAAGAAAATACGGTAGATATCGCACTTCATCAGATCAAAAATATTAGTTTTATCAAAATTTTCGATACGGTAATGATACAAAAAATATAGAAAAATTTTGGTATTCAAAGATATACTCTAAATATTTTTGGTATATCGAAATATTTTCTGTACAATCGAAAAAATTTTGGTATAAATCTAAAAAATATTCTGAATAATCGATAATATTTCGTATATGCAAAGCGAAACGTATAATATCGATATATAATATTGACATACCAAAATTTCGGTACGACAACGGTATGCATTTTTAAATGTCGAAAATTTTCGTCATTTATATATCTGTTATGTGAAAATTTTTGGTATCCGACCGATCCACCCCTATTCGTGAATGAAAGGATATTATCACAATAGCCCTCAAATATTGCAGTTGTTGCATATTCATCTAACGTCCTCATATATATGGAGATTGTCCGATTTATTGATAGGGTTCAATTAAGACCAGATAGTTTGACTAACGATATATATGGCCTATGGATTCACAACAAGTAACTCTCATTTTACAGTTATATTAAATTGAATTTAATATTAATTTATGGAGATATAATAATAATTATATTTGAAATTAATTATTATTATTATTTAATTTAATTTAATTTAATTAAATAGAAATTCCAAAATAATATATAGAATATTATTGTAGAAAAATATATATGGTAATCAAATCAATGAGATTTGGTTTAATGGATTTAGGCTTTTATTTCCCCCTTAGAAATAGCTTAGGGTTTAAGCTAAACCTCCCATATATATATATGAGTGTTTGGGATTTCATTAAACACAAAAGAAATATTTTTTCATAAAATCTCTCTAGTATAGAATTTTCCTAAAGAAGTTCATCCTGAGGATTCAATCTTATGCATCTGTTCAAGTTTGTGAATAGGGATACATGGATACTATAGTTGATGAATCGCCTTTTAATCTTTGTGTAAGAATTCGCCATTTATTTTCTTATTTCAATTATGCAATTGTTGATTAGATTGTTGAATTGTTTATTCTATTGCATGTTTAACTCAGATTCGTGCTAGTAAATTCCAATAATTTGCGCATCTACAAATTCACTATTTTCTATAACCAAATGCTTTTTGCAAATTAGGGTGGATATTTTTTAGCTTTGCAACTGGCAGGATGCTATGCAACACCTCCACTTCCTGCAACAAGACAGAGAGAAGCTTTCATTAGCTAAAGTACCAAATGCAACATCAATTTTGACAATTAATTAGCATAAAACATGGTTCGGTTTTATCAGCTAATTAAGTTGATTCTGGCTACTTAACTATTATATCAAACTTTTGGATTACAATATCAGGATAAATTAATATCAATAGAAAACAGAGGGAAGACACCTCTCAAACCAAATAAGAACTGAAGCAACCACAATAAATAAAGTTAACCAAACATCACAAATATTATGCTACATTTAATACGAGAAAATGACTCTAATACGGTAAACCCCCTTCCACCATAAAAAAAGCTAGTAGCAATGGCCATGGTAACCAATAGTGTAACGTATGTGTAACCCCTAAAACATATAACGAAATACGTGACCGATGCCTACTAATAACAAGAATAATAGAAAAGCAATCAAGATTTCCCACCAGTTCTTATCATGGTGATAAATCCAACTAGGCACTACTTTTACACCTAAATACGCCTAGTCACCCCTGCAGGTACAATAACGCATTTATCGAACATAAGAACAATACCATGTCTTGGTCAACATGATCGCATGAATGTAATGCTCGGATGAACTCAATCACGCCTTTAAAATGATCAATCCTGTTAGACACATCAATTATTTACAATTATTTTGTGTATTATCAATTATTCATAAAAATTTATGTCCAAAAATTTATTAAAATGAGAAGTCCATTAAGATTATTAAAATTTTGTATTATAATATTTATTGAATTTTAGACAAGATTCTACTTTTATTGAATAATTCTGAGGTGAATTTAAAATTGTAGTTTAAATTTTATATGTTTATCTATGTATTTATAACTTTTTATTCGTTGTTGATCAATAGTAAATAGTTTTTAGTTTTAAATTTTAAATTAATTTTTCGATTGTCATATCTACTAATATATATCCGGATATATATAAAATGAGAATTAAAAATTAAGAATTGAAGATTCAATGTTGATAATATCAATAATTATTTTAGTTTTAATTTATTAATATAACACATAATGGAAATGTGCACATACGAACCGTGCATGGAATGCATGTACAAAACCATGCACAAAATTTGTACGAAATGTGTAATTTATCATGCAATTTAAATGTGCAAATATCATTAGTACTCTACCTACTTAAACACATATGCAATAATCATTACATGTAAAATATTTATAAAATTATGCAACATGCATTATGTTATATATTAAAGGGGCTAACTTTAGGAGTCGACTCGAACTCTATATTAAAAACGCCAAGTCATAGAAAAAAAATGAGAAAGGCAACTTAGATTTTTAATTATACTTTTTGTACTTATGAGTCACTATAAAGTTATTTTTATATCTTGGAGTCACATGGGGTTGAGTTTGTACCTTTTGAGCCTTGGTTCCCATTTAATACATAATTTACTATTAATCATATAAATTATGAAGATCCAATATTTCAAGTCACTCATATAACACCAAAAAGAAAAGGTTAATAAATAATTGTACTGATCGCCATTAATATATATCATGCTAGAATACACATGATAATATCTTAAGGTGTGTTATGGTATTTGAAACTACAACAATGATTTTTCCACAAGAAATAAGCACATATATGATATTAACAAATAGGCAAGCCATTCCTACACAAGAGCTATATACTGCAACCAAATAATCCTCAAAATAACACTTCATATATCCTGGTATTACATTATCTTCAAAATCGCACATCACCTTAATCAAAGATTTTCAATATCGATAGTCTACGTATAAAATGTACACCGGCAGATATATAACGTGATCGATATTGCATCCATGTCACCAAAATATAGCAGAATAAATGAAAATAGGATCCATTCAAAATGAATGGACCCAAAAATTTTACCGGTACCAATTTATAACATAAATGCAGTAAACGACTTTTTTAATTTTTATATATTTCTCAAAATTATTTGGACTAAAACATCTTTATATTAATGTAATTCGAATACATTTATATGTATATTGAAAATGTGAATTATATATATTTTCTCTATTTTGTTACCCTTTTTCACCTAAAATCAACATTTTATTTATAGAGTGTTGATTTTTACAAGGATTAGAAAGAATTACGTGCATTGAACATGATGCACATAATACTTTGTTTAAAGAAGCATGACATTATCTGATGATGGTTTTATACATGATATAGGGTATAATCTATAACACAAATATCTTCATCCTTCCAAAATATTGAAGAAATAAGTTATTAACAATTTATTTTCATTTACTTTACGAGACTGCCCTACCATCTACGATGTATCTTAATTATAAGTTGATATATATAAAGAAATTGTTTGGGGTCGGGGGGATGAATTTCCGACCACAAGGTAGGTCCTTCATCGATCCATTACATCAAAGAACTTGAAAAATAAATTATATTTGATTAATGCAAAATATATATATATATATATATACATATATATATATATATAAATAATAATATAAAGGTTCTCACCTCTTTTTCCGATCTACTCCATGGTTGCCCTAATTTGGATTTGGACAAAAGAAGGAGGAAGACGATCAAATATAGCATAATAAATGAAAATAGGATCCAATAAAATTTGTCAGTGCGACTGTGGTCCACATCTGCACCAAAATAGTTCTTGGTTTGGTCGGCAACTTCTATGAATAGATCACTCAAAAAGCTTCCAATGCAGATCGCACTCATGTAGAAAGTTGTCGCCAAGTCACTTTCGACGAATGGGGCACATGGTGCCTAAATTGCTCAGTAACTCCACTCAAGATGGCGCCATCTGCTATACTAAGCAGCAGCTGTTGGGGAAGTAACCAAAAAAGCGCCATCTTTATTGACCAGAAACGCTTACTCCTTCTTCAATATGAGCTATCGCCTCTAGTCTCTTTCTCTCCACTAGGGCTCCTATTAATATTCCTACCATTGTAAGAAATATCACCAAAACGATGTCGATGTTTGTTCTTAACAGTACTATGTTGGCTCCTTCTCTCTTTGTAAGTTTAGATATACACGCATGCAAAAAATTCTGCCACTATGGTCGATATACTTTACAAAAAAGCACGGGGAAGTTCCTCCTTCCCGCGGGTGTATTAATTATTTCATACTTCCTCATTGAAGCATAAAAATGTGTGTGTTTGGGCCTTGTATAACCTAAACACCATACATGTTACCCATAAAATGGATAGCATCACCATTAGTTCCACCGGTCACATTTGGCCTTTGTGGGGCACACTAAATCGGAAACCCCTATTTCACCATAAAAAAAAAACTAGTTGCAATGGCCATGGAAACCAATAGTGTAACGATGTGTACCCCTAAAACGATAATGAAATACGGATCGATGCCTAATGACAACAAGAAGAATAACGAAAAGCGTTCAAGATTTTCCCACCGCCTATCATGGTGATCATCCAACCGGCACTACTTACACTCCATCGCCTTAGTCACCCCGTGCTCTGAAATAACGATTTATCGAACAAAAGAACAATAACGTATGCGTAACATGATCGTGATGCGTTTTATACACATGACCGTAATGCTCTCGGATGAACTCAATCATGCTTAAAATGATCAATCCATGTTGGACACATCAATTATTTACATTTATTTTGTGTATTATCAATTATTCATAAAAATTATGTCCTAAAATTATTAAAATGAGAAGACCATTAAGATTAAAAAATTTATATTATAATATTTATTGAGTTTTTGACAAAGATTCTACTTTTATTGAATAATTACAAGGTAAATTTAAAATTGTAGTTTAAATTTTATATGTTTATCTATGTATGTGTAACTTTTTTATTTGTGTTGATCAATAATAAATAGTTTTTAGTTTTAAATTTTAAATTAATTTTCAGTGTCATATCTCCTAATATATATCCGGGTATTAAATGAGAAAAAAAAAGAATTGAAGATTCAACAATGATAATATCAATAAATATTTTAGTTTTAATTTATTAATATAACATTTGAAATGTGCACATGCGAATCCGTGCATGGAATGTGCATGTCCAATATTATTATTTAATAATATATTATTAATAATAAAAATTATTAAAAATATATATAACGTTATTATTAACTCATACTTTCAACAATAATTAAAAAACATATTAATATACATATATATGTTTACTAAAATTATACTCCTCTGTCCCATAAAAAGTGTGCATAACTACTTTATTATCGAAGTTTTTGTGTGGAGTTGTTTTGGTAGTATTTTCAAATGATAAAGTAATTTTTTAAAGAGGGGATATAGATCTACCTCTCATCTATTAGACATCTTTAAAAAATTATTTTATCATTTCAAATACTAATAAAAACTTCTTCAAAAAAATATGTGAAAAGAAAAAATGCGTTTTTTTTTTATGAGGTATATTATTATAATAAACAATAATAATAATATTTTTTTGTAATTATAAAATTATTATTTTAAAAATATATATTAAAAGCTAAAAATAATAATATATTAAAAAATATATATAATAATCAATAATAATATTAATATTAAAGTATAATTAATAATTAATAATAATTTTTAAAACAAATTCATCAATACATTTCATTCATATGTCATATCAATCATAAGAATGATCATTCATATATCATTTCATTCGCGCTTCATTTCATTCATTAATTCATTCCATTAACCGCAATTTCATTCAATCATACTAATCATGTCCTAAAGCTCAAACACTTATAGAAAAGTATGTGTCGCTTTTGAGTTGCTGCAGTCTACATTGGGTAACCTAGTATCGCTTTAAATTCAGAATTTTAAGGAGAACGCTGCGTTAAACCGCTCATGCCATTGTTCAGGATTATAAAAGGATCAGTACGTAGGGCATCAAAATTTAGTAACTTTCAGCCACATATCATATTGTGAGCGCCCCATACCAGAAATGGCGAGAGAGGGCAGATTTGAAGTACGGGACAAGAATTTTCACGAAAAAAGCTTGAAAAACGGTAGCAACCATGTTTAGCTAGTAATTTTATTTCAATTCCAGAAATTACTAAACTCATATTTTAATTATTGTTAGTTGAATTCATTAACTTTTTGTGATACTTTTGATCGATTATTTATATCATTTATTTTAATTGCTTTCATGCCGGATCACCTAGTTATTTTATTCTTGCATATGCCCTTGGTCGATAATTTGTAATTAATAATTATTATGAATTTATAAGCAATTGGTAGCAATTAGTATTTTTTTCTATGGTGATATAAATCGATTTTTTAGAATCGAAACTTGCGTGTTCGAATTGAGCTTGCATATTTTGGAAATTTGTTTTTCATTTATCCTAGTGTTTAATGATTTTGCGAATTAAATTTAAATTATATCTGAATTGCTTGTTAAAAAAGAATATCTCAAATGAATATAACTTCAAGAGATAAAATAGATAAACATAACGTATTTGTTTATTGAAGGGCATTACTCTCTGATCAATGTAGTAGTCAAATGTTACATTTAATTAACATAGCTACAATTGAGGGATGGTTGACCTATGAATTTAAATCCTTTTATTGATTGATTTATTTGTGATTATTTATTATTTCTATTGTTTGCTTCTGTAGTATTTAGAAAACCAAACCCAAAACCCACCCCTCCCCTATTTGTTTGTTAAGTAAATCCTCATTAAATTCATTTGAGATACATAATAATTTTTCTATGTTTTTATGTGAATCGTATCTTATTTGTCACTATCTGAATTAGTAGAGAAATGAAAGGTCGCACTCCTCGGCAAAGGTCGATGCGGTCAATTAACCGACTATATCTATAATCTCTTTGCTTGTTTTGCACTTGAAAAATATCGATCCTCAAATAAAAGGAAAAATGGTTAATCGGAAATGAATCATTTGTTGTAAATTAATTAATTTAATGTATTTCAAAAAATATTTTTAATTGTAAAATCTTTTCCACCAAGTTTGTTATCTATTTCTTCTCAATAAAGAAGAATCTTTATCTTATAAAACAAACTCACATCAGTTTCTCCCAATCAAACTTTTTTGGTCAAATCCTTTATTCCTCTTTCCTCATACTTCCTTGGAAAAAGACTTGTCATTTAAAACTTGCAGTTACAACTTTTGTGGGTGGAATAAGTCCACTTCTTATCAACTATGCCAACATGCATCTCTATATGTATACAAAAAGCGGTTTTAAACATTATTAATTTTACAAACATCTCTATAATCTTCTTTGGGTTAATATTTTGTTTGCTTTCCCGATCCGCCGGTTTATCACCAGAAAAGGCTTTTGAATCGCAGGGGATTCTTTAAGTGTAAATCCTTACAAATGAATTTAAGACACCAAGTGGTTTTTTTTGATGCTTTGTTTTTATCTTTTTTTATTTTATTTTGATCGTTGGATTCTCTAATATTTTCCAACATTATTATTAGGGATTTTGCCCGGTCAAAAAAAAATTTAAAGAAAAATAAAAGATTTACAATTTGATCATGTGGAGACTACTATAACTTAACAATTGAAAATATTGTTTAGAACATTTTACAATTTTCTGTAAACGTTGAATATTTTCATACACAATACAAGTATACTAAAGACTTTGAAATATGGTAGAATTTCAATTTATAATTATTAGGAAATTGAATATAGAAATTTCACCCAATATCAACAATCATCTTTAGTTTTCATTTATCCTCCTAAAAAATCAGCAAATCAGGATAATATATATATTTAGGTGTTCGATTTGTTTTAATTATAAAGAATATTTTTTTAATTTAAAAAAATAGAGGTATATATGATACTCCTATATATTTAAAAAAGGAAAAGCAGGCATGACACTTTGCATTTGACTCCTCACGAACTTTGCATTTAAAAATAGGATTAAATTTTTTGTAGTCGCCAGTAATTTGTTAATATCGTTTTTGAAATTAGTCTATCAAGTTTTGAGCTTTTTTTATTTTGATCATATAGAATTTACGAAAATTTTGAAATTGGTCTGTATGACCTGCGATAGTGAGTCACCTATCCATTAATACTTAACGACCGACCGTTTGTTTGATATTTACTTACATGTGGCAATGTTGATTGAATTTTTTATGTTAATGTTGATCTTTACTTATATGGTAATATTGATTGAATATAAAAATATATTCTTTAAAAAAATTGTAATTCTATTAATTTTCATAATACATTTAAATACCATAAAATAAATTAAATTTTGACAAATCATTGTAAAATTTAAATTAAATTTTTTGGAATACCTTAAAGTAAATTCAATAAAAAAAATTATGACCATTTTTTTTAAATAAAAACTCATGAACGTTAAATTTGTAAAAATTAAAAACTTTAAGATTTTAAAATGGTTGTATAAATAAAATTAAAATTAAACTTTTAAAAAAGAATTATGCTATAGACTTTTTAAAATTTAATTTAAAATATATTTTTTAATGTTTTATTTTTATTTATTTATATTATACTTTAAAATCTTATGATTTTATTTTTACAAATTTATCAATCATAAAATGTTTTTTTAATATATTTACTTTAAATATTTCAAATATTTAAATTTAAATTAAAATTTTTAAAATAATTTAGCAAAATTTAATTTACTTTTGATAATTAAAAAGTTTAAATTAATAAATTATAATTTTTTAAATAATATAAATTTATATACAAAAAAATTGATAACATAATTAGAGAATATATTAAAAATTTTAAAATATTCAAATTTTATGATTTTCAACTAATTTAATAAAATTATTAAAACAAATAATGTCACATTAATATAAAAATCCAAATGAATAGTTATACATGTAAAAAAAAAGTCAAACAAAGTGTTATATGTGGGTGACTAGATAGAAATTTCACCTCTCATTGCAAGTCCCCGGGACCAATTTCAAAATTCTCATAAACTACCCAGGACTTAAAAATCAAAATGTCAAAATGTTAGGGACCAATTTCCAAAATGAGGATAAGCTTCTTTGATTTCTAAAAAAAGCTTGTCTAACAAAAAATATATTACCTATTTACATTGTTAAAAAAGAGTTAGCAAGAACAGCCACTTATTGTTAGTTGTTTTGGAAATGTTCAATATTTCAAGGAAAAACCGGTTATTTTTGTCCTATAATTTGCCACGCTTTAAAATCTATTTTTCTCGGCCCCTAATTTCATCATTCAATTTTCATAACAACAAATACCCCTAATTTGTTGGCTTCTCAAAAGGAAATAAAAGCTTGAACTTTCAAATACTATTTAATAATATTATTTCCATCAAACCCAATTTTGCACTATTTAATATTATTTTTTTTCCTCCACCAAACCCACTTTACCCACTTTACAATTCATTTAATATTATTATCTCCCACCTTTATTAATTCAGATTCACAAGATTTCTGACCAATCTAAATTAGATGTAGGGAGTATATTTCATTTCATGTCGGTTTTAAATTGATTTTCATCCCGAACGCATATATTTTTTGAACTTCGACTTGTTGACTTTAAATTTTGATTTCATCCCATAACCAAATGAATTAAAACCAAAATTGATAAAAATTACGTAAAGCTTACAAAGACTCTAAAATCAAAATTTGCACCAAAATGACCAAAAAGTCGAAAACGAGTAAGCTATGCGACGAAAATCAAAACGAAAAACAAGACTCAAAATAAAAAGTGGTAAAGTTATAGAGGCTTCAAAAACTTTTTTTTCCATATTTATTAATTTCCAATTTTACATTGTTAATTGCAAAAAAAAAAACCAATTACATCTTTTCATTAACCAGGCCGATTGGTGCCCTTAATAACCCCTAAGAGACCTCTGCTAAAATAATAAACCAATTGGTAGACAATATAATTTCCCACCAACCCGCTCTTTTATCAGTTGACCCACTATAACTTAAGTACCATCAATCACTGTTCCCATTTGTGAAAATAATACCACCTCCCCCCTCCTCTAGAATAATAACAATAAGATTTGAAAAGTATTAAATTACACATTGACTCTTATTTATTTTGTTATTCACCTTGTTCGTCATCACTCTACCTTCTCCTTCTACACTGTCATAGTCACCGCCAAAGAAGAGAGGACCAGCGACAGAATCTGAACGACGATGTCTACCACGTCGGAGACTACTAACATCACCACGCCGGTGACCCGAACGAAGACGTCTACCACCTGGCTCGGGTCAAATTCCGGTGGCATTTTGAGGAGTTCGAGTGTCAAA